>OX352236.1:5050000-6300000 GCA_947086465.1 Eupithecia exiguata | reverse complement strand
TTATTTCTAGCCTAACATGAAAAAAATATTTGTTTACCTTTAGAAATACTTGATCACTCAGTAGAAATTGTGTCTCAATTTCCTCAGTTTGAACTTTAAGTTTTTCAATCATTTCTAAGGAGCGGGCAAGGTCTGGGATTTGTTGTCTCAAGCGCCTCCTTTTAGTGGCAAGGGAATACTCCATAACTTTATATTTTCCATGTTGTTCATCAAGACTTCGCAGTACCTTGTCAACCCCTTCAGCATTTTCGGGTTTACTCATAAATTCATCTACATTATCCTGTAACAACATGGACGCTTATTAACTTCATAGCGCATTAATACGTTTTTAAGATATAAATTACAAGGAAATTGTGGAACAAACTTTTATTCAACATAAAATATAAGCAGGTGGTGGAGGGATTGCAGCGGCTAGCATATCGTAACCTAAAATTTTAGGTTACAGCTAAATGGTTAGAGTTAGAGTTCAAATAGTAAGATAAAACATTTCATACAACAAATACTGCTTCCGGTATCCCCGAATAAGATTTTTGACCCGATTTTTCAGCTCCGTCTCCTTCCATTTTACAAATATGTCAACATGAAATTGAAAATATGAGGTGAGCGAGAGTTTAGGACACAGAGTACATTGTATAGGAGGCGTAGATCGAGTATACCTAGATGGTTGGCAAGTGTGGCCACAAAGAGGGACAGAGTATACGAAGTGGTGTTGCCATGCAATTTTTTTACCCTGACTTTAGGTTCGTAATTTGATGCCTGGTAGGTGGTATTTTAGTATTATACATCATTAAATTATGTATGCGAGAATAGGTAAACTTTTGATTTAATGAGCACAGAAATAAAACAACGTGTTTCGTTTAAATTTATTACCGCCGTACACACACCGCCACATACATGTCAGACATCATTTCAAATCCTAAAATAAATACAAAAGTATGTCATTTTGAAAAGAATATTTTTGCTAGACAATCAATTTAAACACTAACCAAACACAGACAATAAAAATTGCACTTAGGAGATCACATTTCTTCTGAGTAATTAAATCTTACACTTTAGGTATTGCTAAGATAAGACAACCATAATACGAAATTCAAAAGCACTTTTAAATTATACTTCAGGTAAAAAGTACAGAGAAAACCAAATTATATTACAGTTTTTACACCTTATACATAATATTACCTACGTCCTTGCCTATGTTTCCAAATATTTTATATTCTGTTATAATTATTACCTGTGTAAAAATGACCAGTCTTTAAAACGATTCCAATATATTTATTCTCCACAAATCATAGGATCACAAATCAATCAGTCTTTATTTCTATCAAAGAGCCTTAATCAAAATATTTCTATAAGTACCTGGCTACCCAACTTATCAAAATGTACCTTTTTCAGTCTTATATTATTCAATTATAATGTATAATATTAGCACCTTAATACTAGTAATTAATAATAATAGTACTTGATACTATAATAAAATTGAACATACACTAATTAAACTGTACATACCTACTTACTAATTAACACTGGTGGTTTTATTTATACTGCATTGTATTTTTAACATACTCAAAGTTTTCGTGATTTTCCTCACGTAGTAGTATTTATCTTACATGCCTGAAATAAAATATTGAAGCATTAATATGAAGATTATACATAGTGCTTAGTAATAGTATTAAAAATTGTAGGTAATATTAGTAACACCAAATCCCAATACCATTTAAATATATTTGATTTAGTATTTGATTAGTATAGTAGGTATAATTTTTTTATCCAAATCTCAAACAGTCCTTCACCCATCATCGTAGCACTGTTTTTTTTTATGTATTTATTTATTGTACTTACCAGTCTTCTAACAGCATAAGGGAACAGATACGTTCGCGTTTCTTTTTTGTCCCAGATTTTCATGAAAATGTTTGCATATTTGATTAAATAGTTTTGGGTTCCCAATTTTTACGATCCGTGGCTTCTATCCAAAGCAGATGTAGATCATATGATTGTTTTCGGGATATCTGTAACAAACAAAAAATATTTGAAGAATGTATGTAGGTAGATGAATATGTCAGTGCGCCACGACATTTGGGGAATTTTATTTTCGAGTGCAGGCAACCCTAAATTTTCGTAATTTTAGGTTATATTTATTAGAATTATTTTAAAACATAGTTTTTGAGTCTTGTCTGTACGGAAATCTATGAAACTATAAATTTTGAACCTTTTTTGAAGTCAAACGAGCTTGTACTTACGATTGGAATGACAAACTCGGCACTTTTCGTTCACCGTCACTTTTACATCCAAAAACACTGCACCGCACCATCGTTGCTTCAGATTTATATCGTTGAGAGACGCAGGAATGCCCGCAGAGTCACTTTCACACATTTAATTAACAGAAAGTATCATTAGGTCGAAAACAACACATAATATGTGATGTGCCCGGCATGTTTGTTTAGCTCTTATAAGAGCTAAACAATGAAAAAACTGGCACACTGGTTGAGACAGAGAAACTTTCATTCTATCTCATTTCTTCTCAGGCTACAAGCATATTTTTATCTCTCTCTTGTGTGAATGAAATGGGTATATGCAACACCTCTAGTGCCTTATTACTCTAAGATAGGAGGTGAGGAACGGTCAGGAACGAGAGAATGAATATGACGTATTACATAGAGTATACAATAACTTGAAGAGCTTGAAGTATACTAGTCTATGGAGAGTATGAATGAGTAACAAGTACTCTTACCACAGATGAAATAATGTTACTTCGTATCAGTCATTCTAAGAAGACTAACACCATCAGCGAAGGCCTACAGCACCGAAAACTCCATCTAACCACAGAACAGAAAAGTAAGTGGAAGTGCTAAGTGGGCGTGGCACGCGTGTCAAAATTAAGCGTAGTTACGCTTAACTGATCTCAGTCGTGTTCTAACATCGCTTTGAATTGCTAGTCTCGCGACAAATTCATTTTTCCGAAGCTATGCCGTATTGTTCCATTTTGGAATGTAAAAATGATAGTAGGCGATAAAATCTTAAAAACGGAGGTGTTTCATACCATCGGTAGGTAGGATTTTAATTGTTTTCTCCTAAAGTTTCAATTTATTTCAATTTACAAATAATTTATTACAACGGTTAGTCAAAATCAACCTTATGCAATTATGATAAAGTTGATTTTGGATTGTGTCTATTCACTTCGTTCTCGAAAGTTCTTCGCTACTCGATTAGTGATGTGGTCAAGCAAATCGGCTGTTGATTTTATCGATACAAGAAAATAAATATTTTAATGTGATTTTAATGTTGAATCGATTATTTACTTAGCAAAAAACATTCTTTATTAGAAAAGAAAACTACAATAAATTAATAAAACCAATTAAAAACTAGTATTTACAATTGCAACAATTGAGCTAACTGTTGTAGCAGACTGTTGTAAAGAATCTACAAGAATGATTGGTTTATTTAGTAGTAGCTTCTGCCCGCGGCTTCGCACGCTTTTTGTTGGGATAAAAGTGTGTTACTCTCCATTCTTTCAATTAACTCTATGCCAAAAATAAAGGCGATTGGTGACTAAGTTAGGGTGTGAAGAAAGGACAAACTTTCGAATTTATAACATTAGATAGGATTTACAAACCAATACAAGTCGCTAAGTCGTTTGTATACCAAATAAACTTCCAACAAGTTTTTCTTATTTTGCGAATTGAACAAGATGTCTGTATTAAAATATCTATCAATATCGATGAAGTAGTTCAATGTGCTACCAGCAGGGCTATTCACGATGGCTCGGAATGAAACCGAGGCATAGAATCGAAAACAGATACGCACGAAATCCAAATATTACGCGCGAAATCAGAAAAAGAAGTTTTCCATTAAAAGTTAAATAAATCTATAGACCCATGTTTTGACAAATTTAGATTTATAGCTTTTATTTGAGCAATTATTATTAAAGGAGTTTTACTACTAAAAATCAACATAAATTACCTGTTGCTCCTTAATTTATTAATTGTTAATTTTCTTTATTGTAATATGGGTTCATAGAAATATATGTCTACGACTTCTTTTCTGGTAGTTTAATTCCTTGCAGACCGCAGAAAATATAAAAAACCGCTAAAATATTTGAATTTCGCGCGTATGTCTTCTCGATTCCGAGGCTCGGTTTCATTCGGAGAAATCGTGAATAGCCCTGCTGGTGCAGCCTTAATCGAGTAGCAGTAGATCTGCGAACTATCAATCTTATACCTAACGAAATTAGGTTTATAATAACTATCACGGAGAATACTGCCATCTATGGTCAAGTAGCGGAATTGACTCGTCAGGCGAATGTTTGGTGAGTATAGATCGTAAATACGTTCTGCTGCTAAAGTAAAATGAATCTTATTGAGTAAACTTCAAGGTTTATTTCCAAATCTTTGACGTTGGCTAGTTTTGACTGAACTTGAAACTACCAATCAAACGAATTGTTTCTTTGTATTGTATTATATGATTAGGGGTTTATTTGTGTGAGTTTGGCGACATCGGTTCCCGTAGTAATTTTGTTGCATTGCACTTCCACTTACTTTTCTGTTCTGTGCATCTAACAACTGCTAAAATCGTGAATTCTTTCCTTGGGCTGGAGCTAAGATCACGATCAGAGCGCCGCCATTTTGCGTCTGACCAGTATCTTAGTTTTTTTATCCAAACCCAGAAAAGACAACACTCAGTTGTCAGTTTTCCAAAGATTGTCAATGTCATCCCATCTCGTGCATTTGGACAAACAAAATCAGAGGGTGGATAGAAATCTCTCAAAGTTTCGTTCCGGCCCTTGTTGGGGGCACGGAGGGAGGCCTCGAGGCTTGGCCTCTTTACCCCGGCTGCAACTCGAGGGGTGACGACCCCTCGGTCCTTGGGTTGAGACGTAATGCTCTTTTGTCTCTTTCTTTTTTTTTTTTTTTTTGAGGCTGCATTTGTTTTGTTTTTTTTTTTGTTTTGTTTTATTTTATTTTATAGACATCTACCCGACCCTTGCCAAGGCAACCCTTATTGAGAATAAAACCACTCTCCGCTACCTAAAATACACGCCTTGTCTATATATACCTTAGAGGAACAAGGCAATAGAGGTAGTGCATATACCCATCTCATACACTCAAAAGAGAGAGTTAAAAATATGCTTGTAGCCCTTCGATCAAAAATAAGTAGTTCGCGGCCTCCCCCGTAGATACCTAGAGCCTTACCAAAATGTCACTCAAAATTGTCTTCGTTTTGTTTTGACGCAGACAGTTTGCGCAGAGCCTGACAAGTTTTTTCCATACGGAACAAGAGATGGTGGAGTCGAATTCATTTTATTTTATTTTGTAAGTAGGTAGGTACTAGGTACCTACCTGAGAATTTTATACCTACCTACTCAGTTTATTTTCTATAAGGATTAATTAACAGAATTCAGGTAAAGATAACGAATCATTTATTGATGAAACTATAAATTGGTGTCTCAACAGTAGGTATCTATACAAAAGGGTCATTTCAGACATACAATAATTTAAACTTACAATACAATTTCAGGCAGGCACTCTAGATTAAAAAGAACTGGTTCCTGTCTGCGGCTTTGCACGAGTTTTTTTTAACGGGACAAAAAATAAACGTTTTATAAATTCATACTTCTGGTAGGTAGGTAAGAACCTAGTCTTTCTTTTATTAGAAAGTCTACGCAAATGAAATTTTAGGGCGGGCCAACTAGTAATATTAAACTTATTTTTATGAAAAATATATTAATTAACCATATAAATGAAAATTTTTTTTAGAAGAAATAGCCTCTCCATTTATCAATTTAGAACAAAATTAATATTTTAACATAGGCAAACCAAACAACAATATTTTATGCTGATTTCACAAATATATGACTCACATCTGAATATACGGGTAAAAAATATATATAAACTTACCGAAAATAAGAAATTCCATCTTTTTTCAGCACTTTGGACGAGTGATTCTTGCATTTTTTGTACGAGCACTTACCCATGCTTTTTGTCTGAACGCTAAAATGACACTATTTGAAAAGCTTCCCTAACATGTCAAAATGTTTCTCTTTTGCTACTGAAGGTTTTGGGGTGCGCATTGTGAATCTAAGGGGGGCCGGCAAAGCCGGAAATTTTTGATCGAAGTTGTAGCCTGAGAAGAAATCAGACAGAATGAATGTTTTTGCGTCTTATCCTCTCATCCGTCGTGCCAGTTTTTTTCATTGGTTAGCTCTTAGATGAGCTAAACTTAAATGCCGGCCACATCACACAGTTTTTGTTGTTCTCGACCTAATGATATTTTCTGCTCATAAAATGTGGGAGAGTGACTCTGCGGGCATTCCTGCATCTCACAACGATATATATCTGAAGCAACAAAATTTGCATGGCAACACCACTTCGTATATTCTCTTTACGGCCACGCATTCCAAAAATTTAGTTGTAATACTCCGTAGATGGAGTATTTTACCTAGATGAGTGGCATGCGTGGCCGCAAATACGAAGTGGTGTTGCCATAAAATTTTGTTACCCTGACTTTAGGTTCGTAATCTCATGTCTGGTAGGTGGTATTTTAGTATCATTCATCATTAAATTAGGTATCTACGTATGTAGGTAAACTTTTAATTTAATGAGCATAGAAATAAAACAACGTTAATGTTAAGTTGCGTTTAAATTTATTACCACCGTCATTATTACGAGCTAACGTGTAAGTAGACATAATTTCAAATAGGTACTAAAATAATGTAATTTTGAAAATAATATTAATGCTAGAGAATCAACTCAAACACTTACCAGGCACAGACTTACAATAAAAATTGCACTTTGGAAATCACATTTCTTCTAAGTAATTAAATCTTACACATAAGGTATTGTTAAGATAAGACTACCATAATACGAAATTCAAAAGCACTTTTAAATTATACTTCAGGTAAAAAGTGCAGAGAAAACCAAATTAAATTACACTTTTTACACCTTAAACACAATATTACCTACGTCCTAGCCTATGTATCCAAATATTTTATATTCTGTTTATTTTATTTTTTTATTTATAATTATTAAAAAATTATAAATAGTAGGTTCTATAGAAATAGTATTAAAAACAGTAAGTAATACCAAATCCTAATATCATTTAAATATTTTAGATTTAGTATTTGATTAGTAGGTAGACTAAAACACAAAGTAGGTATATTTTTTTTATCCAAATCTCAAACAGTCTTTCACCCATCGTAACACTTAGACATTCTTTTTATGTATTTATTTATTTTACTTACCAGTCTTGGAAGAGCTTAGGGGAACAGATTCGTTTTTCAATTTTTCAATTTGGGGAATTTTATTTTCGAGTGCAGGCAACCCTAAGTTTTCGTAATTTTAGGTTATATTTATTAGCATTATCTTAAAACATAGTTTTTGAGTCTTGTCTTTACGGAAGCTTAGGGGAACAGATTCGTTTTTCAATTTTTCAATTTGGGGAATTTTATTTTCGAGTGCAGGCAACCCTAAGTTTTCGTAATTTTAGGTTATATTTATTAGCATTATCTTAAAACATAGTTTTTGAGTCTTGTCTTTACGGAAATCTATGAAACTACTTACTAAACTAAATTTTGAACCTTTTTTGAAGTCAAACGAGCTTGTACTAACGATTGGAATGACAAATTCGGCACTTTTCATTCACCGTCACTTTTACATCCAAAAACACTGCACCGCACCATCGTTGCTTCAGATTTATATCGTTCAGGGATGCAGGAATGCCCGCACAGTCACTTGCCCACATTTAATTAACAGAAAATATCAGTAGGTCGAGAACAACAAATACTATGTGATGTGAAAAAACTAACACGATGGCTGAGACAAAGAAACTTTCATCTTAGTTCTTCTCAGGCTACAAGCGTATTTTTATCTCTCTCATGTGTGAATGAGATGGGTATATGCACCACCTCTAGTACCACAGAACAGAAAAGTAAGTCTAGTACCTTATAATTCCTCTAAGTAATAATAAGGTTCTCAATCTAAGTTCTCTCTTTAATGAGTACAGTGTTGGTAATCTGTTGCAGTCTGTTTGCAGTCATTCATTCAACGTAGTAGTTTTTTTCTCTTTGATTCAATCATTATTCACTCACTCACCCACCTTATTCTTTTGTCTCGTTCCTCACGCGGATTGTTCCGAGTTTTGTTAAAGATTTTCAATAAAACAAGAAGAACACGCCCGGAAAATGGCACTCCATATACCTAAAGCTCCGGGTGTACCCCAAATGCTTAAGGATGGAGCACGGGTAAGTTTCACAAGGCAAAATCTTTCTAACCACATCTGTCATGTGGGCCTGGGCCGGCGGCCGAATGTTTTTTCTTTTGTCTCTAACTACTTTAATTTTGCGAAAACTTTAATTTTTTTATAATATTATTATTAGTTTTCATGAAAATAATAAGTTATTTGCAAATTATCGCACTAAATATCAATAGCTAGTGATTCTCAAATAGCGACTAATTTCCCTCAATCTTTGACAGTCAACATAGCTCTGTATGTGCCTAACCCAATAAATTTGAGCACCTGGCACCGAACCACTAAAACAAAATTGTCCAGAAAATTTGGCTCCAATTGACCAGCTGGTACCTTAAAACACAGAATAACAAATGTATCCTGAAAACTTGGTTCCAACCATTCATTTAAGGTACTACTTATAACTTGTGCTTTCAGATGTTCTCAGGATTGGAAGAAGCTGTCTATCGTAACATAAACGCTTGCAAACAATTCTCACAAAGTGTTAGATCTGCCTATGGACCAAATGGAATGAATAAAATGATCATCAATCATATTGACAAGCAGTTTGTAACTAGTGATGCTGGCACTATAATCCGTGAATTGGATGTTGAACACCCAGCTGCCAAATTGATGGTGCTAGCCAGTCAGATGCAAGATGCCGAGGTCGGAGATGGAACAAACTTTGTCATTGTTCTGTCTGGGGCCCTTTTAGAATCCGCAGAAGAGCTCCTGAGATTGGGAGTGACTACAAGCGAAATTGCTGATGGTTACGAAATGGCATTAGATAAATGTATTGAAATCTTACCCAGCCTTGTTTGCCAAGAACTCAAGGACCCTAAAAATGTGGCAGAGATCATCAAAGGAATCACTCCTGCAATTATGTCAAAGCAATATGGATATGAAGACTTCATTGCTGGCCTTGTTGCTAAGGCTTGCGTTGGTGTTCTTCCTGAGAAGACCACATTCAATGTAGATAATGTCAGGATTTGCAAGGTTTGCACTTATTATTACTATTAGAATATAGCTATATATTTCAATTTTTAGATGATTAATTGAATCGAACGGTAGTAACTAATTTTAATTTGTTCTCAAAAAAATACAGAGCTGACAAGTATTTTCGCCGAGCAAAAAAAAGCTCTGCAAAATGCAATAATAAGCATGAGAGCATTTACCATACAGCACCACCTATTAGAACATCTTTGTAACACTTCGAGAGTAAGTAGGTAGAAATCTACGAATAAATAATAAGTCAGGAAGTCTACTCAAAACCAATTCCAAACAAAAAGTAGCCCTACTTAAAACCAAAACGACGTATGATTCAAAAAACGAATCACATCCAAAGTTACAAATAGACATGTTTGGTGATTGGTTTAAAATCAAAACGAAAACAAGGATTGGCTCGCGCTTGCTGAACGAAAGCAGGGGTTGGTTCGCGCGCGAGCTGCAATGTCTGCTACGACAGCTGAGTCATATCGGCGTCACGTCTGCGTGGACGATGTATGCAATAAGTGGATCGAACCAAGTAAATAATAAAACAATAAGAGGTAGGTACAATAGTTTTCTTATCACATTTTTTTTTGTTATTTTTACAATAGGGCATATTACTTTATGTGCGTAAAAACAAAAAAAAATATTATTGAGATAGCTTAGGTAAAAATCAGTGGGAAAATGTTTCAAAGTTTTATGTTTTTTTGGTCTGTTTTTAAACATTATGAAATAGTAGGCGCAATGTTGTTACGTCATACGGCTGTGTAGGCAAACTAAAAACTATCAACTGTCATCAGCAACATCAGCGCATTTCTTCAGGTCTCAGATTCAACTGACGTCATGACCATGACACACAAAATATGTAAAGTTTATCGATTTACATTTCAAATATTTCATCAAGAAAAAAAACTGATTTAAAAAAAAATACTTCAGTTTGCGTATTACTGACCATCTCGTTTTGTATAAAATAAAAATAAAAAACAAAGTCAGTCATAAATTTACTGACTTCATTTTGCATAGTATTGACCATTTCTTTTTATAACGTATTTGAACATCTTTGAATTTATTTATAACTAGCAGCGCTTCGCGGTTTCAACCGCGTAGTTCCCGTTCCCGTAGGAATTTCGGGATAAAAAGTAGCCTATGTCCTATTCCAGACTATAATCTATCTCTGTGCCAAGTTTCATCCAGATCCGTTCAGCCGTTCTGGCGTGATAAAGGAACAAACATCCATCCATCTATCTAGCCATCCATCTAAACTTTCACGTTTATTATATTAGTGAGATGAGATTAGTGAGATTGTGCTACTAGAGGCCATGGTATCAGAGTAACTCTTACACCATCAAACACTAACATTGCTCATCACTTCCTGAATGCACCGAGCAACCGAGTGCACAATTGGAACAGGCTTCCTGAAGAAGTCGTAACCTCGTAACTGGCCCCTCTGTGAACAGCTTCAAAAACAGACTCGACCAGTGGTTACGAATGCACAATCTGACCACTATACGAGACAAAAAAATGTAGCGAACAACTGTCAAAGCACTGATATAGACATATCAGCTCTTAGCTGCTCGTCTATAATTAAAAAATAATAATAACTTTACTCATAACTTCTTGACGACGTTGTCAGCATGTGGGATGTAGATTCAGCTACCATCGTCCCAATAGTTGTTTCGGTTAACGGCGTAATAGCGAAGAGCCTCGATCAACACCTTAAGAAACCTAATGCAAAAATCAAGCAAAATTGGTATTTTTAAACACTTAGATTTGTGGTAACAAACGTAAATGTTCAGATTAAAAAAATACGATAGGTCGGAAAAAAACCCGTAGAAGTTGAGTTATCGAATTGAATGTAATTTATGAAAGTAAACGGTAAATGGTTTCTTTTATATTAAAAATACAAATTTCGCATGAAAACACCTTTTTTAGTTGAAATGCTCTAAATTGTTAGTGACAACTCAATGGCCAGATCCGAAAGGCGGTACTCCTGGACTCTGCGCGTATCTTTAGGAAGTTCCTCTCTTTGCAACCCTAGTCACCGGCGGCTGCTTAAGCCTAGCTTCGCATGCCCGTTTCATTGAACTGTTTTAACATTATCTTTAACAGATCCCTGGAGCTGGTATTTTACAATCAGAAGTCCTATCAGGCATGGTGTTCAAACGTGAAGTGGAAGGTGATGTCACATCTGCATTAAAAGCCAAAGTTGCCGTCTTCAACTGCCCAGTCGATGTCACCCAGACTGAAACCAAAGGCACAGTACTCATCAAGTCTGCAAATGAACTCCTAAACTTCAGCAGAGGAGAAGAGTCTCTGCTAGAGAAACAAATCAAAGATATTGCAGATTCTGGTGTAAAGGTTATTGTTGCTGGCGGTAAGTTTGGTGACATGGCTTTGCATTTCCTCAACAAATATGGTTTGATGGCGGTTCGACTCTTGTCCAAATTCGATTTGCGCCGTCTGGCCAAGACAGTCAATGCCACTGTGAGTATTATATATTTATCTAGTTGACTGTATGGTAATTTACCCTATCTAATAAATAACAATCTTAACATTCAACAAATTATTTGCAGGTTTTACCCAGACTGACCGCTCCCACATCCGATGAGCTTGGCTACTGCGACGCCATCACGGTTGAGGAGGTCGGAGACACGCGAGTAGTGGTGTTCCGTATGGAGACCACTGAGTCTCGCATTTCCACCGTCATCATTAGAGGCGCCACTGATAACTACATGGACGATATAGAGAGAGCTATTGATGATGGAGTGAACACCTTCAAAGGCATTGCCAGAGATGGAAGGTGATTTTTAGGAATTGAATTCTAATCTAGCAAAAGGTTTCACCTTAGTATTTGTACTGTTGAAACCGGAACCAAGTCTATGGAATATGCGATCCACCTATTGCAACACACTTCGCATTGCTATTTGTTTATTTTAACCTTGAGATTCGCGCAAGGCCAGATCTGGGCTACGAGGCGCGGCGGAGAAACGTCTAGTCGCGTAAGGCCACCCTTTGTTTTTCAGGTGCCTGTCCCAAACTATCTCAAAACTGTCAGTGTTATTTGTAAGAAACTTATTTGGCTTAGTTTTAATAGATTATAATTAAAAGTAATGTAAATTACTAACAATCTATGAATCTATGATGATCATCTGATTGCCAGTGCCCAACAGGGTGTATGTATGAACTTAAGCTAAAATTAAATTTTAAGCTACCAACCAACACAAGTAGCAATAACTAAATAAAATGAAGACCGGAAATAGATCTTACGAATGCTCTGTAAAAGTTGGTCTGTGAATGACATTTGCGATTTATTTTATGGCCTGGAAGAGATCGCTTCTAAGCGATAACGCCGCCCATTGTACTTATCTTATGTGATGTCTCTTTCTTATGTTATTTTCTGGTGTACAATAAAGAATTTTTGTATTGTAAAATCGGTCAATTTTCGCGTCGCCAGAAGGGACAACTAAAAATTAAACGATGCAAAAATGTTTGTTGTCATTTGAGTGATCTAATGGATATTCTTCTTGCAGATTCCTGCCTGGCGCAGGTGCAGTAGAAATTGAGTTGGCACAGAGCCTGCTGCACTATGCTGACACCCTTCCTGGCTTAGAACAATACGCAGTGAGGAAATTCGCAGTGGCCCTCGAGGCTATACCGCGCGCTTTAGCTGACAACACTGGTGCCAACGCAACTGAAGTCGTCAACGCCATCTACAAAGCACACAAGGTACCTAACTACTATATGATGTTTTTGAACAATTTTATAGTCGCACTAATATTAGAGCTGTGAAATTTTGGATGTTTGTTACTCCTTCAAGCTAAAACAACAACGGATCGGACTAAAATTTGCATAAAAGGTAATTCTTAAACTATACTATGATGTTTTTGAACAATTTCATAGTCATACTAATATTAGAGCTGTGAAATTTTGGATGTTTGTTACTTCTTCAAGCTAAAACAACAAAAGATCTAAATGTGGAATAAAACATAGGCTATTTATTTCGTGAATCAGTTCCCATGGGTTATTAATAACATTTAAACGTTTAAATAGAAACAATGCTTGCGAAGCCGTGGGTAGAAACTAGTTTGGGGGCATCCATTAATTACGTGGAGGAGGTGGGTCTCGGCAAATATCACGTACTTTTTTTACTAACTAACGAAATAACTAGATTTTTATCTGACTTGACTACCAACGGAGGAGGGTAATGCGGTTGGCACCGCAAACCACAGACAAATTCCAATCTCAGGCCAACACGAAACGAAAAATCTTTTTTTCCATAATTTTACATTACATTACGTGTTTTGAAAATTCTCACGTGAGATTAAGGGGTCTAACAATATCTCGCAGGGGTCGAAAAATCGCCTAAATAACCTCACGTAATTTATGGATGCCTTTTCAATAAATATTGAAAATTCGAACCTAAAATAGTTTTAAGTTGTCTGCCTTCGTACTCTAGTGCTAGAAACAATTATAAATAGAATATTAATTATGTTCCTTTTATCTTTCAGCTTGGTAACAAAAATGTTGGTTTCGACATTGAATCCGAGAGCGCTGGAACTTTAGACGCCAACGAGAAGAACATTCTAGATTTGTTTGTCCTCAAGCACTGGGGCCTCAAATACGCCGTAGGAGCGGCTGCCACCATTCTGAAGGTTGATCAAATCATTATGGCCAAGAGGGCAGGAGGCCCTAAAGCCAGGCCCCCCGGCGGAAGTGATGATGAATCTTAATTCTATCTAATTCTAATGAACCATACCATAGCTTACTTTAAAAGTACCTAAATAATAAGTAATAATCTTAGTTCGCAATGATGCTTTCGTTTCGTTTTTTAATTATAGACATGCTAGGTTCTGTTCATCACTTATTTCTTGTCTGCTTATTTTTGGCACTAACTAGTATTTTATTATTATAATGATTGTTGTTTGTCACAAACATCTGAGGTAACATTTTCAGGAATAAAACACTAAAAATCTTGAATGAATTTTATTTCCATGACTCAAGAATAATAATTTACAAAGATGAATCAATTAAACACAAGTTGGTATAAAATGGTTTATTGCATAAAATATAAGTTTTAGTTTCCTTATTTACACCTGGGAAAACTACTTTATACTGTAGATCTATTATTAAGTTTTAACAGAGAACATCGGGAAATTTTCCGTAATATGATTCCTTCTCCATAATTATTTACTACAACAAGTTTAAGTGCATGTCCAGTGTATTACATAAAAACATTAGTCAGAGATACATTCACAGGAACAAAATAGTCATTATTTTCGTCATTCTAACACCACAATCTGTTACCTAGCAATTCTGTAGCGCTAACATCACAGGTTGGTCCCCAATCTGACTTTCCATAAAAATAACTAGTTATGAGAAGTTAATGCTATGAGATTATAATACTGAAAAACAGGCCAATTACATTTTTGTATGTCTGTCAGGTCAAGTTTAGAAGCCTCGTTTATGGCTGGCATAAAAGGTCTGCAATATCGAGCTCCATGGAGTGTTGTGGGCCTAATACTACTTCAAGAGATTTTCTTTGATAGCCTTTAAGTACTTTTGACATAACGAAATTTAAGGAACTAATATAATATTCTGCAATTATGTCTACCTGTATTGGGGAAATTTTGAAGTTTTATACTAAATTCACAATTAAGTCTAATTGACGTTAAAATTACTTCATCACAATGAAGAGGAAAATACAAGGATTACATTATTGAGATATTTGCTGCACATCCATTTAACCCGGCGAGCATGTGACGTTATGTAATACCCAAGGTGTCAGAAAACTCGATATTTTTCTTGAAATACGAGCGGCAAGCTGTCTCGGGCTGTACGTTACACCCTGCCACACACTTAACGTAGTTCTTTTCATCTAAGTAATAATTTTCAACTTAAATTAAAAAAAAAATATGTTGTTTTGTTTGTTTAGTCAACTTTTTAAAAGTATATATACCTATATTTTTGTGTTGTATTGTTGATTTTTTATTGTATAAATAAAAATATTAATCTTATTAAAAATGACTTCTTAAATTCATTAAAAATAGATTATTTTAACAATCGGAAAATAAATATTTCTGGACAAAAGAGTGCATTATAGTCTAGGTAGGGCTTAGGTACCACTATGCCCTATACCTGATCTAACTTTTTAGGGTTCCTGACCCAAAGGGTAAAACGGGACCCTATTACTAAGACTCCGCTGTCCGTCTGTCACCAGGCTGTTTCTCATGAACCGTGATAGTTAGACAGTTGACATTTTTACAGATTATGTATGTCTGTTTCCGCTATAATATTAAATAAAAAACAGAATAGAGTATTATAGATTATGTATGTCTGTTTCCGCTATAATAACAAATAAAAAACAGAATAGAGTATTATATTTAAGGGGATCCCATACAAAAAATTTTTTAATTTTTTGGTCGTTTTTTCTCGATATTGATAACTGCAACAGGTAGAAATGTTCACAGAATATTTAGTTATATGTTCACTTTAAATATAAATAAATTAAAATAAAATAAATATTTAAGAGGGGCTCCCATACAACAAACGTGTTTTTATTTGCCGTTTTTATAGATAATGGTACGGAACCCTTCGACTCGCACTTGGCCAGTTTTATATTGACCACATCAGCAGACACGGGTTTATTTACCTGGCTTCTGCGTCCGGTGGATGTACAGCTTTATACAAAAACTTATTGGCTAAACATACTTTAACATAGAAAATCTGTGCGAATATTACCTACAATCATGAGCGTCGAAATTCATCCTAAATCGCCTTTTTATCAAACATTTAATTTATTGAACATCACTAGTATTTATGTGTTTCTATAGAAGTATAGAACCACTATTAAAGTCTATAGTGTCTTACTGGTTTCTAAAATATATCTAATATACATCTGCCACCCTGGCACGGGGATTGTTGTCTAGGGTAGAATAGAGAAGAAATACGTTAGTTTGTCATCGAATGCGTAAATTAATTGAAATGTACATTATTGAAGTTGAAAAAAATGCTTCAACTTCAATAATGTACGCTAAGTATGGCGGTGCGATGTCATTATTGTCGATTCCACCCTAGACAACAATCCTCGTGCTACGGCTGCTTAGTTCAAAATAAGAGCATTTATAAAATAAACTACAATTCTTCAATGAGATCAAATATACCACTGATTGAACTAAGTACAATATAAAGGTGAGTTATAGACACCCTAAATGATATTTCCTACACCCTTAATGATAATAGTCCGCTAGTTAGAACATTTGCCAGTTTTACTTCTCACTCTCACTCACGGCTTATGTTAAGAAGAGTGTGAGAAATAACACTGCTGATGACTGTTTTAAGTTAACAAATTATTATAAAGGCCTGAGCGCATATGTACATCAAACACCGCTACCGTACAACACAAAAATAGGCATTTAAATAAGGGCTTAAACTTGTTATTTTTAGATAATTTTTACAGTGACAAAATGGCTTCACACAAACTTCAAACGAGCCTGCGAGCTGTCTGTTAACAGATCACACGTCGTCAATAAAATGCATCGAAATATTACGAGTTAAAAGCTAATTTTTGTGTTAAGCGTTAGCTGTGTTGGACGTGCGAGAACCTTACGGGAGTAAACGTGCTAAGGAAGATTACTTTGTGAAAAGTTCCACTTAGTATTATTATATTTTCCGTTTAAAAATGGCAAATGTTACAGGGTGTAAAATTCTTCAACACTTATTTTACTCAAATGTTGCTTCAAATGCATGTTGCATGCATTCATGCTTGCCTCAAAAAAGAATACCTATATCAAACTAATTTCTACAATCCAATGAGTATAAAATATTCCTATGATTACACGAAGAAAAATAAAATAAATTCGAAAATGGAATAATTTTACAAACAGTCTTTCTAAAAATAGATGTCCTATGAGAAGAGGAATGTGAACTCTATTATGAATTAAAACAATAATTTTTTACACTGGTATTGATAGCAAAACTCTAAGAAGTTTTGCGATTGGCCCAAAACTACAAGAACATAAAGAAGAACACACGCGATAGCATTCTAAAGGCCTGGTCAGACCTACGCAGTACGCGGTATTGGCTACCCACCCACTCAGAGCGGCATATCCGCCTGGGGGTGCAGGTATTCCTTCGGTCAAGGTCCTATTTCATTGTTTGTTAAACTAAGTTCAGCTTGAACCGGATTAACGTGCGCTATGCACAGAAGTCGGTTCAAAGTGCTTAACTGAGTTTATCGCGATCAACTTAAGAATTTATATAGATACCTGATCAAGTAACCAGCATTGGAGATAGACCAACTTTAGTTGCTATAATTTAGTTTGGTCTAGAAATATAATAAACAAAACACGGTGTAGGTATACCGTGTTTTGTTTACAGGTGCTGGCAGGTGTGTGTAAACAAAAGTAGTACCTATTCAACCACTGAATTATATCATCTCGCTCACACCAATGAAATCATACAATATCCAGATCTGCAGGGCTCACCGCCGACGGTAACGAAGGTTTCGTCGCGATAGCCATCATCATCAAGCTAAGCAAAACTATAGTAAGTACAGATAATTCTGTTTTAAGTGTGATAATATAGTTGGGCCATCCCAGGAAACTGGTACGGATACGAAGACAAATATTTACACAAATATCTACTCCATAGGAAGGTACTTATCCTACGTTTAGTCAATTTACGCACAAGGTCTAAAAATGTCCTAATGAACACTACACAAGGTTCAGCACCCAAGTTCACACAACTCACACAAATTTTGATAGCCTCACTAATTTTGCGCTTCTTTAAACTAAGTCTTACGTCAATTCCCAGTACGCCCAATATAGAACATTACAGTCTTAGTACTAGGGTCGAAATACGCCTGAGACGTAGTGACGTAAGTCGTGAGATCGTTGGTTGTGTATCAGAAGACGTTTTTCGGGGGAGGTACGGCCACCACCGCTGCGCCCGCCCGGCCGGTGCTAAGGGGCGCTAGTTTTCGCCAGCAGTTCGATTCTGAGTCGTACACTTCGACAATTGATAGATATTGGACGCCGTCGAATCCACCTGAAATTGAAATCTTAAATTATGAATGGACTCAACTCCAATACCTAGGTAAAAAGTAGGCACTAAATCGCAAACATAACAAAGACAAAAAAACAAACATAAATAATACATATTGGCGATAGGCAGTTTATTATAATCGCTATGAAATATATCGCTATCTTGAGACTGGAATAGTGAATTACTGAAAAATATAAACGTAACAATTAACTTACCTACTGCTATACCTAATATCATCATCAGCTAACTAGATAGGCCCCTTATGATCACCACAGCGTTCGGTCTTCAGCTTGCCACAACCAGTATCTGCCTAGTCTTCCGATTAATTATAATAGATGGAAATGTATACTTACCAACAGCTACTATCCTATCGCCCAGTAGACAGGAGCCAATCGCGTCTCGTCCGTACGAGAGCCTCGCTAATAGCGTCCACGAGTCAGCCACGGGGTCGTATCGCTCGACGCAAGCGAGACGACCTGCGATAGAGTTTGCCGGGGCTTCGTGCCCGCCTAGCGCGTAGAGGTAACCCCCCGCAGCACACACCTGAGACAGAAATATATGGTGTTGTCATGTGAAAGTAGAAATCAAATAAATACATAACATTGTGTACATAATGAACACAATTAAATGTGATCTTATTATCTATTATATTATCTATTATATTACCTATTGTACTCGCTATTATATATTATCAAAGCGGTACGAAACGGAATTCAAGCCTTGCCAAAGGAACGTTTCCGTTCCATACTTGCCATAATGTTTTTGTTATTAATACATGACGTTTGTGCTTAGGAGTCTAAAAACATTGTCTCAAAACATTCGTTTAAAAACATGAGTTACAGGAGGGGCTCCAGTTAGAACCGTGTTACACTCTCGAAGTTATCAATGAGGTACGCAAATCCGTTCAGTACGTCTGAAACCGTCAACTTGACCACCTGATTCCATGCCTGATGATGGCGCATTAAAAGAAGATACATTTCATTACACTTCATTACTAGTGATACTAGTTTAGTTCATACTAATGAACCGAATGTACTTACGCTGACTCCGCCGCGGCGCCGCGTCATGGGCGCGCAGTTGGTCCAGTGGTTGGTGGCCGGGTCGTAGCACTCAACGGAGCGCAGGCAGGCGCCGCCGTCTCGCCCGCCGGCCGCATACAGCCGCCCGCGCAGCTCGGCCACGCCGCACGTGCTACGCGCGCCGCTCATGGCTGCTACTATTGTCCACGAGCGGGAGCATGCATCCCATCTGTAATGAACAAGATATTTTATTATATATAAAAAACAAGTCATGTACACTAGCGCGGATGGCATTTGTGTGTGTGGACACTTAAATAGAATATGGCTTATCCAGACTTTCCCACATATAGATAAAGCTATCGAAGAAACTTATATCTGTAGCATGTAGTCAAAAAATCCTTCATCTTACAGAGTTGGATAGGTTCTTCTAGACTAGTTTATTTCAGTAACTTCCATGTAATTATGTCTTACGGTATACTGCTGTGGGGTGGGGGAACGCCGATATTACTTGCGATATCGCGCTAGTTTGTGTCTAACTGTTGGAACGCGCCTAGCGAAAGCGTACATGTTAAGTTGATTGATTTATGAAATTCATTACGGATGTAAGCGGGTTAACTACGAACCTTATTTGTGTTGGAAGAAAACCAACGTTTCATCCCTTAAGGAGGGACTTCTTCAGGGTGAGTGCGGTTCTAGGCGCGCGCGTTCCGCGTCTCTCCGAGCACTGCGTGCTATCGCTCGCTGCGCACGAGCCGGGAGCGCCGGAGGCGGGGGTGGTGGGGGGCGCGCTGCTTGTTGATGATTTATGAAATGGTGAATGTATAACGGAAACTTACCTTTCCACCGAGTTCAAATAGATCCAGCCATCGTGTCCACCGACTGCGTACACAGGTGCATTAGGCCCGTCACCCAGGACGGCCACGCCGAGTCCGTGCCGGTGCGTGTTCATAGGCGCTATCGTGTTCCAAGTGTGCGTTTGTAAGTCGAAACATTCCGCCTAGAAAGACCAAAAGTGATAGGCGCAGCCGGTAGGTTTTGATTAAAAAACAAAAATCGAATGGAATATGTTGTGTTCATCGGACTAAATACATTCTAGCTAATTTTTGATACATAACCTCAACTACGTAAAAACTGCAACTCCTAGGTTATGCCGCTAGATGGTGATGTGTGGAATATCCAGAAATAAATTGCTTTATTCCGCAATATTACTGGATATTGCACACAACACTATCTAGTGGCATAACCTAGGAGATGCAAGAAAGTAATGAGTGAAATATCCAGAAATATTGATTTACTTGTTCACACATCCACATCTGGCTAGATATATTGCTTTTTAAAACTCATGCTTATAAGTACTACAGGCAAGAATCTAGCGAAAGCTTTATAAACCGTATGTATATTACATACCTACTCGTATAATACGCGCGCGATCATAATAGGATGGGACCTTTTCTAACTAAAAGGTGGGCGAATGGTAGAGTCGTCGCCGCGTCGCTATGCTCGCGAGATTACTGAATGAATGACGTGTTTGATGGATAAGAGGGTAAAAATAGTTCCATGAAAAAAAAACCATTAATGTAGTCAGAAATATAAAAAAAAACACTTATATCCAGCCTCCAGGGGCGCGCCGCGGCGGCGCCGCGCTGCGCCCGCCCACCTGGAAGGTCCGTGGTAGCACATTTGCGTCGTAGGCCATCAAAGAGTTCATCGATCAAAATAAAAAGGATGACGAATTTTGTTTTTTATTTCAGCCAAATTAGTTAAATTTTTGTTACATCTGAATTCATACAAATGAGGGGATTCTTTATAAAATAAAAAACCGATGTTTACCTTTAGCTCTCAACAGATGGCGATGGTCCACGGCTGTCAGAAATGTCATGTAAAACTAAAGTCAACTGCTATCGAGTATGCACTCTATACCATTTATATTTATGAGGTCCTTTAAATTCAAATAGTCATAGACCCCGCGCCTGAACAGCTGCTGTTCAGTCTGTTCGAACTATTTTTGTTTGTTTTTAAAGAACCTTACTGTTTAGAACTTTTTTGCCAACGCTACCTCGCCCTCAACTGGTCATTTTCGTACATTTTACTTTGGACTGAGATACCATCCCATTCTGATTGCGCGCGAATTATGTCATACGGTATTACATATACAATATACATACGGTATTCAAAGTTTTCAGTCCATCTCTTCCCCCCACGACGACCAGTTTATTGTGCAGCACTGCAACTCCAAACTGCAGTCTCCTAGCGCCCATTCTCATGAACGGGGTCCATGTGTTGGTTCGCGGATCGTACATTTCCATATTGCTTGCACCCTGTTGAGTTTTACACATAAATTAGATTACTTTAATTTAAGGCGTAGGTTCAAAAGGCGATATCGATCGGCACTATCGATCGCACTGAAGAAGCGAATTTCTTTGTTTTTAAAGAACCTTATTGTTTAGAACTTTTTTGCCAGCGCTACCTCGCCCTGGAAAAGAAACCATAGTTCTGTATAAGATAGCCAAGAAGCACCTTAAAGCAAATCATCAGCCTATTTCGTTGATTACCATTAGGCAAGTTTTTTTATAGTCGAATCGAATGTCGATAGACCTTCGTTTACTTTCTCGTGAACTTACTACGTTTATTTTGTCTTTTTCGTTCACTGCTTCGTAGACTTTTCTAATTATATTTAATTTTCAATTGTAAATACTAGTTTTAATTTAATTCTATTATTTGATTGTAATTTTCTTTGTTAATAAAATAATGTTTATTTTCTATTAGTCTCTGTATAATTTATCTGTTAGTTAAGACGTAAAGTACTATTTGTGATCTGTCCTGTTTCGGGGTTGTGTGAATAATGTTTCTCTATCTTTAACTACGCCTATCTTCTTACATAGGTAGCTTGTCTATGTGCGTCTTCCACGTGATACTCTTGCATAAGATGAACCCAAGACTTCTTGGGCGGGTCTTATGGAGTTTTGTGATTTTATTCATCGCGTTTATTTACCTATTTCCCGTCATACGCCAGACGAAACGTCGGAAAAAGAGGAAAATAAACGCGAGGAATACACATACAATGAACCCCTGAATAGTTATTGTAGTTATTATAATCTGATCTGATTGTGTAAGTTTGAAAAAAAATTTGCTCGGCCTGTGTATAACGTCATCATTGTGCTTTTTGATTCGACAGCTGATATTTTATACAAAAGTGTATTTTGTTTATAATGTATTTATTTTACCAGTATACCTTATAGCCATCCATGCCCCCGATAGCCAGAAGTCGTCCTATAGTAGACGTCCTGGGCCGCGTTCTGTGAGAAAACAGTAGAGACCTTCGTTCCGGCAGCAGGTGCCACTTCACGGCCTCCATTATCAGCGGTTGGCATTCCGGGACGTTGCCGCAAGCGTGTTCCACCTTGTCTATCAGATACTGCGAAATAAAAGTATAGCCATAAGAAACAGCATTATTTTTAGGAAAGCGCTTTGGGAGAATGTCGGCCTGAGACGCAGAAAGTTGCAGTTTCGATTTGCACTACCTTTGATAAATAGCTAACTTTAAAGAGAGAGAGAGAGAGAGTGAGTAATATATTTATCAATAAAAATAGAGATAAGAACAAGGTTGAGATGATTTAAATAAATTGATTTATATCAAATGATTTTTTAAAATAAATATTGGAACTGATTTCTGTTCATATTGCAGTCAATTTTTGTTTTATTTATCGACTTACTGAAATCAGTCAAAAATGTATAGAGAATTCCCAAATTAGGCTTCGGTGCACATACGCGAAATGTACTATACCAGCTCCTTTAGTTGAGGATTCAGGGAATCCTCTGAAATTAATAATTGATTAATGTAAGTATTGATTTCGAATCAGATCTGCAGATATTTGTTCCGAGTCTGACGTGTAGGTACATATAAGTGTTATGTACATATTAAGCACCTACCTATTTTGGTCATCTGACATCTGCATACTACATCTGATGATGATGCGAAAAATGACCAGTATAGGTACCTAGGTACTTATTTCATCCTCAGTATAAGTGCATGGACAAAGAAATGAGTGTTCGCAATAGCTAATCAAATCATCGCTCTGATTTTGTCTTTGTTCTGTATATTCAATAAAAACAAACACCTCAGTTTATAACAACAATTTTTCTAAACTCGATGTTCAGTAAATAAAAGAGATAATGTTATTTTAGCTCGAGAAACTTTTGGTTTGTTTTCAGTTATAACTTCACATAAAGACATTGTGTACAGCGCGGTTCTGACTCAACAGGAAGGGTGAATCACCCTTCAAAGAAAATAGAGCAAAACTTGACCTCGAGTTTCGGACGCGATGGAGTATTTGAGGAATTTACTTGGTTGACATTATAACAAAGAAATTCTCCCAAGATTATTTATAGTACTGCTAGCTTCTGCCCACGGCTTCGTACGCACATTTCCGGGATACACGATGCTGTGTGGATTGTCAAGCTTTATTTGCTTTATTTCTGTTAGCTTTTCACGATGAAAAGGTTAATTTCCCGGATACATGCATAGACTAGGGTAGTCTATCACTAGGCACATCACTAGGCTACATGACTATAGGGTATCTATCAGCATCATCTAGCCCCAAGCTAAGCAAATCTTGTGTTATGATGACTGTTAAACTTAAAGAAAGACAGGATTATTTCCGAATTTAAATTAGTACTAGCTGTTGCCCGCGGCTTCGCACGCGTTTTGAAGTAGCCTTTGTCCGTCCCCGGGATACCATTTACTTCCCTGCCAAATTTCATTAAGATGCCTTCAGCCGTTTAGGCGTGAAAAGGTAACAGACATAAATGTCAGAAAGAAATGTTGTTCAGACGGAATTTTAGACGAAAGCTGAACAGGGTGAACTCTACTATAGGCTTCTCAATCGTGTTTGTAAATGTTCTTAAAAAAAGAAAAGATAAAAGATAATAAATTAATAGATTTCTTACCTCTGATGAAAGAAGTGGTAGCTTTATCAACATAAGCAGTGTAGGTAAATGTTTTTCTCTCTTGTCGCTGTCATGTTGTACCCAGGTCATAAGGCTCTCAAATACGTTTTCTTCTGTGATCACGTTAAGATCATCAGATTTGAGCAGGCTGGCAAGTTGGTCCGATTGCAGGGCTAGGAACTCTTGATGTTTTACTACCTACAAGTTAAGAATTTGTAAAACTTATGTGATTTGTGTTACTATATATCTGTATTGAATTATATTAATCTGAAGCGCATATGAAAAGCGTGTTTTTGTGTGCAATTACGAGTCAAGTGGCAAAGAAGCAGCAAGACTAGCGTCACCAGCTCTTTTTGCTCTTTGTTGCCGACCCTTTAAATGCCTTAGAAGACCCATTTTAAAGAACCCCATGTTGTAGTCCAGAGGGAAAGCCCTGGCAGGGAAATTATTCCACAACCTGACTGTTCGCGGGAGGATATTCCTCATGAACCTAACAGTTCGCGAACTAAATGTCTTTAAGATAAGGGGATGCGGATGATATCTCTGCCGATGGCGAGCCTTGCGATGGTAGAAGGGAGCCGCTGGCACCAAGTCAAATAATTCATCAGAACACAACCCATTGTACAAGCGGTAGAAAACAAACAGAGAGGAGAAGTCTTTCCTGAGACTTAGAGGTTCAATACCGTCTGTGAGCAAGGGATCGTCAACAATCCTCACAGCACGTCTTTGAATCGAATCAAGGGGCCCAAGCTGTTACCAGGTGCTCCAGCCCAAAAGTGACTACAGTATTCTATGTGGGGCCGGACTTGCGACTTGTAGAGCAGCAGTCTCTGCCCCGCATTGAAAATTTCAAGTGAAAGTCCTTATGTTAATTAAATAAAATAATGATAAAAAAATATTTTCCTCTAGTTTGTGATACGCACGTTAAACGCGTTTTTCTGTTATAGTTTTTTTTTTTTTATAATTCAGGCAGAGGCAGAGGCAGAGAGATGGGTAAACGAAACCAAACACTCTCATGGGATAAAATTTCTTTTAGACCTTACAGGGCTCTTGGACACATCAAACACAGTGGCGGCGTAGCGTGGGCTGGCACCCGGGGCGATTTACTACCAAGCCCCCCCCCCCCCCCACTTGGGGACAAACTGAACCACCTTGGGGGAGGTTGAATATCCGAACCCTCAACTTCTAACAACAGAAATGATAAGTAACGATTTTTTTTTGAAGTAATTTTCGGATGTTTGGTGAAAAGTAACTAGTTTGTCATAGTCACCTATGACAAAATAAATAAACAGATATGAATATTGAATATCAATATTGGCTAGTGGAGCGAACTACAGTCGGTAATTTTGGAGTTCGGTGAGGTTAACAAAAGTACCTACACGTATTGTAAGACCACGGCGAAAGAATTTTTCTGGCAAGACAAAGTATGTACTTTAACTACCGGCGAGCGTAGCGAGCCGCCGAAATTTTTGTACCTTTTTCGGGTGGTCATAAACAAGTTAAGAGTAGTATGAAAACAATAATGTGAATTGTAAAGACGATAAGAGTTTTGCATATAAATAACAACGAGCCTCGAAATTTTGAAGTTTGTTAAGGTAGGCTTGACAGCAAAGACAAGGAAGCTTAGGTGACGCGACGGCCTTAACACAGCGAGCACATGAGCGGACACAGCCGCTGTACTTTTTCGATTTATTTGCGGCGATCAGCAAAAACTTTGTTACAAAAAAGTGTGACGGCGAGCGGAGCGAGCCGCTGATTTTTTCCCTTTTTTTCACTCTTGCGGGCGGCGGTCAGAAACAAACTAAGAACAGTCTCAAAAATAAATAACAGCGAGCCCTAAAACGTTTGGAGAAATTACGGTAGCTGCGAAGATTGTTATAATACGAATACATAATTAGTATCACCGAGTGGAGTAAACCACAATCTGTTTTAAAATTGGTGAGACATGCTTAGCAAGACAAGTAAGCTTTGACAACGAATGAGTTAAGAATTAGTTTTTTGACGATTTACAACAAAATAGGGCATAATACAATACCTAATAATTGCACTCCAAATAAAATTGTTAAACAGCGCAGGGAAAGACTAATACAGATTAGTTGCATGTAGAATGCCTTATCGCTTTGAGTGATCTCTGCCGGGCAACCTTTCTACACCAGACTTTAAAGTATTCAAGTATTTATTGTGCATCCATAATAAAAAAGTACGGCGAGCGAAGCGAGCCGCAATTTTTTTTGTACATGTCTGTGCGTGTGAGTTTTCGGTATCACCCCTTACGATTCGGATTTGAAGTACCATCTGTACGCCCCGAGGGGTGCCGAGATGGCACCCCTTGGAGCGCGGTACCCGGGGCGGACCGCCCCTCCGCCCCCCCCCTTACGCCGCTAGTGATCAAACATTCAATAATTTCCCAAATTTAATTATTTAGGAGGTAATAATTAGAGCATACATTACCTGCATGTTTTTTTTTTTATTAACTAGTCTAAACACATTTTAGATAACATTATAATTACAATCCAATTACCTGCATGAAATGTTGATAAGTGTATTTCAAGGCAGCTTTATGCAGGTCCATACAAGACTGTTGCTCAGCAAATAGCGCTATGCCGAGACAGTTGCAAGGATCCAGCTGCTTTGTTAGGAAGGTACAACAAGCCTTTGTGACAGAGTTCAACTGTAGTAAGCTTGCTGTGGATAGCAGAATCTCCACTGATTCTTCTCTTAACTCTGATTAAAATTGAAAAGTGATTAAGGATAATGTGAGAGATATAGCTGTGACAGAATACAGGTAACACATACAAATAGTACTGGCGGGTCATAAAAAAGGTCCTTTCCTTATTTTGGACAACACATCAGTCCTATTTCTTTGAATAATATGATAGCTTAAATTATAAAAAAAAAGAAAAAAGAGTTAAAAAAAAGTTTTCGTAGAAGCTTAAATTATATCAAGGTGAACCTGATTTGTTTTTTTTATGACCACTACTTACTTTAGATTGAAAATATATTAAGTATGCTGTGTTGCATTGAAAGAATAAACACCTTCACAATGATTAAATCTAATAATGCCATTTTTAATCTCCAACTTTAATACTCACCAATGGTTCCAGTATAACAATAATTGACCAAAGACTGAAGAGCTTGTGCGTCTATACGTTCAAGTGTTATTTCTGTGAGCTGAGCTTCTCTCAACGAGCCTGTGAACATGGCCGAAAAGTATTCACTGCATGATGCTAATAAAACTTTGTGAGCTGGAATTCTGAAATAGAGAATTGGTTATGCTCAACAATTTATTTTTAAAGACAAAAATTAATGTATCTTCTTTACATATTTACACAATCTGACCACTATATGCAAGACAAACAAGTGTAGTGAATAACTAAAAGCACTGTGATATGGACATATCAGCTCTCAGCTGCTCGTCTATAATTAAATAATAATAATATTGGCAAACTTAAGTTGGTAGAAAAGACAAAAGTCTTGGGTAACCTTCTTATTGGACTAGGTATTTAATTATTTAGGAAGATTAAATTAATTGTTATAAATATCTATAAAACAATTTATTAGTATTATAAGAAATGCTTTGTCCAATAGGTATATTTATAAAAGACGACTCTGTGATGCTCCAGTTCCAATCTTTAAATGGGTATGTTACATAAAATAGTTTATCATCTTAAATATGTATGACTTCCATATCATTTCATGACATTAAATGAATAAAATAAAATTATATGGAGGTGGTCCTTTACTTGAAGTACCTAGCCTTTGTTATAAACCGGTTTACCTTATAAATTGCAGCAAACTAACTTTGGAAAGTACAGTTCATGAACTTACACAAGGACATCTTTTGTATGGCAGGTGTTGCACTGCATACCTTTCACAAGTGGACTATAATTATCTATCTATGGACAATAAACTTCTTTGTTCTCTGTCTGATATTTCATATTTAGGAGATACTTATTTATTAATTGGTTCTCTTGTCAATTATACAGTAAAAAAACAGCTCACCATATTATATCTACCTTGCAAAAACATTGGAGCAGAAATATCTGACTGATAATTAATAAACAAACCTGCAGCCTCCAGCAATCAGAGCAACATCGCAAAGTTTCTGAGCCTGGAAGTACCCGAATATGTTTTTAAGAGTGCTATCGGAGTGGCCTTTATCACTGAAGAGTTCATCCTGACTTGTGGCACTTGAAAGACTCAACTGGCTGAGTTCTCGTGGCAAACCCTCATCGATAGAGTTCGTGGAAATGTTGTCCTTTGAACACTCCGGTTTTCGCGGTTCACAAGCTGCCATATTCGTATTTTTAGGCTTCGTTTAAAATTAAAACGCCGACCAAACTGACATTACTTCTCACAACAAAGAGCAAACGCATCTGAATCTCTAAATTAAAATCAAAATTCTTGCAATAGCAATACCCACAAGCCGAAGAAAGACAAACAAACAAAACGAAAACAAAGAAAATAATTGTTCACTCAATTTGACATTTGCATTCTGTGTCACATGTCATTCAGACGTAGCAAGCACCACAGAATAGAAAGTGGCTGAACTCCAGTGACGACACCCTAAAGAAACAAAACTTTCATTCATGTTGACGACTTGTCATGTCATGTTTACGTCGTTTGCTTTTAGTTTTAGTTATGTCAATTGTCAAACAATCGATCAATCAAATCAAAAATAAAGAGTCGTGGTGGTTGGTTTCCTTTTCATTGTGCATTGCATTGCAATTAAATTCGGAGTTTCTTTTATTTACTGCTGAGTGTAACTCAATGCCATGCTTACAAAAAGCTTTCAACAGGATAGATTGCGTTTGTCCTAGCGCATAATAATTATGGCCGCATCTGGTACCGAAATCGATGACTTCTTGAACGGGCCTCTAGTTTCGTGGGTGAGTGCACAGCCATCCGTGTCTGTCTTTGTTTTTATTACTTGCGTGAACCGTGAGACAAAATAACAAGATGTTCCGTATGATTGCACTCGCGTATTTCTATGTATATCTGTTACCATGGAGGTCTTAATAGTAACAAGTCATAGTTTGGTAATATTTCAATTATAGAAAGCTTGTAAGTAGTAGTTACTAAAACATAGGTACTCTAAAAAATAGTAAGCCTATTTTTAGGTTCATATGATAGGGTGGATAGGTACCTGTTAATTATTCTGTCATAATACTGATATACTTCATGTTTTAAGTACACTACATATTTTAAGTAGTCATAGCTAGCAACCAGCCAAATAGTCTGGACCAGTAGGCAACATCAGAGTTTTAAAATAGACAAAATTTCTAATTATAGCATTGCATAGATTTATGGGAAATAAGCTTCTAGAGAGAGCTTCTATTGAACCAACAATTAAATCATACTCTTCTCAGATATTCACCTATTGTTCATAGGTACACATCAACATAATTCAGTTCACTGTAGAAAGGGAAATGTAAGCATGTGAACTTAGCTTTCATTACTTTACAGAATATCTTGTTACTAGAAATTAACTTGGTATTCACAGGATGATTCCAAAAGAATGATCCGAAAATATAAATGAATTAAATGAAATAAATTAAATAAAATCTTTATTACTTTATTTGATCTGAATAAAACCTTAATTATGTTGTTTTAAGCTATTGATGTGATTTTTCAGCTTAAGTCATGTATACCCAACCCAGAAAGCATAAATGGGTACCCATCTCTATACAATGGGGACATCTTACACCAAGTCTACCTGCAAATAGATCCAGAACCATCATTCCACATAACAAAGCTCACAGGGTTAGAAGATCAAGCCTTAATCTTGGGTAGAGTGAAGAACTTTGATGCTATAATCAAAAATGTCAAGACTTTGTACGAAGAAGAGCTTGGTATGACACTTCTTGTGGTGCCTGAATGTATTTGCCTAGGAAAGGCTCCGGACACCAGGGAAGGGCTTGAGACAATGAAGTTATTGATTCTTTTACTCCTCGGTGCAGCTGTTCAGTGTCCAAACAAAGAGCTGTTTATTACAAGAATAAAGGAGCTTGATTTGGAGCTGCAGCATAATATTGTGGAGTGTATCAAACAGGTAAGATTCAAGATTTGAATTCTATTTAAATATTTAAACAAATATTTGTCTAGCTCAGCTTATATAATAGCTGGATGATGTGTGAACATCAATTTATGCATTAATGAAAAATGTGTTAAGTAGGTATATATTTTTCATATTTATATAATTAGTAATAGTACTAAGAATCATTTATTTGCTTAATACTCATGTTTTAAGCAAATAAATGATTCTTATTTTATTTATTGAGTTGCACTTAATTTAACTTCGCTTAGATGGTTAGATGATTGAATTTCTTGTTTTTTTAAAATTTTCTAAAATAAACTAAATACAACAAGTTATAGGTTACATAAAACTAAACGTTAGGAGACTGACTTATAAAACCTGATACGTGAATCTTTGTTCAGTACATTTCATAACATATACTTTGTGTCACATGAAGTATATTACTCAAAATTAGTAGAATGTAACTGCATGCAGGTAGTCACGCCAATATAACATGTAACCCTCCTTCCTGTAGGTAAGACAGGGATCAGCCAAGTGGAACAAATGATATGAACTTGGAGATAAGTGGCAATTTAAACAACCATGTATGAAGGGAATATCTATTAGTGACCTTCATGATGTAATTTGCAGAGGTTGTTTTAGGTTCGATTCTTACTGCATAACGAGAACCCTTTCCTTAAATTTTGATTATTCATTCGACAAATTTAAATGCACAATAGGATGTGTAACATACACAGAGATTGAAGCCGACAGCAGATGAAGCTATAATATATATTAATATAAATCATAGCAAGGTATATTACGGTAAATTTTCTATAGTAATCGGCGAGTGACCACACACGCAGCTATAACGTATATTTTTATGACGTCATAAAATATGTCGGCAGATTTGGACGATATATTTTGGTATGGTTAGACATGACGGCCGCAGAGCTAATGAGTGCAAAAATAGATTTTATACCATAGCCATCGTCTGAGGCAGCTTGCTATACCTTAATAATATACAATAATAATAATTATATTATAGCTCCGTCTGTTGTGGGTTTAAATTATTACGGTTTATTCAAATGATTGTTATGGCAAGCTGGTGGTTTTTATTCAAAGCACATCTGAATCTCATTATGTGCAGTGCAGTACTTCAGAAATAACAGACAAATTTAAAAGATATTAAAATTTCAGTAGGTTACATAAATCAATTGACATCTGTCTGTAAATAACCATGGTTTGTCCTTGGTTAACGAAGCTGGATAACCTTAACAAGTGATTGACAAAAACAAGTACCTATATTAAGTAACACAACCTTGACTTGTCTCAGCAACTTTACGGCTTTACTGTATCGTACTCGTCTATCGTCGTGTCGTAATCTGCTTGGATATAATACTTATATACCTGCCTACATAATTTCCCATGAGGGGTTAAAATATTCATAGCTTTTTCTGCAAGATTTGAGAGACGACATAAAAATGAAATGTAAATAGGGATCTTGCATAATGAATTAGTGAGTTGAAACTTGCATCATAAGTGGCTTGGGTCACTTTTACTTTTGAAATGTTGTTGTTATTCGGGTGATCAAACTGATGTGAATTAAACCAGTATAGTGTGCGAACTGCATTCGCATGTATCTTGTGTTGTACGCCCGAGTCTGTTCTGTACCCGTGTAGGTGTCGCTTAATTTGAACCAACGCGGTACTGACATTGAAACTGTAACTTATGCAGAGCGATTTCCTTTTTTGCTGTCCCTGCTCTTGTTTTTTTTTGTGAATCTGTTTTATGTACTCTACAATTAAAATACTGTTTGTTTTTTGGCAGACACGCCATAAAGTAACAAAAATTTGGCATCTCACTCCTCGTTTTTTTTTCGTGTTTATCTTGGATTGTAGACGTCTTCTTGGGTGACGGCCGCGACTCGGTAAACTTAGTGTATGATGCCCAGTGGCCAGGTGAGATTAAGATCTGCGTAAGACTGTTGGCAGATGCTGAGTGCGGAAAGCTGAACGCAGGGCGCTTTGACGCTCATGCGGGAAGGCCTATTGCCTATTTCTAAAAAAGTCCATCCGTGGACTAGTGAGTAGACTATAAGACAAAAATACTCTGAAGCCAATGCAATATGTTTCTTTTTAGGTCACAGACATGCAAACTGTAGTTCTAACACCAGACGCAGCCGATCTATTTCAATCACCCACAATGTTCAACCACATGCGACGCCTCGCCAAAGAAAGGGACCACTATCTCCAAAACTGGGCCTCCCTAGTGCTCCACGAAGGCCTGTGCGAGAATGACAATGAGAATAAGAACGCTAAGAGTCGTTCTACACAGAACGTCAGCCAGAGTAATGGGGATAGCCAGCATTTGGCTGTAGAGCTTGCTGATTGGAAGGCCCGGTTGAGAAAGCAGCGGCAGGAATTGTAAGTGTAACATTAAAATAGCAAAACTCTCCTTGTATGGGCGTTCATCTACTTGAGTGCTGATAGGTTATATGAAAACGGGCCGTAATCATGCCGCGGCGGTGACTTCAACTTCTTCTTATTTATGGCTCGCTGTGCTTTGCTGCCACAACTCTGCCAATGTCCATGTCAAAAGAGTCGTAAACTTTAGTAGAGAGAAACATAAAATAAAATGTTCAAAATTCATGCAAAAAAGAAACTTTTTGAATAGTACCATTGATCTTATAACTATAACGACAACACAAAGTTAGGGATGCATGCACACTACAAAAGGTTAATGAAGCAGGAACTGTACAAATTGTAACAGAAAGTTAGTGCTAATATTTACAGTTTAATCTTATTAGAGTTTATAAATTTACATAGTAAAAAGTTTATATGAGGGGAAAATATATGGGATAGTAAACATTTAATGGAGGTAGGACGCGGGATATCAGGAGGGAGTACATCATATAGGGAAAAATTTAGTTTAGAGCAATTGAAAAATATGTGGTCAATGGTTCCTTCTTCCAAGCCGCACTCACACATAGAATGATCCCTAATCCTAAGTTTGGCCAAAAAAACTGGAGAACAGCAGGCACCCAGCCTTAACCTACATAACGTAGAAGTAGTAAATTTATTTGCCTTGTGGAATTTAGAGAACCAGGGTACTGAGGGTATCTCTGGCTGTATATCAGCATAATGCTTGCCTTTGATTTGCTTGGATGAGTTCCAATTATCTGTCCAGGATTTATCAAGCAGCTTTTTGGGGAGAAGACAGAGATCATGGGAAAAGGTTTTGAAATGTTCACGGGAACCAAGTTGAATAGCAGATTTTGCAAGGTTATCAGCTGCCTCATTACCTGGAATTCCTGAATGGCCAGGGATCCAGGCGAGAATGATATTGATGCCATCTTGATGACATTCATATAGAGATTTTTTAATTTGCATGATTATGGGAAAGCGAGATACATGTTTAAAGGGATTAGATAGGATGGACTGGAGGCAACTTCTAGAGTCGGTGAAAATTATAGAGTTATTTAGATTGTGGGATTTAACAAAAAGTATGGCTTCAAGGAGTGCGACGGCGAATAAGAATGGACCCTTTTACAACTCAAACCGTGGATGTAAGAGCAGAATAAGGGAAGGGAACCTAACAGAGGAATGATGATGAATAGAATAGAATATGTAACTTTATTTGAGTTATCAAATTATGATGATGATTGTTTTATGATGTGGCGCGGTGGGCGAAGGTCTGCGACGCAGGAGGTTGCGGGTTCGATTCCCGCCTCGGGACAAATGTGTGTACGATCTGCAGACATATGTTCAGGGTGTTCTGGTCGTTTTCTATGTATAGTTAAAAATGTCGATCTATGTATTGTATTATGTATATCAGTTATCTGGTATCCATAACACAAGCTCTGCTTAGCTTGGGGCTATTTATTTTCACCAGAGCCTAGTTCGTTATCTAGCAGGGTGCACCACGTGCAGGTTAGGTTGGAGTCGAGATGTCAGAGTCCACCTTACACCCCTACCAGAGGAAGGACAGCAGCTTTCTTCTGTGTATTTTTAACACCACTGCGACACTTCGCCTACTAATAATCGTGGTCATTACGGCAAAACCATCTTTGTTTGGGGGCAGTATGTTTAGCAGTGGATATGAAAATTGATAGTTTTGCAGTTGACATAAAATTTAAAATGCTTTATACCTTTACACTACTCTTGGACATTTCAAACATTTGTATTTTTCATAAAACGTAAAACTTGAACTTGAGGTTGAGACTTTAAATGCTCTAATCTCCGTAGCTATGGCGCTCATAAAAGGGGACTTACATAATTATGCTGATGATCATGATAATGATGAAGAATAAACTGGCTTTCTAGTTCCTATTTTCTTTCCTATCTGAATGTTGTAATTTCCTTCACACTTAAAATAAATAAATAAAAATTATAAAACTGGCCAATTGCGAGTCGGACTCGCGCACGAAGGGTTCCGTACTATTATCTATAGAAACGGCAAAAAAATCATGTCTGTTGTATGGAAGCCCCCTTTAAAATATTTGTTTTATACATATAAGGTACAAAAAAAAATCTGTGAATATTTTAAGCGTCTACCTGCAGCCTGGTGACAGACGGACGGACAGCGGAGTCTTAGTAATAGAATCCCGTTTTACCCTTTGGGTACAGAACCCTAAAATTGCCTTTTATTCCGTTACACATTAACAATAATAGTACTCAGAAGTAATGTTTAATACCTTCTACGCATAATAAATTAAATCCAAGTTAAATTGAATGAATATTGAGTATTTACATTTTATTATAATATTTTTAATTGCTTTATAATAGGTACTTACCTACTTAGATATTGAATTTAAAGAAAAAAAATATAATTCTTATTAAAATTTATAAAAGAAAGGTATTTTTATGTAGCTTAAGTGTTTTGTATTGTATTGTATTTTTATGTAGCTAGGACCCCTTTCGGGTACAGGCCTCCAGTTCATGATATAATCTTCTCAATTCCTTCTCTTTGAATCTCGAATAGTCCTACTATTAGCACCACACTTAGTAGGTACCAACTGCGAAACCCATTCCTTATTTCCTAACAGTTTCCATTAACATTTTTTCCAGAGAGGAGAAATCCGAGCAGCTGTCAGAATGCCGTGAAGAGTTGGAACACACGAAGCAAGTTCTGACAAAACTGCGCGCCGACAGCCAGGAGTGGTTCAATGAGGCGCGGAAAGCGACCGGCTATCGAGACGAAGTCGACGCTCTTAGGGAGAAAGCGGAACGATGTGATAGGTATAACCCAATTAGGATATAGAAAACCACCTATTGGAAAATATTACCTTCATAAATAAAACCGGCCAAGTGTGAGTCGGACTCGCGCGAAGGGTTCCGTACCATTATCTATAGAAACGAGCAAAAATATCACGTTGGTTGTATGGGATCCCCCTTAAATATTTATTTTATTCTGTTTTTCAGTATTTGTTGTTATAGCGGCAACTGAAATACATCATCTGTGAAAATTTCAACCGTCTAACTATAACGGTTCATGTGCATTCACCAGGCTGTATGCCTGGTGAAAGACGAACAGACGGACAGCGGAGTCTTAGTAATAGGGTCCCGTTTTTACCCTCTGGATACGGAACCCTAAAACGAGTTTCTGCTCGTTTTATGGTAATCCAGACCAGGAACTATATGCAAAATTTCAGCCCAGTCCGTTCAGTAGTTATGGCATGAAGAGGTATCAAAATCATCCAAAGTTTCGCATTTATAATATTAGAGTGTGATCTATGGAAACAAAAGCCCAGTTGTTTAATAGAAAAAAATGCTTCGGTTATATCTTTTTTATAGAATGATGTGGATGATAGTTAGCTTTTTTTTATGGATCAGTTGTTTAGTATTAGTAGCAAATCTGTCGCGTGTGTCGTCTTTTTGTGGTCAAAAATGAGCTTTTGTCAAATACTTTTTTATATGATACTTATACATGTATATACCATACCTAAGGTTTTTTGTAATAGTGCTAACCCGCACTCTGGGTATCTCTAAGAAATGAATTAAACTGTAATGTTACCCCTGTAGGTGGAGCCACCGGCGCTATAGTCTGTAAGAGGTCCCAAAGATTTTCGGTTGAACCGACTAAGGGTTTTCGTGGCTCAGTTGGTTAGAGCACACCCGTACTGAGGGTGGGGCGCGGGTTCGAATCCCGCCGAAACCGATAATTTTTGGGGCTTATTTCATATACCATACCTCCTACACTCGTTTGGAGCCTGATCAGGGCTTTGTTTTACGACTACGGTAGACTCGCATAAGCGATCAGGGTCTACCATAGTAGTAAAACGAGTGTGGGGGTGTAAACATGGCAAGAAATAGCCCTTTCTCAGTTAAACACTTTAATTTCAGACTAGAACAAGAAATGCAGCGGTACCGCGACCGTTTAGCCGACGCTGAGTATTACAAGACGCGAGTGACGGAGCTTAGAGAGGATAACAAGGCTCTGATGGAAACGCGCGACGCGCTTGAGGAGCAACTACAGCGGGCTAGGAAAAGAGCCGAGCAGTGCTTGACGCTCGAGGCAGCTATGATCAAACTGAAGAGGGAGGCTAATGACATCGCTTTGGTAAGTTAAAAAAAAATGAATTTAGATATTTTATACAAATGATAAATTACTAGCATTGCTTTATAAAACCGGTACCAAATCTGTTCTGCTGTTTATGCGTGAACGAGTTAGAAATGTTTAGTCCAACTATAGCTCCTTAAGTATTTTCCCCAGGAGTAATACATGGACATGTATTACTACTGGTACAGTCCAACATACTCTATAATGTTAAAATTATTTGTTTGGGATTATCAGGAACAAAAGTGTTAAAAACAAAGTGTTAAATAATGTTTATAAAATTATATTTCCTTTTTCATTTATTGGCAATGACACCCAGTACCAATAGTGTCATTGCTAATCAACGACACTACCAAGACTAGTTTCGATAAAATTGATTAAACACATTAACACATAAAGTACTTACATTCAATACAGATACCGCGAGACGCGAGACACCCGCTGGACGCCGACAGTGGACTTATTCCACTGTCCAAAAGTTCTGTTCTCTCCATGCAAACTACTAAGGGTGTTTGGATAATGTAGTAGAAATATATGGACATGTATTTCTCCTGGGAGAAATATTTTAGGAGCAATAGATGGACTAACCCGTTACAAACACACACAGACACATATGTACAGATTTTCGCTTCACCATTATGATAGTAACCCTTATGGCGAAATAGGTTCGTATTTTCGAGATAAGGACGAGCGAACACCGCGCGGTGAAGGCGAGAAAGGAAGGCAAGAACCGGTCGGCGCGCAATTTCACTGGTTTTTATTTATAAATTTGTTAATGCTCTAAAATAATACTACTCTTTCGCAAAAAAGTAAAACCATAATCGTCTAAAGTATTTTTTTGACGACATTTCATTAAAATATGTTGAATAACTAGCAAATGAAACTCGTTTTCCGTAGTTAAAAATTAAAATTTAGAGGAAACTGCGATTTTTTTTGTATCGAGTCAAGTTGAGTCTATCGTGTTTCGACTCCCATAACTTACTAACAAAAATCCTCTACTTTTGAGTCTCATCGAAAAATATTTAAAAAAATAGTGTTTTATTGCCTTAAAATTGTTTTTCCGTACAGCCAAAACGTGGGTTTTGGGGCTCATTTCACTTTAACTACCTACCGGCGTTCTATCAGACACCAGCAATCGTTTTTTTGTCAATAGCTAAACGTGTGTGCATTTTGATACATCGTGCGCCCTGTACTTTTTTTCCGCTAACCAAAGTACCGTGCCTAAGCTTTTCGACGTCATACGCGCACGCGTTTTTACTTGTTTAGTAAAAAACTTACCTTTTACGTGGTAATCACGTAAAAGGTAAGTTGGAGTCTCCACAACGCCCTGTGTAAATGTTCTATTTAGATGGTATAAAGATTTGCAAAAGCTAAAAGAAACTGTGGGCAGATGCTGGATGTGGCCAGCTGAAGACAGGGCGCCGTGACGCTTATTAGGGGAAATCTAAGTCCAGCAGTGGACTAGTGTAGGCTGATGATGATGATAAGGCTTTGTAAAATTGTGATATATTTGAAATTCTTTCTTTTAGGAGAGAGACGCAGAACAGCAAAGGATACAGGAGCTTATCGAAGAAAATAATCATTTACAATATATCACAAAATCAGTTCTCAGTGAAAGTAATAATAGTAATTTAGATACAGACAATGAATGCGAAAGCACTTTAGAATCAGGCGAAAACAGTTTGTCTGAACAACTGACAAGCAACGCTCAAGCAAGGGCACTGAAACTAGAACTAGAAAACAAAAGACTTCTATCCACAATCGATAGTTTGAGAGAACAATCGGTTTTGGAGAGCACTGACAAAGTATTGGAGTTGGAAAAAGAAAAGAAACGACTGACTCTGAAATGTGAACAGCTACACGAAAATTGTAATAGGGTTATGCAACAGAATTCTGAACTAGAGGAAGTATTCAAAAACGCATTAGAGGAAAACAGAAAACTTCAAGACTCTCTAGACAGCAAAAAAATCTTCATTGACAGGCAAGCTATAGATAGAGAATCTGAGAAAAACAAGTTACAGGACTTTGAAAAACATTTAGAATCGTTAACCAAAGATAAGCAAAGAATACAAATGCTATGTGATTCTATTCAACGAAGGGCCGATGATCTAGAGAAAACATTAGATTCTAGGACAAAAGAACTAAACTTGATAAAACCAGAGGCAGACAAAGTAACAGGGCTTATAATTCAAACCGAAGAACTCAAAACTAAATTGACTTACAGTGAACGAGACACACATAACCTACAAAGAGAAGTTAATAAACTACGAGAAGCTGTGGAAGAAAAAGACGTGTCTCTTGATAAACTAACTACGGAAATTGAACTTAAAAAGAAGGAGCTTGAAAGACTATCGAAAGAACTCGAAATCAATCAAAGTATTACCAGCAGATTTAAAGAACTTGAACAAAAAACTCAAGAACTTAAATCGCAAAAGAAAGTCGACTCTGAAACGGTTCAAACATTACAAAAAGATTTGATAACAGAAAAAGTAAACTTTGATAAGTTACGATACTGCATGGAGAAACTTGGAATCAATGCTTTTGAAATCGTAGCTAAAGAAGTGAATGTTGAAGAATTACTCGACAAAATAATTTCTAACACAGATCATGATGGACTTATAAATGAAATAGCCGCTAAAGCTAACTTATTTAAAATAGTTCCTTGTGAATGTAATCATGAAGAAAAACTTAAAGAAGAAGACAGATCAATTAATCCTCAGATAGAACAGCTGACTGCTGACATGGCTGCATTGCAGGCATCTCTTGAAAGCAGTCAAGCTGAAAATGCGAAACTACAGGTTAACATTGCCACACTAAATTCACAAAATGGTTCTTTAATGTCCCAACAAATGACTCTACATTTAGCTAACAGCCAACTTGCAGCTGAGAAAGAAGAAATTATAAAGCAACTGGAAGTTTTGAAAGACAAACAAGATAATCTTATGCGAGATCAAGTTGCTCTAAAAACCTTACATGAGCAGTTGAATACTGAGTACGAAGAGTTGCTTAGCGAAAGGGAACCTATGAAAGTTTCTCTAAGAGACTTGAAACTTGAAAATAGAGAGTTGAAAGAAAACGTAGCAATATACGAGAAAAAAGTAGCTGATTTTGAGAAAGAGCGAGAAAATCTCAAAGTGGAATCGCGAAACCTAACCAATCTTCGAGCCGAACATTCAAAGCTCAAAGATGACTTTAGGAATCTATTTACCGCGAGTGATAGGCTCAAAAACGAGTACAGAAATATGCAGGAAGAATACAGAAATCTCAGGTCCGAAGTGGCGCAACTAAAACTAAGAAACACTGAAATGTCCGGCGAGATAAACACAAAAGTAGAAGTGATTACCAGTATGGAACTTGAAATAAACAAGACAAATCAGCATTGCGAGATGTTGATTCAAATGAATAAAAGTTTAGATGCAGACAGGCGGTCCTTGATGGACCATGTGTCGCAACTGCTTACTCAATATCACGAACTGCTTGCTCATTCTCTGAAAGACAAACAACATTACCATGAAGAAGAAAAAATGTTTGCTGACAGGGTAAACGCACTGTGCCGGCAGAAAGAAAAATTAGAAGAAAAAATTATGGAGCACTATAAGAAACTAGATAACTGTACAACGAAAAGGCGAGGATTTGGCGCATCATTTGTGAAAAGAGTTCGCAAAGCCGGTACAGATTTGATTAACAAAGTACCCTCTAGAAACAACAAGAGGATCGAAGATGCCAGTCGGTCCAAATCGCAACTAACTCTAGCTGGTTCGGAATCTGGAGAATCGGACCCCGGCAGTCAAGATCTAGAGAAGCTTTCAAAGAACTCGGAAGACCAAGGTTCATCCAACCCTAGCGTCGAATCACCTAGGCACAGCTCCGATTCCAGTTTTAGTAGGAGATTTGATGATAAACTGTTAAAAAAATCCGATAACATGGATATTAGTGGTTCTATACCTAGTTTGGATTCTTCAAGGTTGACTACTGAGAGTAATTTCGTCAGGCGACTTTCTGCGGCTTCGATCCACAGCGGAGGGGGCGATGATGCTTTGATCAGAGCCTCGCTTAGAAGACGGCCGCATAAGGCAGTCCCTCCATCCTCACATCGGAACAGCTTTCAAGGACTTGAAAGCGACAAAGGACTTCCACAAGGTAAGTTACAAAAAAAAATTCAACAGGACAAAATGTAGTAGGTAATTTTCTTATTATAAGTTAAAGACCCTAGCTCTTGTCAGTGCAATGATGCAATTTCCACCACTTTTCTCATTCCAATGCGATCTCTTTTACTTTTTTATACAACATGACAGTGGCTTTCTCCTTGATCTGATTCATGTAGTTTATTCTTGGTCTTCCCCTTCCTTCTACTTTTCCTCCTATGATGTTTCTTATGAAGCTGTCATGTCGTATAAGATGCCTCTTATTCTTAGTATATTTTATGACCAACAACAATAAAAAATCGTTTATTACAGCATCAACACCAACTCCTGTTTTCGGTACGGCTGGTTCACGGCGCACAGTCTATGTTGCAGATGACGATCCAAATGTCAACCTTAACACCAAGCCACAAAGCACACCCATCAAAGAGAATCCTCCTACCTACTTGGTTTACAATAGGATTTCCACGGTTATTGGAGACGGTGCGTGCCAGAATATCAATGACAGATCAACCAGTGATAGAAATGAGCCGCCGAGCAATGTCGACGAGAATGTTCAAGATAGAGATGAATCAAGGAATGATTTGAGAGTCGATAACCGTCCTGAGAAAAACGACAACTCAAAAGAATCTGCAATATGGTATGAGTATGGGTGCGTATAATTTAAAAGTATGTAAGAGTGGACATGTGTAAGGAAAATGTGAGAATGTGTTAACAGACTGATGAGATTGCCTTCAATATTCCCGAGACGAGTTTTGAAAAGTTTTCGAGAATGCCTTTGATTTCGAGTCTAAGATATTCGAAATCATCATCATTGATGAATAAACATTTCAGTATTTTTTACCTTCATAGAGAAATATTGGCTTAAATGTAGTTGTGATAAAGACTAATTCAGTATTACCTTGGCATTTATTTTTACAATTTACTGCTGCATTTACATATGCGTAGATTTGTCGAGCTTTAAATATTGTAGCTTTTGGAATAGAAAAACATTTAATTATCATCAGTATCCATCATCCAAGACGATATAACGAATTTTGTTAACTATTATAATATTGATATTATTTAACTCCTTTGATATTGTTCATGAGGCTACAATTATTTGATTTGTAAATAAGTTATGCATAATGATTTGATATGCAGGTTTTATTTGCGTGACCTGAAAAGGAAGCGAAGTCTTTGAGAGGAAGGTATTGTGCCTTGCCAGTGTTTCTGTGACAGTTAATTTTACGAATTTTGGTTCAGAATAGGTTTACGTTTACTTTTTAAGCATAGTTTTTGTACGTACAAATATACATACCTTCTTATATAGGTACATACATAGGTTCTTACAATACCTATTGTATTGTTTGAGATTTAGTAAGCTAATTTATCAGCTAATTAATTTTCAGTAATGAACCATAGTAAATGTTCATTTATTCTCAATTAAAGTGGTTTCTGTTCACAAAAAATGCATAATAAATAATATGATACAAAGATTTATTTAATGTTTAGTTCTACTATGAAACCCGACAAAAATAACTGTCAGCTAGTTAGATAATACATTTATCTACATAGCTCGATCAATAATTACTATGCCTTGTGTGTGACATATAAAAAAATCTTAAGATACTTAGTTTTAAGTTTCTGGAACCGTCTATTCCTTTCCATGACTTTTTCAATAGTTAACTTCAAAATAATTACCTATTTAGCTACTTTTTTTCAAAATAACCTACGGAGTTAAATAAACAAAAACCTTAAATCTGTGATGATGGTAAATTGTTACCATAATAAGGCATCCTAATATGTAAAGAAAATAAAATGCCTTCCAGTGACAAAATTGTTTTTAGGTTAAGGTTTTAGTTTGGTAAAACCAGTTTAAACCAAAAAACTTTTTGTATAAAAACTAGGTTTGCCTAAACAATTAGTGATTGATAACTGGTGCTTATGATTTGATTAATTGTGTGCTTGATTGGCAATAACTAACACTAACTTAGTTAATATAGGTAATATGTATGAATTGTGGTTTACTTCAAGTTTTAATTTATTAACTCAAGTCTGCAGCTCAAATAGTGGTAGGTATGTGGTTTCGGCAGATGTTGAAAAAATTTATAGATCCGTGAAAATCATTCCTTCACATCGGTCTTTGCAGCAAATCATATTAAGATACGATCCTTCAGAGCGCCTAAATACCTACACTCTTAACACGGTTTGTCAAGGTACTGCTTCGGCTCCCTTCCTTGCGACTAAGTGTTTGGTTAGTTTTGTCAAATTACATATACTCTAAAGGCTATTGAAAATTTTGAAATTACATTTGTTAAACGAAATAATAAGATAAAATAGGTGGCGGAGCAAGTTGGCTCGGGGAACCGCCTTAAACTATTCCATTATAAACTACATAGATTATAATTTTCTTATTGACCTGTGTTCAGAAATAATTTATTTTTAAGGTTCAGCACTGTTTCAATAGTTAGCCTCTCACCGAATTTATAATTAAGAACATGTATAACTTGATTAAATAACAGTACATACAGTTTATTTAATAAAATTCTGGATAACACTAAACTTGGTTTTAACATTTTTTTAGTCTTGAAATCCATAATTCCTCATAATATATTGCAATTGAGCATGCCATGAATAGGGAATCTATCACTGGGCTTATGTAAAGTAAGATTTAATTGAAAGAAAAAGTAAATGATGGGGCAAATTATTTATGGAACACACAATCAATCACAAATTATTTGAATTATCCTAATGGAAGATATATATACATATACATATAGATATATGTATAGCATATCAAGTCAATTCATTATATAGAGATCCATTGGTACTTGATTCAGTCTTGACTTCCCACTGTAATACTGGATATGTTTGCAGTGGCACCTTAAACGGATACCCTGATACGACAGCTTTTACTCCTTGCTCTACTTTCGGTGGTAAATGTGATATAATGCACTGGAAAAAAAAGGTAAAATCTTAGTTCACTAAAATATGATTCAAGCAGATTAAATAGAGTAAATGGTATGAATGTAAATACCTTTGGTCTTTCATTTTCTGTTGAGGTGTAACCGATACACATTGTCTTAGTGGTATGCCCCCAAATCAATTCTCCATCACCAGTCTGGGAGTCAAATTTTAGTGCTAACGTTCCACCTAATCTTTCAGGAACATCCCATAAAAATGGTGATTGTAAAAAGTTGTCTTTCAAGCACTTATCCAGACCTAGGGTTGGTGTAGGGTCAAGTAAGCTTTCTGCTGTGCATTTGGCAAGTTGTGTTCGAATTAAATGCTCTCCACATCCAGATGTACATGCTGCGATAGATGGCTTTGTACCATCTCTACTCATGACAGCCCAAACACCACTGCCATAGGAGGCAGCTTGCCCTACCCTTCCTTCATGCTTCAAAGATACTCCCCCTGAACTAGCTCCTGAAGCTACCACTCCATTAGAATCAACACATATGGCACCAACGGTATCTAAAGGGCTGAACTTGACATCATTTTGTATAGAGTAGCGTTTCAATTTCCGCTTACAATGCTTGTAGTTTCGAAAAGCTCTGGAAGATATCATTTTCACACTGTCTACAACTTCTAAACCCATTCTTTCAGCCCATGATCGAGCTCCTTGCCCAGTCAGTATGCATGGGGGTACTCTACCCAGGGATAGATTGTCACATTGCTTTAGGCACAAGTGCTTGGCTAATGTAATAGGGTTGAACACATTTGACACTGCCCCACAAGCTCCGAAATGTAATGTCTGTCCATTCATGATAGAAGCATCACATTCAACTGATCCATTCCAGCTGAGATTTGATCCAAAGCCTGCATTGGTTAGTGGACTGTTCTCCAATTCTAAAAATAATATTTAAAATGCATATACTTAATCTAATATCATTATCATCAGCCTATGTTAGTCCACAGCTGGACATAGGCCTCCCCTAATAAGCGCTATAGCAACCTTTCTTCAGCATCTGCCTGCAGTATTTCCCACATCCCACCTGGCTGGAGGGCGTCCTACACTATGTTTGCCGAGTCGCGGTCTCTACTCAAGAACACGTTATACCCCAGCAGTTGTCAATTCTTCGTGAGATATGTATGGCCAGCCCACTGCCACTTCAGCTGGCTAATTCTTTGAGCTATGTCGATAAATTTGGTTGTCTGTCAGATGTACTTGTTACGAATCCTATCTTTCAGAGAAACTCGGAGCATAGCTCTTTCCAGAGACTGAGGCCAGGCCGTCCAGCTTATGGTCCAGCTTCTCTAGCGACTCCGCCATTACACTGTCTTCGAATTGCAGACCAGGTGTGAGATGTAGTCGCCGTTTATGTTGACGTCCTTACCTTCCTAGCCCAGCATCTTTAATATATCTTCCCACTCGCTCATGAATAGATAAATTTTAGAAATCTCAGGCTACAACAATACGGTTCTCCCGTCGTGCGATATAAGCTTCCTCAGATGGCTCTTACCAAGCTGCTGAGTGAATACTTTGAACCCTCAGTTTTGCTCTATCACCTCTTCAACGAGTAACGCGTAAATCGCGCCGTACCATCTTCATAATTCGCTTAAGTCTGACCTCTCTCTCACGAAATCGCTTGGGTGGTTTCCCGTCTTTTTGTCATCAGCCCGAGAGTTTGGACTTCTCATCAGTATGCTGCATTTGGCAGAACTTAATGCCCTAGCCCTAGTATAATAAGTAAGTTTAATAATGGATAATTAATTACCAACAATAGCCTTCTCTACAGCTTCAACAGCATTACCACCTTGGCGCAAAGCTTGTACTGCTTTCCTGCATGCTTGGTTACAAGTCTTTTTGTATTCCTTCTTTAGAGAATCGCTGTGATAGCCGGCGCCTGAAAAACATTGATGTGAAAGATGCCTGTCTGAAAAGACAAACATTTAAATTCTACAGTAGCAACAATTAAAAACTTTATAGTACCACAATGAACAGCAATGAACCCATTCATACTGGTGCTGGTTGTTGTTGGATTAAAGCCGCATTTTTATTTTATACTCAGTTGTAAAAAATTAGATAACTGAATCATCTCGCTTGGCTCGGAATATAACGTAGTGGTTTTTTTTTACTTTTAATCTCTTTGGCTCGGTCGGACGGTTATTTTTATCAAAGAGTATACAATTATACATTAAACTACGTGATTTTTATTATTATTTATTTAAATCTATGTATGCCTAATCTTTGGTTTTATTCTCTTTGGCTTGCTCGAGCAGTGTTGCTAGATCGAATTTTACAAAATAATTCTATTTACTTTGTAATCGTCGAGTAAAAAATCAGTAGATTACAGAAAAAATCAGATTTAGAAATAAAAAACCATTATTAAAGTTTTAATTTCGTCAGGTAGCGTTGTTAGCTACTATATAAAAACAAAACGGTCATATCTCAGAAACTAGGTAGGTACTCATCCCAGACCCCGTTGGTCTGGGATGAGTACCTACCTAGTTTCTTTTCGTAAAGAGATGTGACAGCTCTCGGTGAGATTTTCATTTCGCATGACAGTTGTCAAACTAAAAACGATCATATCTCAGAAACTAGGTACTCTTTTTAGACCACCGGTTTGTAGATAGATGTGACTATCTGTCTGCATAGAAGCACACTCGCCGAGCCCGCGCAAACGCGTTCGATAGTGAGAATAACTGTCAGCAAACACACAACTGACACAAAACTCGACATACTGTAAGCAAACATTTTCTCTACCGTGCTACTTTTTCGTTCCATCTCCATTTAGTATTTCGTGAGGACTTCAGCGACTTGGTTGCCCTGAAAAGCGCCTACGAATGAAGTTCGCAGAGCACCTTTGTACATTACACCAGAATGGCGAAAACAGTATATAAACTATGAGGTAAGATTTTCAATAGATCAAGTAAATGAAGTCATCACGTAAAATTATCGTTCCTAAACTGACTTTAGAGACAACCATTTTTTTGCGTATATTGCGTGTTTTTTAATTTACAACCAATTTTATAAAAACGTTTTCAAAATTTGAGTCACAAATATTTTACCTTCTTGACGAAAACGTCATCATTAAAAATTTAAACACAGGAACTAAAATGGATAAAAAAAAAGTTGTTATGTAGTACCTGCGTTGTCCTTACTTAAGTTTGTGAGAAACGTCATGCATGCATGAAAGCATTGAGCACAACCACTCATCAGCTTTGATTTCGCTGAGATTTTTTAATTTTCATCGGCAATCATCATCATGCTGATCATTGGAAAATAACTTTTTGAGATAAATGTGTACCTACACTGTACACTACCTTACCTACATTTAAACCTCTGTGAAGTTGGCCGCCAGACGACAGTCTTTTTTGAACTTCGTTATTGCTTATCGTTTGAGAGAAAATTAATAACTCTCAATCTCTCTCAAACGATTCTCAAACAAATGAAACATAAATTAAACGTCCAAGTACATTTTTGCCGGAATGACGGCCAAGTTCACACAAAAAATTTAAATGGCAGAGATCGATGACTGAGCAAGCTTTCATAATACGGGCCTTAGAGTAATTAATTAGACATAGGTATTCTAAGGATTTTGAGAAATCATGTTTCTCAGGAGCAACACTGCACGTTCCTTGGCAATATAGGTAGTAAAAATGTTGTTGCTTACCGATACTCTAAGTTGCTTACCAGCGACTGCGGCTTGGGTAGAATGTTTGCATAAGATAAAAAAAAACAGAATATCAAAGAGAACCAGTTTTTATTACTTTTTAATAATACTATTATAAAGAGGAAAGACTTGTTTGTTTGTTTTTTTGAATTGAATAGGCTCCGAAACTTAGGGTAAATTCTCCATCTACGCTCCGAAACTACTGGACCGATTTGAAAAATTCTTTCGCCATTAGAATCTTACATTATCCCTGATGAACATAGGCAATAGAATAGGTACACCCGTGCGAAGCCGGGGCGGACCGCTAGTTACCTACTTATATTAGTCATCATCATGGCATCGAATGGAGGCTGATACTCAGATGTTTCAATGGTAGCTGCATACTCAAATTTGCCGGTTTTCCACATAAGTGTAAGAGGCTTCTCCATACATTTCTGAACTCTCTTTGTTACATGTTTAGGTACAGTAGTAGCCCTTCATTTGGATTGTTTTAGCAGCTGGTGTGTAATTTAGCGGGTATAAAACTGATGATACAGAATGTAGCACAGGGAGCTGTTCATGAGGGCCGACAGTTGGAAAAATTTCATGGGATGATATCATCATTATAATCAACATTATTATTATCCCAGTAAGAACAAACTGCCGTTTAACTTTTAGAGGTGGCGCATGATATTTTGTGTACGAAACATCCATTTATAAGTGCAATAGTTAAGCGATATATATGTAGGTAAGCAAAAACAACAAACGGTTATACAATTAAAAGCTTGCAATTTTTGTACTAGTGGTTTATTTTTCGCTTCTTCCACTAGTGGACAAAAATTTGAAGCAAATAAATCAATAACATTTTGTTTCTTGTTTGATAACTTACTATTGACTTAATATTTTTCCACTTTTGCCCAGAGATATTTTCTTATGCTCAATGGAAGCTAGAAGTTTAAAAGTAGACTTTAAAAATAAAGTAAAAGATAAATGTAGATGTTGCATCATAACATAATTTAATCAAATAACATTGAGAGGTTTTGGGATATATTTACATTGTGATCTATGTATCTACTGCTAAAAGTTTAAGCTGGCATAAAAATTGTGCTTTTCATTATTTGATAGGCTTTGCCATGACAACTCCCGCAATAAGTGCCGCAATAGTGAAGCCTTGGGCAACTATTCTCAATCTCATCATTTGCTGAGACATTCTTTTCCTGCCCTGCCTAAAAGTCCACAGGCCATAGGACAGAGCACCAGCTGTTGCAAGGCATCCTGAAAATAAATTACTTTTATTAATGAATGGCATGTACATAATGAAGGTGAGTTTAACCCTGCATTAGAACACCATAAGCATAAAAAAATGATAGGTATTTACCTATCATTTTTTTGTATGTGGCATCATCAATAGGTAACCCCTGGGCCCTGATAGGTTCCACCTCCCTTATTTATCAACCAGTTTGTTTCTTTACATTTACCGAAAAAATTCTAGTTTATAACATTAACCTGTTTTCAGGCTTGTCATATTAGAAAACTTCAATCTTACCAGGGGTTTGGTTACCTATCGATGAACGTCACTCTGTTCCGGTATACAATGAAAAATGATTTGCGCATGCACTCTATTTATAATAAGCCAGTAGTGTAATAATTATACAAACCTAGAGGAACAAATGGGTTTTCATATATTTTTCTAATAAATTTTTCCTTCGATGTCTCAGCATGGTGCGTACTACCCATTTCTTGACGTAATCGCACCCAGTCCAAATCAGATGGTTCTTCATTATCCATGTTGAAAACTAATAAAATTAAGTAGTTCCAAAGTTAGTCTGACCTGTACCTACTGTATTCTAAGATATGTCGAAAAACTAAAAATATTATGTTGTGTTTTGCCGAATACAAAACTTAAAAATAAAATGATTGATCCTTGGAGAGAATACCACAGATCACTTTATTATCTTATTACCGGAGAGCAAAGAGAATGGAGAGAACAAACAAAGAGTATATAATAACAAAGAACAAAGAGTATACAATAACTACGTAAGAGGAGAGAATACCAACAAACAAAACAAGAAGAATGAATGAATTCATTTCATTCTATCGCATCCTGAATGAGAGGTTTTCGATTTGCAATAGAAAAAAAATAGTTCCAAACCGTAGATCGAGTATACCTAGATGGTTGGCAAGTGTGGCCACCTTAGAGTATAGGTATATAGAGACGGCGTATTGTTCTATAGGAACTTTCGGTTATACAAATATGATCTAAATCGATATTGTACTCATAAACTTATAGCTATCTCGTTTTATCTTACCTACAATAACCAATGTAAAAAGAGACATCAATATAATGTGCGAAACCTATTTTTGGCAACATTGAAACGTGACGTCATAGCAAAGCATGATTGAGGCCGGTTCGCCATTTAACTTTCAGGTATGTAAACTGTCAACGAGAGTTGCATTTACAGTAAAAATGCTAAAATTATTTGAGTTCGGGACTTTTTCATGTGAATACTTATATAGTAAGCGAAAGAAAGCTAATAGGAAGATGCCAAACAGCAGTTTGGTAGGTTGCGGCTTAAAAACAAGTGAAAATCGTCCAAACATAACATTACACCGGTACGTATTCTTATTTTGCTAAATTACCAAATAATACAATAAATACCTTATGTGTTGGCTTTCATAGGAATAGTTTACATAAAATTCATACCGAATGTAGCTTATTTTTGTAAGTTTTAAGTGTAATTAAAGAAAACATGAAACTGTTTGTTTGGCGATAGTGTTGTCCTTCAAGGCATTTTTCATAGGTATCGATGTTTTCAAGTGTAAATTGTAGTGTATTAATTTTCAACTGGTTTTTTACGTTCTAGGTTACCCGAAAATTACGGTAAAAGAAAAAGTGGCTGGACTCAATTGGAGTAGAAAATTTGAAGTTTAGTACGAAAGATATTTTCGTTCGTTCTCTTCATTTTGAAGAAACTTGCTTCAATCGAACTTTAAATAACAAGACTGCGAGAGGATGCCGTACCGTCACGAATCTTTTTAGTAAGTATTTTACTTGACCTTACTCCCACAAACTTCTATTGCAAAGTAATGCATATATGCATTAACAAACTTGACTACCTTTATTTTTCCAAAGGGCTTAAATTTTGATATTAATGAATATTAAGTTTTAAGTAAATAAATCTGACCCAAAGTAATATTAAATACTTCAAATCCCCTCTAAAATGTACATTTCCATAAATCCTCCCTTAGCAAATTATTTCCATGCAAAATAAAGTTATTTCGTAAACGATGTGGCACGGTCACCTTTTTTTTTAGAATTTCTTTAAGATTTTAGATTTTTTTTCAAAGTTGAACTACTCAGTACCTTTCTAGAGTCTATAATTGTAGGCTGACAAATAATGTTGCATTATAAATTTATTCTTCATGTTTGTTTCAGCCACTAGTGCCAGCGCGACCCAGTACTTTAATAGAAATAATGTAAATTTGAGATTTATACTGTAAATGAATGAGACTGATTACATTAGGTACTTGTAAAATTGAAAATTTAGGTGTAGTATTAGTTGAATTTTTGAATTAGGTAGGTATATTGCAAATGTGTAAATGAATGAGACTGTTGCATTGCTTCTACAATCGAAAATACAGGTGGCGTCTGTGTTAAATTTTTGATTTATACTGTAAATGAATAAGACGGATTACATTGCTTGTTTAATTAAAAATGTAGGAGTCTGTGTTAAATTTGTGATATAATATAATAAATGAATGAGACTTGTTGAATTGCTTATAAAATGTGGTGTCTATCTTTTTGTGATTTATATTATAATAATAATATAAATCATAAAAAGATACCCATATTGTTATACAAATATAAATATACTATCTCACAAATCACTGTTGCATACAAACAATATATTTTGCAATTAAGTAGCTTGTTGTTTCATTTCAGTAGGTACCTTTTTTTCTTAAATGAACACAACGTTTATTGACAAAGAAAATTTGAATCAAATAGTATAAACAAATTAGAACTAGTATTTACCTACAATTGAAACAAATGAGCTAACTGCAGACTGTTCAATAAACTGGTTTGGTGAACTTTGATCTTTAATTCTAAGGAGGTCTGGCACGTGTCTAAACGCAAGAGTCTTGACTCGGAAAATACATGAAAAAATTACCATTGTTATAATAGCTCATTTTCTTAACTTCTCAGTGGTTGCGTCTCATGAGCGCGGTCGAGCCATAGTTGGGTACGTGCATTCACATACTTTGTATCTCTAATTAAAGCATTCTATGACTATATGATTATAGAATTCTGTTTCATAATCGTGGTGAAAACAATAAAATCACTACGAAACTGCTAAAATATCGTCACAAAAATACTTGTTTCGATAAAAATATCGAGGTACAAAAGGGCAGCACTACGGAAAGGAGCCATTTTAGTTTCTAGGTAAGTTTAGGTATACACGTTTTTTTCGTAGGTATGCCATCTCTAGGTATACTCTAAGGTGGCCACAAAGAGGGACAGAGTATACGAAGTGGTGTTACCATGCAATTTTTTTACCCTGACTTTAGGTTCGTAATTTGATGCCTGGTAGGTGGTATTTTAGTATCATACACGTAGATTGAGAATTTACCTAGATGAGTGGCATGCGTGGCCGCAAAAAGGGACAGAGTAATACGAAGTGGTGTTGCCGTACAATTTTGTTACCCTGACTTTAGGTTCGTAATTTCATGTCTGGTAGGTGGTATTTTAGTATCATACATCATTCATTAAATTAGGAACCTACGTATGCGGGAGTAGGTAAACTTTTAATTTAATGAGCATAGAAATAAAACAACGTTCAGGTATCAATGTTAGGTTTCGTTTAAATTTATTACCACCGCCACATAATACGAGCTAACGTGTAAGTAGACATCATTGCACATACTAAAATAATGTAATTTTGAAAATAATATTATTGCTAGATAATCAATTCAAACACTTACCAAGCACAGACTTACAATAAAAATCGCACTTTGGAAATCACATTTCTTTTAAGTAATTAAATCTTACACATAAGGTATTGCTAAGATAAGACAACCATTATACGAAATTCAAAAGCACATTTAAATTATACTTCAGGTAAAATGTGCAGAGAAAACCTTTTTTTTAATTTTCTATTTTTTTTTACACCTTAAGCATAATATTACCTACGTCCTAGCCTATGTATCCAACTATTTTATATTCTGTTTTATTTATTAGGTATGTAATAATGACCATTGTGTGTGATGATTATGATTACTCTCCACAAATCATAGGATCACAAATCAATCAGTCTTTATTTCTATCAGAGAGCCTAAATCAATACCCATACACTTGATAAATAAAATTGTACATACACTAATTAAACGGTACATACCTACTTACTAATTTACACTGGTGGTTTTATTTATACTGCGTTATATTTCTCTTACAAACTCAAAGTTTTCATGATTTTCCTCATGTACCTTTTCCGTAGTATACAGGGTGTGTCAAGACTACTACCGAAAACTGGGGGGGTGCAATCAGACCATGATTTTGAAAATATTTAGCGAAAAAAAAACGCGAAAAATATGTCGACCCATAAATTTTTTTTATTTTTTTTTCTAGGTACATACCCATAGCACAACACTATAAGAACATATCTACCTAAATAAGTAATTTAAATAAGCAAAAAATTAATAAAATAAAAAAAGCAGCAATGTATTGCAAAACACCAACCGCACCGCACAGCCAAATAGGTCCCTATCCGCGCGGGCGCGGTTATTACCCTACCGACACGAGAAAGTTCCGCGCCTACGAACTTATCTTTTCAATAAATAGTTAGTAGGTAGGTACATACTACCTACGATTTAATTCTCGGCCATGACCTTGAAAGCATACCTAGAATTCATTAGAAACATACAAATTTATATACATTTTAATCTGTCTAAAATAAATAGGTACCTACATTTGTTAAAAACAGCTGACAGACCCGCGTTTATTTTTAGAGGTCATCGTCCTGCCTTGAGAATAGGTAGTTCGGCTTTCTTTTGACACGCGCGCGGCTACGATATAATTCGCGGCCATGACCTTGAAAGCATGCCAAGAATTGATTAGAAACATCAAAATTTAAAATACATTTTAATCTGTACATTTTAATTTTTTAATCAGTCTAAAATAAGTGCCTACTTTTGTTAAGAACAGTTGACAGACCCGCGTTTATTTTTAGAGGTCATCGTCCTGCCTAGAGAATAGGTAGTTCGACTTTCCTTTGACACGCGCGCGGTTACGATTTAATTCGCGGCCATGACCTTGAAAGCATACCAAGAATTGATTAGAAACATCAAAATTTAAAATAGGTACATTTAATCTGTCTGAAATAAGTACCCACTTTTGTTAAGAACAGCTGACAGACCCGCGTTTATTTTCAGAGGTCATCGTCCTGCCTAGAGAATAGATACCTAGTTCGGCTTTCCTTTGACACGCGCGCGGCGCAGCGGCACCTCTCCAAACTTTCCGACAAAGGCCGCGGACGCACGTGTAACGCCTTTGACTTTTACCGACAATTTGGGCAAATTTTATTTACTTTAACAAATTGGTTCCGTAGCTTTATTTTAAACGATGTTACTGCAAGGTAATTCTAAACATACCAACCATCATGAGTGGTACCTATTTTATCTATCTCGTAAGAAATAAGATAGGTACCTACTTATAGGCTAGTAGTTAGTTATCTCCTGAATTTTATTTAGATCGATGGGTGATCGATCACTTGATCACAAACTTGAGCTTCTGCGGAATAAGGGTGATCGTCGCCGGTTGGCGCGAAATTCAAATTATTTTATGGTATTTTTACCTGCTTTTACAAAACATAAAAGTTACGGAAAAATACCGCACTTGTCCGTAGTTCTATTCTTTGTAATTCGCTGAAAAAATTTACACCACGAACAGACGACAGACAGCCGAGGTTTTATAATAGGGTCCCGTTAGCACCCTTTAAGTACTGAACCCTAATTACAAATAGGTAATAGGCATCAACTGTGTCGGCCTACATTTTGTCAAAGAAAAATGTGGTGTAAAAGGAAACTGAATCATATGACTGTATCAATAAGACACATAATCATAAGAGATTATGACAGAGCAATGTCGTTCGGCGTTTTTCGGCTTTTTTAAAAGGACATTATTTACCTAATTTCACTAATCTTTTGATTCATTTTGTTTTTAGTACGTGTTCATTATTCGCAGTGAACACTTGCGCGGTGCATAAAAATTGCAATACGTTCGTGTTTTTCTTCTGTTTTATGAGTTTTTCTAATTAGGTATTAGGCAGTTTAGTTTAGTTTTCAGTTAGTTTTGGTGTGTTTTTATTTCATTAATCGTTAGTCTTAGAGTACTAGGTCTTTAATTATGTTAGTGTTTTGTTTACGAGTTTATTATGTTTAGTGCGAGGGAGTATGGACAGTTGCTAATGTGTTATGGTGAAGTGAGAGGAAATGCGTCACGAGCCTTGCGCATTTACCGGGATAGGTACGTACCCCAATCAGACACATCCGTCTGATGCTAGAGTCTTCACGGCTGCATATCAAAGGGTCCTGAATAATGAACGTATTACGCCCCAAAGGCACGGGGGTGGCAGAGGGGTAGGTGTTCAGGTGCAAGAACAGGTCTTGGACTTTGCTAGGAGAAACCTTCGAGTAGGTACGCGGACTGCAGCGTAAATGCTGGGGTAAATGCGAGAAGCGCCGAGGATCCTACATTCCTGGATCGTGTTCATCGGTCCACAATCAGACGTGCTCAGCTGTGCCATGAACGAGGAGGAGCGCAGTTCGTGCCATTTCTGATTCGACCGAGACTGCACCGGAATTAGGTAAGACTAAGAACGTACATACCTATTAGGTACTAACTTACGGCACTTGTAAACTTACGTGTACATTGCTGGCTAGCAAAACAAATAAAAATCTTTAAAAATTCATATCTCCCGCTAGAATTTTTTTTTCGGACAACCCTTTTTTTTATTCGTTTTGTTTTGGGGTGCTGCACCACCCCCCTTTGTTTTCGGTAGTGGTCTTGACACACCCTGTATATCTTGTATGCCTAAAATAAAATATTGAAGCATTAATATGAAAATTATAAGTAGTACTATAGTAATAGTAAGTTATATTAGTAACACCAAATCCCAATACCATTTAAATATTTTCGATTTAGTATTTTGATTAGTAGGTAGACTAAAACACAAAGTAGGTATAATTTTTCTATACAAATCTCAAACAGTCCTTCACCCATCATCGTAGCACTGATTCTTTTTATGTATATATTTATTTTACTTACCAGTCTTGGAACAGCATAAGAGAACAGATGCGTTCGCGTTTCTTTTTTGTTCACGATTTTTATGAAAATGTTGAACAAATTACTAAATATTTTTGGGTTCCCAGTTTTTTCGACCCGTGGCTTCTATCCAAAGCAAACGTAAATCATTGTTTTCGGGAAATCTGTAACAAACAAAAACATATTTTAAGAATGTATGTAGATGTAGGTATTCATGTCTCAATGCGCCACGACATTTGGGGAATTTTATTTTCGAGTGCAGGCAACCCTAAATTTTCGTAATTTTAGGTTATATTTATTAGAATTATTTTAAAACATAGTTTTTGAGTCTTGTCTGTACGGAAATCTATGAAACTATAAATTTTAAACCTTTTTTGAAGTCAAACGAGCTTGTACTTACGATTGGAATGACAAACTCGGCACTTTTCGTTCACCGTCACTTTTACATCCAAAAACACTGCACCGCACCATCGTTGCTTCAGATTTATATCGTTGAGAGACGCAGGAACGCCCGCAGAGTCACTTTCACACATTTAATTAGCAGAAAGTATCATTAGGTCGAAAACAACAAATACTATGTGATGTGCCCGGCATGTTTGTTTAGCTCTTATAAGAGCTAAACAATGAAAAAACTGGCACACTGGTAGAGACAGAGAAACTTTCATTCTATCTCATTTCTTCTCAGGCTACAAGCATATTTTTATCTCTCTCTTGAGTGACTGAAATGGGTATATACAACACCTCTAGTGCCTTATTACTCTAAGTTCCAAACGTTCCAAATGTCTCGATAGGTGGCAGGGGGTCATGCAATAAACATAGGTACTGAATACATTCAAATTCACTCATTCGACTCGTCTCGCTTGAATTCTCGATTCGTTCAGTCAGTCACAGTCGCCACGCGCCCCACCACTCCATTTGGTCATCCATACAGGGTGGTTTTTTGAGAAGGGCGGTGATAGCCAAGTCCGAAACCACGAGAGATAGGGAAAAGTCGTGAAAGGAGTCATGCCCTCGATTTATAAGAAAACAATAACTGCATATTTATTTGAACTTTTGATGGAAATGGACCCGAATGATTTTTCAAAAAATATACATCCTGTAGTTATTGAACTGTTTGAAATTGAATTTTTAGTAAAAACATTATTTGCAAATATTGATCCTTATCAGCAACAGAATCCATTGGTTCAATAATACAGGATGTATATTTTTTTGGAAAACCATTCGGGTCCATTTCCGCCAAAGTAAAAGATTTTTGAAAAAAAATGCCGTTATTGTTTTCTTATAAATCGAGGGCATGACTGTCGAAATAATAACAAAATAGGTGTTATTTATGTTTATTTAAACACTAGCAGTGCCATCTATTGTGAATGTATGAAGTAGTTGTAAGTTCCGTCAATAATGTTTTTTAGGCTGTGTAAAACCATAACTGCGTTTCATTATTCAGCTTTGGTCATCATTTAACAGAAAATCCTATAGTACACTTAGAATCCAATATAATAACGCCTTCCGCATTTTAATGAAAAAACCTAGATATTGTAGTGCGTCGGGTATGTTCGCCGAGGCCGGAGTTCCCGATTTCTACGCCATCCTCAGAACGCGCATCTTTTCGTTCTGGAAACGTCTGCGCGCATCCAAGAACTCTATCTTGCAGGCTATCGCTGAGTGCCCTGACAATAGCTTTTTCCGCTATTGGATATCGGTGCACCACAGTGGGAACCGCAAATAGCCTAAATAGGTGTATCTACCTACCTACGTTATATAATTACTATAATTAGTACCTAGATAATGTTATTTCTATATATATATAATGTGAAACTATGGACTTGCTTGACTGAAATAAAAGATTATTATTATTATTATTATAATGACTCCTTTCACGACTTTTCCCTAACTCTCGTGGTATCGGACTTGGCCATCACCGCCCTTCTCAAAAAACCACCCTGTAATATTATTATAACTATATATATATATATATATATAAATATTAAATTTTTTCGAGTTCTCAAAGCGAATTCAGGGAAATAATAATAGGAAGGTCCGAGGGCTATTCACGATGGATCGGAATGAAAAGAAGTTATCCATAAAAAGTAAAAAAAATCTATAAACCTATGTTTTGTCAAATGTCTATTTATAGCTAGTTAGCTATAGCTGATTTATAGCTAGTTATAGCTAGTTAGCTATAAATCAGCTAGCTAGGGTAGCTAGGTAGTTTAATACCTTGGAGAACGCAGAAAATATTAGAAACTGCTAAAATATTAGAATTTCGCGCGTATCTTTTTTAGATTCCGAGTTAAGGTTTCATTTTGATCAGCCCGACTCGTTCCGTACCTTCGGACGAGTTAAATTTTTTACCAAACAACCGCACCCTGAGTGAGCCTCTGAACGAAGCCCAGTCGCTGCAACACTTAGGCCCGTATTATGAAAGCATGCTCAGTCATCGAGCTCTGCTTGGGTGATGCTTATGTCTAGTTTTGAGTGAATACTAATTTTCAAACAATGCTTGGGAGCTCATGTCAAAATCTACACTCACTCAAGTAGCCGTCAAGAGCGGATTTCCTCCGTCCACGCCTTCGAGTAACTGCTTAGACATATTATTGAACGGTTACCAAGCATTACTTGAGTAATTAACGCTTGAGTAGAGATCACGTAATGACTGCTTAAGTAAGGCTTGGGGAAGCTTTCATAATACGGGCCTTAGAGTATACCTATACTCTAAGCTGCAACACCACGCCATTTTTGTTTTGTTGATTTGGTTTTGGTTGGTACAATACAATACAAGTGATCTGTCTGTAATCTGTTCTGTGGATTTGTTGGTTGGATTGCGTGGACTGTGTAGCGTTTTGCCAATTTTGTTTCTTTTAATTTAAAATGGTGCTTTCATCGTCTCCCATAAACGTTACTGTAAGTACCTTGTGTTTAATTCTATCATAATTGACTGTCTATCTAAACGAATACAATGCTAGTCTCCGTGAAAACCACAGGTGCAAACCCACTTTCCGCGAAGTGGAAAATACGAAACGTGCGAAACTGATTATGAGCTGCACAGTTAGTCACGTTTTTGTGCAGTGATTGGTTATGTTTTGGTATTACTAGTCCCATCAGTGGTTGTGCCAAAATACCAATAAGCAAGTACATAGGTTGATGTTGGTCAACATTTTGATCTATGACCCTCAAGTTTTTTCTCACTAATAATAATTTGCATTCATTTTCAAACATTTCTTGAGGAAAACAGTCTTTATCTTACCCTCACATCATATTGCAGATTTAAATGTCTGATTTGGTTGTGGTGGTTTGAGAATGTTTCAATGACAGTTATCAAAACTAATTAATCGTAAACCATTTTCAATCCTGTGGGGCTTCTAATCAAACTGTTCATAATTGTTTCAGATGACTTCAATAATGATATCCCAGATTTCTATTGAATCCCGAGTGTCTTGAGCAGACTCTATCCTATCTTATTTGTTACCACTTTAAATTTAATTTGTCAAAATTTTTTGGTACACCTTCCATTGTCCATCTATGTTTATAATGTTGTCATTCAGTTGAACAATCTTATCATTTTTGCTCTTGATAACACCATTCAGTCACATATTTTAAATCAAAGAAGTTGTTTGATTCAATAAATTATTCCGCTTTGATTTTACCACATTAAAATGGCATCCAGTGACCCTGAAATTAAGGATGGATTTTCGCTTCCCGTTTGGATGAAGACCAAGCCCACGAGGTATGTTAAGTATGAATTGATTATTTATGTGCTTTTTATGTAAGGTTTCAAATCAAAAGTTCAATGCTCAATATATTATTCTGGCTAATTTAAAATACCTTATTTAGTTTGTTTTACAAACATTTGAAAGTACATACTTATTAAATTTTGAAAACCAAGAATCAAATGGAAATTTTGGAGGATCATAGCATGGATATAAATAAATTACTTGTCTGTGATTGCTGCTGATAAATATTTTATCTGATTAGAACTTCTAGTTTTATGAATCATGATTGTATTTTTCCATCCAGACAGGTTGAAAAATATTAGAATAACTGGATTTTTGGATTATTAATTCTAATTCTGAATCAACTGTTATTTTTTACCTGACTGCGCAATGCAAAGTAGTGTGATGTGTTTATCAGCCCATGTCTATTCTTTTGTGGAGCTCTAGAGAATTCTTATTTCAATATTTAAATCCACCATTCATTTTGACTTGATTTTAACTTCAACTTCTTATTTCTGGATCAGCCCCATGGATCACAGATCACTATAAACTAGTCGCCATTGATCAGTGTATGGTTTGACACAATATGCCACAACACAATAAATTGAGGTTGAGTTTGTATATACAAAATAAAAAGAAAAAAATATCCTTGTTTGTTGTTGGCTAAATGCATAGAGTTAATATTATAGAGTTATTATAGTACTAGCCATAGAGAGTGTCTATGGCCTGTTCCTCCCAATGCCCAGCGTAGCCAGGAGAACCTCATTGGCAACTGCAACGGATAAGGATGGGCAAATGTGTGCGCTACTATGCGCAAAATATGTCGATAAAATAGATACTTAGTACTCAATTTTTGTGAATTTGAGTAGGTATGTAGGATGGTAGGTCTTAAAAAACTATGGTCTCAATAGTTTGTCCTCTCCGACATACACTAACTATAAAGAAACTTAGTTAGCCATGTCATGGTCAGGCTTCAGCATTACCAGCATACCTAATACCGCGTAGGTACCTGATACATGCCAAGTGGAATATCTATAATCTCTTCCATTAATTTGAGGTGTAAACGTAAAAAATATATATCCCGAAAATCCCGAAATTTCACGGGAAATGATTTACGATTTCCCGGTTCTTAAATCGGCCAAAAATTTCGGGAATTCTCGGGAATTATGGAACCTGGAATTCCCGTGTCCAAACCCTATTAAATATTAACCCATAAAGTTTCGCCATTTTTCGCCTGTTTGTCGGCTACATAGCTTAACATAGCTCAGAAACTTTATTAGTACCTACTAAAAATGTGTAATTTGTCATAGTTTACCTACATACTTATGATGACGCCGAAAAAGTAGTAAAAAAAAAACACTAAAACTGATTTCCCAGGGTACCACTCCGTGTTCCTGACTTGTTTTAATTTTTACATATCTCTGATATGAAAAATTTCGCTGACAGCGGGACATTTGCATATAAAAAAATGTTTTTTTAGCTAATTAATATTTCGCAAACGAGTCCCTGAATCTAATAATGATTTTCGCAAACCCACAATGATTGGCAACGACCTATCCAATGATACCCCACATCATGGGGTAGACTGGAAAATAAAATATCAATGTTACAAAAAATAAAGGGGGTGTGGAGGTCTAATTGACCAAAATTCTGCTTACGTAATACCTACTTGAACGGCTCGTCTCCTTTTGCAGTATCGGCATAAACAAATAAATTATAAATGTTTAAGACTAGTAGTTCCAGGGCTCATTAAAACAGTAAACGATTGCCTACGTCCAGAGGATGTAATGTGTGCGAGTGAGGTTATTGTTTTGTCTTTTGTCCTTTCAGATTGTAGCCGTTTTGTACTTTCTTTGCAAGGTTATTATGACGTCAGACGTACGGTTTTGATAGAAATGATTGATGCTCCTGATTAAGCTGTTTGTTACGTGATTGATAAATAAATATGTAGCTACTTATAGTTTAAAACCTTATCATGCTTAGGGACTATATTTTATTTGTTGTTGATTACAAAAAGGTATCTAACTAAAAGCCGCCTGTGATGGTCTAACTAACTAATCTAAACAGAAGAATTTTAATGAATTCAATTTAGTTCTAATTCTAACTTCAGTTCTGATGTACTATCCTTAATGTTACTATGGATGTTTAGATTCTAAACATCCAATTTCTCACAATTATAAGATGTTTGTTTTCGACTGTTGAACAGATCGGACTGAAATTTTACAAAGACGTAGTTATGTACCTGGAATAACAGAAAGGCTATTTTTTAATGATTATGATTGATTTATCATTTACTTATCATAATATAATCATTACGTATCCCATTGATGCACTCATATTAGGTACCTACGTCACTCCTGAAGTTCTCATGTTTATAGGAATATGGAAATGGGTTATATGGAATTCTATGTAAATATTGTTCTCATCGATTGCAATATAAATTTATATTCTCTGACGATTGTGCTAGTTTTTTAATAATTTTTTTAAATATTTTGTTTAGGCATGGCGTAAGGGCCATAATCTCGTTACTGGTGGCGCCACCTTGGTGCCCTAATGAGATGGGGCCCTAAAATAAAGTTACTTTCAGACCACAGTTATAATCTATCTATGCTAATAATATTATAAAAAGTTTATTTGTGAGGTTTTAGGTAATATTAACCCGAACCCGAAAATGGGATAAACGAAAAGCGCGGACGAAGCCGCGGGCAACAGCTAGTAATACTATATATAATCTATTTCAGACACTACATAAAGACTAAGTACTATTTAATTATGAAACCTACTATAGGTGTACCAAATCATAAATTGATGTATTTGTACGAGCTGTAAAACGTGCTTTGTTATGTTTTTCTTATCTATTGCAACCTGTTTGCCCTAAGCAACAAGCTGATAACTTTCTTGTAAATATTATTCTTCACGTACGATTACGTAGATACCTACCCATTTTTAAAGCCTTCAGTTAATCATTCCCAGCATTTAATTTACGGTGTCTTACATTATTCCATCTGTGGCAATAGGTAAGTGATACTGATATGCGCCTTCTAAAATGGCTTTTTTACGGAAGGCATTATGACCAGCAGTGGTCTAGCAATGGCGGTAGATGATGAAAACATAGGTTAAGTTATAATTTCAAACAGACGTACCAAGTAACAAATGCATCGTGCGTTAAGTTATAATTTCAAACAGACGTACCAAGTAACAAATGCATCGTGCGTTTTCTACAGTAGAAAGATAATTTGAAGTGTTTGTACAAGGCCTAATCATTTCAATAGTTTTGTATGATTATTCAATGTTTCTCATATAAGATAGGTGATTTGAAGAAAAGTTGTTCAGTTAGTCCTACCTGATAGATAATAGATATTATATGTATGGCCAGTCTAATTACTAGGTACATCTACTGGAATGCGCTTGCAGCCCTCATGTATAACCTACTATAATAATACTAACTGCTGCACGCGGCTTCGCACGCGCTTTCCAAGTACCCTATGTCCGTCCCCGGGATACCATTTATCTCTGCTAAATTTCATTAGGATTAGCCGATTAGGCATGAAACGGTTACAGACAGACAGAGCTACTTTCGAATATAAAATATTAGTATGGATTCTTGTATTGCCAAAATAGTAAATATCAATGGAATAATCCATAGTAATAGCACGGTCTGCATGCGTCATGCTAGTAGGTATCGGTTTAGTTTTCATGCCTGCTTCAATTGATAGCAGGAAAATTCCATTCTCACTATTTGACGACATACTAAAATCTAATTTTACATGATTTCTTGTCTACTTGAGTGTACCTACGACGCGTGCCAAACTGTGAGTTGCTATTACCAGTGTCTTTAACCTCTACGTTGGTATCTATAGAATTGTCTTGTCGTGTGACTTCTAGAAGTGGGAGTGAGCAATTGTCACGTCTCCATTGGCCTGTCGTGAGTGACGTCATACATCTAGGTTGTTTATTTTAAACATGTTTTCAAAGCCTAGTTATCGTGATAAGATAACTCTTTTATATTCCCTGCGTTGTATAAAATCGAAACCTACGTTCAAACGTTTTCAGTTCGCTCTAAACAGTGATTTAAAAGTGAGTGCCATCTTTAAATAAACCAAATAATTGCGTATAGTTCTTGAGTTATAAATAACCGGCTTGTAAGTGCATCGTCTTATTCAAAGCAGTTAGTCGGATACGAGTATTAAATCACATTCCGCAAGATGTTCAGGAAAAGGAATATGGTCGCACAGTTTAACAGCGTTTTCACGTGAGTGCCCCAATAAAGGATCTAAATAAAAGACCGAATGGTTACTTATTCCGATGACGCGTTTGCTCTTTGTCCTTTGCCATTACGGTTCGCAAATAATCGTGTTACGGTCTCTACCAGTACAATATTGATTGCAGTATTGCGATTAACCGATTACATCTATTGTCAACAGGGACTTCGAACCGTTTGCGGCATCCCCACCATCGCCTGAAGACTCATTCTTCCACATCCGGTATCCGAAGACAGATGGTTTGTTCGCAAAGCCCAGCCAACAGCGGGACTTAAACACTGTGTTCACGGAGAACAAAGAGGTGACTGCTGCGAGTGTCTACAATATTGTAAAGGAGAAAGACTGGTCTAAACACACTAAACCTTGCCAAGAAGTGCTGCACGGCATTGCGCCAATCAATACAGCGGGTAAGCACCGAGATATTTGAGATTTTCAATAGTTTGGCATTGAATTCGTAGAATGGCTCGAGCTTGCGGAATGCCTTTGTACTTGCATATAAGTATCGTATAAAATCATATATATGTTTATTTTACCTACGCGTCTGTCTACCGAACTGAGAATTGTCTCGATGCCAAGACATAACCAGGAACTTAACGTGTAATAGAATAAAACACGTTATTCCTACTCCATATTTGAACTTCCTTGTGACTTTTGAGGAAGAGAGGTTGACTGATAGATAAAAGAAGCGCACGGAACTCTCAACTCATAAACTGTAACGAACTGAACAGAACTCTATTTATCTAAAACTTAAGTTATCTAAAGCAGTTCCTCCACATTTTAAGTTACTACAATCGCTTTTCCATTGAATCGATTATTTGGTATAGGCATGGTGGCTACATAATACACAGCAACAGTAGTTTTCTATTAACTAAGTGTATTTGTGCTTCAGTGAATCCAGTATCCTCGCGGCCGAAAGCAGCTGGGATAGACGATGGGTTTAAAGGCGAAGGGGCGGCTTGCGGCACATCCATTGTCAAGGTTAGTCAGTCAATACAATTGAATACCATGTACAATTTTCACCTTTAACTCAACCGCCTAGAATGGCCCCTGCTGGACGCAGGCCTCCTCTGAGAATCGCCTTATTGGTTTTTTATTTGGTTGCCTTATCTTATAGGGGCTAATACTCATAAACCCCACGCTGGGCATGCGAGTTGGGGATCGCATCCTGGTCTTATCTACGAAAAATATCAATCACCATACAAAATGTCGCTTAGTATTAGTGTGTTGCATTGGGAAGGCTAAGTTCGAACCCGTTCTCTGTGCTTACTCCGTGATTAACTCATCTATCGTTAAAATCTACAAATTTTGTTTACAATCGTTTTACTTGCATCAGCCAGGTGTGGGTTACAACTAATGCGATGCCGTCCAAGGTCGCAACGGGCGGTCAAACAATGATATTAAAACGTGGCTCGCGCTAGACTGCAGGCGATTAGCGGAATTAAACAAAATATTACTTATACGACGGATCTCCCTTGTTGAAACAAAGGGAGATCCGTTTTTTTTGTTCTTACCCCGCGAATTATTATAAAGGGGAATGTTTGTGCCATTGTTAGATTTTTGGGCGAAGACCAAACCAAAACTAGTGAAGGGATCGGGCTAAAATTTTGCACAAATAAAGTTCTGGACCTGGAATATATAATATATAAAAAGGAGCGCGAAGACGCTAACTGCAGGTAGGGTGAAAAATGAATCATGTTTTCGTGATGTTAAAGTTCATATTAATTGAGGATTTAACGCGCACGGTGCGTATACTATTCTAAACAAGTTTGTTACTTTAATGTGAACTGTAGGTAAAGCAAATTATGATGACGCTTAATTTGCGCGCCGAACTTGAAGTTTGTGGGACAGGCTAATGGAAAATTTATGTTAAGATAATTAGTATTAATGACTGGAGACCGCGACTCGTCAAACGTAGTGTAGGACGCCCTCCGACCAGGTGGGATGACGATTTGCGAAAGACTGCTGGCAGATGCTGGATGCGGCAAGCTGAAGACAGAGCGATATGGCGCTCATTCACTAGGGGAGGCCTATGTCCAGCTGTGGACTAATATAGGCTGATGATGATGATTATGAATTATCATTAAAAAGGAACTAGCTTTTGTATAAATGTTATTAATTTTTGAAGATGTAAACACTCACGTGGGCCACGCCTTTACTGATTATACCTAACAGTTGATAACCTGTTGGGGGTCTTTTTTATCTTTTTCTAGAATAACGATATCTTTTATGTCAAGATTCCTTTTATTTTGTAAACTTTGTTCATGATTTTGAACTTTGGAATAATTGCATCAGCCTATGATCATTACTTGCATTCAATTACCGAGTGTTCCTAAATACCAACGATCTACTCGAAAACTGGTTTGTAGAATATGCAATGGTGGGTGTGTCAAGTTAATGATTGTAGAAAACTGGCGGTTTCGTCCAATGCTATCCTTCACTCAACTGAAAGCAGTCATATCTAACTAGCTTTGATTCCGATTGGTGATGCTTGTGTTCAATTTAACCACCCGTAAGTCATTTTATGTACTTTTTCTTAGTACTTGTTCTTTTAATTTCCCACTATGAGTCATTCTAAAATTGCTTTGCTTTTATCAAAAGTCCTTTTCCTCCATGAGTCATTCTTGCTAAAACCATAATACTCATTTATTCATGCAACATAGCACACGTACATAGCATTACATTAATAAGAATTATAATTACGTTATGTAATTGATGGCTTTCGGCAGCCGAACTCATCAAAGGAATAATACACTTGATGGACAAGCCACGCTTTAAGTTTGCGCTTGAATGTCCAGTGGCTTGGTGCTTCTAGTATGTCCCTTGGTATCCTGTTGTACACGGTGGGACCCATGATATGCGTCAGCTTTCCAGATTTGACAAATTGTAGTTAGCCTATGTGTTGTTCTGTTCATTGTAATCAACTAATTAGTGCATGTATATCGCTTGGACCGTTATACTATCGTTCTAGGAAGTCGTTCAGTTTCGCATAGGATCGGGTTTAGTAGATCATTATGGAGGTGAAGGTCCGTTCGTGATATCAAGAAGCAAAAACTCCTTAACATAGTTTCTACAGTAGAATATGTACATATTGATGAAGATAATGTATGTTGTTTATTACAAGTTTTTATTCATTATTCAACAGAACGGACAAAGAAACAAACACAAACTGTCGCAAATGTGTTTTGTTCGAACCTCGTGATCAGTTCATCAATATTCCTCTGTACTTAAACATAACTATATCACGTGCGGCTCGTAATTTTATATTATTTTTTGCTTGCCTTTAGCTATGCTGCTAAACCTAAAACTAGCAGATATTGTATACTTTTTGACGCATATCCATTCTTCTGTTGTGCACCCAAGATGTTCTTAGTCGTCCTATTTTTGCCAATGCCTATTCTACCAGGAATACCAGAAATAGTGCGAAATGTCTTTCCCGAATTGGAGAACTTTACCTGACTATTGGGAACGAGAAAAAACTTGACGAAAAAATGTTTTATTTGCTACAGGTGGCGCATCAGATGATATCAACCCGCTCCCCCCGCGGTTTTACCGTCGCCTCGCCTGAGGAAGACGCCAGCACTTCGGAGGCCTACCACCGCAACCACGCGACCAGACGTGGCTCCAAGAGTCTGCCAGCGTCGCCCCACTCTAGTCCCAACAGCCGGAGGAAAATGAATCCTAACCGGTAAGAATACGAATAAGAAAGGATTTATGTGCACAAAATGAATAAAATAAAATGGCCGTGTGGTTCCGGCTAAGAATTTGCACCACCCCAAGTCTTCCGATGGGTGTCGTAAGAGGTCAATAAGGGATATCCACCGGGTGGGCAGCAGCTCCTCCTGCAAAACAAATCCACCACCGAACTACGATACCCAACGTAAATATCGTAAATATCGTCGTCGTATCGTATCGATAAGGTAGTTTTGTATTATAAATATGTAACTTTTTTTTTTGTATTAGTTCCGTTTTCACTACCAACTTTTCTTGTATCTTTTTTTTCCATCCCAAGGTTGCCTGGGAGAAATCGCTCTCAGCGATAAGGCCGCCTTTTGTACTGTATTATGTTTATTTTAGATATAAGATTATTTATTCATGTTTATTTTTATTGTACAATAAAGTGTTCATTCATTCATTCATTCCAACGCATATGCAGCGTGGGGATTATGGAACTCCTAATAATAAGAGCTGATATGGCGCTTGTCCATGTGTCCCAGGAGAGGATTGTTAAAGGCTGTCGATGTGATGTGTGACGTGAATACAATTAAAAACAGAAAGAGGTAAAACAAACATGCTTGGATCACAAAATGGTCACTGTCTCAGCAGCATTAAGTAAGTCCTGGAGAACGCTTTGCAATAAAAAACACGCTCCCTCACTTAACCTTGACGTTTTCTACGTCAGCTCAACTCATAGAATATGAAATGGCATAATGAGGCATAAGGCCTTACCAAAGATCTAGTAGTAGTAGTATCTATGGATGCGTCATAACTATAAAATTATGCGTGGATATACCGTAAACCGGTTTGCCAAACAACATGGCCGACCGATCATCTGCCATGGATTAAGAAGTTTTCATACTTACTCTACGATAAGTCCCTTCCATGTAGGTACCAAAGGAGTTCTCTTTTTTCATGGTTACCTATTACATCATGTCGATTATTTCATTCATTACTTACTCTTTCAATTATTATAAACATTTTATGAGGTCGACGACCCATTCGACTGGTTTGCCTTTATACAACAATGTCAGAGCAAAAGATACACAAAAATACGTGACTTGAACATGACATTGGAGTAGTTGCAACACAAGTTGCTTGGATTCCCTTGACATTTGGAATGGATTTCTTTCGAGAACCTTGTCCGAGACTTCTAGTTGGTTAATGCGTGCGATTAATGCCCTTCATTGGTGTCAATTTAGATGTCGCTAAAACTAAACTAAATTTATAATGAAAGGACTTAAAAGTGATGCCTTCCAGAAAATTATTTAATTAATAATTAAATAATTTTTATTTTTATTGATTATTTAATTATTTTGGGTGGAAAATGTGTTTTTAAGGTCTAGGATTGTAAAGTAATTATTCTTTTTATTTTTTGTTTGAAATCATCAGCCAGTACAAGACATTCGCCCTCTTGCATAAAGACTCGACTTTTTGTTGTTCCAGAAACAAAGAACCAACATTTTACTTGATTTTATTTTTGAAAATGGAACTTAAAGCTCTTTTTTGGTTATTGTTAGATGTTTATAGAATCGCCCATTCTACCAAAGTGGTTATATTCCCTTTGATTCTACCATAGAACGGTAGAAAGCGTACTTTGCGTTGCGCGTTATGTAGAAAAGTTGGCATTGGCGCGAAATATCTAGAATTTTCTTTATGCAAATTTGTTGTTTAATATTGAATTGTTTTATTTTCTCGCAATCGAAGTCAAAAGTAGTCTTTCACTCGGGCCAAAACCATCCATTATAACTCGGTCTTGTCATCCTCCCTCGCTACGCTCAGGACTATAAACAATCTCGTCTTGTTTTGGTCCCTAGTAAAACAATCTACTATACTTCGGCACTGCGTCTGGCTAATCTCCAAGCAAGCATGTTACACCTGATTCCGTCTTTCACGCTCAATGTCTTGGTCATCACTCAGGTCTTCAGTGATGATGTGCCTGTTCTAAGAGACTGCACCATTTTTGTCAAATTAGTTCTTACTTTTGGCGACATCTGAATTGACACCATTGTTTATTTTTGTGAAAATTTCATGAAAGTGTAGCAAAAAATTATTGTTTATTTAATTTATATTTCCAGTTACTTCACATCGCCGTTCGAGCCAGTAGAGAACTCCGATCACAACCGGTCTTGGCTGTCAATAGCGCTGCTTGGATACAAGAAAGATCTGACCACATCCACATCAACGTTATGCGAAGAAGACGCTTTAGAAACCAGATTGCAAGGTACCTATTATCAAGCTACACTACATTTTATTATAGTCTACTAGCTTCTGCTTGCGGTTTCGCACGCGCTTCTCAGTAGCCTTTGTCCGGGCCCGGACTATTGTTTACCTCTCTACCAAATTTCATTGACATCCGTTCAGCTGTTTAGGCGTGAAAAAGTGACAAATAGACGGACAGAGAGGATTGCTTTCGCTTCTTTAATATTGGTATGGATTAGAATCCAAGATATTTTTGATGAAAAACAACATTTGTGTCTAAATTGCTTACTCAAACTGATAACAATAACAGAAAACAACAAGATAACAGCAATGTAATAGTTAAAAACAAAAACTTCAACGACGTATAGTTGCCCACGCGTAGACAAAATTAATTTAAAAAAACGGATGCGAAACGACCGTCATAACCAAAAATTCTCCGATTTCTTACAACAAGAGCGGCCACATGCAGTCGGGATTCCGTTTCGGAATTCCAAAACGGTATATCGATTAGGGATTCCGAACGCAGTAACTCCATACAAATCTATGGATTAATCACAAACATACAGTAGTTTTCCGTTCGTAGTTTTCTCCGATTCCGAATTCCGCATGCTGGCCTGTGCGTCCGGAATCTCGCACGGAAAAAAACTGTTTCGAATGCATCTCTTTCATAGATTTTGTACGAGTCGCACACATTGGTTAATTCCATACGGAACGGTACTCAACGGTCGTCTCTAAACTGAGCCTTGTTATTCCGAACGGAAATAAACGTATATGTGTGTGGAATATGTATGGAATTCCGAATCGATATCTCGAATCGAAATCCCGAAACGGTATTCCGTCGTATGTGACCGCTCTAATTACCAGTGTCGTTAAATATTTTCTTCAAAAATTTCAAAAGTTCTCTATATATATCCTATTATAGTTTCATTTGTAACACTTTTGATTACTAAAAACGATTTGCTTTACGGCTTTACTGAATCCATAGTGGTTGCTTTGATATTCGGTACCCACGCATCTCTCCAAGTAAGCAAGTTTTGGCTATTACAAGGTTATCCACAACGATTTTATCTACCTACATCAAGTATCAAACAAAACAAGCCCATACCCTTGAAGCCACCATGCTGGATTATGCATATTGAGTAGGTAAGTTCACAACAAAACAAAGTCAGTTCTGCGAAATAAGACAATTATGACGTCGTATTATTGTAGAATGTTCTAACAATGGTCAAATACAAATCATTTATTGATAACTCCGAGTTACAGGTCGCAAGATAAATATGCTTTTGTAATCTACGATTATATTTAGATGGTCATTTATATCACGATAGTGAGTTCTTTACTTAAGTTATTGATTGAGCAGAGTAAGGCTGCTTGTCTATTGATGCAGAGTGAGGCAGCGAAGCGGAGCGAGGCAGTTTAGGACTGTGTCTGTCCATTGTCCTCGCTTTTGTATGAATTCCCTTCCGCTACCCCAGTCCGTTTTCCGGTTTTGTAGGAATTTTTAAACTAGTTCGCAAATCCCTGTCCACTGAAGCGGAGCAGCGATTTCATGAAATTCCATTGGTTAATATTGGCACAGCTCCTCTCCGCGTCCATAGACAGGCAGTCGTAATCTAATTGTAAAAAAAATATAAAGTAAAAAATGTTGAAAAGTATCATTAAGTGACTTTTATCATGGGTTCATAGATTTTTATAAGATTTGCAGCGATACACATTTTCGCTAGTTTTAGTCATAAGCATAAATATCAAATAGGATTTTGTCCAGCTATTGTTGTAAACCGTTGCATGCAAAAATATAAAATTATTGCTTTAAAACCACAACACAATCATAAGCTATAAAACACCTACTCGTAGATATCTAGCAATCAAATAGCTTGTGCAGTTTCTCACGTGCACGATGATCTTGGGAAACGACCAATAAAAAGACTGCAACACGTGCATTGTGCTTGTAAATTAACAATAGATGTATTGATAACAACAGTATATGACCAATGATGTTTTTCAAAACAAATTAAGTAACAAAAAGGCGTAATGAATAATATTATGCGTTTTTGTATTATCTAATCATAATCTCACGCAATACTTACTGCAAAATAGATGTGAGAATGTGGAACATAAACATGTTTTCAAGAACATTGTTTGTGGATGCATCTGACGTAAATGAATGGACACACTGAACTCATGCATAATCTGTATAAAGAAGGATACAATATTATAGTTGATCAGGCAATTGTACCGACTTCAATGAGAAGATATACGGTTGTGTGTTTTTTTATGTGTGTTCATCGACTTCGCAGTCAATTTGGACCGATTTTAAAAATTCTTTCGATATTGTATAGAGAATTGGTCCCATAAAAAATATTCCCGAGGGATTAGTATTCATCCCGAGAAGCTTAACAAACAACATTATATTTGGAAAAACACGACTAGGTACAACAATTTAGTGATATCTTCGCCAATGCTCAATAGATTTTCATGATTCTTTCGTTGCTCTCTAAAGGTTCATTTTGAGGTGGTCCCATAAAAGTTAGTTCTCGAGGCTGAGGCGATATGTTAGTCGTAAAACGTATCTAAAACGTCATCTCATGATAATTTTCACTGGTCTAATGGTTTCCATGGTTTCCATGGCATCGGGCGTAAGCAAGAGGTCTTACAAAGTTGACAGATGGCGGATGGCCTAAAACGAAGGACGACCGATCCTAGACTGATAATTTTGTACGTAATGGGTTCCAACATAGCCTATTACTAAGCCTCCTGTCTGCCTGTCCGTCCGGCTATCAGCGGGCTGTATTTTATCACTATTCAGGAATTTTCAGTCAGTTTATAGTTTTTAAAACACGCCTTTTTTTACTAAAATATAATAGTACAATAAATTCAATTCTCACTTTTTGTCCGCGGCTTCGCAGTTTCTATGGAAACGCTTTTAGGTTATTTCTATCCCGTGGGATCTGATGTCTGAGTGATCGCAAAACAAACTGAGCTCTGTGAAGTTGCCTTCAACGGCTGCGCACCGCACAGTGCACCCGGCTTCGCACACGGTGCGGAGTGGAGTGGGTCGCTAGTTAGTAAATATAAATATATAAAATAATTATAGTAACTACGCACTTCTGCTGCTTTTGCTAAGATTACAGAGCTCAATTTGTTTTGCGATCACTCTACCTATGATTCCAAGTTTCGACCTACTTATATGTAAAATGTCAGCACGATCGCACGGGCGTGAAGAATTAACAAACATCCATCCATGCAATATCTGTATATAATTAAAACTTACATACTTTGTCTCTTCAACAGGCGGCATCCTGGCCGAATCAGTTGAAAACCTCGGGCCAGCTCCTAGAGGTAAGGAGCCCAAGTCAATATTACACGACGCGGCGCCCAAAGAGATGAGGCCAGCCAAGCCGACCATTCGTCCTAAGCCATCCGAGCTACGAGAAATGAACTTCTGGTCCCCTACATCCATGTGAAACAACGACCAACGCGAGTTACCGACCTAACTCTTAGGGTTAACTAAACATCTCGACTTTGACTTTACCTGGATACATTTCACAAGGTTCATAACGTACTAACTTATTTTATAAGTGTATGGATTTGTTGAGATACTTAAAGGTGTGATATTCAAAATGATATTGACGATTCTGATATTGTCATGAATCTGACCGAATTTAAAGTCTGGATTTGAAATGGAACGACGGATTTATTTGATGTGTTGATATTGTGTAGTTTCAGAGAAATAATTTGTTTGAATGATTGTTTATTCCATTAAAGCATATATTACTAATCGTTCGTTTGCGTTAGATATATCACATAGTTCTGTCCAATTTTCATTCACTTACTTATTTTTTCGTTTACTTATTATGTAATTTCACTTCTAGATACTTTATTGAAAAAGTAAACTACAATCAAACAATAGAAACATTAGAACTAGTATTTACATTAATATTATATATTTTTGTATTTTCACAATTTTCTTTCATACACGTAATTTAAATATACCTAAAAATTGAATCATTTTATTTGTTTTGTATAAGTAAGTTTATAATTAGATTTTAAGCAATTCCCCAATACGTTATTATTTATTATAATTTTTGTAAATAACAAAACAATGTTTGTTATTTACGTACGTTAATTTACATTGTATGATTATTAATAATTATTTACGTAGGTACGTATATTTGGTGTATGAATATTTGTATAACATGGATCTATGTGATTAGCGCGTATTATATCGTTCTATCGAATTTATGTATGATATTTTTTGGAAGTATTATTATATTTTGTAGACTAGTAATACGTTGTTTTTGAGCAAAATAATTTGATTATTCTAAACCCACAATAATAATGTAATACCTACCTATATGAAACAATTAAACAAGCACAAAATGTCTACCATAGAAAATAAAAATAAGATTGTCTTTACCAACCAATATTAGTTTTATTAACTACCTGCTTTATATTTAACTGACCCTAATAAGAAAACATTTGATAGAAAATTACATGATCAGAATAAAATAATTATAACTGATAGTTACACTTAAATCTATTTTCAAAAAATCTAAGCCGTCACCAAAAGGCAGAGTGCCCAGAATGGTGGCAGCATTGCCACGTTGAATGGCAATACTAATTCGTTGACCGAAATAAAAGCCAGCATACCGATCACATAATACTTACTCTATTACGAGTTTTGTAAGATCTTTATATATTGCGTGTGCCCCAGGACCCCAAGAACCTAGGGTATACACCCCAAACGGCTCGAATAGGTAACCTCTGTCAAGATTAGCGTATTTTCGCCGTTTGAGGGACTCTGCTGACGTTGCTGAGGAGCCGGCCCTTACTGATGTCCCAGCAAGATGACCCTTCTAGTAGAACTAAATAATTAATAATAATAATTTAATCAATAATTTAACTCCTAACCCCTAATTTTACTCGCGAGTCATAGTCGTAGTTAGAAAAATTAAAGTCAAGATAGAAATGTCGCAACACATGCCCTTAATTATATTAAGTAGGTAGGTAGGTACTCGAAACATTATTCAAATCCCCATTTGCGAAGAAATAAATCTCTGTGAGCAAATAAACGGCTTCTTGACTAGACACAGTTGCCCCACGATTTTTCTCCCGACTTTTTAATTAGTCCGGTTTCATTACTCAAATCGGATTTGCGTTCACGCCCGTGGCTCTTAGGGGATGACTAATTTTCGCGGCCACAAAAAATACTTATTTACCCTTAGGGAAAATACAAAGTTTGGAGGGAACAGAATAAAAGTATATCTAACTTGGTGTGGTAAGCTTTATTGAGGTTTTGTTCCTGCCTGGAGTATTTTATGATATCCGTCGAGTAAAAAAGCTTGGGTTTGTCATAGGTACAACAAAATCGCCCGGCGCTGCTTATCTGATCGCCAAAATTTCAAAACTCGGATTTTCATATGGTTTCACCAATGGACGGAGTGATTTACCTATGAGAAACTGGTTATTTATACACCTAAACCTTTAGGTGATAACTAGTTTCTGCCAGTGGCTTCGCATGCTTTTTAAGGGTTCCGTACCCAAAAGGTAAAAACGGGACCCTATTACTAAGACTTCGCTGTCCGTCTGTCACCAGGCTGTATCTCATGAACCGTGATGAAATTTTTACAGATGATGTACCTATTTCTGTTGCCGTTATAACAACAAATACTAAAAAACTGAATAAAATAAATATTTAAGGGGACTCCCATACAACAAACGTGTGTTTTTTTGCCGTTTTTATAGATAATGGTACGGAACCCTTCGTGCGCAAGTCCGACTCGCACTTGGCCGGTTTTATTTCGGAATTAAAACTGTTTTAACCAATATAGTTGAAAAAAAAAACTTAATGTAGTAACTTGCTCATTACGAAATTATTCCTAGAAAAATTCTATTAAACGGCTCTGCTCTGCTACTCGTTGCCATTGCCAGTACTGTATAAACTGCGGGTATGTACCTAGAGTAGGTATTATCCGGGACCACAAATCCTATTTACCACGGATTTACCAACTATCTATCTTATCAACTAAACTGAGGTCGAAAATTAATTAAACAGTTATAGGGTTAATTTGAAACAGCTGCCTAAGATATTAATGCATATTGGGACCCTCTGTTAAATTAATAGCAAGTTGATATTGTAGTGTTGGACACGGGTTGCTCTGATGTCGGTTAGGATAACTTGCGTCAAATTGAAATTTGAGATAAGCATCAATCTCGGTACCACGCACGCACTTCATCACGTTCTGTCAACTGTATCTTCTATTCAACTGTATCGTATCTGAAATTTATAGCAATTTCAGATGCGAAGCATTTACTAGAAATCTTTCTGGAATCCTAGATTTTTTTGTATACAAAGGGGTGACAAAATCAAAGAAATATGAAAATATGGAAAATATTTAACGATAGGTACTAATAGTAGAACTGCGAGACAATTTTTGGTTTTGAAGTTTTCATTCTTTTCTTCATTTCAATCGTCTCGGTTTACGAACTCGAATTTGCACCATATACACTGCGCGTGTGTAATTTTGCGTTGTTGAAGTTTTTGTCTGAGTTTATAGTAGTACTTACTATTTCCTTGTTGTTTTATGTTATTGTTATCAGCATGTAACAACAATTTCGAACTGAATCATCATAGCATTCTAGCTGCTGCCTCGATATCCGATGATGTGCTTGAAGGATGCAGAGCGAAGAAAACATTCGATCATGTCTCCTATCAGACGTAAAAAAAAAATTTTTTTTTCTTGATAAGATTTACCTAAGTTTGTCATCCGTTTGGGAGCTAAGAGCCAGAATCCAACGTTCCGCCGTAGTCCTTGGCACAGATACAGATTCTTTATTGTCATAAATCAAACATATTAAAAGAGTATAACATATTTAAAGGTACTTTCCTACTTACCTTAAATTATGCTGAGGCAACGACACGTCAAAACACGATAAATACAATTTTTCTGTTTAGAGGCATGTTATGGTCTCTTAAAATCAAAATAGTTACTTAAAATTAGGCTAATAGGTGATGTTACGGAGATGTCAGGTGCTTTGGCATAAATCAACCTCGGAGTGTAAAAAAAAGTTAAAATTGTTTGTACCTACTTCTACGAATGCAGAACAAATCTCTGATGGAACACCAATACCAATTCATTAACGACCACATTATCATTGTGACATTATCTTGCCATTTCAGGTAGGTATTACAAAAATCACCTTTTATAATCCCAAAGCCAATCCAAACGTACTCCGTTAAAACAACAATTTCATATGAAATTTAGATCTAATCTCAAATTGATTCTGGATGATCAGGTGAGGTAGCGGCGCGGGCAATCGAATGTCTTCCCATTCTGGTCACGTACCACGTACCAGGAAGGAAGGTGAGGGCACAACGTACTGTTGGGCGGAATTTACAGACTATCAACCACATGTGTATAGTTTAGGTCCGATACAATTCTTCTGAAGCAGCTTGAAAAATGCTCTGCTATTTCTAGCCACTATTGTTTTCCTACAGTTCTTTAAAATACCTGTAGGAACGAACAGATAAATCCTTTTGTTTTTTTCGAAGTTATAATCTACCTACTAGCTTAAAAAAACAAAAATCAATACTGAAATTCTTCATTGTACACCAGAAAACAAAGACATAGCAAAGAGACATTACGCATAATAAGTACAATGGGCGGCCTTGTCGCTTAGAAGCGATCTCTACCACTCAATTTCAGTTGATCCTTTCTGTAGTTATGGCGTGAAGCAGTACTAAAATCCAATAAACGTCTGAGCATCTAAACTTTTGCATTTATTGTTAGTGTGATGATAAATTATTCAGAGTATAACATTGTAGGTAACAAAAACACTGATTCAGTTTGGCCTCTGTATGGCGCTTGAAAATTCATTGATAGAGATGGAGTTACTGTATCTAATGTTGGATCTAGGTACTGTGAAATGGCTAAATTACCATCTAATTTCGTGTGTTCATTATTCAGCATCCGGATAAGTGATGTTCTGGAATAGATCGGATATCCGACGCATCTAGAATTTGGTGGACAAGTTAGGTTGTAGGTAGGGACTCTATAACAACAGGACCGGATCCAGACAACTGACTACGTAAACCAAAATTATGGTAAATAGGTATATTCCATAGAACTAACATAATTCGGAGAAAGGTTTGGTTCATACCCCATGTTCGAGGCGTTATTACGCGAATGAATCCGTCTAGTCCCGTTTTAACCCGGACGTTTTAATAAATGTACCCTCCAACCTCCGAAGCAGAACACATCAGTTTAACTGTCACTTGGCGCTATTCCTGACTCGAAACAATTCCAGAAATGAAATATTTTTAAGGCCATTTACTAGAAAGGTTATGGTAAAGGTTTACTAGGTTATTTTTTATTTATCAGTTCCGAGATGGATTAAAGTTACCTACAGAAATGAAATTGCAACTATGTGACTCGTGAAAAATTTAAGATTGGATTGGATAACAAAGTTATAAGTTCGTTGTGGTGCGAAGAGCCACGAGTGGAGCATTTTAAGTGAAAAAATATCACGTAGTACCTATGCCATTTTGGGTTCCTATAAAGGATAATAAATTATAAGAACCCAAAATGGAATACCCTCATCGATGATTAGTCCTCTAATCTTCGAGATCTCATCGATGAGGCAGTAGTAATCAATAAAATTAATTTGTAAAGCAATCTTCGATTGCGTATGTCATTAGGGTTATTGAATAGTAAATATAGGCGTGCTCACGCGAGCGCGGGGGACCGCGTTGGCGTCGCACCAAACTGGTCAATACGAAGCCCCGGATTACGGGCTTTGTTTTACTGATGAATAATTGTGTCCAGCGCTCGGATTATACAGCTTTCTCCTGATTTAATTGACAATCCTAGTATAATTGCTAGCTATTAATAGAACACACAGGACACCCGGTAATCCTATCTTAATGACGAATGTCATGTAGGTGTGGGGGTGTAGTGTAGGTGTGGATTGCAGTGGCCCGATACGAGAGATAAGCACTTGACGCGAGACGGTTTCAAAGCCATGTGATGTGAGGGCTTTACTCAGCCCTGATCGTTCGTCTCTGTGTTTATGTATACTTACATAACTATATCTAGCGGATGATGTGGTGCAAATGCATGTCTATTACGTCTGATTTTGAAGAGATTTCTCTACATCAACCGAATAGACGTCAAAACTAACTATCGATGCATTTCAAGTTTCTGATCAATAGAAACAGCTACGGCGAGATCTCAAATCACAATCGCAAAGAGAGATAGGGTCGAGGGGCACCTATGTATGTGGGTATCGGGTGAACCAGCTATATCCGGCTAACACGGCGACGTCCTGCTTGAATTACCGGCTTTGTGTAACTGATGACTCATTGTGTCGAGTCCTCGTAAACTGTTATTGGAAATCCCCAGGCCGGTTTATGTGGGCCTGATGGATTCCAAATTGAAAACGTCGCCGCCCGTCGTCGGCCTGTGATTTTGTTTTCGCTGGTGGTATAACGTAGTGGTTTTATTCTCTTTGGCTAGTGAACCGAGTGCAAGGGATTGATTAAAGTTACTATTCAACTTTTGAATATCAAAATACATAGTTACTTGTCTGTGCAAAATACCAACACACGTATAGATACAAATTGAGCTCGTGGCGAATAAGTATTTCTTTGCAAATTTTCATAGGAATAGGTAGGTATGTTATCATTTGGCAAGAATAGACTGGAAAACTACTATTGAACCTCCGACTTTCATCAGGCACTTCAGCTTTGTTCATATTAAGTATTACCGTTCGTAATATTATTATTACATCTACCTACCTCTTTGGTCATTGCAAGTAAATTCCCTGAAACACAGAATTGGTCTCCTCAATTTTCAACTCCACTTTCCTTTGGCAGCTGTATCATAGTTGTAGGTAGATTTAACCCATCTGCGGTCAATTCGGGTCGAAATGACCTCGGCGGGAGCAATAGCTGCGTTAATTACCCCAAGGGACCCCGCCCATGGCTGGAGTTAGGGACCCAGTTTAACTTGACCGTCCTTGTTTATGCAGCGGAATAATTTATCTGCTGATTATGAATTCACGGAATTAACTGTTTATTTATATGAATGATGAAGATAATGGGTTCTGAGCGCGCTGGTTTGACGGTATTGTTTTTGGAAATTTTGACATAGGTACCTACTCAAACCACCGAGTACTCAAAAGCGGACTCCGATATAAGCACGTCTCAAGTGACGAATTTTTGAACAGGTTTTCATTGAAAACTGTCAAAACTTGAGTCGTGCTTAAAACTAAGTTGCGTTTGAATAGTCTATACTAATATAACTCCAATAATTAAACGACGTACTCTCGTGTATTAAAAAGAGTTGCGTGCTATATTAAAGAACACATGAACAAAGTGTAGAGACAATAAGAAAAGTGCCAATAGACACGTTTTCGTTCTTAGTAATAATGTTGTTATAAAATTAAGTTAAAACATACACGAGTATTCTTAGCAATTAAAAAAAACTAAAACAATTCATAGTTCAACTTCGCAGCTGCTACGAATTTTGTTGAAAATAAAGTTACTCTTTTTAAAACCCATTTTTTTTAAATCTAGCGAAATCAAATCGGCTAATAGGTTAACCCATTAGCCAATCCCATGGCTAGATTGTAATTATGTAGGGTATAAACTCTAGTGTATCTAACATTAATTTAAAATGTGTATACAAGACAATAAAAAAAACATGTTTTAAAAAGAGTAAACTTGTTTTCAACAAAATCCGCGTAGCAGCTGCGAAGTTGAACTATGAAGTTTTATTTTTTAAATTGCTAAGAATACTCGTGTATGTTAGTTTAATAGGCACTACTACTTAATCTGTGCTCGTATAAAGTTGCCCGGGACTTGTCACTTTGACCGCAGCCCTAAAACGGATTCTTGGTTAATTCCACCGGCCTACTAACTCACTTTGATTTAACCGATAGTTTCAAATAAACCTTGCTTAGTTTCAAGACCGGAAAGTGACGTGGTTATATAATTCGGCACGGATATTGAGCTATAGATGTAGAGTAGGGGTAGTAGTAACTATTTTCCACAGTGAGGCTACGTAGCGTTGACAGCGCTTGGCTACGTGGGTGCCATATTCGAGCGAGCCATATGTGTAGCAATGACGTCATAAACCTCGAATTCGTACGTACCGTGTTCGTGGGTTGCAATGGACGTTGTCACATACATTTTCTTGCAAAGTGAAGCTAGACACACGTGCGTAGCCTCTCCGTGGTTGGCGGTGGTGGGCCAGTGGCTTAACCATTGTATTGTGTCCATGGTGACGTATCTAAATACACTAGTCATTCATCATCATCATCATCAGCCTATAACAGTCCACTGCTGGACATAGGCCTCCCCAAAGGAGCGCCATAGCCATTGCGAGGAACTATTATCAAATTTCGTAAATAAAAAGTAGTTAAACATGCTATTACGTTGACTCAAAAACAAATTACAAAGTAATATCCTAAAGCTGTAAACAACGCCCATTAAGATAATTACACTCCCGGAGTAATGCTAGATTTTTACATAACTTCAGTAAGTAAGTATTGTGTTTCGAAAGCTCTTAGTACAATCCTCCGCGGTATTAAGAGGGAGGAAGTGTCAAGTTGAAAGAATACGGAGTAAATACATTTACTTAGCAGGGGGAAGGCGAAAAGTCGCTAATATTATATCACCTTCCTAACAAAATTGCTTTTTTTCGGGCCTAATTAAATCAAATGTGTAGTCAGTTAAAGCATTTGGTTCTATGAAATAGTTCTTCTCATAAAATAATAATCTCGTAGCTATGCTACGATTTTCGTAGCTACGCTACGGTTTTCGTAGCACATAATATGCTACGATTTTCATATCACTGCTACGAAACGTAACCAATGACCACAAGACAAGTATTTTATAGGTCTGTTTTTGGCATTATCCAGACGAACCCAGTGGCGCAGTGGGTGAAGGTCCGCCTGTGATGCAGGATGTTGCGGATCCGACTCCTGCCGCGAGACAAATGATTTTACGATCTGCCGATCTCTTTTCTGGGTCTGTGGCTTCTAGGTTAGTTATAATAAAAATAACTATCTATTGTTATTAAAAAAACATTATTATCACACATATATACACATAACACATAAGCTCAGCTTACTTTGCGACTAGATGATGATGTGATGATGGTAATTTATCCAGTATTATTTTATTTTGCTTTATATACATAACCAAAAACGTTTAGAAGTGTGTGTAAGTTTAGAATTTAAAACGTTATCGCTGCATTGTCTTCAAATTTAATTAAGGTGAACAAAAAATCATTCTCCTATTTGAAACCGTGCCATTTGTTCATTGGCTTGCTTGCCTGGCCAAACCATGTGACAATACACTACAATATGTACACATAGCTATGAATATACAGTACACAGTTGTACAGTGTACCGAGTTAGGATCGCCACCGCTAGTGTGGCACGGTTGATTTCCCTGCAGACTTGTCAATACCCGCGCTATATGTCATTACTTGCACTCTACGTGATTCAATATTAACCTGTAATCGCGCATGCTTACGAGATTAACGTTTATGTCGAAATTATAAAATAAAATTGATGTAGGAGGTAAGTTAAATAGCCACTATTATGTTCCTACGGGCGTGTTTATTAAAAGTTTTTTTGGGTCTTGTTTCATGTCCGCAATATTCATAGGAATCTAGCTTTACCTACTTAATTAGAAGAAACCGACAGGATAATTGTTAGTTCACAGTCTAATAAGTTCAATCTTTGATATATGGGGGCATCCATTATTTACGCGAGGCGATTTTAGCAATTTTTCAACCCCCCTCTCCCCTACGTGAGATTCCCCCCCCCCCTAAACGCTTCACGTAATGAATGAAAGCCCCGTATACATTTTTTTTTTTTTTTTTTTTAATAAAATCATTTTATTCAGAACATTTTACAGAAGGATCATTGATGCTTTGAAACGATGTCACTACCGAAGCTTTAAAAACTGTGTGGTAGTGACAACGTGACAACAACATTAAACAATGTTTCCAAACGCTATTCTGTTACTCTGTAACAGAATCCAAACTAGTTGATTTCTATAACTAAATCCCGCCACCAAAACACAATCCCATACCAAGATACATGCAAGGTCTTTCATTTCCAGCAAATTGGGGTAGGTAAGTTTCAGGGCCACTCGATCAATTAATCCTCCTGATAGTTATATCATTCCCCAAGCTATTGATTTTCGACCTCTGTTAGTACATTGATGTATTTGATAGTGTGGCTGTGAAGTTCTGTTGTTGAATGAAGTACCTATACAATGACAACTTATTTCTCTACGATCACGGCGGTTGTTGGTACTTGATTCGTGTTCGAATGCGTTTTATTTGAACCTCAAAAGGACATGAACTAATTTTTGGGTGATCGTGTTCGTAATAGAATTCAAGATTTAATTTGTAATAAATCCTTACCGAACGTCATGATGGTCCACTACTGTACCGTCTCATGTACCTAAGTAAGATTTTCGGCTCAAATTCAAATACTTCTTTTGCTAGTCAAGTTAGTTTCTTTTTCACCTAATTCGAAAAAAGGACGAGTTTTTATGTATGCTTTTTTTTCATGTATGTCCGTCGATTTGTATGTCTTTTATGAACCGATCTGGAAAATTATTTCGCTATTGTATGGATCCCGAGGTGGTCCCATTTTTTTCCCGGAGAATAAGAATTTGTCCCAAAAAGTTAAAAAAGACTGTAAATACTAAGAAATTTGAAGTTAAAAGTCTAAAAAACAAACAATTTAGTTTTTATTCTACGGATACTATAAACTATGAAAGAGTAGATACGCCTTGTATGCGCAATTTATCTCTCATGCAACCTGTGAATTATACTAGGTGCTCGCTGCCAGGGTCAGTTATGTCAGCTAAGCACCTCAAGTAGAAGTAAAATATTGTCTACTCCGGGGTGGCGCTGGCGTCGGTACCGTCGCTAGTTAATTTCGTTGCGATGTAGATAGAGCATGTAGCCACGCCTGGGGCCCGTTTTCTGTTCCCACCTTTTAATTTCTGTTTAAATGTGCACATAATGTAAATATTTGAGCTCTTTTTATGAAAGGGTATGCTTCTCTTTGCGTTGTAATACAATAAAGTCACGTTATTTTTCGTGTTTACTTGGTTTTAGGTATCTATGAAGGTGGTAAATGAATGAAATTTATTTGGCTGTGACTGATACGAACCCATGTTGTAGCACATAATAAGTATGTAGTACTCATGTTGTAGAAGTGAGGCAAGTACATACGTAACGTAACGTATAAGTCGTCATTATCATCATCATCATCATCAGCATATATTAGTCCACAGCTGGACATAGGCACCGCCTCCTTTAATGAGCGCCATAACGCTCAGTCTTCAGCTTGCCGCATGCAGCATCTGCCTGCAGTCTTTGGCAGTTCGTCATCCCACCTGGCCGGAGGGTGTCGTACACTAAGTTTGCATGAGTCGCGATCTCCACTCAAAAACACATTTACTCCAGCGGTTGTCGGTTCAAAGTACCTTAAAACGTACAAGTACACACCTACTACCTACATTATACATAATAAATACCTACTCATTTACGGAGGCGGTACTTTATGTGGTCTTTGTTGTGGGTAAACAAGAGAGATTAAGATTTATCTCGCAGTTTTTTTATACTGCTATAATATTATTATTTTATACCTACTTACCTACAATGGTGAATATTTAAATATCAGGAAGAGGAAGGTTTTCAATCGTAGACGCCACTCAACCTATCCCCTCAAGTCCGACACTGATTGATCGATTAGACGTTAATTTTGAAATATTAAACGGAAAATCGGCTTAGTTAAAATGTTCCTATAAGTCTGAAAAGCTTTGGTATTTTATTAGTTGTTCGGAAGAATTGAAAATATCGATAGATATCGTTTTAAGAAGTTGTTTTTGCAATAGGCTAAAAATTAAATGGGAGAATTTATTGGTATTTATTTTAAATATTTGATCAGCCGGAAAGGGTGAGGGGAACGGTTAGGCTGCATTATAAGTTTTGGTCGGCTGTAAAAACAACCAGTTAATACTTGGCCTACAGTAAAATTATTTTTGGTCAGAAAATAAATAGTTGAATGATCGGCAAAATTAATGTTTTGGGCAGCAGAATTAATGAATCGAGCAGCAGAATGATTGAAACGAGCAGCAGGTTTGTTCAATGTATTTCTCCCAGGAGTAATGTGACAAAAAGACTGACTGAAAGGGTGTGAAGGTATATGTATACATAATTGCACCCAGAGTCATGTGTTAACACAACAAATACACCAATCACAATGTCACCAAAATTTCATTATAAAAATAAATAAAATAAAAAAAATAAAATCAGTTTATTGCAGGCACAAAAAGACCCATATCACATTACAAATTCAGATACAAAAATAAAAATTACAGTGCACACTAGAATAAATATAAAAGGTTAAAAAACTTAGGTAGGTACGATAGGTTACCTATTTTCTGTTTCCATCCATGTGGACAGAAATCCAGTGTCTATAAATGGGATTGGCCAGATAGTCAGAAACAGCCTTCAGGATGGTGTTATTATTAGCAGCGTATTATATCCGAATCACGTTTTGCTGCTGCCTCACTAATATATATAATTCACTAATAGATATAAAAAAATAATTTACTATGATATAAAATTTAAGGCTGCGCAATGTCACATTACTTGCTGACCAATTTAGTCATTTAGTCATTTCTGCCGACTACTAGATGCAGCTCAATTAATTTTTTCTGCTTACCAAATCAATTTTTCGGCTGACTAAAACCGCCTTTATCTGCTGACCGTTTACATGATACCAAAATTAACTTAGTCCGTCAGATAGATTATCCGAAGATATTGGAACTCACAAACTTGACGCGCTTTATCTTTTTCATAGTTTGTTTGATTGACAAAAGAAATGATACGGGTCCAAGTGTTCAATATCTTCTGATAATGTAACCAACGGAATAATCGTTTTTTTACCCAGGAAACTACACTATTGTCAGGCATGTAGAATGTAGCTCTAGATTGGTAGAGACTGACTAAGTTTGCACTTGGGCACTGTACCATTCCTACCTATCAATACAATAAGTACCTAAATTAACATTAAACCGTTCTGACAACGCGCTTAAAACTCCATAAATAACTTAATTTATCGAACAGGACCCTCTATTATATCGTAGAAATGTCATTCAAACTTACTACCCAGCCTGGATCAATGGGGCCCATTGTACGGGCGCTTACGACACTCAGGGGCACCATAACACGGCTAAGGCATTATCGACCAGTAATTAATTATATAAATTCACAACCCCGGTACGAATTTACTGGCTTCGACTCAGGCTTAGCTTGGACAATGGAATTGAGCAATAAAGTATTGAAAAGGCTACGATGGTTTCTCGGGGCATATTTTTTACCTCCATTAGCGATTAAGTGTCGAAATCTTGCTAAAGTTAACTTCAGGCGTGGCGCAATGCAGGGTAGCAAAATTCTTAACCCAAATTTAACAGAAAAGTGATAAGGTACATTTACCCAAAGATATTTAAATATTTCTTTTAAGAAGGTATGTGACCTACATAGTTAGGAGTTCTAAGCTTAAAAAGCTTTAATTTACTTCTACGTAGCCATTGGTTTACCAAATAAAACAAGCTGTACCTAATTAAAAGTATTTCCCTTTACTAAATATTTGATGCCGCCGATGACGCCCTTCTAAGTAGGAACTTAGTAACTAAAGTACTCCGTTTGATGTCTGCCCAGAAAGTTTTACCCGCAAACCAAATCATGTTCTTACATAAAAGGCAAAGTTGGGTTATAAATTCGACAGTGTATCGAGCATTACTTGAAGACGAAGTTTGGAAAGGCACGTCAGCCCCGCACAACAAACCAATGAAATCAAGACTTCTCCGTTGCGTCTTGGACAGAGAACTTGAAGACTTTATTGTTGTTTTAAAAAAGAGATGCTTAAGAGGCAGCTAGCCTATTCGTCGAAAAGATGGCTATTTGTGTGTCGTGGGCACTAACAGTGCTAAATTTGGTCAAAACACAATGCAATTTAGTCGTAAAAACAGAATAGCCTTTTAAAGAATAGCTCCAGAAATAATGGAGTGCCATATTTGAAGAAGTCATGCAGCTTATCTGGATGTTCTCTGAATAATACAGTAGGCACTCTGAATTTCAGTTCCGATATAGAGCCACGTGTCAAAATCAATTTTCACATTTACAGGTCGCTATTTTCAGTTTAGTCTGGATTCTATCGTTTATAGTTCAAGAGATTGTATCGAAACGGGCCGAGCCGCTTTTAATATTAATGGTTGACTTTATTAACAAACAAAATTATGATCAAATTATAGAAACAAATTAGAAATACAATTTACAATTGAATCAATTGAGCTAACTGCAGACTATTTCAAACAATTTACAGGTAGCTCAACAGATCCAGATTAATTTATACCAGTCGGATGCGTCCCCAAGACACTGGCTGCATTGCCTCGCTGTATGACAATGTTGATGCGCTCAGCTAGATACCCCCCCCCCCCCCCCCCCCACCAACTGTCGGGTCACGTGCCACTTGGAGCAGACGCCTTAGATTATGTAATGTATATCATATGTGTGTGTTAATGTATATCATAAATGTGTCTGTTTATGGAAGATTCTGCCGTTGGTAATTTTAAAATTTTATGTAACTGATTTGGCGGTAGTTAAAATACAGTTCACTTTTGCTCTACGTTACTCGCTTTGTTGAACATTTAGCGTGTAACGTCCCACTGTTGGGGAAAGGTCTCCCCCTGATCCGTCCCTGCATCACGTACGATTCTGAGCCAGTTGGTTCTATCGAAGGTGTCTAGTTCGTTGTGCCATCGCGCATCGTTTCTTCGGTCTACCGCCACGCCTTACTCCGTTATAATGGATAATGTGGTATTTAATTTGGCACATATCTACATTCTCTTTGCCTGTAGTTTCTTACTTCTATCCTTCAGAGAAAGTCCGAGCATAGCTCTTTCCATAGCTAGCTGAGCGACTTTGAACTAGTGGACCTGCCCTACGGTGAGTATCCACGTTTCAGCTCCGTAGGTCAATTGACAAATTTCGTTTTCAAGCATTGCGTTATGGATGACGAGAAGACTCGGCGTAGTTTCCCAAACGCTGCCCAGTCCTGGATTCTCTTCTTGGCCTCCTTCTCGAAATTGTTTTTACGTAATTGCAGAACCTGCCCGAAGTAAGTGTATTTCACAGTTCGGAAACGATTTCGAGAAGGTGACCAATGTGACCATGTATGAGAACCGGTATTGGATCAATATGGCCATTGATCATGACTTTTGAAACCCACAATTCATAACATAAATCAGTAAAGACTTTAGTCTGTCTAAAAAAAACATCTACAGGTCATGGTTCCCAATCATAAATTTTAGGCAAATAATCGTGACATAATATCGGAAAGAATACCAAAAACTTCTCTGATTACGTCATAACCTCAGATGTTGTATTGCCATGCCCGCATCTCTTGCACTATAGTCTATTTGAGGAGCAGACAGGCCTTGCAAGAGTGCAGGTCACCTGTCCAGCCGCGACAGGTTAAATGCAGAAGCTGCATCGACACCGATTTGCACTCTACCATCTGAATTTTTAAAAGCTTTGTATTTCCGGACAAACTCGCTAATTAACTTAGCGATGCTGTTTTAGGACTAACTTGTCCGGAGGCGGGTTGGTTTTGGTTCTGGTGTCTATTGTTGGATGTTCGATGGTGGTTTAATAGAACTATCATATGAGGTTACTCGGTAAATCTTAAAGCTGAAGTTTTTAAACTATATGATGTTATGCAGAGCTATAGCTATACTGAATGGTAAAAACTAAGTTTGGGTTAAAGTAGGTACTTAGTAAAGTCGTAACTTTGATGGCAATAAAAAATTATAATTATTTTAATAATGCTGGACAATTCACACAGCATTATCTAGCCCCAAGCTGAGCAGAGCTTGTGTTATGGGTACTAGATAACTGATATACATAATATAATACATAGATATACATTTTTACTATACATAAAAAATATCCAGAACACCCGGAACAAATAGGTGTATATTTGCAGATTGTACAAACATTTGTCGCAATGCGGGACCCTCCGAACCCGCAACCTCCTGCATCGCAGGCGGATCGCCAGCCACGCCGCATCGGATGTCATTTAAACAAAAAGTACATAAATAATATAAAAAAAGATAATCTTCTACTACAATATTTTCATGGACTCCAAAATATTATTTCATTTTCATCTTTGAGAAAATTTTTCAGAATTTCTATCACGGGTATGCCAGAATTAGTCAAATAAAACACTCAAATCTATCTCCATTCGACCGCTCCTAACTTAAAATCTTCCGTAACCATTCGCTAACAAGAATTGACAGCATAAGCTTACGATACTTTCAAAAATAGCCTTCTGACTTGGCGAAAGAGAGAGAGCATATCATGCTACGTTCGGGGGGAAGCGAGGTGAAGTAAATCCCCCATTACAAACTGCGGAGCCTCTCCATTGATCACGGTAACGCGAAAAGCCTTTAAAATCCGACAATTTATTTAGTCGGTAACAACAACTTACCCGACTGAATTATAGAAGTGTGAGACGTGGTTTTTTATGTTTTCTTTTTAGATCTATTATCTCTATTTGTGTATATTCTATTTGTTATTATGTGTATAATGGAATACTTGGTAATGTCAGTGCTAGACCTACCTAAGTCTAGAAACTGGTATGCCAACGTTCCATGGGCAATCTGCTCTAGTCTCCACTAATTCCTGCGAAACTTGTTAGTTCTGGCCCGACGCAGCCGCCAGCTGCTTCCAAGTCTTAACTCGAAATAAACAGGCAGTAATTAAGTTTTAATCTCTGACTGAAATCTTAAATGAGATTTATTATATTTCCTAGAAGCTTCGCTTTGGATGCAATGACGTTTCAGTTATTTTTTTACTTTAAATTATGTTACTTACTCAAGCGTCCATTCCCCGTACTTTCTCGTGGCTAATTAATTTATAATTCTATGAACTTCTATGATCTTCAGCATTATTGCTACTAAGCGTTGAAGCAATAGACAGTAACATTTATGGTAAACAATCAGATAACCACATCAAAATATAAACGAAACCAGTAACAAGACCGTCGTGCAACATTACGTTGACGAATACTGCTTTATAAAATTCAATTCCAGAAGCGTGTTTACAAAAAATCTCGCAAAATCTGCTTACCCCACGTTATCCGAGGAGCCATCAAAATTTAATTTGGTAGAAAGCGCACTCTGTCCCTGAGTAATGTGTATGCGGAGTGCGAGGAGTAGTTGCTCGTAACGAGACCGCTCCTGAAATCCTTATATTTACCCAACCTGCGAAGGTAACCTCTTGATTTAATATCACAGACATATCTCAGAACTAAAGTCTTATCAGTAGCTAAGTAGATTGAGGTTGTAGAAGACGAGGATGTAAGAGCTTAAATAACTAATTGTTACCTTCATTCTGCCCTATGTTTTGTTTATATGGTTAGAATCAGGAGCTATAAGGTATTAAGAAGTCCCTCACTATTGTTATAAACGCCACGTAATTTCTCACTAGAGATACAAAATCCTAATTCTTACTAATATTTTAAATATATTATGTTATTTATTTGTTTGTTTGTCCTTCCTTCACGTCCTAACTAAGCAACCAATCGACTTGATTTCTGGTATATAGTTAGTTGAAAGGATGGAGAGTAAGATAAACTACTTTTTGTCCTGGTAAAACATGAAATTCCCATGGGATATTTACTGGAATAACCCCCCTAGAAATGTGAAATTCGAATGTAACGCGGGTGAAACCGTGGGGAACAGCTAGTAACAAGATAAAACAAAGGCTTGGGGAAACTCACGTAGACCTTGCGTAGACATTTCGTAGCGTAGACCTTCGTAGGGTGGTCTACGAAATGTCGTAGACCGTTTGATGAAGTTTAATGTAATCGTAGTCGATCTATCAAATAACTAAAAAGTCAAAAAAAAAATCAAAGAACTGTTGTAGGCACTGCGTAGTATTATATTACGCGTAGCATTTTCTAGAGATGTAGGAACTTTATTAATACTCGGTGAGAAATGAAATCACCTACAATCGTCTACGTTACAAAGATCTCGATATGCGTAATGGAATAACAATATCGAATCTGAATTGTAGAACGGATATCGAATCGTTTCGATTGAAATTTCCATTTCCTAATCGATACTAATTCTCAGTACGTTCAGCTACTAAGGAGCATGGGCACTTCTGGTTGAACCTATTTACCTGGCCTGCATCGGTCTGAGCGAAAAACTTAGCAAGTATTTCTTCTTTTATTCGGCAAGTCTTTTTAGAAAACTTTCTTAGAAAAACGTAGGTCTTTGCATCAATATGAGGGAGGTTTGTATCAAACCAGCAACTATGACGAACCGGCCCACCAAACCCACTGCTACTACAAAACAAAGGACGGCCGATCCGTTCTTTCGATGATCTAACTTGAAAATGACTATTCATGACCTCTCCCCGGTCGTGTCGGTCTTCTATCCCATCGGATTCTGAGAGTGAGGGAATAGAGAGTGCATCTATACTTGCGCACCCACTTGTGCACTATAATTATTTCCTGCGCACATGGCTAGTCTCCGTTGAGATTGACCGTCGTGGTCGAAACTCGGCTAGGATGACATCATCATATGAAAAATTTCTTGAAAAGCCGAAACGAAAGTGTCATTTGGTGACGCGCCCGAAGCGACTAGTTAATAAAAATTAAGCTTTGTGCGATCCGACGTCATCCGTCAACTTTGTTCGTTTTGCAAAGTAGACCTCTTGCTTCTACAACAGGTACGGCAAAACCAAAATTGATTCACCCGTTTAGGAGCTACGATGCCACAGACAAAAAAAAGATTTAAAGTATAACACCCATCTTTCGGCTAAAAAAGCAAAAAAGCAGTTTCAAATGAAGCACTACATCTGACTATGGTAGGTATCAGACGCGGCAGCGCTGGGATTCAACCCGAAGAGTTTCAAGGGAGGGGATAGGTATGCGCAGGAGAGGGGGAAAACGATTTATAGACAGGGATGTCAGACGTACCATAATTATGGTACACGTACCATAATCCAGGTCTTCGTACCATGTACCATAGTACTTCTATTATGGTACGCAAATGTACCATAATTTTCAATCATCAAAATTATTTTGTCATGTAATGGAACGAACGACAGAAACGTTTCGTTTCCGCTGCTAAGCACTACTCTGTACGTCTAAGATCTGTGATATGAAGCCTTACTCTTAATCTCATAAGAATAATTTTACAATCGATGTATTATGCGTAGAATGAAACGGCCTCTTTAGGTAACGTTTGACGTTGACTGCACTGGTGCGAGAGAGATGGAGGATAGCCAATACAAGTGTATGTTGCATCTCTCTCGCGAACCGAAGATTTCTTTCTTCATTTCATTCATCCGTTCATACGGTTCGTTCATTCGGTTTATGATATCTTGTATTGACTGGCTTGAGTAGTAATAGTAGGTAACTCTTGGTTTATCTATAATTTTGAAACTCGGTGACTCTGTTTTCTGTTTCAAAATTTGTGAATTGTGTTGTATTTGATACAGTTAAGTATCTGTTTTTGAGTGTTTGTTTATGAAAAAACTGTAATATTAACTCAAACCAATTAATAACCGTGTGAGACTTTTAGAAACCGTACCTTAATTTTCTGAAAAGTACCATATTTTTGACAGACCGATGTCATAATTTCTGAGTCGGCATCTAACATCCCTGTTTATAGAGGCATTAGTTTCGCATTTGTAGCCGCGCACCGGCGGACGTGCAGGCCGCTGCCTTGCATGATATTAATGTGAGGGATAACATTCAATACGTTAAACAGGTTCAAATATTGAAGTGTGTTTCTCTTGCTTCCCCTAATTTGTAAATGTAATTCTCATTCTACGTGAGGGAACTGAAATCTCGCATTGCAGTGTATTTTGCAATATGGGCATTATCCCCCTGTCTTACCAGGCCGACTCCTTTGTATCCCATATGTAGCGCTTTCTTGCTAATAGCATACTATACAGGGTGGCTTTTTGAGATGGGAGTGCATGTCCAAATTAGAAACTATGATAGATAGATAGATAGAAAATGCTTTATTGCACACATAACTTAAAAATAACAAAAAAAGATAAAATGGAGTACATAAGAAAAATGTGACAATTGGCGGTCTTATCTATGACGTTATGATGTTTTACTATGAGAGTTAGAGAAAAGCCGCGAAAGAAGGTATGAGCTTAATTTTTGAGACAATAAAAACTGCATACTGCCTATTCGCCACTTGTATGGTCTGTGTAACGAAAATATTTCCAGCTCGAAAAAATAGTTCAGTTTCCCTCTGTCTACAGTCCTGGAAAAATAAAATAATATTTTCCTTTGATATTTTCTTTCGGATACCCCAGTTTCCTTTAAATATGCGTTGTTCCTCCCACCGTTTGATGTCAACCTTCACAAACACGTTTCGTCAATACGGAAATAATGTGACAACTTACCTAGGAAGAATTTAATGTTCGAAGTAACTTCCGCAAAGTTCGTGTGATAGGCACCTTACCAAATTCCTACTTATTGTTGACTTCCAATAAAGATTCTAATCTATACCAGTCGAATATTTTTTTAAATAACACCTGGCATACGAATTTATTGTATTTTTTGTATATTTACATAGATACCTAATTATTATGCTCCCTACTGAAAATCATGATGAATTTTTTGAAAAATTATTTAGTACTTAAAGATGTCCAGCAGTGAACTAACAAAGGCTGATGATAATGATTATGCTATAAGGGAATTTTAATTTGGATGCTTAGATCCTGTGAACCTAGGTATAAAAGCTCAACTTATTTAACCTTTTCAAAATTTGACTCCAACAACGGTAGATAGAAAAGCATCGTAGATTTTTGATAAGAAAAACGGACTGAAAAGGCCAAATAGCGTCCAATACTTAGCAACTTTTTCAATTTCTATTACTGAGCCGATCCTAGATGATACTTGAAACTCCGTCCTTGAACACGTCCGTTCAATGTTACTTTTGTTCAATTTACCGAACTACTCACGAGTTATACTCACTGGGCTGTAAAAAGGTCTCTCGAACAAAACCCTGATGTTCGGGTCGTTTTTGAAATCTCAATATGGAAATACTTCCTGTAGGATACCGAAGCAGTCCCTAAATAGTTGATTAACTAACTACTTAGGAAATAGTCCGGATTCCGGACGCCGCCGGCGCCCGGTCGATGTGAGACCGCTGCTGCGGTTGCCGACGCATATCACTGCCCGACAATTATGTACGTCACTCCGACCACATCTATTTCACTACCTATGCATTTTAGTGCTAGCAGCTCCACGCAGCTTCTCCTGTACCTTTCATATCAAATATTAAAGTGCTTTATTTCCTTATGACCTTACAGGACCCTTGGACATGTCACAAAATTCAAATTACATAAGTAAAACTAGGAAATAAAGTGTTCAATTTGATTTTTGCTCACTTCAATCTTTTTAAGGTAAAGTGACAAGAAACCTTTACCTACCTTGATTGGTAGTTTTCGAGTTGGAGCAAAACTCGTCCAAATCTTTTTATCTTCTAGCTAGATCATCTGACATTTTGAGTAAGCCTTTTAACAAAGGATATATTGAACAATTTGTTTGAATAACCATTGACATTAGTAAAATCAGAAATCATCGTAGGTCTAATAAAACACAAAGTAGGTACCTACCAAATCTCTCGGACTTGTATACATATCTAACGAATTAAGCGATGCGCTCGCTTAGCGACAAAGCCTTTTGCTGTGTGGTTTATACGAAATATAATGTATGCAGATGCACATGGCACAAACATTTCAAAATATTTTATGAACATTGAAACTGACACAAGGTAAGTTATGCATGGTACAGTCATAAGTTCCTTAGTTTCATAATGAAATCAGATTGTTTATGTGTTCATTTCTAGCAATAGGTAAGTACAACCATCCAAATGTTTCGTAAGCTCTAATGAAAGCAAACATTGCGACGATACTTTCTCGCAGATGGGGGCCAGAGACACTATTGCAAGGCGCGTGGCTTGGCTTGCTTCGTATTTACCAGAATTTATGATTTCATTTCGTGTCGCATATTTCAACGAGCGGGCATTTTGCATCGAAACGAGCCGCAATAACGCACCGGATTCCCTTTGTTGTTACTTACAAGCTTAATAAATTTCTACTCGGTGCGGTTACGCTATTTTAATTTCGTTTATGTGTTTGATTCACAAATTGAAACGAAGCTTTTTGGGGGGAATGGTTGCACGGTTGACGCCATTATGCCAGACTACTCGTGATAAAGTGCTGTTGGGAGTAAAATATTTTTTACCTCGGGCAGGACATAATTGCATATTGAGCTAAACATGTTCTGAATATTTAGCTAGTTAATTCTATAACCGAATTGCTTTACAAACGTGACCTCATTTCCGGATTTTATATACGATCCGGAAATACAGATACCACGAGAGAGTAGGATTGCTTCGAAAGTACCTAAGAACTTCGACAAATATTCTGATTCAAACAAATTGATTTAAAATCAGTCTGTTCAATAAATTCAACGACAGACTTCCGTTTCCCGCCATCTTCAGACGAATAAACGTCATATAAATGCACTTTCTCAGTCAGCTGGCAACCCCGTACTACCTCTATGCTTTGTATTATGAGGTATAGAATGGGTATTGTTGATTCTAAGGTTTTTATTTATTATACTCTGGGTAATTTCTAAGAAATTAATAAATCCGTCGGGATCGTAAATTTTTGGGATTTATTAATTTCTTATTAATTTCTGGGTATTGTTGAGTTTACCATTATAGTTGCTTGTTTCTTTGCCTCGAATGCACTGGGTTGCAACCTGTTGTTGAGTTTTTAATTAAGTGCAGTATTGTGGTCGAGAAAGAATGTTGCACTATGCTTTTTACCTTTTTTACTCTCCACTTTGAAATTCTACCTTGCCTAGAGCTAATTCTGCAGCAGTGTAAAGCTGGTTACAATGTAAGAGAGCGTTTATACGATAATAGCGAGCACGTAGCGTTTTGACAACTGTCTTGTTTCAATTGGGGTTAGATGATGCTGTGTGATTTGTCCAGCATTATTTATTATTATGTATTGGTTAGCCCGCCAAATGTTTCTTAGAATCAGAGATGGCGTTACGAAAAATGTGTGAGAATACGATTTTCTTCATATTTTATCTGATAGTGAATTATTCATATTTTTATTAGTTATTTTGCTATGCATGACCGAGACAAATCTGACAAATTAATAATCATAAAAATCGGTCCAGCCGTTCTTGTGTTATAAATGGTGTAACTAACACTACTTTCATTTAAAAACATGGTTATAAATTATAATCATGTATTTCTAGTTCTAGGTTTTGACGTTTCAACGAGCTATTATAATTTATAAAGCCTAAAACTAGTAGTACTAGTAGTATCTACTCAATTGCTGGATGTACCTACTTGAATTTGAAACGCAATTTTAAATGACCAAAATACCCTTTAATGAACTCAAATACATGTGTTTTTCCCATAAGTAATTACTTCTAGTAATTACCCGTGTTTTATTCGAATCCTACTTTGAAAATAACGTAGTAAAATATTGATAAGTCTCGAAGCCGGAGGCACTATTTTATTATTTAAGGGGCGGGCGTTGCGAGCTCATCAAAGAGAAATGTATGCATGACAAAGCATTTTTACATATCCACCCTTAGGAAGGCTCTGTTTTGTCTGCCTACTACATTTTTCAGAAAAAAATCCTTATAAACAAAGATTGGATCATGGTGGCTTAAACTTGGTTTTGTGAACGTCATTATTACTACACTCACAAACCAATATTGAATTCATCATCATCATCATCATCAGCCTATATCAGTCCACTGCTGGACATAGGCCTCCCCTAATATTGAATTGAGACAGCCGAAATAAATAGGTACGCTTAAAATATTTTTTTATCCTCTCCGTTTTCCATTTCAAAATAACAATAAATAATTAAAACATAGGAATATATAAAAATCATACTACATATTCCCAAAACAGCATCGTGTACCGGATCCGGATGAAGGCGATCGCAGCGCCACCGGAAGCGATCGGACGGCCGCTATAACCATAACTTACGGAAGTACCCGCTTGTCCAAAAGCCATACCACGTTTTAACCATTTACACGCCCCTCTGGATTGATGGCGATATATGGGCAAATAAACATTTAAACACCTCTTTTACCGAAGGCTGATTCACTAATGCACTTAACTTAATTTATAGTATGAGAATTCAATCAAATAGAGCTGCAGAAAACAAAACTGATCATTAAAAAGTATATCAGATTACGAGTAAGTAGGCAGTGTAAACCAAACCGATATAACCTTTATCACTTGATGTTCGGAAAAATAATCAGCAAGCTGAAATTGCAGTGGGCCGGCCATATCTCGCAAAGAACCGACAACCGCTGGGTATAACATGTTCTTGAATGGAGACCACGACTCGGCAAACGTAGTGGTAGGACGCCCTCCAGTCAGGTGGGATGACGACCTGCGAAAGTCAAGCTGAAGATAGGGCGCTATGGCGCTCTTTAGGGTAGGCCTATGTCCAGCCCTGCCGTGCACTAATATAGGCTGATGATGATGATGATGATGATTTGTTTTATGGTGACTAACTCTAAGTTTAGGTACTTAAGATACCTACTATGATGGATCCCGTTATGAGTAGGTAATAGGTAGGTACCTGAATAAATAAATATATAAGGCTGGGCAATAGGCTATTTGACTACATTAAAAATAAGTTCCAAATTGTTTTCATCCTTAGTTTAGTCAGTGACAGCGTAACAAAGCGTAATCAGGTGATTTTTATTAAAAATATGCCTTTTTTAGGTAAAAAAACGGGATTAAAATTACACGTTTTTTGATATATGATCAGTTGATCAGGTGACCGAAATGTGTTTGGTTGGATCGCGAGTGACGTCACACTTTTACAGATTACAGTTTCAATGAGTTCTTGTTAGGTGTGGTATGGCGGGATGGCGTCATAGCTTGGAAAATGGGAGCCATGACAGAGATTATCGTTTTGGGGCGGCATTATTTTATACAAACTTTAAAATTAGTTTTATAACTAATACCTACGACTGGCCTTGAAGAAATATTTACATTTTGCATTATTTTTATCAGACAATACGTTAGAATTATTTCCCAGTAGTAGTCAAGTAGCCTATTCACACAGCATTATCTAGCCTCAAGTTAAACAGAGCTTTTGGTAAAAAATAAATTAGGGTACCTACTAGGAATGATTATGCATAATAAAATACAATACACAGATAGACAGATATTTTTTTAGTATCTATACGTAGAAAATGACCAGAACACGATCGAAAGATATATCTGCAGCTCGTATAAACATTTTTCCCGAGGCGGGAATCGAACCCGTAACCTCGTGCGTCGCAGGCGGACCTTCACACACCGCGCCACAGAGGTTGTCAATACCTGTAAGTACTACGTTTTATGAAGTCTTATGTATGTACATACCTACTGTAGGTACTTTACTTATACATACGTCTTATTCTTGCTGCCTATTTCAGTATTGACTTAAAATGAATATACTACATATACTTGTACAGTGTTGGAACTCCATTTCTGGCTGCGTAACGAACTGTGCGAATGCTATATTTATGGTCCTTTCGTCTCACTTTTTGCGAAAATATATTGCTTAGGGAGAAAAACACTTGGGGTGTAATTTTTGATGCCAATGTTTTGCTAATAAACACGTGAGAGTTGAGTGAGACACAATCTTGGTTCTTGTGAAGTTTACTTATTTCGTCGGTTGGCGGTTTTAGCAAAGACCCTCTTCGATGCAGATTAGGTTTTTTAGATGTGGTTTAGGTACCTGTATACCATGAAAAAGTATTGAAAATAGCATAATATTTACAGTTTACCACAGTACTTACTTATCCATCTTACTTTTTATCCCGGAAAAACGCGCATAATGCCGCTGGCTTTGCAAGTAGAAAAACAAACTATTTTATCTAATAAAACATTCTGATTTCAAAAACAAAGTCGTTAAAATCTTGATGCTTATGTAGGGATCTGTACAATACATCGATCAAAAATGTCCGGCTTTGCCGGCCCCCCTTAGATTCACAATGCGCACGCCACAACCTTCAGTAGCAAAAGAGGAACATTTTGACATGTTAGGAAAGCTTTTCAACTAGTGTCATTTCAGCGTTCAGACAAAAAGCATGGGTAAGTGCTCGTACAAAAAATGCAAGAATCACTCGTCCAAAGTGCTGAAAAAGGATGGAATTTCTTATTTTCAGTAAGTATATATATATTTCTTACCCGTATATTGAGATGTGAGTCATATACTTGTGAAATCAGCATAAAATATTGTTGTTTGGTTTGCCTATGTTAAAATATTAATTTTGTTCTAAATTGATAAATGGAGAGGCTATTTCTTCTAATTTTTTTTTTCATTTTTAGTATGTATTAATATATTTTTCATAAAAATAAGTTTAACATTACTAGTTGATGATTTTTAAAATAACTAGTTGGCCCGCCCTAAAATTTCATTTGCGTAGACTCTCTAATAAAAGAAAGACTAGGTTCTTACCTAGGTAGGTAAGAACCTAGTCTTTCTACCAGAAGTATGAATTTATAAAACGTTTATTTTTTGTCCCGTAAAAAAAACTCGTGCAAAGCCGCAGACAGGAACCAGATCTTTTTAATCTAGAGTGCCTGCCTGAAATTGTATTTTAAGTTTAAATTGTTGTATGTCTGAAATGACCGTTTTGTATAAATACCTACTGTTGAGACACCAATTTATAGTTTCATCAATAAATGATTCGTTATCTTTACCTGAATTCTGTTAATTAATCCTTATAGAAAATAAACTGAGTAGGTAGGTATATAATTCTCAGGAAGGTACCTACCTACTTACAAAATAAAATAAAGTGAATTCGACTCCACCAATCTCTTGTTCCGTATGGAAAAAACTTGTCAGGCTCTGCGCAAACTGTCTGCGTCAAAACAAACCGTAGACAATTTTGATTGACATTTTTGTAAGGTTCTAGGAATCTACGGGGGAGGCCGCGAACTACTTATTTTTGATCGAAGGTACAATAATATAAAATTATTAGCAGGCAATAATAACAAGATCGATTACAACATTCTCAAACAAAATCGAGTGTTAAAAAATCGTCTTAAAAATCGAATCAGTCAAGCATTACGACATGACTACTTATTTGATTTTCAGTGGAACTACCAAACAACAAATAGGAGAGTGGAATAACTGAAGGTTATCTATGTAGGTACAAATAGCGTCATCAACTTCAACTCCTTCTTTATGGCGAAGTTGAAGTTGATGACGCAGTAGCTATTTGTACCTACAGGTTTAGTGCGAAAACAATGACATCAGTTGGAAGTTTCGGTACTCGGTTTTAGATGTCACTAGAAATATTAAATAATCTAAGGACAAAACTAGTGTAACTGCCGCTGTTTTCTAATATTTGTACCAAACACTATCCCACACATCTGGTACCTACGTAATCTTGTTATGAACAAAAACTTTCTTAATAAGAACGCTGTTTGGTTTCGCATTTCCTTCCATGGCCTGAATAGGAAACGGCGAAAATAATTACCAGCATTTCCGTAATTCCGATCGCCTAAAACATTAATCTTTACGTGTTGGTGTAGTTTGTCCAGTTGTTCGCAGACTCACTCTTGAGGGTGCGTGGTTGCTGATATTGTATTGAGATTAAATGCCTATTTACCTAACGAGCTAAAAATTTGACGCGGACAAACATTAAAACGAATAATAAATAAATAAATAATGCTGGACAATTCTAACCCCAAGCTAAGCTGAGCTTGTGTTCTGGGTACTTGATAACTGATAAACTTAATTCAATACATATACATAACATATACTATAAACATTTTTACTAAACTTAGAAACAACCACAATACCCGGAACAAATATCAGCAGGTGTAGATACTACAAACATTTGTCTTGAGGCGGTAATCGATCCCGCAACCTCCTGTCTCGCGGTGGACCTTCGCACGCTGCGCCACTGAGATTGTCGCTAAGTCATTAATTTTGATTTTGATTAAAATTTATAATCAGAGTTGTGTTGACAATGTCTAAACAGGATATATGAATATTTGAAAAAGAAAACACAGCTCTAATTGAGACTTTGTTTATTTTATATAATAAAATAGATAAATTAAAGATTATGTTCATGTTTTCAAAATATTTTATCATCGACAAATGTAGAAGGTATCTTTTGAATAACCTAATACCTACCCATTTAAATTATTAGATAAGATAAAGCCTACACCTATTGATACAAAATGATATAGGTAGACGGTACACAGGGTTCATACCTACAAATTGTAATACGCGCTGCGCCATTCTTGATACGAGAAAATATCAGTCTATTTTAGTTTTCTTTAACATATAAATTTGTTAATTTACAAACTCATGCTATCACTAGAAATGTCGATGTGGGCCGAAATGATGGGGTGGCCCATGGTGGTGTGGTGGTCCGTGATGGTGCGGTGGGCCGTGGTGGTGACGTGGGCCATGATGAGGTGGGGGCGGTGGGTGATGGGGGTGATGATGCGGGGGCGGCGGCGGGTGATGATGCGGAGGCGGTGGTGGGTGATGGTGATGCGGCGGCGCTGGGAATAAGGCACGGAAGTAGCAATGTGGTAGGCAGAAACCAGGGCCGGTGCCGCAGTGAGGCCCGCAGGGACGAGCGTGCGGGGGTGGCATATCTGAAAACAAAAATTATAATTGAATAATAAGTGTCTTGGGCAGGTTTCCGACTGGTATTGATATGGATCAGTTGAGCTACCTGTAGATTGTTTGCAACAGTTTGCAGTTAGCTCAATTGTTTCAATTGTAAATACTAGTTTTAATGTAATTCTATTATTTGATTGAATAATGTTAAATTACATTGGATATTTCACACATCACTTAGCCCCAAAGTAAGCAGAGTTATTGTGGGTACCTACCAAATGACTCATTGATATTTACTGATAGAACAAACATTTGGCCCCGCGGTACCCAAATAATGTAGAATAATTCGTAATTTTTATTTATTTTATTAGGATACACTTTAAGCGAGCACTACTTATACTCAAACCTGGAATCATAAAGATTTTTGCAAACAAAGGGATTAAAAAATCAAATTAATAATGGTGGAAAATATTTATTGACATTGGTATCATCGGAGCTAAAAATATCTTGGACTAGAATCCAGTAGTAGGTACCTAGTAGGTGGATTTTAGTCCACACAGTAATCACAGTACCTAATCACAAATAAAAATTTAATTTACAGTTGATTCAAAGCATGTCATGATGTCATTACGGATAAAATTTCAATACATATTCAATAAAATAATAAGTAGTTATTAAAACTTACCTTCTTGTTTTTCAATTTGTTAAAACTTTTATTAGTCAATTAATTTCTATTAATCAACCTATAAAAACACCTGTGCTTTGACCATCGGAAATATTTCAAGTGATTATGGCCTGTCCGTTGTTTTTGTATTTATCACAGCATAGATTAGTAATCTATGAGTTCCACGTATTATCAACCATTTCGCGATACTGATAAATAAAAAAGTACATGACAGGGAAAGTGACTCATTAAACGCGTCATTTGAATGCTACTTTATTCATGGTTGCTATTGTCAGCCTGCATCGTCTCACGATAGGGGAAAAGCCTGTCTTTTCTCTAGTCATACTTCAAACGTAGCCGTGTCTTTTTGTAATAAACCTTCAATTATTTTACAAAGTAGAAATAGCGGGCTAAATGCCAAGCCATATTAGAAGTAGTGTGGTAGGTACCTGACAACAAAGAGAGGTGTAATCATTCTACGTTGGGCTATATTTAACGCAATCGTTTTGTTTTTATACTCGTATCTACCTTTGTATAAGTACCTATTCATATTCTGAATATGTTCTGCTACTCTAAGCCTTTTCGATTACCTATTCATAAAAAAAAAAAAAATTGGAGGCAATAACTAAATGAAAGTTTATTTATGTAAGTAATTGCTGGTAATACTTATAATTTTTATTCACAAGAAATATTTGAAAATGTTAATGTGTGTAAAATTTGCACAAAGATAGATAAGATAAAAAATTACAAAGTGATATCCATGATACCTAATAGACAACATAAACGTTTTTTTTTACATAAATATCGAAGAATTCAACGCAATATTCTTATCGAGGTTGATGTGGGGGCGGTGGGTAATGGGGGTGATGGTGTGGGGGCGGTGGATAATGCGGCGGAGGTGGGAACGGACCATCTTGTAGGGGCGGTGGGTATGGGTGGTGGTGAGGTGGCGGTTGGTAGTGCGGCGGTGGTGGTTGCCCGTGCAAGTTGTAGAAGTAGCAGTGTGGTAGGCAGGAACCTGGGCCTGTGGCGCAGTAAGGTCCGCAAGGTTGAGCATGAGGTGGTGGCATGGCTGCAACAACAATGTTCAATACTTTATAGTTCAGTTTTGTAGTTTTTCATGCGTCTTAAACTAAGTTAAAGATCGGATTAAAGAAGTGAAAGTGATTTTGCTTATTAAATTAGTACATATATCTAGCCCGCAGACAAAACTTGAACATAGTTTTGAAAGCGACAATATTTACACAAATGTTTACTATGTGAAAAAAATGATTCCTTATTTCTATTTACAAAGGTGGTTGACAATGGATATACTATGATTAAGGATTTATTTTTATTATTAGAACCTGAAAATAAAAAACTTACCTTAAATATTTATTCAGCACTCAAATTTTTAATTATGAACGATTAGTTTATGCTACAGATGTGTCCGTCTCGTCGTAAATTTTAAGTGGTGTGATAGTTGGTTTTGTTTTTATCGTAGCAATAAAAACTAATCAAAGAGTTCCATATTGTTTTATCAAATTACTAATCCTAGCCATTTCGCAAAATTAATAAAAGTCACCTGATAATGCGTAATAGATATATGATTGATTGGTCGCGTTGTTTGACAATGTTTTAACTTTGAGGATGATGGACTTAGTAAAAGAGGGGATAAATCCAACGCCGCTACCGCATAGCACAAAAATGTGCATTAGAAACTGGGCTTAAACTCGTTCTTAGGGCATCGAGAACGGTTTTGAAAAACCCTTTGGTCTCGCTATGTCTGTCCTCCTTCCTTCTTGAATATCTCAGTAATTACCGCAGATATTGACTTGAAATTCAAAATTATTCTACATTTCGTGTGCCTATACTGCTTGAAAGAAAAAAAAAAATATATAAAAGAAAATGAAAATTTTCAGTACAAATTGTGATTTCGAAAATTTAATTGAGACCATGAGATCAAGTGGGATATCAAATGAAACGTCATACATTTCAAGTAGTAGGATCTCCATATGTTCCAAACTACTTTATTATTTACTATTTTACTTTGAAATATATTTATGGTAAAGTTCAGGACTTAGGTAGATACTTTTCTTTTATCTCACTAATATTATAAACGTGAAAGTTTAGATGGATGGATGGATGTTTGTTCCTTTATCACGCCAGAACGGCAAAACGGATCTGGATGAAATTTGGTACAGAGATAGATTATAGTCTGGAATAGGACATAGGCTACTTTTTATCCCGAAATTCCTACGGGAACGGGAACTACGCGGGTGAAACCGCGAGGCGCTGCTAGTATGTTATATATGATTCCATAAAATTTTCTCGACAGAAAAAAATCGCTAAGTTACCTCTAAATTTTAACTAAAATCTTAATTTTTCAATAAATACTGAAGTTAAGATCTTGAGAATAATCATGGTAATTGAACTAAGCATACAGCACATTTGTTTTTGTTACGTTTTTTTCAAATAATGTCCTTATTGATTTTTGGGCTTGCGTTGCTCTACCCTGTCCCGCTCCTAAGAACGCGAAATCCTATGCCTAACCTTTTCACAAAATGGCGTCGTAGTAAAGGCCCTTAAAAATTTTCAAAACCCTCTAGGCGCGCGAGTTACACTCGCATTTGACGGATCTTGTTCTAAGATACACACAGACATTTTACAGTGACAAAACGGCTTCCAACAAGCTTCAAAAGAGTGGGCCGCGAGCTGCGGCAGTTAGGCTGCGATAGCCAGTCGAACATAATTATCATTATCACGGTATATTGGAATTCGCGCTCTAAGTAGTTACGAATTCCTCTCAATTATCAGAATTGTTTTTTTTTAATAAGAATTACTAATAAAGGTCAACTAACTTTTAACTGATGCCAAAAATGATATTATTAAAACAACGTTACGGGTAAGTAAAACTTCTTTTTATAAAAAGGTTGGATTACAAAGTGTATTATAGATATTCATCATTAATGGTGTGGAGGCGGTGGGTGTGGATGATGTGGGGGCGGTGGATGTCCGGGAGGTCCGGGAGGCCCTGGGGGCCCTGGGGGTCCTGGGTGGCCCGGTGGTCCACCATGATGAGGTGGTGGATGTCCGTGAGGTGGTGGTGGTGGCATTGCTATAACAAAAAATATTTCTATAAAAACTACGTTCTGCTCACGGCTTCTCTCATACATTTTGTAGGTCTTTAGTATCTAAGCAATGTATAAGAGAGACAAATGGTTAACGAGGCAGGGCGTGGCAATAGGTGGTGGGTGACGCATAGACAAGCCAATTTTCAACCAATTTGTTATCAGTTATGAAATGAAGTGTTTGTTGATATTCTTCGCTTAAATTTTTATCAACTAGTAGTCCAGTCATTTAAGGCAAAAAAAAAAATAGGGTCATGCTCGGAATTCTGAGATGACCAGCTGGAAACTCGTATAGGCCTCATTTTGGCATTACAAACGTTGATTGCAAATAGAATATTGCACTTGATTCGTAAGTTATTTAAGGTTATTTAAAGTGTCACAAAAAAAGCTTTTCTGAATTATCTGGGTTTCTATAGCTTCAATGATGTGACATCTATTATAAATAATTGTAGTGCATAAAATTTGCGACTAGTAGGTACGCGATATATTTTTTCATGCGCATAACCGTTTTTGAGAGAGAGGGCGGAGTGTGCGCTGAGCTCAAGCATACCTTCATAGTTTATTGCAAGATTGCAACCTGTTTCCGACTGTTTTTCATGGAATTTAGAGAAAACCCTATGACGGGACTATATAGGAACAAGTGATAACGCAACCACTTCAAATAAATATAATTAGAATAAGAATGATCTAATCAAGATATCTTGAGAAGAACCGACAACCGGGTAAACGTGTTCTTGAGCGCAGACCACGACTCGGCAAACGTAGTAGTGTAGGACGCCCTCCGACCGGGTGGGATGACGATTTGCAAAAAACTACTGGCAGATGCTGGATGCGGCAAGCTGAAGACAGGGCGCTATGGCACTCTTTAGGGGAGGCCTATGTCCAGCAGTGGACTAATATAGGCTGATGATGATGCTGATGAGTCAAGACGCGAAAGCAACGCCAATCTACGGTATACCCCAGAAGGCTTCTTGAGTTCTTTGGTCACATAGCCCGCAAGCCTGGAAATAACCTCCAAAAACTCATCGTCACGGGAAAGATAGAGGGAAAGAGACCGAGAGGAAGGATCCCAACGCGCTGGTCTGACCAGATCCGCACCACATTCGACATCAAAATGTCAGAAGCGATACATGTCGCTGAAAGTCGGAATAGATGGCGCGACATCGTTCGGAACTGCTTCCGTGATAGGTCACGACCCCTAGTATTGGGGACAAGCAGGAGGACGCAAGGAGGAAGAATAAAGACGCAATTAGCTCTGCACAGAAAATATAATAATTCCATACGATAATTATTACTACCTTAATACCGGTGAAGTTTTAGTATTCTTCACCAGTATTTCAAAGAAATATGTTCAGGTCTAAGGTCTTATTTACGGAGACGCGGGGAGTCGCGTGTCGTGTGTGGCGTGGCGTCTCTCCTCTCTCTCGCACTCTACAACGCCATATGTTTAATTCCAGTGCGGGCCACGCCTTGCCCTACGCAACGCGCGACGACACGCTTCTCCGTAAACGAAGCCTTAGTGCTTACAAGATGTTATTTTTTAACTTACCCTTTTAGTAGGTATCTACGCTTACTTGAACAATAGTTGTATCTCCGTCAACTGATTTTTATCGAGTGGTGGAAGTGGTATGTGATACTTATTTTTGTACGCAGGCACCATATCACAGATGTGTTATTTCTGATAAGATATCCGTTTTATAGAATCGATTGATGTCGGTTTTTACCACCCTTCGATACGGTTTCTATGATCAGGTATGTAGATAAGATCTACGCGCACTTAACTAGGTGATAAATGATAACAGAATCTTTTTTGTCATAAAGTAAGTATAAATTTAATCTGCAGGATCCCAACGAACCAGCCTAAGCTGTTTATTAGGAATCAAGACTTCTCACAATAAACAATACTTCTGATAAACAATTAAAAAAAACTGTTTCAATTAAATAAAACGATGGCAATTTCACCAAATTATGAATGAAGAGTGTGGTAAAAGAAGAAATTTGTAAGGGAAATCTACATGTAAAATTTTGTTGTTCTATTGATAACGGTTGCTTAAATACAAAGCATTTTCCTATAAACTTAGAGATAGAAAAAGACCGTCAGAATTTCAGAAAACGATGAATGGATGTAAGTTAGTTTTACAATCTACGTGTAAAATTATGTAGTTCTATTGGTAACTGAACTGTTGCTGAAATATAGAGCATTTTCGCTTAAAGTTTCAACCCTTATTTTGAACCTCTTAGAGTGCGAATTTTCTAAATTCCTTTCTTAGTGCTCACTTTCGTACCAAGACCTAACAGCCTGTTTCAAGTCTCTACGATAAGTGGTTTGGGTTGTTGCTTGTCTTTGAGTTATACAAAGAGATTTATATTAGTATAGAACAGATAAGTGGACTCTTATTTGAATAAAAATGTTGTTAAACACAATGTCCTAAAGCTTCAAGTTTCTGAGATGCTCACAGGTGAAAATGACAATGGCTCTTGTGTTTTTTTAATATGAATATCCTAGGAACCTGACGCTTAAGGAAATTATGTTAAGGACAATTTTTATTTATGTAATTGTCCTCTATCCACATCTACTTTCATTGTGCACCACGATTTTGAAAAAATAACAGTGTGGTATTCGATGTTAGGGCCAAAATCTTCAATACCCTTTGACTGGTCCACAAAAAAAAGGTCAAGCTCGAAATTCTGATATAACCAGCTGGAAACTCGTCTAAGCTGAAGGCTTAGATGGCGTTACAAATAGATAATAAATACTGCTGGGCAACCCACACATCATCTAGCCCCAAGCTAAGCAGAGCTCGTGTACGTCAAAGTACTTACTATAAGCAATATAGTCGTAATGATAACCTACGTAAGAACTATAAATATAATATTTGTATGCCTCAACTATACTCCAATGTGAATACATATACATAATATGTAGTTACTATCAAAAGCTTTTGATTGGTGCCACGAAACACTTATGAAAACCAAAAAAACATTTAATATTAAATATATAATTCCTTAGACTTAGTATAGTGTTATTATATCTGCACTTAAGTTTCGTTAGGTGCTTACGAGTAAAACTTCTTTATAAAACAACAATCCTCCTTCTCGCGCAGTCGGGTAAAAAGGTATGAATTTTACCAAATTTTACTACAGCATTTTCGTTGTTTTACGATATGATTCTTAATGTAAGTGGGTTAATTTTATTAATGGTGTGGGGACGGTGTGTTTCCTGGTGGTCCTGCGGGTCCTGCGGGTCCCGCGGGTCCCGTGGGTCCCAGGGGTCCTGGAGGTCCTTGGGGTCCTGGAGGTCCTGGAGGTCCTTGGGGTCCTGGAGGTCCTGGAGCTCCTGGGTGTCCTGCGGGTCCTGGGGGTCCTGGAGGTCCTTGCGGTCCCGGGGGTCCTTGGGGTCCTGGGAGTCCTTGGGGTCCTTGGGGTCCTGGCAGTCCTTGGGGTCCTGGGCGGCCTGTTTGTCCTTCATCATGATGTTTTTTATTGTCCGCAGATCCATCATCGGCGGGAGGTGGTGGTGGCGGCATTGCTGAAAAAAAAATATTTCTTCTTATTCTTTTGATTGTTTTGATAAAATTTAGTTGGTATCAAATTCTTTAGTAGGAAGCTATATACACATGTTTTTTATTTTTTATTTTACGGGATCAAATACGGGTTCAGTTTCCATACAAAAGCGAAATAATTTTCCAAATCGGTCCATTCACGGAGAAATCGACAAACGTACAAAAAAAAATACATACAACCGAACATAGAGTTTATGTTCCTATTCTATGTTTTTTTATGTATACTCTGTTCGTCAATTTCTCCTTCAATTACGGACCGATTTGGATAATTCTTTGGCTATTGTATGGTAATCGATTCTCTCCACTTTATATTTTTGCCGACATGGAACAAGCGAAAATGAAACCACTTGGAAGTTTAAAATATATAAATACCAGTCAGGTTACACAGTTTTTTTCAAAGAAATACTAGTAAGGTTACAAAGTTATTTTCAAAGAAATACTAGTAAGGTTACACAGGTAATTTTAAAGAAATACTAGTAAACTTACACAGTTATTTTCAAAGAAATACTAGTAAGGTTACACGGGTAATATCAAAGATATACTAGTAAGGTTATACACAACAATGTTTTATTTTAACTCACCTTTTTAGAGTTTTTAAATGTGATTACTTGAACAACAGCTGTGTCTTGGTCGACTGATTTTTACCCAATGGTGGAAGTGTAATGAGATGGTTATATTTATACGGCAACGTTTTCACAGACACATATGTGTCATCTATGACAATTAGAGACCGGATTATATGCAAATTAAAAAGTTTGAAAATGCATAAAAAGAGTCAAAATATGCAACATGAAATATAAAAAATTGTATCTAATATGTATTAGGATTTTTAATACTAAAATGACATATAAAATGTAAGATATCGTGATTGTACCTAAGCAATTAACCACGCTGAAAACTTTAAAGCGATGTTCGTAAAGCATAAATTTACCTTAATATCTTGTAAATTTCTACTCGCCTACACTTTGAGTGAGATAAATGTGGTTCAATATGATCCCCATAGAATCAAAATACTAGTGTTAAGTACCTTAATATCCTATGCATTTCTACTTACCTGGTACTTTGTGTTAATAATTAAAAAAAAACGTTCGGGAACAATTATAGTAAATCGAGATTACTTGCACGAAAAGTGTGTGGACGACAGTACTTGCTACTTTTCTGTTAGAAATCTTATTAAAATGGGACGAAAGAGGAACGATTTCAGCGTTAAATTTCATTTTCCGCGTTCGGACTACTTTAAGCCGAGGCAAGTGGGATAAACGCGGAACACCTCCATAAATCTGTCCAGACTAGCCTAGAATCTACGTTTGTTCTTTTCATCCGCAGTTGCGTATTACGTCCGCAAAACTTATCGTGTACTTATCCATAAAAGGGCCGTTTTCGGACGATTTTTTTTAATCTGATTTTTTAATATATTTTCACATGTAAACCATACTAAGGACCGAAATTCGAGTGTCAAATAGAATGAGAAATATGCTTTCATCATTCCAAAATAAAAAGACTGTTCAACTTCGTACGAAATTTCAGTTTTAGTTCGATTAGAGTACCGATCGAACGAAAAAAATGTAGTAGTAGGCCTCAGTATACGAAAAACAAAAGATGATCACGGCAGCATTCAGTATCTGAACTATATGTAAGATTTCATTTATTTTAATTATGATCATTAAATGGGATATTTAATGATATCCAGATATATTGAAAATATAGCGACGATATGCATCATTAGGTACAAGATTTTATTCAAAAAATGCTTTATTGGATGAAAATGTAGCTCATTTTCATATATGCACAAATAAATATGCAATTGCATATATATTTTTGCATATAATCCGGTCTCTAATGATAAGATATCCGCTTGAAACAAAAGATGTCGGTTGTTACCCTTCGATAAGATTTTCAAGGTTCCGTACCTCAAAAGGAAAAATTAATAAATAAATAATGCTGGACAATCCACACATTATCATATAGCCATCTAGGTTATAGATGACTGATATACTTAATACAATACATTAGACATAGATATATTTTTAAGGCAAATTCTGCAGTTGGGTAAAAACAATTTTAGCAAGGAGGCCAAGAGGAAGATCCAGCTAGGCTGGAAAACTACGTCAAGTCTTTTCGTCATCCATACCAACAACGCTATGGCGCTCATTAGGGGAGGCCTATGTCCTGTGTGTTTGAGTTTTTTTTTATTAAACGTGGAAAATAGCCAGAACTGTTTGTAGAGCGTCCAAATATTTGTCCCAAGGCGGGAATCGAACCCGTAACCTCCTCAGGCGGACCTTCGCCCTTCGCATCACATTTCGGTCGTCAAAAAGGAATCCTTGTACAAAGTGATCCTACAAAGCCGTTACTTTTATAGCACAAGTGTAGAACTAAATCCGGAAACGGTAAACTTGTTTAGTTGCATCACAAAAAAAATGATTGTTGCGATGCGCGAGGGTCCAATACCTATAAGGTAGGTACTTCCCGTTGACCTAGAATCATGAAATTTGGCAAGAAGCAAGTTTTATTTCAAGCACAAGAAAAGGGGTGAATGAAAAACGTAAAATTGAAGTTAAAGAACAAAAAATGCAGTGAGCGTATTAGTTGAGTTTTTTGCTCACAAGTAGGTAAGAGTTTACGGAACCCTACGTGCGCGAGTTCGACTTGCACTTGACATTTTATTTATTTGTGATCAGGTACCTAGATAAGCTCTACAGGTGACAAATCTTTGTTGGCACATATTATGAATTTAATCGGCAGGATCCCGTCGACTTTGTAGGAACAAAGGCTTTTCATAATAATTTTTCTTTCACAACTTAAGTGTAATAAACTTAGGAAAAAAACCAGTACAACTTTACTAAAACAAGGGATATTCATTGCTCGTGGAAACAATGAATTTTTATATATTATATCATATTTAGAAGCACGTTTTATTAGTTTTATTATAAGTTATTATCTTCCTACCTAATTGATAAGATTTATTTTCAAAAGTTTTTTACATAATTATTCCCACCAAGTGATAAATCAATAGACTATTTATCGTCAAATGGATCCAAACACCCAATAATGTATCAAATGTCAACAAGATCCGTTAAAAGTTGTCTCGAATTTTTTACAGGTCGTTTGTTTTGCAATTTCCTCAAAGAAGAAAAGGCTATTTACTTATTGCGCTTCGTTTACTTACAAGGTATTTAGGTTTGTGCCGTCTGTACCCAGTTTCGTGTTTGGAAAATGGAATTTTCCTGTTGGGATATACAAGGGGTGGAATTCCCAATTGATTTTGAAGAATCTTTGTGATAGATATTTTGTTTTTGCTCACTGTAGCATTATTATTCAATGTTTTAGTGGTCGGTCGTTGTTTAGGTATAAGGTGGGCGGTTTGTGGGTTTCAGAATCAGTGAAACGGATCTGATTATTTGTACTTCTTGAAATTGTAATTTATCAGAAAGGTTACCTACCCTACCTGTTCTTTTTATGGAGCATTTGTTTGATAGTCTTAGGACATAATTGTCGGCCGTATTGATTAAGGCACCTACTTAAACATGAATGTGGAAACATTGTGGAAAGAAGGCCGTTTGTATTTTGATATTCGTAGCCATGGTTACGAGGCTCGTACGTACAGGCGTAGCATTGTGTGTTGCTAACAAGAACCCTGTTATTAGGAAACTTACCTTCAACATGAGTTAATAGAAGGCTATTTCAGAGTAGGTACCTACCTCAACTGAAAAATACAGTTGCAGTGCAGCACAAAGATCTGCATTCAAATATGGGCTTTAACTCGTAATGTTTAGATGCATTTTATATTGACGGCATCAGATGACAGACAGCTCGCGGACCACTCGTTTGAAGCTTGTCGATAGCCATTTTGTTACTGTAAAATGTATTTTATGATGAACGAGTTGAAGACCAGATTTGTATGAACATTTTTGTAGGTATATTAAGTTTGGTAGGTATGCGACTTTGATCTGCGACAACCTTCAATCGGTACGTATCTACGAGTTATAATCATGTGAGAAATTAGTTTATTAGATCCATACGGTTAGCAGCCTACGAATGCTTTAAAAACAAAGACAAGATTCTTTATTCTTGTAAAAATGTAAAATCAAAACGAAGGCATAAAAGCTCACATTAAACTATCAAAAGCCAGTTACTCAATTACAAAAGAAGTCGCAAACCGGAAGAACGAGGAAATTAAGTGTGCTGGAGAGCGGAGTGCGCACTTATTGACCGGAAGTACGAGCAAGGAACACTACCCAACTTTGCTTTTCATTAGTAGCCGTTTGTTGGATTTCTTTTCTATTTATGTCTGTGGAGGTCGCTCTGTTATTAGCTCGTTAATTATTCTGGTATACAGGTTTGCTAGATATTCTATTATTCATATATTTTCAGTTTGCTTGCTTAGTAAGCTAGGAACTAATTTTTTCTTTAAAAAGGCCTATCTTGATAATGCCTAAACAAACTTTAAATAAAAAAAAAAAAATTTTTACATATCTGTTTTTGGAATAAAACACAGTTTTATTTTTGGTTTTACATAAAGTATTTGTATACATGTAAAAAAAAATTAAGGATCAATTATTCGGTAGAATTCAATTAATTAATTTGTAGGTTTGTTATTTTTGAACTAGCAAAAAATCATGATGACTTTCTTTGTCATGATGGAGCACATGTATCCAACTAACAAAAGAAAAAAAAGAACATTATGAGACCATTCACCTTAGAAATAAGATGGAATGTACCTACATGCAAGCAAAGATAAATGAAATATGAAATATGAAGACAGTACATGTATTCTACGTCCTTAATATTTTTAGAAGAATCACAGTAAAAAAAACATGATTAAATTACTTACATTAGGTAGGAGATTTACAATTGTTAACAGTCATACAGGTGTATTCCGTTATAAGCACGACTATTCATCAGAAGTCAGTGGTGTGTGAAAAAGAGTTGAATGCCCGGATCCGGTCGAGCGGACCCCGCGAATGAAAACCTCTCGATTGAAATGTTTATTCAAACACAATGGTTCATGTGAATTGGAACTTGTATGGGAAACACGGGCGTTTTGGTAAACCCTCCTGTGAATATGTAAAACCTCGTCTGAAAGTCAACAACCAATAGGTCATAGTATATTGCGAGGGAGAAACATTTTGGATCGATTGCATGATTCGGTAAAAGTTGCAATGGCACTACTAATGGTTTCCATAGAATTCGTATTATTCTCCAAACAATCCTGAACGACCATAATCTCCCTCGCCTATCAATCAAAGTTTGTAGATTACATAAAGTAGGTAAGCACCTCTAATGGGTCTATCTAGTGCCGGCTTTATCTCGACAAGTTAGTAGGTACCTACCGTTCACAGAACTTAAGACATCTGAGTGACATTCGGACGGCATAAACTTCGAAGTGTTTCCAACAATTTCAGTGTCACTTATTTATTTAGAGACTTTTGTCATTGACTTTATCTTTTAACAAAGGTAAAGTCCACACTTTTTTCGTTAATACGAGTGTTCTAGTTTATTTATCGAGTTCATGTATAGCAAAATCAATAAGTAGAATATTAAGGTACTTACGTCGTAAGTTAAATCGTTTTATAAAATGATTTCAGCACATATTTTGCGCAATGGACTTGTTTCCCCGGGTTAATGTCAGCTCTGGGTTTCCAGCGCGAATCCCGGGAGGCTCTACATCTAAGTTAGGTTTAAGTTAGAGCTGGCTCCGTCGTTTTATATGTCCCTCCTGTGGCACATCCAAGAACGAATTTTTGGGCAAAATCCTCCACTTCAGTATAAATAGGTACTGACTGAATAAGGGACACGGTCTGATACCTCGTTATGCAAAGTTGTCCCTTTTTGTCGGAATTAAAAAGTATCCAAGCTTTTATTTAACTGTAAGATATAACAAGTGAAAGTTTTGTTTTATCACCAAACTTCAAAAAGAATTCGAATTTAAATATACACTCTTCAAGTCGAGAAAATAGTGTAATATTATTATTTTCTCAACTTCAGAAAAGAGTAGATGCATATTCGATTCAAACGGCACAATGTCAAATGGAAATATTTCATGAAAGGAGTCGTACCGTACCAGGTCGTATCACGTACGGCCCCGCTCCCAAATGCACAAAATAAAACACTAAACAAAGAATACGAAACCGGACTGCAATCGTAAAGTAGCCCACCGCCATGCTATATGCAAATACATCGAATTTAAAATGCAATTGATTCATTTTGCTGCGAAATATCGAGGAATAAACCTTTTCCATTAGCAATAGTGCGGGAGACACTGGAGCTGTCAATTTGCTTTATAAATTAGTCGGAGCTGCGCTAAAATAATCGCAATTAAATATTCAAATTTTGCGAGTGCAGAGCCGTGTCGGCGCAGCTCGCTCGGCCGTCGCTGTCAGGACTTGCATTCGGCTTGTCGGCAAAATGAACATGTCTGGGGTCGTGCTATTCCAGGAATAGAGTCGAACGGGACAGGTCAAACGGAAATAAAGCAAGCTGCACTCAGCGAAGTTTGGACATGTCTGATAGCTTCGCTGCTGGCGGCTCGTGAATAAAATATACACGGTATTTCTGATGCATCTTTTTCGTGCGCTATTCAAATTGTCATATGGAGATGGCAAGAGTTGTGTCTAGTCATTGGAATTAATAAAACGCCGCTTTACTTAGTTTAAGCGGCACAAACTAGTTTGTTGGTTCAATGGCGCCCAACGTGGTGCAAACTGCTATCTCAAAATATCGTTCTCATTGGGCGCATTACCCGTTAGCGGCCGTATGCGGTGAACTTGCATGCACAGCCGGCTCCTCGGCTGCGCAGGACTAACTTTGAATACAGTAATGGACTAGAAATGGGGAACCTATGTCTTGGCTCGAATTTAGCGTACTTTCTACGTGATAAAGTTTACAGTTCATATCCAGAAAATTATCTTTTATTTACCCATTTTGCATAGTTTCTCCATTTTCAAGTATCTTATGTTTTTATTAGAATGGGTAAAAGCCTTATTTAGCTGTTTTTTTTAAACTAGGATGTTTGGGAGGCTTACTTCTATTTCTGAAGGACCTAAGGAGGGAGTCCAATTTCCTACTGCCATGGTCGCAGCCTGTGGAAGCGTGTCATCTGATAACAATTGCGCATTGAACATAAACTTGGCAAACGCGGTGGGGTTATAAGAAAATATATTATGAAAGCGTACAGTTTTATTGTCTGGCAGTAAACCCGAGCATTTGCATCAAGAATCGAACCAGACACTTGCAAATCGATGCTCGTAAAACCATCCGGTGTAGGCCAGTCATGAATAAAATACGAGAAAAAACAACATCGGTGCTTACCTGCTTAATTTACTTGTATATGCTGAGCAAAAGCAGAGAATATATAAGTAAAAGAGAGGAAAAAATTGGAAAATTCACACTGCCTAATTTCCTATTTTTTTGTTTTGAATCCAACTCCCCAACAACCCCAACTCTACCCGTGTGGGTATCGTTAGAAGCGACTAAGGGACATGCACCGGGGGCGGGCAGCAGCGCCTCTTGCAGAATAGATCTACCCCAGAACTGCGATCCCCAACCCGCATGCGTAGGGATTATGAGCATTATCCTCCATGAGATAAAAGCCGATAAGGCGATTATCAGAGGAGGCCTGTGTCCAGCTGTGGACCATTATAGGCTGTTGAGTTGGTGAGGTTTTGAACCCATCGCTGTAAAGCATGGTAAGTTTAGGTTAAGTACTTCGTGATTAAACTTTAAAGTCTGTAGGTATGTTCTTAAATATCTATAAAAGGATATGCTCATTGTATTTTTTCAGTCTTGAATCTTATATCTTGACAATCAGCGCATGACGTTCGCACTTTTTAGTGTATGTGCAAAATTCAACACTGCTAATCAGGTTATTCTAATCATGGAGACTTTCTGCAGGGTGGTATTTTAATAACGCAAAATTTGGTGGAGTTCTAGCTAGCTCTGCTTAGGAACCCAGAAAATGTTAAACTGAATGCGTTGTGACATTTCGAAAGGAAATTAAATTATGTTCCATTTGTTAGGTTCTTCAATTTCAGGCCTAATTACAAGGAACAAAAATACTAAATTCGGCACTAACAAGAAACAATTCTACGCAATATGACGTCAGTTCAATGACGTCATATTGCTTAAACTGAAACTCAGTTTAAGCTCTGAAATGACGTCATATTGTGTAGAAAATTTTCATAGTTATTCTGTATCTAGGTGAGGTTGTTTGAAAATGTTGGGTAATATCTGGTCGACTGACAGGTTTATTCAGCGTAGTAACTTTTGTTCATCGTGAAGCAACGAAAATTGACTCGTGTTACAAGTGCCGATAAATTCAGGTCAAAACGGATTTACAAGAGAGACGCTCCATTATTAGAACACAGCCTATACAGGGTGCCTCGCGGCCGGAGGTGCGAGATTCCAAAAGTTATTATGAACTCGGGGCCGTGCCAGCTAATACACAGCATGGAGTGTGCAATATTTAGGAATGGAATTTCTACACCGGCCATACATTTTGCCGGGAACAAGCATTTTAGAATTTTGCAGGGTTTGTAGAGTTTTTATTGCTTGTCACAAAAGTTCTGATCGATCTTTTTTTTGAACGCTTGGTTGTTTGTCAGACGATGTGTTTTTATATTTAGATAGGTCTTTACCTACTCAGCGCTGGTGTTATGTTGAATGAAATTATTGGTTTCATGTTTGCAGAGTTCACGAAAGCAAAGATAAATTTATTCTTTACTATACCGCAGTCAGAAAAAAAACAGGAGTTTGTTAAAAGAGCTTGCCAACCAAAGCCGTACATGTGCATGCCCTTGCACAAATTGAAAGCATTAGGGAATTTGGAGAAACAACAACCCTCCTCCCTTATTTATCTCAATGTGTCTCATTACAGTAAATGTTACTTACTCCCAGCTTTAATTCAAACTGAACTGCTTACTCGTTTGATATGAGTAATTTGTTAGAGTATTTTTATGTTGAGTGGGAAGGAAGCTCATTATAATAGGATTTTTTACTCTATATGAGATAAAATATAAAATATGTATTATTGGGATAGCTTAGGCAAAAAGCAGTTTTAGTTCAAAAAATAACAAAATAAATTTTAAAATTCAATTGAAAGTTTTCAGTATTTTTTAATCTGTTTTTTAATACCATGAAATACAGCAAGCATTGTGTAAATTTGTAGTTCTTAGTATTAAGGTAATGAGACACAATGGTACCCAAGTAGGGACATTTCTGTACACTGTCTCTTACCATGTGAATGATGGTCCGTGAACAATCAAAAGGTATTCAATTCAGTCATCAAATGCATTATTCTCGAGACAACCAGCTTCTTCATTTCCCAATATGTCAGTAGATGGTATCCACTGAATTTTAATAGCTTGTTCGTTCTGGATAGTTTCGATAGTGTCGAGGTACATCGAGCCAAACACCAAATAACGCTTTTGGAATCAGTCAAATTAACAAAGTTTCCGTTTCCAAAAGAATGCACGTAAGAAGTAGCCTCTGCAATAAGCTCGGTGTACATTATTGCCCAATTCTTACTTAACTTATAAATTAACACAGTTTTCAAGCTCTTAATTATTCTAAAATCCTCATCAATAACGTTAAATTAACCGTTAAAAGCACTCACAACAGAACTAAAGCAGAAACTGCGCTGATTTTTAAATCTGGCGATATTGCATGTACGCAAGAGGATTAGTGCCCAAATAAAAAAATTAAGTCGGAAAAGCAGGCCGTAAATTATGTTTTTCCACATTTTTATGGCGGAAACGTGACTATGGGCTTACATTTTTAGGCGTGGGCAAGGTGCTGGCACAACGGGATTTGTGAAACTCGTACGCTTGCTTGTGAAAAAAGGTGCGACTTTTTGCTTGCATTCTGGTGTTAGTTTTTGTACATTTTGTTGTAACGTTTCATTTTTAAAACGAGGTGAATAAATCCATAGATCGAATAAGAACTTGTGATACATAATTTAACGATTAACAGTTAGTTATTAGAAAAAACGTTCTAATTCCCTGGTACCATGCTAGAACTTACAAAAGTACGAAATAATACCAGCGCTAGTCATCAAATATCAAATTGTAGGAATTCTATATCGTAGGATGTAACCTTTATTTCTGCAACAAATACATTAGGGAAAAATTTTCGTTAATATCGGTGTAAAATCTTTTTTTTTTACAAAGTTATTATTAAAAAAAATAACCTTTAATACCACGTTTACCGATCACGAACGCGGCGCACGCAATACGGGTATTTACCGTTAAAAGGCTTTTTATGTGTGCTGCTGGCGAAATTATCAGTCATACGAAATTTGACACGATTGACACGCGACTCCGTTTAAATTTGATCCTAATGGGCGCCCCCAGCTAGCTTCTGCACTTAGGGGTTATTCATTACCCGTGTGTTTTCATAACCTACCCAGTTATTATTGCTTTGAGGTATGGTTATACTTGGTTGCCACGAAGTTACCCACCGATTATATACCGAAACGTAGAGGATTTTTCCTTCCTTTGCTTTTGAATGCTTGCTAAATCTACTTGTGTACCCCTTTTTTACGATGGAAAAATGTTTGCGCGTTACCTCAGCCTGAGGAAGAGAAGAAGGACTAGAGGGGAACCTATTTGTATACTTACTTATATGTTACAAAAAAAATATTTAAAAAAAATATTTTTTTCTTATTTTATATAACTTTACCAATTTCTGTTATGAGTCTAATAAGCTCTACCGATTTACGTTCGACAAAATCACAGTAGAAGTACACAAGTAAAATTCAGGCAGTGTAAATTTTTTTTTTTTTTATTTTTTGCAGATAAACAGTCTCTTTAAACAAAGAAAGCCGCAAAAGTTTATTCGACGTAAAAAAAAATTATTTACCAACATTCCACGCAGCCAGGTATTAAGTAAAATAATCGTGAATTTAATTGAATATTCGATAATAATGAGTTTGCACCGGTCGACCCCCGCTGTGAGGCGTAATTTATTATCCAGGTGTGCGAGATTTAGCGCCACGGTTACACTGGCAATATCCATGAAAAGGATGCTGATTAATTTATGAAAACACTTGTGTAGAGCAGTTGTATACATTTTTCACAAATTTCACCTCTACCGACATGGGCTTGTTAAAGCCGTGGGCGTTTTTAGGTAAACTCTATAGACCTATCGAACTAATCGAGTAGTGATGTTTTCGGTGAAACGATAAGTGAGTATCATATGGTTTTTATTTAGCGCATTTTAGTTGAGCTTAAGCGACTTAGCTTACATAGTTTTTTTTGTTTAGGCTGCCTTTCCACCAGATATGTGCTATGAAGTTGTTGGAAACATAGCGACGTAGCATATCTCTGCTGGAAAGGCAGCCTTAGGCTGCCTACGCACCAGAGGTATCTGCCTTTTCACCAAAGGGTAACCTATATGACTTAAAACTCCATTAAGAAGATATTGAAAGATTTTTTAGAATCATACCGAGGATAACCCATTTGGAGCACATAAATATTGGGACCACTGTTGTCACAGTAGTCTTGTGCACAGAACTAATGAAACAAAAGTTGTTTCAGTACACAGAACTACTAGGAATAAGTGATTTCACGCTTACATACGTAGGTAGGTACTTATAAATATACCTACAAAATTACAAATACAAATTACAGTTGGTATTATAGTAGAGATAAATGTACTTGAATGAAAACCAAACTGTTTTATCTTGACGAGCCAGCATTATTTGTATCGCCAACAAATTCGGCACCCTGTCGTCGGTAATTTAATTTGTGTGGTAATCCAGAGCTGGCCACCTATACATAATTCAAAACAGGCGGTATAAATGGCAGGCCGGCTATTTGTCAGGATTAGTTATGTTTTGCAGAGTAGAAGTTGTTATAAGTAATCCTAATGCGGGTAGAAACCATGTTGTTTTTTAGGGTTTTCATCGGAGGTTTGGTTTTTATGACACTATACAACTAAAGTCCTAGTGAGTTGGAAAAACTATCAGTAAATAAATTCAAACAAATTGTCAGAACCTTTCTGTGCAAAAAGGCTTACTACAGAAAATCTGATTATGTAGACTCTAGAGGATTTAGACTCTGAAAGCTTGGGACGAGTTTTGCTCCAACTCGAAAAATGACAACAAGCAGGCTAAAGGTTTCTTCGACGTTTCTTTAGTTTAGACTAAAACCAACGCGACAGAAATAAAAAATAGCACTTTATTTCCGTGTCACTGTTTAATTTTAAGAATTTGACCTAAGTCAATTTGTTATATTTCATTTATTGTAAAAATCAAGAAATGATTACCTACTACTGAAAAATACCAAAACTTCAAGTAAAAAAAACACAAAAAAAAATATGTATAAACCAACCTTAACCAGTTTTTGCCAACCGATAACATTGCCGGTCGCCTAACTTGATATGAACTACAAGACAAACACGAGCGAGTTACGAACTTGCTTTACATTACGCTATGTACGTATGTACATATTCTATGTATAGGCTTAGCTACGGAGTGCTACGAAGTGCTACGCTGCTACGTACTTACTCGTTAACGGTTGCTGGGTAGGTTAATTTTAATGTCTGGGTTATTCTCACTACTAATTTTATTAACAAGGTATTTTTGGGCCGAACTCTGAGGTGAAATATAAGGAATTCATTTTTCGATTATTTTGTCAAATCCCATCCTATGTTATCAGTTCTTTAGTTAATAAGTAGTTAGTAACAAAGAAAATTACAATCAAATAATAGAATTAAATTAAAACTAGTATTTACAATTGCAACAATTGAGCTAACTGCAGACTGTTGCAGTAGCTCAACTGATCCAAATCAATACCAGTCGGAAGCGTGTCCAACGCCTAGCTGCATTGCCCCGCTGTATAGCAATACTGATGCGCTGCGCCAGATACTCACCAGCTCTTAAGTTAGCTAGTTAACAATAATGCTATGAAAATTGCTTCTCGGACGACGTCATTTTGCACTGCAAAATGATGTCGTCTCGAATAAACTCATACTTAAATCGAAAACTTGATATCATCTCCACATTTTGGGAACTTAACTAACACAAGCCCATATAAAACCCAGTTTTGCGGATGACAGTAATAAAACATGGATTTTTACAACATATTGGGCGTAAATCCAGGCACCTGGTTATGAGTTACGACGGCCACTTTTACAATGTACCGCAGGATTAAATTATTTCTGAAAGCCGAAATCCTTTTGTTCATATTTTTTGTACAAATACGCGGAAATTGGGAATCTTTTGAACGACATCACAACGTAAAAGATTGTGAGACGGGAAAAATGTGTACCTAAAAGACAGACAGACTCAGATGTAAAGCTTAATAACCGACGAAATGAAAAACAAAAGAGGTTCTATGTTCGGCTGTAAGTATTTGTTATTGTTTGTGATTTATTCGTCAATTATGGACTGAATATTCTTTTGCATGGAGAAAAACTTAGAAGTTGTGTAAATACTAAAGAATTTAATATTAGTTACCTATTAGTTTTTCCAATTCATCAAATTTATATTTATATACATACATATTATTTCGATATAAACATATAATTATCCATACTTAATATTATAAATTCGAAAGTAACTCTATCTGTCTGTTTGCCTGTTACCTTTTCACGGCTAAACGGCTGAACGGATTTTAATGAAACTTGGCAGGTAGGTAAATGGTATCCCTGGAACGGACTAGGCTACTTGAAACACACGTGCGGCGTCCGGCAACAACTAGTTTATTATAAACTACATGTTGCGTCATGCAAATCCAACATAGCGCGGACGCTACTTTGTCCCCAGTTGCAGTAACTTTTCGTGGTGAATCAGAGAATTTACTAGATATCTTACAACAAATATTTCAACGTTTTTAAGGTCAAAGATTTCTAAGAAAGATATAAAAAGCTATGAGTAAACAACGAGAAGAATTATTTAGCGAATTCGTGCTAAGACATCTTTCCTTTGATGTTGTATAACAAATGGAATTGCTTTACCATAAAATATTATGATGCTCTTCAAAATTTGTTTTCAGAGCCATTCATCTTGAACGGTTTCTACGTTTTAATTAGATAGTTATACCACGCTATACCTACCTCCCCGCCTGCGAAACGATTGCAAAACTCCCCTTGTTTGGGGGAGACAAGTCCAGCCGTGGATGTTGGTATGCTAATTAATCTAAAAAAAAGTAAATTAAAAGTGCACGTGCACTCTGAATTTTGAACTCGCTTTGCAAGAAAATGTACTAAAAATGTGATAACCTCCACTGTAGTGGACGTTATCACATACATTGTATTACGCGTGTAGCAGACGGTATTATTCTCGTATTCGTGCGTAGCTCGTTCTAACCCACAATGACGCTACGCACGAATACGAGAATAATACCGTCTGCTACACGCGTGGCTTGCTCGAATATGGCGCCCACGCAGCTCAACGCTGTCAATGATAATGCACGCGGCACACGTAAACCAGTAACCCCCGTCGACCCACGTTGTCAAACAGACGAACCCACGGAGCATGGACGGTGTATAGAATTCTAACTCTATCGAGTTAGAATTCTATACAATGATGGTAGGTATTTATTACATGTTTTTGTAGGTTGCAATGTATGAAATATAAGTCACTAAGCAGCGCCTTGGCGGTTTCACCCGCGTAGTTCCCGTTCCCGTGGGAATTCCTTGATAAAGTAAGTAGCCTATGTTCTATTCCAGACTATAATCTATCTCTGTGCCCAATTTCATCCAGATCCGTTCAGCCGTTCTGGCGTGATTGAGTAACAAACATCCATCCATCTATCTATCCATCCATCCATCCAAACTTTGACATTTATAATATTAGTAGGATTAGTAGGTGGTTTTCTTTTTGTTATTATAAGCGACTTATGGAGTTTTCTCGATATTCCTAAACGATAAAATAAAACTACCTGAGAGAAAAGACAATGCTTTTGTTATCTCAAATCTCCCAATTTTGTAATACTCAATATTTATGAGTGCGATCTCAAAAAAACATTTAACAGTGAATAAAATAATAGTGATATCGGGAGTGTATACCGCAGAGGCGAGAGAACGGGGCTCAGTCGCTTGCAATTAGTTTTTACTGGCAGTAATTAGGGAGGGCCGATAGCGCACTCGTTGCCTGCTGGTCGTATGGCCAACGAACGACTAGACCTGGCATTGGAATTCAAGGGGACATATTTAGACTTTTCAATCATTAACGCAGGAAGAGGAAGTTCACAATTACCTAAGACTGCGGATTAAAGGATGCATCAGTTTGAATTGCATTTGTGACAATAATAATAGGTATAGATTTTTCCACTAAATCCGACTTTAGAACTTTCATAAATTCACAGCAGGACTACTGGTTCACATTGAAAAATGTAAATCAGGTTTTCAATAACTGAAAAGTCAATTACATACACGCCGTGTGCCGCTTTCTCGATCTTTCCTAGCTCTACTTTCACAACAGGAAGTACCAAAAAATAAAAGCTCCTGTCATCGCCACACGCGAGTTGGAATTAGCAAGAACTCATAACCACTACAGAATGAAAATATTCCCTCACGTTTAGATACTAGATTATTTAGATTTTATGAGAATACATTAAATCGCTTCTAAGCGATAAGGCAATGTACTTCTATGTAATGTTTATGTCTATGATTCTCTTAAATTTTGTAGTGTACAATAAAGAGTTTTGTATTGTATTGTATTAGGTGGTATTAAATATGCCTGAACGTATTTTCGTTTATTTACGTAACAAAAGGATTCAGGCATGTTTTCCTAATACTGTGTTATAACTAGTTTGAAGAAAAAATGCCAGATGTTTTTCTAGAGACTATGATTTTATTGCATAACGAGTACCCAAGAGAGAAAAAGAAGCGGAGGTAGATCGGAGATATTCCAAGGCGCTTTTCCAAGAAATCACAATAACTAACTTTATCATTTTATCATCAATTGAGACAAATAGAATCACTTGAATAAAAGTAATAAATAAGGTAGGGAACGAACTCGTAAGTACGGCGAAATCTTCATGGCAACAGCAAAACATGTGTTGTTTCAAACATGTCTTTCTTGCGGCGCGCGAACTTGGCTTGTACTCCCGAGCATAAAAAATTAAAGGGTAGCGCACCAATTTAGCATATGGAAGGTGTAATGTAATTCATGATACAAAGCGAGGCGGTGGTGTGTCCAAACGTGACGTCACGCCCGGCCATTACGACCCGGCACTACTTCGTGCTACTTCCACTCTCTACTTGATATTCGTATGCTAACCCTACCACATTTCACCCGCACCGCGGCGGCGCCGGCTGCTCTTAGGATCTTGAACTTTGTTATTTCACGTAACCTTTTCCTTCCCCTGGCAACACTCCTGGCAACGCAGTGGAATTTTAAATATTTTAATCTCAACGTAGTTGTTGCTAAAAGCTTGCTTTTTGATCTTGTTCACATTCTTAGTTTCGTTTTAATTCAAATCAAACATCAAACATCAAAGTGTTCTAAATCCTTTAGACCTTACAGGATTCTTGGGCACGTCACAAAATTCAAATGACATATAGGTATCCTAATATTGATCCTTGTGGGACGCCTAATTCGATTTTTGAGCCCCTAGATCTTTAATTACCAATATCTACTTTTTGAACTCTATGAGATAAATATGATTACACAAAGTCCAGTGCCTTGTTGCCTTTCAATTCAATGTCCTAATTAGTGTATCATGATCTCTACGTAACAATCAAAAACCTTGGAAAGGTTACAAAATATACCAATTGCATTAGTCGCTTTATCCCTGAGTACCTACGTACACCCTGAGTACCTATCTACTTGACTACCGACTGTTTCCAGCGCTTCAGCACACTATTTCTTTAATTAAGCTGATTCATAAACCATCTAATGATTTGCAAAATAAACGTTCAATGCACTCAGCTCAGCAGTAACCGCCAGCATGTAAACAAAGCTCGAGTTAACCTCGATTTTCACCGACCGCATCCTAACGTTGCGATTTTTTTAGTTTCGAGTTGATTTGTGTAGCTGCCGCTGACTCGGCTGGCTATGAATTTAAAAATTGGCACTCGGATTTCTCTGCAGCTCCAGTATTCGCATCGATCATTTTCTAGATAAAAAAAACCTCAAATCTCACATGTACATTTTTATTTTCTAGATGGTAAGTAAGGTCTTTTATCTAATAAACTGAAAGACTACGAATTAAACTGATAACAAATGCACGCTGAAACTATAACTTGCTGTGCCCTTACTGGGTACGTACATGTTCTTACGTTTATGATAGGTACCTAATAAACGAACTCTAGGTACCTACCTACCTACCTCTATAAATTTAATTTTACAGTTAAAACTGTAAAACTTTCTGTTATAGATATATCATCTGTTAAATATATTTTATCAAAGCTCACGAAAGTCACTACTATAGGTTAGTATAATATACCTCAATATACCTAGATAGGATATTTAGGTAGTCTATCAACAAACCTAAAAATTCATACGGAGATGTACAGAAATCAGAGTTTTCCAACCAAAATATGGTCCGAAACGAAGATCCGAAGTCAGCATATACCTACTAATAAGAATAATTTTAATTAAAAAAAACCTTAAGTTTAGTAGCTAAGGAGACTCCACTAATAAAACAATTTTAGTTGTTCTAGTGTAATGTCTTATTCTGGAACCAGCCCACACTAAACTAGCGCCCACAGGTGGTGGTGTTCACACAGTAACTCGTAATTAGTGGCCGTAATTGGGTCGTACTTTGGCGTTATGACGTGTTGCCAGACGGCCCTTTTGATGTAGTTGCTACTATGATTTATTACGGAGCTAGTTTCAAAACCTCTAAGCCAGTTAGCTCGTAACTATTTAGATCCTACTCTGGCGGGCAGATTGTCAGAGATAAACAAAAATGTTAATATGAAGTCTTAAATAACACTACGATATTTCTTATGAACGTCACATATGTTTTCGATTTTCGGATTTTGTTATAATTTATTGAACATGATTTGTGAACAGTTCAATGTGACTCTTAGTTAGGCATGGCATTGAGTTCCTCACTCTTTAGTCCAGTTATTTATACATCAGACCTTGCGTCAAATCCGTAGTTCTGATTTTTTGCAGACTAGTCCCAATAAATAATCCAAGTTTGTTACCTCGAGCCCCAAACGCATCTGTTGTTCAAAATTAAAAAAACCGGGAAAATGTCTTTTCTTCACATTTTGGTGATAAGATACCTTAAGGACTAGTTATTGATCCTCCTCAGAATGTTTTTAAAGTAGACTAAATTTGCTACAATAAAAGACTAGAATTCTCTCTGTAGAACCAATAGTTTCCGAGAATCCTTTCAATATTTATCATTTAACTACGTATCTCAAACTTTAACCCGGTTTACCCAATTATCAGGAATTACTAAATTGTCAGAATTAACTAAAACTTCAAAATTTACGGTTATTTTAGATTTTTGACAAAGTTCCGTTGTCGTTCGAGGTTGGATTATTGAACTTGGATTATTCATTGGGCCAAAATCATGAACGAGTCCTTAAAAAATCAGAACTACAGGGTTTGACGCAAACTACCTCCAGCTCTTTGGCGACAAGTTTACTGGACTACTTATTAAATAGAATGTTTATTCATAATTGTGGGTTCTGGTTACAAACAGGCTCACACAAATGCTAAAATAAATGATTAACGACTCAAACCCAAGACCCCAAGACTTTTCCTTCATGTCAACAGGAGATAAAAATTCGGAGGCCCAAGAAGCTGGGCCTCTACCAAAACCCGCATGTTCACTCGACATGCAAATAAAGATTTACGAACTTGAAACATTTCGGCTAAACGTCTTTAAATTTAGTAGGAGCAATCTTCCCGGAGTACAATTCGTTATGTAGATCAGGCGTTCTTGTTTAGGTCAGGAGTCTGTAATGATTTTGTACCACATCCAGCTTTGACGAGGAACAAAAAGTACATTATTGGCTAGACTTACTATTACTGGTTTTTAATCCTAATAGCCATAATAGTCGTTTATTTATAACCATTAGCAAGTCAAAATTGGTATTATATTGGCACAGTAAAAATAAAATTTTATTTACAAATTCTGTACGAGTGATAAATTGATTAAACATTAATAAAAACACTCCTAAAATTTTGTTACAAGAATATCAGTATCTTTTCACGCATAAAATCACAACAGCGCGTTTTGTTTCATAAATAATTATTTATAATTATTAAAAAAAACAAAACGATGTCGATCAACCACCTCAGCCTTCTAGCCTCGTAACGTAAATACATGAGTTCTACAACTCGAGCTTACAAGATCGCAGTTATAAAATATTCAAGACAATCTCGAATCCGTTTCACATTCACCCTGACCCTTTTTTACGATACGTTGACTATTAATGGGGTAGTTTTTCTATAAGCAAAGCGGTTTGAACTTTGCATGGCGTTTGAAATAGGTATCCTTAGTTGCTTTACCTGAAATAAACTTGAGTAAGTGAACCTTTTACTTGTGTAGGTGAGACCTTTCAAAGGGGTAGTTAAAGTGTCATGTCACTAGGTTTTATGAATTCATGTGACATGTGATTTGTGTTAATACCTATTTTCTTTACCTATAAAGCACATCTCCATGTTCATTCTGGTAGAGCTGGTGCGACCTAAAGGGGCGCGCCGCAAAGGCAGTGAGTGATTGGTTAAATACTTACCTACTTTACTTCACAGACAAAAATACCTAAGGTCCCAAAGGGCATATTGATAATTAGCAAATTACAGTACCTACTAACACACCCAGATGTCATAATTTTAAAGCAATCTATGTTATTTCTATGTTTGTTATCAACACATAACTATTATGTAAATTGATTCAAACTAATTCTAATTGGTGATAGTAAAATTTCTTTACCGTATCTCAGAAATCATGCGAATTAAAATGCAGAGATATTTACATGTTCAGATGATCAACATTATTTTCCACGAAATTATCGAAATAGGAACGCCATCCTCTTTCATGTGGCAACATTCGAAGCATCTGGAATATGTTTCGTATACTGAAGACCGAAAATTATGCGATTTACCGAATTCTTGACATGTGAATTTCCCATTAAACAATGTAGGTACCTACTACGTTTGTGTGTTATTCTGAGAAACGTATACCTATTATCTACGTGTACCTATGGGTAACTATACGGGTTAGTGCCCATTCGGCCCGCTTGTACTCGTACCTACTAAGTAATAAAAAACAATGACTACAGCTTGACTAGCTTTTGTTTTATCAAATGAAAAAAAAAACTATGACTTTCGTATGAAAGTTCATAGTTTTTTTATCTATTACTAGCAGCGCCTCGCGGTTTTACCCGCGTAGTTCCCGTTCCCGTAGGAATTTCGGGATAAAAAGTAGCCTATGTCCTATTCCAGACTATAATCTATCTCTGTGCCAAATTTCATCCAGATACGTTTTGCCGTTCTGGCGTGATAAAGGAACAAACATCCATCCATCCATCTATCTATCCATCCATCCATCCATCTAAACTTTCACGTTTATAATATTAGTGAGATTATTTTTATACAGGGTTTTTAATAACTATGACACCGACCATGTAACATCTCTTACTCAACTGTGTGTAAAATATCTTTTATTATCCTCTAATTTATTTTCCATATCTTGACAATTCTGTCATACAAAAAACATTATTCAAATCGGTACAAAAATAGTTTTATATAAAAAAGGTATAAACATACCGGTGTCATAGTAATTTAAAACCCTGTACAAAAATAATAATAGATAAAAAAACCTATGAACTTTGAATTTTTTGTACCCGTGCAAAAGAATATCTGTCAGGCGTGCATCGTAAAGAAGCCAGCTTAATATAAGGCAAGTGACTGCAAGCATACATTGCGTATAATTTGTATAAAGCTTTTACAGCCTTGTGCCATATGCGACCAGAAGTTTTGCAATAAAATGTTTGATATTGCTTGCAGTTTCTTGTCATAAAAGCACTCCCTTCTTTGCCTCTGTTGCCAGTCTTATTTTTTGAAAGTGGGGCATATCGACTATATAGTATAGGCAGGTTGGCTTGTAAATTCAAATTAGGGCTAATTCATTTCGAATTTTAATTAAAACGGCTATGGCTCGGTTCAAGGGTTCTTTTAAATCCAAAGTGGCTGAATCAGGTTGGTTCAATTTGATTGAAAAGAATTATTTGACCTTCTGTTTATTTCCCTACCTATTTTCACTGCTAAATCAGTGGTTAGTGTTTTTTAGATGTTTTAATTATATTTTTAAATAGGCACCTTTTAAAGTTTTTTGTTATAGTGCTTACCCGCACTTTGGGTATCTCTAAGAAATGAAATAAGTTCCCAAAAATTTCCTACTGAAAAAAATTTGTTGTGAGGGTGGGGCGCGGGTTCGAGTCCCGCCGAAACCGGAAATTTTTGGGAACTAATTTCATTTCTTAGAGTCACCTTTTAATTCTGTCTGACAAAGTATAAGTTATTCTCAAAAAATCCCTTATATTTATTAGCAGCCTCTTCGTTCTGGCGAAATAATTAATTGTAATTGATCAATGAACCAATTTGTATCCAAATTAAACGTCACCTTAACAAAATAGTCGTAGAACTACCAAAGTATCCAGTATCTTTTCGAGGTAAGAGCTTAACACGTCGATTCAAATTCTCATTCAGTGCCCTTTTTCTTTGAACGAAACAGTGACCAGTTTGTAAATAATTTCCTCCTTGTTTAGATTGTTTATAAATAGGTAAAACCCCTATTCAGAGCTTTTGTGCTCTCGAAATTCAATATTTAATTTCCAAGAGTTTTCCAGGAAACGTTTCTGTAGAGGAGTATTCTGATTTATTATTATGAAAAGCGGAGATTCTTCAGTTGCCATGTCTTAACATTTTACCTTTTCATAAACTCTGTTGAAATTCAGTCTGGTTCTTTTCGTCCACCGACACGCTGCACTGAAGCTTCCATACAAACCCAATAAACGTCATCGTCGTCATTTTAACACCAAAGCTACTCACCGGGTTTGGTCCATCTCCTAGGTATAGACGGCTTAGCATTGTCGACGCGACTGTTGAAAACTACTAGGGGTGTTTGGATAATGTAGTAGAAATAAATGGGCATGTAGGTATTACTCCTGGGAGAAATACTTAGGGAGCAATATATGGTCTCCTAACAAGAAACTAATTAAAGTATCATCATCATCATCATCTGCAACCTGACATCACCAGCCAGCCAGCCAGCTAACTCCTGTGCCACCCTTTAGGGCTTATTAAAATCAACCTGGTAGCATCTGTTTTCAAATCCTTTTTCGAGTATTTTTTTCTTGCGCAATTGTAGTTTAACATAAGTAAAGCAGGGTACGAATCAGAGTGATAAAGTTATTTAAAGTTAAGCCTCTGGTGTAAAATGGCTGAGAATTCCACTACTTAAGTGGTGCAACTTTAGCTATTTTAACTACAGTTGAGCAAGCATTTTAAACTTATATACTTTTCGTTAAGTTGTTTCAGGTGGTGCTCACTAATTTATTGAGGAGAGCTGGAGGATTTGTGAGGTACAGCTTTTGTAGTAATAATTATCAAATTTAACGTGAGGTCAGTAAAATAGTTTTTTCGAATTCTAGAAAGCATTATGTTTACAAAATAACAACGTATTTTTCGTTTTATTCTTCTAGGAAATTTTATCTCTAGAAGTTTACGTTTTTAGGTTAAAATATCTCGTCTCCCAAATTAAATATTCCCGAACAAACCCAGATACGAGACCAAAAAACAGGAACCAGACTGAATCAATTTTCTGATAACCGGATGAGCTAGTTCGTTTCTATTGAATTTGATATCAAACTCAATAGAAACGAACTAGTTCATCGCAATTATTCGTGTTATTCCAGTTAGGAAAACTAGGTCGTCTAGAAATTTGTATGGTTAACTCGGAACTTTTATTTTTGATAATGTGAGAAAGTTTCACTACAGATGAATTAAGCGCACAAGTTCATTTTATACCGTAGTTTATTCTTGTATTATTAATGTTACTACCCATGGTTCTTGATATAGATAGAGGGTACTTAAATATAGGATCTATGAATTAAAACATCATATTTGAGGATAAACTCAATTTTATTTGAATTAACAATGACGTCTCCAATGCCACAATACTCAATGAAGTAAGAAAAGAAAAGTAATGAACATCTATAAAAGTTGTAATAATGATATAATTAAGCTAAATTTATCACTATTTTTACAATGTCATTATGTTTTTTTCTTAAACCACAATAACACTTTACCTCTGCTCTAAAAGCATTAAATAATCCAAGTCACACAAATCTAACAATTAATTACCTACTAACTATATAAGTAGTTTTGTATGTTTATATATTTTGCTCCATATACAAATAAGTTTGCATCGACGCACTAAATCTTGTCACGAAATTGGACATTGTCATTTAATACTGAAACCGAAGCGAAACGCGCGTTAAAAATAAATTTGGTAATCAAGCCATACATTAAAATGAAAATAAGTCTAGGTACAGATAACAATAAAATAAACATTAAACCACTATAGCGATAAGTAAACAAATGGAAACTTGCGCGACACTACTCGGGTACTATGCGATGCGTTCAACGACCACCTGAGGATAGCTGATCGCGAAACACAACCGGTACTCTACTCATCGACAATACAAAACAACACTTAGCAGGTATTTTATACTCCAAACGATTATTTTGTCTTCATTATTTATATTCATATTGTATCTCTTAGAATATTTATTTTAATTAAATTTATTAGGGGCACAGAATTGATATGTTTCCGATGCACGGCGTTTGTGTGATACCGCTTCACTTAACCTAAGTTGCAAGGCGTCGCTACACCTCTAGCCCTACTCTACCCTATCACATGCGGGCCGATGTCACGCGTATCTACTGGCGACGACGATCCAACCATCTACACGATTTCACAGTAAACGTTATCAAAATATCGCTTTTCAGGTTTTCGATATCTCATTATTATTATATTAGTTTGTTAATTTATAAATTAATCGACATTTCAAGCGAAAATACATTTAGAACAAGGGAACGCAGCAAATAGCGAAGCATAAAATGTCGAAAACCAAAATGGGGATGCATTTAGCGTGACTTTAGCCAATTATAGTAATATTACATAAGTAGGTATAGTAATAGACGAGAATACAGAAATAACGTCTCTATGAAACCGCTCTTTACTTCTAATTACACATTAAATATTACACGATGATATGTATCGAGTAGTCCCGCAAAAGGTGACGTAGCCGTGTCCGCAGCCACTGGACGTCTCTTACTCGCTATCTACGGTTGTTGGACGGAATCATGGCGGCAACGGCGTCCATCGCACGCGACCGCCCGCCAACCCATGCACGCGCCATCTTGACAAGCAGCAGCACGAAATGGCGGACGTAAACTATTCGCGCAAAACAAAATGTTACAGTTATCCGGTGCCTTCAAAGTTAACGTATTACTTGCATTTGAGAAGAGAGCTTAACATTGTTCATCGTTTGCCTTTCAAGCCACCAGAGACTGTTTAGCAACAACTGAAAAGAAAAAGTAAACCTTTCGTTGTATATTTTGACAAGCGATCGAGGACGCCGCACGCCGGGGGTATGGGAGATCACTACTACACATTACACAATTACTTACATACAATTAGCATTATTATCGAATTAAATAAGTAAACATTGACTTAGCTTAACTATTAGATAAAACTGACAATTAATTACGAATAAACAATTGTATATTTAACAGACTATAATATTTGGAATTTTGAAGTGTCGTTTAACTTGTGTGCAATTTAAATGTTTCTGATAAATCTATAAGACATATGTTATCGAATTAACGAGTTTGAACGAAGTAGTGTGATACACTGAATAAAAGTTGATTCAAATTAATAATGTTAGAAAATAAGTGTTTTACAGAAAGAACTGTGTATTTACTTATAATTACGATTGTGATCTGTTACCTTTCAGATGCAGATTCCCACTCACTAATCCTCACATTTCTTGTAACAGATAACAAACTTTCATAAACTATTGAATTGAATACCACAAAAGAAACAATGTCCTACAAAATATAAAGTTTGGTACGGTTCGAGGTTAGTATTAAAATTATGTATAATTCATTTATCTTTGGTCTATGCGCCGTGAAAGCGCTCGGTTCACTCTGATAGTTACAATTTCTATAAACAACGTATAAAATTTTGCTAAGTCAAAAATTGACGAAATTTCTATTATTATTGACTAAGAGATTTCATAAGAATTCACATGTGATATCATCGGCCACCGATAAATAATGGTCACGCGAGTATCTCAACAGATTCTGTCGCGTCAAGATAACTTAACCCAAATATTCAAAACCTTATCTTTATAGCCTAAGCGGGGATTTTTTTTTCTTTTTTTCTATAATTTTTACATGTTTACATCAGCAGAATACGTCACTAAATACCTATCAATAACATTAAGTTTTCATTTTTGGTTTATTGCTACTTCGCACTGTATCTACTGTACTTCTCATCGCCCGCAGAACACGAGGGTAAGTAGGTAGTCTGTATGCGATAGTCAACTAGCTAAAAATAAAAAATATATTAATCTTTCTTCTGATTATCCTAGTTTCAGTAAATTTAAATTTAATTACATTGTTTCATTATTATGTATGAATAACTTTCACGATATAGTAATGCAACTATGATCATCCTCTACAATAAATACCCTTATCTAATATTATTATTCGCCTAACGATTACACAAAAGTAACTACTAAATTTAAATTAGATTATTACCAAAAAGCTCGTCAAAGCATGCAGATAGGTAGTAGAATAATTGTTTCTATTCAGCGTCTCAGCGCTGGGATCGCTGAGTTATTTATTACTATTCATAATAATTAATATATTGATTACATTAATATTATTAACTGTCATAAGGCCAAGGCTAAATTCTCGCAACAAGACTGAACGGGTCTCGTTGTCGCATCGCAATCAGAGATCTGCAAACCAACACAAAAACCATACAAACAATTAAGGGTAAAATTTAATCACAAATTTGGAATAGTTATAGAAAATTTTAGGAAAACTTTTCACAAGGCACAAGAAATTTTGGTGTAACACCTAATAGATTAGAGATATAAATAATTAAATACGATGCGATTTGTGACGTTCAGTGATGTACGCACTTCGCAGCGGTCTTCTGAGGGCCGCCTCCATCGGCTACTCCGAGCGCGGCTTGCCGCAGCTGCTGTACTGCAGCGCCGCGCTCTACCAACATCGAAACAATACCGCAAGACCAACACAGGTGTGCCAGCTTTAACGAGTGAGGGAACATTATAAAATTACTAAGAAATTAGATAAATATAATTTGAAATACAAGTGAAATTCATTTAATACGCTAACATTACCGTGGCTAAAACAAAAGTGTCGTTACAATTACAATTCAACTTCATTAAATAATCAACTTGAAACATTATTTAACAAAACGTAATCTTTCTATGAAGGGCACCTTTGGTTTTTAGCTTACTCGAATGAGACATTATCCTAAATGTTTATTCTTCAGATATTATACTAGATTCATAATAAATCGTCTCTGTATACATCGGCCTTGTAAAAATAATTACACATTTTTTCTCGTTCAATAAGTTAGTTGTAAATAAATCTTATAATACACAATAAATGAATAATATTAAATAATTAATGTTCACATTAAATAGGAAAATTAATAATTATTAAGAAATTATCAACGTAAACAATAAACCTGGAATGTTAATAATACGTAACTCTTGCTAAATTTGGTATAAGGCTAACACCACTCTCCTTCCACAGTCGGTTAACTGAACAAAATGAGGAGACAGAGTATTTCCGTGTTTTATACCAATGTCAATTCGCGTTACAATGCTAATGAATCTTGATCCTTGAGAAGTGTCATTGGTATGCGTCACAGTGACAGCATACTCCGTCTCCTGTCGGTTGCGCTCCGATGCGGTACAGAGGATCAAGATTGCGCGTCCCTCAGTTAGCTGCTTGTCAAGTGCCGAGAGCCACGAACGAACTAATGTTGTTCGCCCTCTTCTCCGTTTTTGGCTCCCTGTTAATAAAATAAAACCGTTAATGTAGGTAATTATGCAGGACTTACATAACATTTCAAAGGACTTTTATATAAGTGTATTTTCATTGTAACCTATTGATGCTCAGGCGTGACACATTGTGCAAGGTGCATTGTGAGCAGCGTTGTGAGACATGACGATTTATAAAATGACAATTTTAGAGACTATTAACTGATATAAAAAAAACTGTGTACTGTATCTAATGCCGCCTTGCAAGCTTCAGGCAACGCAAAGTGCGTTGAAATTATGATATTAGAGTTCATGAAACTATCAAACATTTCTTGATAATTTTCAAGACGACATTAGATGTAGAGCTTTCAAATTGGGCGTTTTTATCTATTAATGACCGTATAATAATATCCGAAACACATAGCTCCTTGTTAGAAATATTAATCCACATTTTAAATTGAGATAAAAGAAAGTTCTTACAGCATCAGCAACATGGGATTATTAACACTGTATAATATAGATTAACGAAGTTAATAAGTTCCAAAAGAAAGTCCTTTTTCTTTTGGACTTCGTTAATCAATTTTTTTTAAAACCCCTAAGTAGGTAAATTTATAATGAAAGCTGAACCCCACCACGCTGATGAAGGATCAATAGAGAGATCTAAACAAAAACGCCCAAAATGCAGCAAAAAGAAAAGTGCACGTGCATACTTCATGTGCGAGAATCCATCCGTTGTGGGCCACCTTGCCGTGCCTCGCGTATTCGAGGTGTAGCGCGCCCTCCGAGCTGAGCAGCAGCGCGCCTTGCAGGCGAGCCATGGCAGCAGCGGCGTCGGCGGCGCTGGCGAACTCCACGAAGGCAACGGGCCCGCTGCTGCCGCCGTTGCTGCCGTTCAGCAATCGCAGCCGTGTGTACCCCGGGCAGCTGCGCGGAATATATTTGCTACTCCTTTGTCCGTACCCCCCAGTGTGACATGTTTTTACGTTGTTAAAGTACTTCACGCGTATTTATTTAGTTGGTTATCAGTGACTTGTTGTTATGGCAAAGCATCCAAACGACTATGATTTCAAAACATTTTAGGCCTGTTCCCTCGTGTCTCATTTTGAAAATATAAGTCCTAGTCCAGTTTTTTAGTCTCAAAACGGACTAACAAAGTTTAATTGCTTTAAGCTGCTTTAAAACAATCTTTACTTAATAAACAGGTATTTTTTTTTTATCTTGTTGTATCTTCTTTTAAATGAAACCAATAAATATAACAAGCTCAGTAGGTAACGTAAAATGCTATTCAAAACTAAGGGCCAAATAGTCTGTTATTTTTTGACGTTTGCAATACATATAATGAGATACTACAAACAGACTACAATGGCTGAAATAGATTTATTTTATGCTTTCAATTAATTTAATGTTGCTTTTGCGTGCTGACGCTACCCCATTTAATCATTACATAGGTCTATTATTATTTATTACGTTTCGGAAACCAATTTGCTTGACGATTATTACTTAACAGCTATTGTTTTACCGTGGCTCTGGTTCTCGCGTTGTTCGTAGTTTGTGCAAAAACAGTTGAACGAAATAAAAAAGTGCAACATTTATCGGTCACTTACAGGTGTGGAAAATACATTGAGTGATTACGTCGACGTGTGTTAAAGTGCTCAGTACGGCTATCGTGTGTAATATGTCATGCTCGGTGGTACGGATGCAGGCAGCCTCTCTCACAAACACCAATCATAAATCCAATTAAACTTGTCGTTTGTGTGAGAGACCGAATAAATAAAATAATACATAAAATTAAAAATTCCATCTCACATTTTTAAATGTCGACACAGATTTTTTTGTGCGACATGCACTGGGAAATATAACAATTTTTACTCTTTCCCTTGAAATAAACTAGGCAGTAGTAATTTTTTGTTGTGCGTGGTCATGCTCATAACATTGTGAAGGTTTTAGACTGAAAATGTTTGGTTTTAAACAAGTGTTGACAATCAAAAGTATGAGCTGACTGCAAGAATGATCCATGTTCCAACTTTTATGTTTGCTTACTACTCGTAGAGACAAACTACGCCGTAGCTTTGTTGCTACGATGCGTAGCATTATGGCTACGGTTTACCCAAGAAAGATATGATGTCAACTCTTACTCAAAATAAATAATTGTGGGCCTTGTATTTCGTTCATTACAAAATACTATTTTTAAGATGCAAACCATTCCATATCAAACCAAAACTTTTAAGAATTTATTTCTTACATTGTATTTTATTTCTGTTTTAAGGTCGTCTTTAGATCTTTTAAGAACACAAAATCGGATCACGAATAAGGCTCTAAAGATCAAACAATGGGAAAAAATTGTTACAGTTTCTTATTATACGCAGAGGTAGACAGTTGACAGCTGTCACAGCGGTCGAGTCGCATGAATCGACACCTACAACTCAGCCTGTGGAACCTTTGTACGAGAGGAAGGTTAGCAGCTTCATTCTCTTTGTTTTTAACACCTGCGAAGCCTGGTGCCTGGCAAAACCCCCATCGTTTGGGGTAGGCATATTCAGCAGTGGACTCGTGTGTGCTGTAGGCCAAGCGCAGCTATTTTTGTCAGAGGTAGAATAGACAAAAACAACATCAAACCGTTTTGAATGTCTTTCCTTCGATTTCAATGATTTACGCAATGTTGCTATGCTACAGGGCTAATGAGTGAACAGTTGACAACCCTCACCTGCTGAATATCTCCTTGAGTTCATGCTCGGAGACGAACTGGCCGAGGTTGGCCACGAAGAGCGTGGAGCAGGGCGGCGCGGGGTGGCCATGGCCGGCGGGAGGCGGGGGGTGCGCGCCCGGCGAGCCCAGCGCCGGCGCAGGCAGCACGCACGCGCCCAGCGTCAGCGGAGACTGGTAGGAGAACTGGGGAGGGATCAAACTTTAACTTATTGAGCTAAAGTACCACTACACTTATTCATATTTTTTGTTCTATGCTGTATCACTGTTGTGGCAATAGATAGATAATAAATGTTTCTCGATCTCTATATTTGCAGGTCTATTCATTTTGACTGGCTGCATTTTAATAATGAATAAAAAAATACGCAAATTTACCAATGAGCGGTAAAAACAATATGAGTGATGCGCTGCACACAGCTGTCCTACTGCTGACAATTAGCGAGAAGGAAAACGTCTTGTGTGTGTGTCTTTCAAGTTTGGATACCTAGTTAATGTTACATATTTAATATGATATAAGATGTAGCTGATACCTAGGATCTACATCTATTGAAAGCTTCTTTAACGAGAAAATAGTCAATAGCTAGTCACTCGTCGGCGGTGCGACAGATGCCATAGGATGATGATAACCAGCCAGTACTTGTAGAAATTAGGGCGCTCATTAGGGGAGGCCTATGTCCAGCAGTGGACTGATATAGGCTGATGATGATGATGATGACTTGTAGAAATATATACTTACGTGGTGTGGCCTATCGGCGGCAGCTAGTCAGAGATAGGAGCGCACTGGCGCCATCTGTGGGTGGATGGCGGGGTGCACCAGCCCGTGCGAGAGCGTCGGCAGCTCGCCGCCGTACGCCAGCGGGTGGTGCCACAGCTCGCCCCCGCCCGGGAAGAACGGGCTCGCTAGGTCTGAACACGAACACACGTTACACTCCGAACACTTCCTAGACGGATCGTGTGTCATCTGTTCTGTAGCTAGTATTATTTACAATGTGCTTCTGACATGTTTTCACGGTCACGATCGTCGTTTTATTTCACTCGTCGTTAGTCTGAAAGCTTGGCGTAGCCGGGTGCAAAATCTGACTTTCAATATTATATTCCCAACTGGATAAACCCAAGATGTACTGTGTTATCATGAAAACATGTAATAGACAAGAGTGGTAGAGAACCCGAGAGATCAATCGATAGCTTCGCGGAGCTAGGCCTTGCGTGGTACGTGTAAGCGATCACAGATACTTAGCCCTACGCGTTCGCTCGACGAACCCCTCCACTAAAGTTTCACCCACCCACCTATTATCACCAGGTGTGGGCAGTAAAGTTGTGAAAAGCGTCCTGTAAACTATGAAATTGTTGAACGTGTAATCTTTTGACGCAGAGTTGAAAGCTTGCTGAAAACGTAACGGAATTCCAATAACGCTGGACTCGCAAGAGAAACTATGACACAAAAGGAATAGCTTATACACTTGTAGGTACCTATATCAATGTACATTATACACACTAGCGTTACAGGGTTTCGGGAAAGTTTAATTTGCTGATAAACAATGAAACTAAAGAGGGATCGGACGGAGTCGACTAGGTTTCCATTGTGTACAGGACGCTTTAAGGTCATCATCGAAGGGTCGTGAGGCGGTTGCCGTGTGTGGGGTAGGTGTCGGGTACGTCGAGCGCGCGCCGGGCGTGTGTGCGTTGGCGGTACTTACGTCCAGTGAGTGGGTGCATCAATGCGGGGTGTGCAGCTGGCGCGGCTGTGGCAACTGCCGGCTTCGGCTTGCTGACCTTCGTGTTGCTTTTAGCGAACTCCAGCCGAATCGTTTGTGGCATGTCGGGGTCGAACCGGACGCCCTGCTGTGAACAGCCGCGAGCGGTGCGGCGCTCCGATATAATGACGATGGCAAGATCGGACGGCAATGCTCACGCGGTGGCGAGCCGCCCTCCGCGGAGATTGCGGGCCATGAGCGCGGGTAAAGATTAAACAAATTATATGAACTGAACCCCGAGAGCATAAAGTAGGTACTTGACAAAATTAGGTAGCTTTTTGGTACTGATTGAGCAGGATTGAATGTATTTGAATGTCTGAGGTCCGCGCCTGCGCCTGCTAGAGTGACGGAACACAGTGCTCGGGTTGTGACATCAAAAACCTGTCAAACAGTGACATGCATTGCTTATTTACACCGTATCGTAGCCGCACGCACGGGACCGCGGCGCCGGCTTCGCGGCCCGCCTCGGCCGTTCGATATGTGCATGGGTTTAGCATAACTTACGATGCGGTTACTCGAGTCAGGAAATGTTATTCCAAGTTCTACAATGAGAATATTACTATAGTGCTCGTTGGCTGTGTTGAGGCATGTGATGAGAAGAGGTTTAGTAACACCGTGCGTTTACATGTTTAGTATTTACAATAGCTTGTCAACCGATAGAAGTATCTCAGTTGATTGAGATATTGAATTGCACTGTAGTATAAGTACCCTAACGTACTGTGTATCGAAGCCAGTCAAGTTAATTAGGCGATATATGTGTACGTGATCTGTAAATCGTTACTTATATACCTACTGTGTTTTTAGCTCTGTGGATATATTCCCAATCAAACACATTATTTTTATATTCGATGAAATTCTATACGAACCATTTACTGAGTTGAATTTGTTCCAATTCACTGAACCATATTAAAGGAGAGCGTTTATTAAAAAATATTGGTACAAATTCAACTATATATCTATCTATAAGTAGGTACAATTGTAGTTGGTTATTGTAAATATAAATTAGTGAGTAAGGATACCAACCTGAAGATCTTGCTTGGCCGCTTCGGCGCCGGCGCGAGTGTGGAACGTTACAAAGCCGACCGGCTGCGAACATTTCAATGTTTATATTACATCATTTTAGTATCTTTAGGAGCAATGAGAATAAATTAAATTATTGTTTCCGCTTGAACTCACCGAAGCCGTTTTGCCGTTCTTGCTGGTAACCTTCAACAAGGAGCCTTCATAGCCCTGCAAACAAAACGTAATGGTTATTTAACGTTTTCTAAACAATACCAGCTGCGTTCCAGCTAACTTACACACATTAGAGGGAAGTTTAAAAGAATTTGTACGTAGAAAGGGAGAATTACCCAAATTGCCCGTCGTGTCATCCGTGTCATAGTGAAATTTAGATAATACGGCAAACTGAAAAATGGTTCTACACGGAGCCTGGCACAGGCGTAGCACGCGATCGGCGTTCCCTCGGTAAAACTTGGAGCACCTTTATGTTTGCGGCGCCGTCCGTACCAGCCGGATCAAGTGTAATCCCCCTTATCGACAGACAAAATCGATTCAATCCGAATATTACGAATCGGAGCATGACATTTGATATTTACGGTGCTGTAATCCGAATCGAGAACTTCTAGTCTCGTCGCGTGCCGGAACCGATGCTGTTTTATACCTTTTATATTTTCCTTGTCAATATTTAGTGTATTGTACGAACTCGATATGACTCGATATGAAGGGGGACATTTTATGGTCTTTGTAAAGAAGATAGAGCAATATCTGTCTTAGTTTTGGTATATTACCTCATATGCTCGAAATAGAAGATATAACTCTCGAGGCTTCGCATCCATCGGCAGCCCGCTCACGAATAGTGTTCGCACCTGAAACAAAACAGAACTTTCATTAGACAACTGATATTTTGGGCAGATAAGTATTTCCCAAAGCCCTTAATAAACAACGTGTAACTTTCCAAGAACTTACGAACGAGCTCAACTCCGATTTTGAGGTTATCTTTCCTTTAAACTAAGCATCTGTTCCTGATTTTCTAAGAAGATCTTTCCGTTCCTTAGTATTTTATGCGGCAAATTAATTCCTACAGTGTATTTAATGAAATAAAACTGAGTCAGTAATGGCGACGCGATTTGCCGAGTGCTGGAAATGGAGATTGATAGCTGGCAACTCTGGTATTAGGAGACGCCATCTTGTTGCGTGTTTAATTTATGCGTCGTGCGAGTTATTTTTATTGTAATTTTAATTTTAATTTGCATCATTGGAATTACTTAATGGACCTTTTATCGAATTAGACGGGACTTTTTGACGGTTTTGACTAATTGCATGCTAGTATTAAATACAGATGATTCAGAATTAGGGTTAAGTTTTTAATTAGGTATATTCGTAGGGAATAATTACAAGGTGCAAATTAGAATTTTATTCCAAATTAGAATTTTTCATTCTAAACAATCTCAATATGTTTAAAGTGAAAAATTCTAATTCGTAACGTAGCTGTATCTGTGTTAGGTTTTATCGGTAAATGTGTATTACACCTTTATAAATATTATATTTTATCGCAGCTCCAAGCCCGGTCAGTGCTAGAATGTCGGACCTTTATGTCGACTATTTTCTGGTCCAATGCACGGGAATTTCAAGTTTCATAGATACCACTATATTTTTACAGCGTCAATTTTTAATAAAAGTTTCTTGCTGGATTCCATCACAGATTATGGGTTGATCTAAGTTTGGGATTGGGAGTAAAGTTGGCCATGACTTTTTGTTTTTTACCCCTTTTACCCTAGATCTATCGGGCTTCGTCTACTGTTATATAATTTGCCACAAATACAAATTATGCATATTATCTACTTGGTATGTAAACAGAGTAGAGACAGATACACAGAGTACAGAGTCTTTAAATTTGTCGAACGACATTCTAATAATTTAAGACAGTTTAAATATTTGTAAGAGTATGTTCTTGACATCTAAGTTGATTAGCTTATGTCAGTTATTTGATTCCCTAACATTATTATTGTTACGAAATCAGTATTCCGTTAAAAGACGGCTATAAAATAGAGCGAGATATAAGTGTCAGAGTTGGGCCCACCTCGCATATTTCACACGGTGAGGCCACGTCCGGTCAGTTTGAAAATGCCCCACCATGTCCACCATTTTCCGGTCGGTTGGCCCCGAATCCCTACGCCGCGCTATTGAGTTATGTTCCATACTCAGACGGGAGAGATCGAATAGCTGGCAACACTCTGCGGAATGTTAGTTTTTCCCGATACCTAACAATGTTACGTGGGTAACGTTCATTTATGTTTATGATATTTTGTTAACATTTTACAAAAACAAGTATCATGCCCAAGTGAATGCATCAAGTTGGTATTATGGATAAATATGCAACTAAATATGAACACTCTCCACAAAATTGTTGACCAATGTACAAATAAGAGGTGGTTTGAGTGTTTACACTTATTGTGTTTACAATATAGGCACCTAAGTTTTAAAAGAATCCTCGGTGATTTTTATGTCATACAATTTATATACATAGTTCGACAATCACACAACCCATTCAACTGTTATTCCAAATTCAAAATACCTTTTAATCAAAGATTTACTTCGCCTCATCACAAATGCGACCTTAGACCATTAGTTTAATATTAATTTGTCTTCAATTTCAATTTGCCTCGTGTAAGAGACTTGTCCTAAAGTAGGGCGTCGTTGTCATCCCTGTAATACGCTTTCCCAACTATGAAAGCGAGATGAACATCTGATCTGTCCAGAGAGGACGATAGTATCTGCGCTGACATTAATGTGACTCTGGAAAATAAAATATTTTACTTGGCTCTGGGGGACGGGTGAGAATGTTTTAGTGGTGTATCCAATTTTCTTGAGGCATTAAGTTTGACGTTACAAGCGTTTTAAATTTTCGGATAGTGTTTTTAAGTTTCTACTTTAGCAACTTTTTAAGCAAGTAGGTATTTTAGTACCTATTTTATATAGCTTTATTTATTTTTATTTACTCAATATTATTAATTTTTTATACTTTTTTAAGTTCCATACAAACAACGGATTTGAACTTGTCATATCATAAGCAGTTAGCAGTTAGTTTCAATGAGTTTAATTTTTATTAATGAGATGTGGTTTAAAAGTTACTACTAGATATTTATTTTAATCTCAAATGAGTGTTTATGACTCATTTAAAAACTTTACTCCATTTATTTTGAAGTATAGGCACATTTGTTTAAATGAATGTTTATTCTGTATTGTTCGTTTCTCGTATTTATAAGTTTGATAGGTGAAAATGAGGGTATTGAATTATAAACTTTATCGACGTCATAAATAAACCTTGTAACTCACTCGCACCGACTTCATTTAATATAGTCGATTGATTGGGCACTTGTTAATAGCAACACCGACGAGCGGGGAAATTCGTTAATATGAGAACACAAGCATGTCAGACTGCGTTTAATGACAATGTATCGGGTAATAAAAATTATACCGGTCCATTGACGATGCTAATGATGTTTCTGACGGACTATTTTATTTATTACTAGCTTTTTCCTGCGGCTTCACACGCACTTGTCAAGTAGCCTGTGCCCGTCCCCAGGATATAATTTACCTCTCAGCTAAATTTCATAGAAATCTGTTCAGCCGTTTAGGCGTGAAAAGGTAACAGACAGACAAACAAATAGATAGAGTTACTTTCTAATTTATAATAGTAGCATAGATTCGTAATTTAGTATATTTGTATGAATTTTTTTGTAACTATATCGAATCGTGATTACGTTTTAAAATTGACACCGCGACCGGTAAAATCCGTCAGTATTTTTAGATAGATAGATAGAAAATGCTTTATTGCACACATAACTTAAAAAATAACAGACAAAGATAAAATGGAGTACATAAGAAAAATGTGACAATTGGCGGTCTTATCGCTCAGGAGCGATCTCTACCAGACAACCGTGGATGGATAGGATCGTTGGATTGAACGGGGATCTGTGTGCATTAGTATGTAGCTAATATAATTACAAAATTCTAATACAATTACAATATCAAATCTTAGTACATACAACATAATATATACATATAACCTACCAACTATAATTTAAAAAAAAACCTATATGTGAACCAATTCTCTCCATGTTTGCTTAACAAGCTGCACATAAAACGTTATAGGTATAGAGGCTATAAATAAAATGAAAAAATAAAGGTTCACACGATAGATCGGCAGCGTGAATGTGCAACGAGCCGATTGAAGCGGATGCGCCCGGGGCACTGCGAATTTATCACATCGTGTGTACCTTCCCATACCTAAGTTATAACGTGCAAACCCTTAATATCGGAACACAGTTTATGTTTGCTACGTGATTCTGTTTGTTTTTTCAACTTTGAACTCAATCTCATCTCTATTTAGAAGACAAATGGAATCCTTAAGGTACTCGATTCCCTAACAAGTCGTAACAAGTCGTACGTTTTGTAGGTCCGTATGCTTACTTAATTACATATAACAAAGATATCATAAAATATAATATATGGTGGTATAGGTAAATATCAATTATTAACAGTAAATGTGACAATTTTTAACAGTAAATGTGACCCTTTATTTAGAAGAGGAAACCGTTTCACGAAAACTGGTACTTAAAATGTCGAAGATACAGACAAAATTCACGAGGATTGTTTGTTGACTATGGTACGCATGCAGGTCGTTTTTAAAATCAGTAAATAAAACAACTCTTAATTGATAGCACTCTCTATAAAAAATAAACTCCATCCAGTTAAAAAATGCAAATAGAAAAAGCATCCATCAAACACGAAGGTTAATCAAATTGATTCCATTTCATAGAAACAGGCTGTTTCAAATGAATTCAGCACGATGTTTATAATGGAGCCACCTTTAGAGTTTATTATTGCCAAGCTTTTTTTTAAATAAATGGAAATTTCCCGACGATACCTACTTATTACTTTAAAATTATACCAAAATAACATTAGAACAGATACACGAATATTCAACAAACTAAAAAATAACTGACTGTTTTGAAAAAACGGATTCCGTTAGTTTTGTACTGTTTTTTAAATTTTGCGAGATATATACTAACCACTTAGGAATACAATTTTTAAGGAACCATCTCGGAGTCATCTTCTAATAACTGCAAAAGTATCATCCAAATCGGTCCATTAACGACGGAGATATCGATGAATATAGGTACATAAAAAAACATAGTTGATCTCCTCCTTTTTTCGAAGTCGGTAAAAAATCATTCAGTCGCCTTTCAAAGAACGAAACATAATCAAAATCAGTTCACCCGAAAGCTATAATACAAAAATACAAAAAAAAAAATACAAAATCTTTATTATTAATCAGGAACATTTTACAGGGTACAGATGTGGGCTGACTACCTATATATATATAGGTAGTATATAATGAAGACAGGCACAAGATACGTCAGGTTTTATAACTGTTTTGTATCTGTCTTTTGGGTCGGGGTGTAAAAAATAGAGCACATTGAAAATAGAGTACATTGTAAATAAATACTGTGGAATATAAATGTTCCATTAAAACCATTAAAATGGGTTCAATTTTCCACCTGCTCGCTTTATTGAAATTGGTAAAGGAGAAACCCGCTTTGTTACTTTGTTTGTCTTGTATTTCGCGTTTGGTTAATACTACTGCGGTTCACTATTATCAGGAATGCGGCAACCGACAAGGGTATAAAAACTCTATTTCGTTGACAGGTCATAGATTTAGTGGCAAAAAACAGAGTCTAGTAGAAAAAGGAGCGGGCCGCAGGCAGTTGCCCAGCCCGACTCTTAAACAACTCTGATTCTTTAACAATAAATTGGAGGTAATCAACCGATTATAACAGCTTCATGCTCTCCAAATTTTTATAAAGTTTTTTTTCAGGTCGGGAATTTCCCTGCAAACTTATATAATTGATGTAGTTAAAAAAAAACTCTTTGTAAGTTTTTTTATAAGTCGATGACGGCCTTTAAGCTGAAGGCTTAGGATACCTCTGTTGACATTGACATGAATTCGTATCTATCTGGTTCAAATATAAGAACTCAATACAGGTACATTTTAAAGGAAAAGTGTATCTATTGTTTTATTCCTATTTCCTTTCTTGATTGAAACAACTCGGATCGGGTTCTGCTGAATAGAAAATCGGTGGTTAACTTTCCGACTGACCACTTTAACCTGAACTTTGGCAATTCATTTTGTTTGCAACATTTTCTGCGTCGGATGTCCGTAAAAAGAAAACCAGGCTCCGGTCTTTGTTATTCTGGTTACCTATGCGAGTTTGGTGTTTTAGCCGAGGGGATGTTACTCTGTGGTTTTAGAATTTTTGGATGTTTTTACAAAAGCAACTCTATATTTTTACCTAGGTAGAGCATTATCGTGACTTTGTATGATATATTCAATTCTGTTTATTTTTTGTTCAGAATTTTCGAGTTCGAATTCGTTTCGTAAAAACTAACGCAACTTTCCCTGTCAAATAAAAAAAGTTTGAAATTGAGCCTGAAACTTGGAGAGAGCAATTTTTCTTCGGACATCAATGTCAGTGGTAATAATTCTCAAGTTTTCCGTCGACCTCGGCGATCGACGGCCGGCGGAGTTTCCGGCATTTGGCCTTATAGTAAAAGGGTAGACGTCTACACACAGCGGTATTTTGTAGCAAAAAGTTGCAGCTTGGTAAGAATTATTCAAACACTTGCGAAACACGAACTGAACGAAGTCAGACTTTAATCTTTGTTAGTATATTGAATAAAAATGTGCAATGATAAATGGATAAAACCAATAAGAACTATAAAGTGAAGCAGAATTCCAAACTGATTTTCTCGAAAGTATCAACAATCGCTCTGCAACGGAAACCGATCAGCTCAGATAGAGATATTTCTAATTTTTCGGTTGACCTGCGTTCGCTGGAATACTGTAGACTGTGGCTTTAGAATGAAAAATAGATATCTAAAACGAACGCAAACAGACTGGAAACGAAAAAGTAGAAAAGACGCAAGTTTATGGACCTAATTGAAATCACTGACTTAACTTCCAATATTTAACTTCATATTCTCGAGCTCACAGAATCTGAGAATTCTGATCGAATTATTGAACTGCCTCTAACAGAAGAAGTGGACTTTTATAATTAACTTCACCGACTTTTATCCAATTTGAAGACCTTTAAATCCGTATTTGCGGATAATACATTCATAATAACTTTATTCACGTCAAGAGCAAGGAATTTTAGCCTTTGATAAGTTTCTTTTTACTTACTAATTAGGCACCAAAAAATATTTACAATCTTACAAAGTCAAAATAACGTGTCTTTTTTGACTTTATTGCTGAAGAAGAAATGAAAAACAAGAAGAGATTTATTACCATTACCTTCCTACTTTTTTGACATCTTGAGTGGCCTTTAACTTCCCCTTTAAAATGTTGACAAACTAAGGAAATTGTAGTCGGACGCGACAAAGCAACGCCCAACTAAATTGCGCGAAAGTAATAAAGAATTCAGAGAGAACAATTAAAATCTCAAAAGAATGGCACAGAAACGAGTTCCAACGGGGCAATAATGTCGACCACCTGCTCCGCTGAGATAGGGATCATAATGTTAATTTAATTAAAGGACTAATCTAAATTGCAGACGACCCAACACTCCGACGGCCATTAAAAGGATATTTCGTCGCCGACACTAAGTCGGGGAAAGTTGCTGATTATAAATATCTCAGAAAACAACTCGAGCGAGAGACTACGCGAGTAAAACATTCTAGTAAATACAAAAGTTTACAGTCGCTCACTTTATGTTCCCTATAGCACTCATAACAGAGAAATGTACCTACATAGCTGTTTTTTGTAGAAAACATATCTTCAGACTGATTATATGTCTCATTATAAAGTATCTTATTGTGTGTCTCATTATTATTACTCAAAGGTTTTAAAATAAATATTGGTCCTTAAAGCATCAGCTAATATCATAGTAAAAACTGTATTTAATTAAATATCAAGTAGGATACTTATCTAAATTGCAGAAAACGGACCCGTTTAAGTTTCATTAAAAGGGGTTCTGGCAGACTCTACACAAGGAAGAAAAAGTTTTTCAGCGATAAAGATGCCTTTCGTCTTGAAAGCAGACAAAACTTGCCGGGTGGCGGGTGGAAAACAATTTATTATTTCCTTTGATAGCCTCTACAATCCTTATAAAGGAATTTGCTAATTTAAAAACGCTGACGAACTTTTGTTCTAATTAAACAGCTGAAGATTTACGCTAGTTTTTGTTCCGAGAATCCTTTTTTGCTGAGCTTTGAACACACTGAGTATGAAAATTAGGGGAACAAGCTTTTCAAAGTTTGTTCAGAAGTTAGGTAGAAGCATTAACGATAAAAGCGTTTTTTTGTGGATTATACCATTTAATGAGTTCCTGTAAAAAATGCCTTTAATTTGTGATCAAGAAGATTCATATTCCTGAGTAATGAGTAACAAGCGGACATCAATTCCAAATCAACGGCAGTCGGGCACAGGAGGACTCGGCCCGCCCAAATTATGTTCAATGGATAATTAATTATCCTTGTTCAGTTCGATAACAAAGCCGGTAATATTGAGATCGCTATAAAATCACACCACAGAAATATATTTAATGAACACACTAATGAGCGGTTATTTAATGAACTGATCGTTATGTTTTTAATTGTGCGCTTTGATCATAGAATTTTTGTAAATTATTGTTACGAATAAGAATTGAGATACACGAGAACAAATAATTTGTATGTATCTTTATCCATACTAATATTATAAATTTGAAACTAACTCTGTCTGTCTGTTACCTTTTCACATTAAATCGGCTGAACGGATTTTGTCAAAATTTTATAGGGAGGTTAATGGTATCCCGGGGACGGACATTGCCTACTTGAAAACCGTGTACAAAGCCGCAGGCAGCAGCTAGTTTCACATAAAATAAGAAGTAAGATTCTTAGGCGCGTGCTATGAAAGCTTGCTCAGTCGTCGATCTATGCTTGTGTGACGCTTTTCTATGGATATACTTCACTCAAGCATAGATCTATGACTAAGTAAGCTTTCATAGCACGGGACTTAGTCTCCACGTATTTCCATGCCATGTTACATTATTAAGGTTTTAGCAACTTTTTATAATTAGCGTGGCAAATGACGGTCACACTTTGATTTCCTTACGAAGTAATTCTGCTGAAAAGAAACATAGATCCTTGAGCTTTGTAGTGTTATTTTAATGGGACCCCAAAGGGAGGGTGGGTGCAATTAAAATTTTCCATTTTATTAAATTAACGAGCAGAGGAAAATGCGTAGAGAGGGCTTTCCGCTGGGCTTTTCACCAAACAAATCATTCTGCTTAACGACACCTTACGTATTGGACTCGCAAACCAACCACTTCTTGAAACAAAACGAAGAGCTTATATAGGATTTTTCTAATATAGAATCTGTGTTTTTAAAAGAAATGTTGTTGCACTATATTTTTACCGGGGTATATGCAGTTGCAACACACTTTTGTATCTTGCGTAAGATTTATACAATAAAGACGACTACATAACGCTTTAGCTCTGTAGGTTCCACTATTGGCACACATACACAGGGTTACAAGGGAACCGGGTTTGTCTCGCCTTATCTGAAATTCAAATTCAGCTGCAGGTGAGGACGCGATTGAGCGAAACTTCCTGTACGGTTTAGATTTACTGGCCACAATTGAATCCAGCGGGACTTCGTACCCATACAGTTTGCAAAGTGGCTTATGAAATAGATCCGTGTGCTTTGAAGAAAGCGGCCGAGATCCTATCTGCTGGAAGTTTTCACTCGCCGCTTAGTTACCGGGTACCGATCGGAGACGTGAGATTGTAATTCTAACTTGCGATGTGCTGTGTCACAGAATTATAGCTGGCTGACTTGCGATTTATAACATCCACTCTGATGAGTAGATATACGATGTTGGTTATGGTTATCGTGTTTTGAAATTAACAGTTGTAGACATAGACTACGTTTCTATATGCTCTTAAAACTACAATAACACATGAATCAGTCTGCCTATTTCTGCATATCTATTTAAAATATATATTTATGCTGTTTATTTGACATTGTTTCGGGGATTTTGGCTTGTAAAACTGTTTCTAATAGTAAATCCCTTAACTGACAGTCTTGATAGACATTGTACAATACCAAATGTCGAGAATCAGCGCCTGTCAAAAAGTCCGATGATCAAATGTCCACATTCTGTCCAAAAGTGAGAAAAGTAGCCGAATAATTCGACGGTAGTGAATAAAGTATTCACATACAGTCATAAATAACGTGCCCATAAGGACGATTAAATTCTTTACTCCGGCGAAGGGAGAATTCTTCCTCTCGACGTCTACATCCAAGCAATTTTTCACAACTCTGTATACAGACAGTAAGTTTCGTACGTTTTGGCGCAATATTTGAGTCGATGTTGCAGGTTTTCAGTGACGTGATTCGTTGCAGATAGGATTAGGTCACGAGTTTTTCCCACTTATATAACTTTAGCAATATAGGTAGGTATATCGGAAAGTTACAAATATGTGACTACTTGTGTCTCAGGAAAGATATCACGTCATTAAAAGAGGGAACTGTGTGATTCTTACTTCCCAACTGTCACTGTCAAAAACCTGTAGTGTTGCAACTAAGGTCTAGATTCGAATCTAAATCTATTGAAGCGAAATAGCGGAACAGCCTAAAAGCAACCATTGAACATTCGACAAGCAGTATATTCTGATGTGCCTTAAGCACACGCCTTCCCAAATCGCTCGTAACTTGCGCCTTGATAGAGGTATCTCCGCAACTGCTTCAGACCATCTGATTGATGGCTGTAATCTCCACAACTATAGAACTCGCACAAGACAGATAGCCCGTGGATACCGGGGCTTATACGTCTTATATTTGCACGAGAAATATAGACAGGGCTTCTTTTGTTAAAACTTGCTAAAGCTTTTTAAAATAAATTTATGATGACAAAGTAGCTGAAGTTTGTAATTTGGAGCAGCGAGGGGGATTTTATTTACCAAGGAATTCATGATCAATAGGGTATATGCATGTGACTTTAATAAAGCTTTTATTTTATTTGTATTCTCTATTGATATAGAAATATATCTGCTTATTTATTATTGTATTTTTGATGTTTTTATTGTGAAATTAGATCTTTGTAATATTGTAGATATTTTAATACTCAATCGCAAAATTTCAAACGTAACGTCAATGTTCACCATATTGTCATGAAGCTTTAGCGGTATATCTTTTATGAAAGAAAGAAAATTATTAATTAGACACAACCCACTAACAACAAACACGATGTTATTTTATATTTATTTCTTATTTTATTTTGATTGTAGGAACCGAATCGATTTGAGTTGACAAACTGAACGGTGATGTCACAGAAATAGGGTAGCGTTTTATCACGCGAACCTGAGTGTTTTTTACTTTTCGTTTTTTCCTTAGTAATTGAAAAAATTGTGTTTTTTTCGGTAATTATATAAAAAAAAATATCGGTTAAAAAATCTATGCATAAGTTTAACCTATTTTCACTTTAAGAGATCTTTATTTTCTTTTGCCCATGAAACAAGCAGAACATAAAATGATAAAACTGTTTGCAAAAGTCGATTTAAACAGGGAATTCAATCAGTCCAAACAAGCAGAAAATCGAACCCCAAGCCCCAAATCATCCAATCGTAGTAAATCTCAAATTCCGAGTACGCAAGCTAAGGAGCCGTCCCGTCCCGGCCAAGTCCCTGATTTAAATTGCAGATGGCCCTCCGGGAACGAACGCAGACACCCGCGATATGCTAATCATAGTCAAGCCAAGGATTATCCCTGTTTACACTCAACAAACTCACTTAATTTCGCACCGACTGATGTCTTGACATATTTGTTGGCGAGCAGCGCGCCGGATTTGACAGCAAAATTATCTGGATCCCAGAAGTAACTCGGAACTTACAATAATGGTTTGTTGCGGCTCCGGCGAAGTTGTTTAGCGTCAAGACTTCTCCTTCGCAATATCCCCCAAACATTGTGGCGGAGAAGACATTTCACAAATTAAAATTTTCGTGGTATTCCACTTTGCAATTTATCAAGTTATCTTTAAAGGTAAGAAGTACAAACATCTAAACATATAGAACTTACCAAAAATAATTTTATGAAGAAAACTAAAACAACGGGTGTGCGAAGAGAACTGTAGAAGAATTGAAGATTTAAATTGAGTGAATCCATTACATCAGCCTTTCTTTTAAGTAGATTGGAGCTTCCAACTACTTGGAAGAAGCTTTCTGTTATAACAATATGGATGCATGCGAGCGCGCAGAGGAAAGTGCATTAATATCCAATGTATTCGCAAACGTGGAAGGTAATGCAATACGATATTCTAATTGGATTCCTCGACGAAGGTATTTCAGGAGTAGCGTACCTAGATTGGTATCAGAAATGAAGTAGATTGTGTGGTGCAGTAGTTTCATGCTTTTCATGTAATTAACCTATGAAAAATGATTCAGTTGAGGATTATTATAAGCCATTTCATTTTTCCCCTATCACTTCAAGATGACTGAGGTATGCTATTATTAATTTTCATATTTTCATAACTATTCTGGGCTCCACTTCAACTTCCAACTTTATCAAAGTAATAAGTTACAACAGTTTAATCTCAGATCATTTCAGTTGCAAAGCATGTTTTCAACTTGTTTTCAACACTTCTAACGATGTCTTCTTTTACGACTAACGCAAAGTGGCTGGTAAACTTAAAGTTAGCATCAAAGATAAGTTCTTTTTTACTGAAATGAGTTTTTTTTACCTTCCAGACTGTTTTGTAATTATCTATCGCTTAATTTTTTTCCCATTGATTTTCCCATTGCGTTTTGGATTTTTTTGGATAACGTTCATTGCAAACAGCTCGATTTTAAACACAACACCACATTTCCAAATTCCAATAAACATTAAACGTCTAGTAAATATCTAAGACCAGGCAATAAGTACGCTTGAGGCATCGTAAAGTCGACCTGAGTTGGCACTAATACAAATTTATGTCGATGGACCCGCGGAGCCGCTATCGATCCGCTACAGCCTATAAATGTTTCAATTTACAAACCACCCATTTTATGTTAACCATGATATATTTTATATCACTTCATGAGCTCGAAGAAAGAACCTGCTGAAAATTTATTTACGCCATAAAGGTAGCGGGGGCCGAGACAGTGCCAAAGTTATTGGCCCTTTATTTTGTGCCCTTTTACTTTGTTGATGTTCGATATCACTTCATTTCAGCATTGGAAATTTACGTCGTTTTCCCTTTTCTAAACCAAACGAAAACATGTGAAAGTGTTATTCTAATAGACATCCTGATGCAATCAGTTCAATGGTTTTGAAAATTGCTTTAAAGTTAATTGTTCGCACTGTATCCACTTAAGTAGCTGCAGTAAAACAAGGTTCGAGTGTCAGTATTGCAGAACCTAATCTGTGTTTTACAAGCAAATATATGGTCGCCCTCCAGACTCCAGACTTCCTCTGCAAACAACCGCGTAACTCACAGACGCCGTTTAAGTTTTATATCGAGTTTGTTGAGAAAATCCCGATTTACATGAAAAAGCCTCGCGTCGAAAGCGCGTTCCCTTGCTTGATGTCTCTGGAATCGGCTCCTTACCAGGGACAGGAATGTGCCAAGCATCTGACTCAAGCATGCGGAATATATCCGGAATATTTGATTGAGCATGGACGTGTTCGATATTAAATTTTTCCGCAATTATATTTGTACCGGGTGTAGGTCAAAAGGAATCTGATAAGCATAGAGATGTCGAATATATAAATATCCAAGTACATAAAACAAAGTTTTATGATATTGAAGTTCGATGTGAGGGTTAGGTTAGTATTAGTATTTATGAGAGTATTTATGAGACGTGGACGTGTTCCCATGGCAATACTAACTCATATCCAAACTCAAGACAATTAAAATAAGAAGTCAAGCAGCCTCTTTGTTTGAAGTTGGGCGTGAATGTTTGCCATGGGTGGTACACTTTTTTTGTACGCATACACAGTACGCATTAAGCAATTAAAAATTAAAACACCTATGGTACATGAAACTCAACAATAGGGTAGAGTTAGTATGAAATTTTTTAGGGTGAGGTCAGTCTGACCATGTTTCGTGGTAAAGAGTTTTCCATGCTCTCTGGGTTTATGCTGTTTTGTTTCATGTTTTGTGGTAGATCTTTTGTCAGTTGGTGTTCGTCGCCGTTATGTTCTAAAATTGTTGGGACACGCAAATTTTAATTGTACGGGCCTATCAGACTATAGATCATACAGGTTATATTTTGACGTATTTCAAAGCTATACAGATTTTGCTACTCTCACCATAAAAACAACATGGTCTTTTATCACCACGTTGGGCGCCAAATGATCACCGAATTAAACATACAAAATTGATATGGATTATTAATCTACTCCTTTGACATACAAACACAACATCTAACACTATCCATACCGTAGCAGACATTAAAAGACAAACAGTGACGCGTTTGTACCACGTTGGGCGCCAAAGTTCGCGATATGTGGTATGCCGCATGAGTAGTAATTAACACTGCCTCGCGGGTCCTGCCCCTCTTGGTGCACCCTACATGTTTCCCCCTCTCTGTCCCCCCCACACCCACTGAGTGGGGCACGCCGATTGAATTAAACTTCGGCACGGTTGTTGTGGTTCGAATCCGAGGTTGTTTTTGTCGCCCGCGTTTTGTGCAGCTGCGATTATACTGGCAATACTTGTCTGGCCTTTATTAGTTTTACTGCAAACGGTTCACGGGTATTGAGTAGGTGGAATGTAGGTAATATCGGTTTATTGTAGTCACGTTGATTATGCACAAAAGTAATCGGAAGAATGCGAACTGCACCGTGAATTTGCATAGGCGATCAATAAATCTAAGATTTAGTTTGAAGTAGACTAACTTTTAAGTTGATATTTTGTCGTTAGCATGGAAACTAGTTGATTACAAGTTAACTCTTCGCTCGCCTAGTCTTTATGCTTTACGTTTCCTTTACGTCTCACTAAATTGTAGGTCGTTTACTGGAGCTGTTTCTGATGTTACTGTTAATTACCAAGTAAGATTTAGAGCTTTCAAGGAGGTTATGTATTTTCAGTTATCTACCTAATTGCTTTAACTATTACTGCACTATCTCGACTTACAGTGTATATTAATTCATTTAAACTACGGGTTGTATCAACGTTAGTTAGAAAGCATTTCGACTGAAATCTTTTAATGTGGCAAAGAATTTTATTTCCGTTCTTTAATGTTCACGATGTTGCCAGTTACGCTTCATAGGATCATAGAAAGCTTTGCCTAGCTATTGAGATGCACGGGTTAACTGTAACCAATAGTTACAACCTCTGTGGCGCGGTGGGCGAAGGTCTGCTTGCGATGCAGATGCGGGCTTGATTCCCGCCTCGGGACAAATGTTTGTACGATCTGCAAATATTTGTTCAGGGTGTTCTGGTCGTTTTCTATGTATAATAAAAAATATCTACATGTATAAGTAATGTATTCTATTATGTATATCAGTACTGGCAATACAAAGGCCTTTCTAGAGTCATCCCAAAACTAATAATAATAATAAATAAATAATGCTGGACGATTCACACAGCATTATCTAGCCCCAAGCTTAGCAGAGCTTATGTTATAGGTACCTAGTAGTCATTTAACAGACATGTCGGGTTAATTGTATATACTCAAATACATTCTTAGTTCCTTCCTGATTAGATTCCTATTTCGTAAAGCACAGGTCATATAATTAACCTTACAAAACAGTGTCACGATTTAGTCCCGTGAGAGGCAGCCCATGCAGCCCATCATGTGAATGAGGCAGTAGGGGCTGCGTTGTTAAAACTCAAGCCGTGTTGAGGTGCGCTCGCTAATTGTGCTCTACGTAGAGAGGGGTAACCCACCCTACTCGGGTAGTGCAGGCTGTCGCGGTGGAATGCTACCTCGACAGGGAAGGTCGGCTAGTTGTATGGAGAAGTAGGTACCGATAATAGCGAAGTATATCTCTGTTCACAAACCTGTTATGATATTGTTGAATATTTTTGAACATACGCGATCTGAACACATATTTATTAGTACTTTTCAAACGGGTATTTATCGCGTTTGTTTAACATTTTTTTCCGACATTTCGACAGGTTTACACACTGCTGCGATAAGTACACGTTTAAAAAAGTAGGTATTAATAATAATTTATTGAATTAGCGCAGAACCGATTATTGTGGCGATCATTAGGTCAGCTAATATCTCACAGCTGAGATGATGATGATTAAATATTTTTCCAAAATGAACTGTTACCTACTTATATAAAATAGAAAACAATATGACAAAATTCCGAAACATCAAGGAATTAACGGTGGGAGCTCGCACTAGCCTAGTGCACTACAACTTCTTGTTTCGGAAGCTCATTGTACTGAGAAAAAAAAACTGTATAACTGTTGACATTGGGCTTATGAGAAGTACGTTTTCTGTGCTTACTACAAGTAGGACACCGTCTCGTCTTGGGAAAAAATATTTTCTTTTCGTAATTAGAGCCCACTTTTTAGACGCAGATATAAAAAAAAATATGCGTAATGGTTTTTTTTAAACTCATTAAGATAAATAGATTTTACAGGTACGAATGATGACGTTAAAATCATGAAAAGTGTAGGAAAACAAAAGTAGCAGGTAATAATTAATTAATAGTTTATACCATCGCCTGCACTTAAAACTCATACCCCTACTATTCCTTCCGGTGTTACAAACTCAAGCAATTTGACCTAAAATCGAGTAGGGTAACACTGAAACGATAAGTGCTTGTAGCATTTTGCTTTGCGCTTTATACATTTGAACAAGCGGGGTCGTGTCGTGGCTCAGACTCTTTTAGAGCTCATTGTGAGAGTATTTTGAATCTACACGATATGTGATTCAATACAATTGTACATTTGCAAAACCAAAAAAAAGAAGAAGAGCAAGAAAAATGAAAACTACCTTCTGAATTAGCTTTAGCATCCGTGGCTTTACACGTACGTATTCTTTCGTTATTAAAATACCTTTATGATAATCCAGGCCTAATACTTCCTCTATCAAAAAGTTCAGCTCAATCCGTTCAGTAGTTTGATCGTGAGGTTACAAAAATCCAAACTTTCGCATTTATAATATTAGTGTATAAAATTTTATTACACATTGGACATTCCTGGCGGAGGAGCGAATACCCTCGTTTAATATTAACGTAGAATCATACCCCGCTATTGAACGCAATTGAAATCATATCTTGCATAAAAGTTAAGCACTTAGTACGGTGCTGAGAGAACAGTCCGTTAAATCTACCTCACAAGATCGTATTACATAGGTTTTAAATCTAAAGCAAAGAACTGTCATAGTTATCATACTGAACTTGTACCTAGATGCATTGCTTGGGAATCCAATGTATGAAATTTTAGCACCTTCATACATTTTGCATTCGTGGGAATGATACGTTTAGCTTCAGAGCTCGATACATTTCACATTCACGTGAAAGACCCCTATCGATGTTGAACCAATGACAGATTTCTCTTCGCAGTTTGTAAAGAGAAAATCTATCATGTTTCTGGTCATAACGAAATTAGCAATGAATATTTTCACACAACAAAATCAAAAACCGTTCATCTAGTCCGGCTTATAAATTTGATGTACAATATTTTAAAAATAGGTCACAGGCACGTAGCCAAGACATCAAATACGCGCGAGCATATTTGCAGCAAACTTTGACCCAGAATTTTTCCCGCAAAAGCTTTTCAATGATAAGACCTTCTACAGAAAGGAGATACAAAATTCAGCCGCATGAGTCAGCTGTATGCCGATACCTGCGGGGAGGTACATACCGGGTAAAGGTTCTCCCAAGACGTCGATCCTACCAGCATCTGCACTCATGTTACTCGAAGCATTCAAATAGCTGCTTTAGCATATAATATTTGCGGGGAAATCTTCATATGGTACCGGGTTTGTGTGCCTTTGCAAATAGATTCCATACTGAATAACCCACAGTTCGTACTAACTGGAGGATAATCTGTGTGAAGGGTATGTTTGCGATCACAGTTCACGCATTTTCATCTGAAGGGCTATTTGTGTTTGCAATCACTTTGATATCGATGGTTGGATGGAATTGTATTTCAAGTGCGTGCGGTCTATTGTACTTGTTGACACACATTATATTATTATAAATGCGAAAGTTTGATGGATGGATAGATGGATGTTTGTTATTTCTTCACACCAAAACTACTGAACGGATTGAGTTGAAATATTGCATATACTATTGAAGAAAACATAGGTTACTTTTATCCATAACATTTCATGGAATATAAAATATCCTATAAATGATTCCACAGAAACGAAACGTGCGATGCCGCGGGCAGAAACTAGTTAAAATTGAAGCGAACAAATTCAATAACATTTTGTTTCTTATTTGATAATAATTACTATTTATTATGCTGTTTATGTATAAAATTTGACTTGTCAAAGTGCTTATTTTGTAAGCCTAAAGAAATAAAGTTATTTACTTTTGACTATTGATAGTGTCACTTTTAAAATATCCTTTAAGAGACAGTTGACGAAAGAAACGCCACTTCATGAATATCAGTGGCTACAAAACAGCAGTGTATTTTCGTCGATACACAAACCACGTTCAGTATAACATCAAACGACGCGACGTATCTATAAGTGTAATAGAACCCTTAGAAACTAATTAGTATAAAAGTTACCCGCAGAGGGGTCACGGATGTTTTTGTTTTGAAGCGAGGGTAGACGAACTCTACCCTTCTAGCGCTCCTATTTAACAATTTAACTGGTCCGCCCTTCTAACGTATTCATGGCTTGGAGAATACCCCTTATTTTACGAGTGCTGGTCGCACTGAATCGAAAAAGTAACCTATTCGGACTGCGGCTCGGTTGAAATATCACGCCATCGTGTTTCTCTATTTGGAGGCAAGAAACTGGAGTTATTTGTAAAAGCTTACTTTCCTTTGTGTAAAAGCTTATTTACGTTTGTAAAATATGATTATGATTTTTAAACTAGGTCTCTTTAGGAGTTGTCTGACCTCAGTCGATACGATTTTTATCCGACTTTGACTACTTTTTTATTTATATTTTTGACGACCTCTGTGGCGCAGTGTGCGATAGTACGCCTGCAACGCAGGAGGTTGTGAGTTCGATTTCCGCCGCCGGACAAATGTTTGTACGACCTGCAGATACATGTTTCTCCCGAATATTATAATAAAAAATATCTATCTATTATTTTATAATGCTAAACAGTTATCTAGTACCCATAACACAGGCTCTGCTGGCTCTGCTAGCTTGGGGCTAGATGTGAATTTTGCAGCATTATTTATTTATTTTATTTATGTTCGTTGATTTTTCCGATGCAGCATGACCCGAGGTGATCCCATAAAAAATCGATTCCAAGGAATTAGTACAGTACGCGCAAATCTTTCTGAATTCTCGGAAGTATGCGCAGTGGCTGCGCAGTAGCATATTTTAAGGTTTCATAAGGGCGCGTTGAGCCCAATACTGCGCTGTTTCGCATTCGAAGCTATGTTCACAAAATTCATAAAGATTTGCACGAACTAATCCTATTTGTACCGTAAACCTTAAAAACATTGTAAAATGAAGGGATTTGTAGTCGGTTTTTATTTTTCAAAACAATCAAATTATTTGACCAAATAATCCTAGCTACCGAAAAGAAATAACCAATATGTTAAACGAGTGTGTTATTTCGGTCAAACGAACACGTACTTGACCACATCGTTATGAAATTCGCGCTGTCGACGCTACGTCAAAATATTGGGAACGAGGTGTCAACCAATTAAGTGAAATCTGAATATTCCAAATTCGAATTGGCAGTTCCCCTTGATAGATACCGGGTGGCGTTACGTTCCACGATTGACAAACATACGAGGCTTACAGCTGTTGGCTACAGATTGCATGCATAGCTGTTGGCGCATCACCGGTAAACCTAATTACGATTCAAAGTTATTTTTTGTAAAAAGAACACATTACTAATGAAAACTTAGGTAAAAACCAAAAACAAAATCCTCGAAAACGCATAGGCACGAGTAAAGCAAAAGGTGAAAACTCGAATAGTTAACGGACGAGGGACGAATAAACTGATAAATTATAGTTTAATAAAACCGGCCAAGTGCGAGTCGGACTCGCGCACGAAGGGTTCCGTACCATTATCTATGAAAACGGAAAAAAAATCACGTTTGTTGTATGGGAGCCCCCATACAACAAACGTGATTTTTTTATTATGTATTTATTTTATTCTATTTTTTTAGTATTTGTTGTTAAAGCAGCAACAGAAATACATCATCTATGAAAATTTCAACTGTTTAACTATCACGTTTCATGAGATACAGCCTGGTGACAGACGGACAGACGGACAGCGAAGTCTTAGTAATAGGGTCCCGTTTTTACCCTTTAAGTACGGAACCCTAAACACCACAATTTGCTTCGAGCATCTCCGATCTGATCTGACTAACTGTCCTACCAGTGTCGTAAAATATTTTCCACCAATATTTTCTTTAATTTTGTAACCCCTTTGCTTACAAAAAATATCTAGGATTCTAGAACCCAGTACTAACAGCTATTCTAAGCATTTATAGAAGTGGTATAACGAGACAAGATTCAGGCAGTATAATTATGAGCAACTAGAATAAAAACACCCATTAATCATTGTCCCCTTAAGGGCCTATACTACGACGCCATTTTGTGAAAAGTATAGGCATAGGATTTCGCGTTCATAGGAGCAGGGCTCACAGGGCAGAGCAATATAAGCCCAAAAATCAATGCTTATTATCAAATCAGGACATTATTAAAAAAACCGCAACAATTAAAATGTTCTTTATACGTAGTTCAATTACCATGATTACCATTCTCAAGATCTTAACTTCTGTATTTATTGAGAAATTACGGTTTTAGTAAAAAAATTATGGTAACTTTGTGATTTTTCCCTAACGAGAAAATTGTATGAAATCGTATTTTCGAAACATATGAACGATAGAATAAGTCCTGAACTTTACCATAAATAAATCTCAAAGTTAATTATTCAGTAGTTTGGAAGATGGACATCCCGCGGAGTTGATTTGAGGTAGTATAGGCCCTTAACAACTCTCAACAAAATATGAATGTAAAAACCGCCACAGAGTATCCAAGCACTGTATGGAAATGGTAATATATAAATGCTCCTTGACATTTCGCTACCCTTTGATGCGAAAGATCGTAAAGCTATTCCTGAGGCGGACTGTTGCCGATGTTTCAATAACATACCGCAAAACGATGTCAGGGGGAAACGTAGAAGTAACAATTACCTGAAATGATGAAAACATTCCGTTATTTAATGAACCACGTACTTGTGAAGTAATGGCAGACAGAAAGTTATTGATAAAAGCGCTCTCATACTACCACGCGGTACCGTAGTAGGTGCGGTGCCGCTAGAGTTTCGCAATGACGTTGTCCGTTATACGAGATGCGAAACTGCCGCGGACACGCTGCGGAGTTGCGGCTCCACAAATTCGATTCCACGCGGTAATGTGAGACGGGCGTAAGAAGTGCTTTTACATTCATCCCGGTGTCCGGGTGGCTGGTGAAAAATAATTCAAAGCAAAAGCTTTGAATTATTTTTCATATGTGAATATCTCAGAAACTTGACGCTTTACGACATTATGTTATGGGATTTTTTTTTTATTTAAGTGTCCTCTACCCAACTAAGTGAACAAAATTCAATGGCGCCATGATTTTGTATAATCAAATATGAAAAATTAAGAAACCAACCACCTAGTACCTACCTACCCACCTAGTGCCTAGTACCTACCTAGTGGTTTAGTACCTATTCAATATTCTATAGCTTACAAAAATATTACAGAGTTTTCTAAACATTCACGCACCCTGTCGGATAAGGTATGGCAAGAGATCTTAAGATAAAAACATTATTACTCGTATTTTATAGACTGATATACTTAATACAACATATACACAGATATATATTTTTACTATGCATAGTAAATACCCAGAACACCCGGAACAAACATTCACAGATCGTACAAATATTTGTTCCAAGGCAGAAATCGAACCCGCAACCTCCTGCATCTCAGGTGGACCTTTGCCCGCCGCCGCGCCACATCGGTTTCGATTAGATTCAACTAAACACGTCTCGCGTCTCATCGAATGTTATGGCGTGTCGATAGTGTGTCGTAGCCTTTACTAACACCGGATTGTGGCCGAGGCGACATCTGTCCGCGTCCGGATTTATCTCGAGACAAATTGCATCGCCCGCGCCAGAGGCTAGCTAGAGCAGAGACACCACAGACTGGAGCATATCGACCGGTTTGAATAGTAAAAAAGAAATTATAAACAACCACTCAACACAACTTCTAAATTCAAATAAAAGGTACTAGGTACAATACGCTAAAACAAAACGAGAAACTTCGCTGTTGCCTAAAAAACAAGACCCCAAAAACGGTTTTGAAGATCTGCATTATCGGAGCCCGGCGGCGGGAAAGCATTTTTGACAGCTGTCAAAGGAAACATCGCAAACATCTAAAGAAAAGTAGAGGTAATACTGACAATAAATCTTTTTGCAGACTTCATGGTCCTCGTAACCTAACACAAGAAGGACGAATCAACAGAAAGCTATTTTTTTGCAAAGCTTTTCTGGCCTCATTCAAATACCTAATTCAGATAAACACCCAAATAAAACCTGAAAACCGGTTAGATTAGACGTGATTTAGCACGGGCAACCCTAGTTCTCGCCATCCTTTGTGCAAATGAGACAAGTAACAATACAGAAAGTTGTTTCGCTAAATTAATACTGCTTGCCACCGTCTGGGATTGGAATTAGTGATCCTCGGCGGGTTGGTGTTAGATGCACACTATATCATTCAGACCGCAGGGCTAATTAAAACTTGAGGCAGTTCCAAGCTGGACGAGCCTTTTATTCCTTCATGGTTCAAAGTGAAATATTTTGTATTAATTGACCTATAGATTTTAAATTCAGAACTTTATGGAAGTTCCAACCTTCAATAGTTTAAGATCAAAAGAATCTTTATTAAAAATGTCAAAAAAACGTAGGTAAACAAATAATAAAACAAATTAGAACTAGTATTTGCAATAGGGTACATACAAGTACAATATAAGAAATATATCTGCATATTTATTTCAGTATTTTTGGTTTTAGGTAGACTCAACCGCAAAGTTTCTAAACATGACGTCACCGTTCACCGTATCGTCATGAAGCTTTAGCGGGATATCTTATTTGAAAAAAGAAAGATTTTTTTTTATTAGACACAACACAAAAACAACAAACATGGTGGTTTTTATAATTTATTTGTTTCGAATTTTATTTTGATTAAAGGAACAGAAGCACTTTGAGTTGACAAACTGAACGGTGACGTCACAGAAAAAGGGGAGCGTTTTTGTCGCCCGAAATTGAGTGCAGTTTTATAATTCGGTTTTTTAAATTAAAAAATTGTTTTTTTCTGTAATGAAATAGCATAAACAATCGATAGAACAAAAAATCTATAGATAAACCCTATTGAATAGAGTTAACAGCAGTCAGTTCCAAACAATCTACAGGTAGCTCAACTGATCCTTATCAATACCAAAATAAATAAAGGAGGTCCTATTGGCAAGTCAAAATCGCAGTGATTAAATATTTTAGGAGCTCTTTCATCTTCTCAATCGGCTTTATTTCCTAATAGCCTGTTTCCTTAATCAGATTATATTTAGAAGCAACAGTCGAAGCTTAAATCAACTGCGTAATTAACAAATAGACTATATCTATAAATAGAGTCCGAGTTGACCCCTAAAATGACAAGTTGACAATATTCATCCCTTCATCTGGGCTTGTTAAGGCATTAATTGCCGTTTATTTAAGTAGGAATATTCTAATTTACCCAAGCTAATACCCTGTTTCTTCAAAGTACAGTCTATTTGGATACAGCTAGTTAAATGTCAAAATGCAAAGATATTACGATCTCGGGGTCTTCAAATCCAGAGTGACAAAGTTCTAATGGAATGGAATGCGTGCTCCATCTTTACCACATCTTTGGTCAAACGTCAACACCATTTAGATAAAGTTAAAAAAACAACTTTTGAATACCCCACTCAAACATAATTCAGATTTTAGCTAGTCAAAATTTTGGACAGATCTAAAATGAGTGTAAAAATCATAAATAATTTAAAAAAATGAAAAAAAAAAGATAAACGTATCTACGAGTACTTTAACGTAATCGTGTGTGTAATCGATTTTTTTCATATCATCGAACGAAAATTGAAAAAAAAATTATAAACGTATCTACTTCAACTGTGTGTAATCGATTTTTTTCATTCCATCGGACGAAAATTAAAAAAAAATGATAAACGTTTCTACTTCAACTGTGTGTAATCGATTTTTTTCATTTCATCGGACGAAAATTGAAAAAAATGATAAACGTATCTACGAGTACTTCAACTGTGTGTAATCGATTTTTTTCATTTCATCGGACGCTTTTTGCAAATATGTAGGTAGATACATATTCGAAATAATGAGAGATTATACTTAAAGCAGATTTATACCCAGCAGGGTAAGTGCCTATACTTATGGGCTGTGATAAACACACACCTTTATGGGATAAAAAGTATATCTCTGATTCCAGGCTTAGAGCTACATCGATGCAAAATTTCAGCCCGATTCATTCAGTAGTTTTGACTTGAAGAAGTAACAAACATCCATCATCCATCCAAACTTTCGCATTTGTATTATTATTGTGATATGATAATGCAAATTTTCATTAATATAGTTTGAAGTGCTTGTTACGTGAACGAGCCGTATCCCTGAAGCTGTAACCCAGACGAGACAAGTCGGCGCCCTTCCCCGTCTCGTCTGACAGGTGCCTTACGCGTGGTCTCATTTATCCCGGATAATTTGCGAGTTCCGTTGTGATGTGATTGCAAACGTGGCATACACACGTATGCCACACATTTATAATGTCAACTTAAATTAAATCCGTTGTTTAATTAAACTTGCTAAGCGGCTACAAGTACCTAACACAAATTTATATACCTAACTGCCTATTTATTTAAAGTACGTACCTCCTTAATTTGAATCATTCGTGTGATTTACGGTATTTGAAAATTGGAAACCAAACGGAAATTTGTTAGCTGCTATAATTTTATAATACGTAAAAATTTGCTTTTTGATTTCTTCCAGGCATTGACAAGACTTTATATAAAATATGAATCAGTTACGAATTGTTGAGCATAAAATGTTAATGAATAGAAAAACTATACTATTTTCATCGTAAAAAATTAAATAAACATAAGCCAAGGCCTTCCTACGAGCACAATGTCAGAAATCAACGTTCAATCTTTCCATCTCTTATTCAATTAGGACCACTCTCGAACTGTCTCCGAATTTCCCCAAAATTGTACTGTTACCAAGTTAGAACAAAGTGTTTTAGTATTGCTTGACAAGTCGGAAAAAAGTAGATATAAGTCGGATAAAATAACGGAATATTGTATTGACAGCTAATTTGCTACAAAAGCACCTGATGGCTATAATTACTGCTGACGTCGCGTCGCGTCAATTTCACAATTTTCTGTGATAATTTTGTGTCGAGAAAATATTTACACAAAAAAATACTCCGAGAAAAGCTATCTCCCTTTGCTGTTGACTTTAAATTATGAAAAGCACATAAAGCATAAGTAAGTAAGTACTAAAAAACGAGATAAAATAGCTATTTCAACATTAACATCTCGAAAGCTACAGAGAACATGGATCCAAAAACATCAACAAAGAGAATGCGCCGGGCACATCAGACAAGCACTAGAAAACTACACTAAGTAATTATAATAAAATATTAAAAGCTCTCTCGCTGTAACCAAGCATTAAATAAAGTAAAGCTAATGGTGTGATGCAGCGGGCACGCGACGCGGCCCCAGTCAAGCTGCATCGGAGTAGCGAAGGATGCAATCTGCATACATTAGCCTAACGTCTCTTAGTTTTGACACCTGCTCTCGCCTTCCCACTATGAAATACCAAGCCGGTAGATGGATGGTACAAACATGTCAAGACTAAAGGCAGTTGTTGCAAACTTGGGAACTTGTCAAGAATATCCCGCTGCGAGATGTATTGTTTCATCCGGGACTTTGACTTGGAAAGCTTTTTAAGTAACTAAAGTGTTAAATGACTGTTTCTAAGTATCATTTTGTGTAAGTAACAGAAACGGAAATACGGTTCCGAATGACGGGGGTTATGATGAAAGTTTACAGCCGAATAACAGAAGTCTAATAAGGAAACGGCTTACGGGACTGGGGAACAACAATAGCAACCTCAACAATATTCGCGTTTCCTTTTGACACGCATTAAGTATAATTAGCCGAGGGTTTCTTTAATGAAAAGCAAACACATTTTACTCGTACTCCATTTATTTTACCGCAAAAATAATGCTTATACAAAGTTAAGCTCATAAAATGCGAAAATTCTGGCGTGCCTTTATCTTAAAGCAGGCACTTCTCGTGCCACATTTATGCTGAAATAATTAGCAACCTACGTGAGAGGTAGATCTTCTTGCTGGTGCATAAACACAATGCTCATAGTGTCAGCAACAGATTGGACTAAGTTTGTTTGTAACTTAGCAAGACAGCCAAATCTGTGGCATCTATTTTGCAGCTGCTACAGCTAATCTACTACGAATCCTATCACAAACTTTATATTGCTTTACAGCAATTTATTATTAGCAGCTTTATCTGAGCACTGGGTTACCTAGGTACTACAGTTATAAATGGCTCCAAACAAACCTCGTAAACCAGTAACCCAGTGTTGCAAACACCTTAAATACTTAACAGCTCAGTTACAGAGTCAAGTTTAAATGTTCGGTGCCCGAGTCTACACTAGAGGGTTGTCACGTCAGAGCACATTTTAATAATGCACTAGCTCGTTTAGTATGAAAATTAGCTGGCGAGTAGTGGCCCCGCGCACTATGTGGCTTGTTTTATTGATGGAGTGAGCGCGGGCTTCAGAATGTCACGAGGTGTGGACGTAATTGTATGAAAAATATTAGGTACGTAAAAATTTGCAGTGTACATAAGTCGGGCATTTATTTGTTGTTTAAAAAGAATGGGAAAATTTAGCGACCGTACACGAGGCTTGGCTATCCATAAGGGACGTTTAAGTCAAAAATTGTATTCCTATCACAGATTCTACCTATTAAACAAACGAACTTTCATTCATTCATTCATGAACCATTGGATCTTATACCCCAATATTTGATTCCAATGACAGAAGTTTGTCTAGTAAGAAATGCATGACGATGATTGATGCTACACAGATATAAACATTGCTTGCAGGAAGTCAAGATTCTGAACAATCGTCTACATCACTGCGTCGAATAGACGTTCTATCGCTCGTTGTTTGGGTAATTAATGGCTACCGGAGTCAAGCTAAATTGGCAGTTGACGTGACAAACTTGGTCAGGGCAGGTGCCGAAAACCAACGAGTGGCACGCTTTGTACCGTCACGCATCCCATTTTAAATAGTGAACATTTTTTGAATACTGCTCTTGGTCGTGATGGAGGCAAGTTTTGAACAGATTTTTTGAAATTTTATATTTTGTGAAAAGAAGGCGGCTATTTGACAATATTTTAAATTTTGACACTATTTTGATGATATCGACAGATACGCGGAATGTAGTATGGCTACGGCTAGTAGTTATCAAAATATTGGTAGGTATTTAAAATATTTATTTACCTAGTTTAGATAGGTAGTCAGAAAAGAGACCACATTGTGAACATAATAAATTTAGAGAATGCTTAGGCATAATAAGAAGGGTAGGTAGAAAGCTATGTAAGCCAAACCAGTATAATCTCATTTGAATTTTTGATCTAATATGTACTACTAACTTGAAATTTAGTGCGTAGTTCACGAAGGCTTTATTGTTGTTAATCCTAAACAATCCTCTTTTGTAAGCATTGAAGTTTGAACAATAACAATTATATACTTCGTGGTCCCTGAAACCCCGTTACTATAGTAACTATTGGAAAATGCTTAGTTACATAACTAGGCATTTCTCACAAACAAATACCTTCCAAATAGCTACCTAACTAGTATATGTATGTATTAAAGAACGTAGGTATGCAGTTCATTAATTTGAATAGTTAAACTCTGTGGTAAACCAATCTCATTTCAGCTGAATTTCAAATGTGATTACACTCCCATAGTTCACTGTTAACCTCTCAAAACCAATCGAACTTTCACCACAGGGTACACCTACATCTGCCGTATAAAAGTTCCGAAGTAAAACCACATGTTTACATTACAAAATGTTATGCGCGGCCCGTGAAAGCCGCGCTTAAAGTCAACAGAACAAGGGCCTTTAAAATATACGCTACACTGGAAATTCAATTCTTAGTTCGCCGCAGTATTAAGGTAGTTCAGTACTTTACGCCCTGTGTTACAATAACCAAAGCGATGCCGCACACATTTTCAGCCAACTTCTGCTATTAATTTGGCACTAACTGCTTACAAGTTGCCCGTTTATTTCATCTTAAATTATCAGTAAAATCTCGGAAATTTAGTTTTCATATTTTTTACTGAGACCATTAGGAGGAACGGAGTGGAGTAGGCACGAACGGTTAACGATTACTTCGCATAAATCAAACAGATTTGAATGCGGGGTCTTGCCCATAGAGTACTTACGAAGCCCTTAAAGGAGTTACTGCTATGAAAGTTTTGACACGGTTTCACACAAATAAAACGTTAAATGTACCTACACGCTTTGGTAGCCCACCGTGTACATATTCTGTGTGCATTAAAGTGTTTAAATAATATAATCAAATAACTTAGTGTAGAGTCCATCATTTAGGTTAATATCTACTTGTTACCTACGTAAAATTCAAACTCGCGTTCGGCCCGCGCGGGCTCGATATTGTATGCAATTCTCACCGCGCAGCCTTTTAATATAGCCTTATTTTTTCCAACTAGAAACTTTGTTGCCTAGATGCTCGGACTTTTGTTTACGAAGAATTTATAGAGTACCTATTTGCTTCATTGTATTGAGAAAATTTACAATAACAGTTGCAATGGCATTTTCTCGCGCCAATACAAAATCGATGTGGCATTTCAATGGGTGGAATTGTTCGTTGAAAGTATAATATTTTGTTGCATTAATATTTCGTGCTCTTTACTTTTATCCGATTTTAAAACCGATTGATCATTCAATGAAGTCAAAACAATAAAGCCAGGAGAGCGAAGCCGGCTTACCCGTTTGAAGCATCGTGTCAGGCCGTTAGAAATTTTCCGGGTTCTTTAACAGGATTCATTCATAACTCACGGCCGAGTGGAGCCTCCGAATATTTCAGGCTGCAGGACCCCAGCGTACCCCAGCCCCATAAATTCCGCGCTTCGGGTTGCCAAATTAGGCGCAAGGAACGCAGCTTTATCCCCCCCATTAAACGGAGACCCAGCGACCCCTAGCGAGACTTTTAAGGAAACTTTCCACGTGGTGTCGCAGGTGTAATATCAATAAATAATAATTCCCTGCGGGTTCCGCACATTGGAAACTTCCGATGAAAACTCGCAAGTCGAATATTAGAATTGAAACGACGGGTGGATTAGGGTGACTTCTTAATGCGGTGCCAAATTGATTTTATTACGCTGAGTCATGGTATGGGGATTGCTGTTAAGTAGGATTATTGTTTTAAAGATCCGTCTTATAGGCTTAGACGAAGTTCAGAGAAAATAAGATAAAGGACACGTCGAAGGAAACTTACCTTCGAAATACCTAAATATGTAGTAACAAAATAATCTCATTACCTATTGCTTATAAGCACACTCAAACCTTTTTCAGTTTATTCGTAAAACATACATAGCTGTTTGAAAAAAGTGCTGAGTAATTCCGAAAGCAATTATGTGGGTCATGGACAGCGGCACAGCGCTGAGCATTCGTACTAACAATCGAATGAACTTCCACCCAATTAACTTTATGTGTTACCCATTATTATAATTGCTGCACAGTTTCAAAGTTGAACCGGACTGAAACTAGAATATAACCGACACACCTTGGCACGAATTACGAGTTTGGAGTTTTGGCTTCCAATTATTTTCAATTTTCGGATTAGAAGAATTTTTTGTTTTTTGCTACGTAAATAGAATGGCATGATACGGTCAGAATCCCAAGCTTTTAATTTTAAAGAGAGATTTGAGGGATAATCCTCGCTGTTGAACTAAAATATCACTGAAAAATATTTTCAACTCCGCACTCCCTCTGTAAGAGCAGCGAATTGTGTGCGCGTTCATGTAATATTTTTTCATGTCATATCCACAGGCAAATTAGCTTGAAGAGCAAATCAATATGAATAGGTAGGTACTTATTCGACCGCGGTATCATCGAGATAACAACAATGGGACGAGATCCACGATGACCGGTAATTTAGCGCGAGTAATTCCGACCGGGCGTTTGGTGAATTTAATTTTATCTGGGATAAGCCTGTGTGGTAATAATTCATGAAAACCACGGGCGAACGCTCGCGAGAATCGGGAAATATGCCCGGAAACATACTCGCACAAATAAAATCTGAACCAATGAAACTATTTTACCACTGCTTTACGCAAATAAGACAGGTACTGCACAAGCGCTTACGGAATAAAACAGTCGACTACAAACTGGAGAAGAGTAATATAGTAAATGCTTATGCTATAAATTAAACAAACAAGTTTTATGTGAGCTTACATAAACCTCCTTGTCACTCAGGCATTCACGAGAAAACAAGTCAGAGGGAAACCTTTCGACTACTTAAGAACACATTTTATGACTACCGAGGTAACAAAATCCGGGAGGAGACGACCCGCAACCAGAATGTTAAACTTAACATTTGTGGCGGAGCTAAAACAGAGCAATAGAATTAATTCAATCGGCAAAACTTTGTATTCAAACTGAAAGACAATTGTTTCGATTCATGTTGCCAAAGTAAGGGAAGCCTCAAAAGGCTAAGCCAACGAGCCCTAAGATTGATGAATACAATAGCTTGATTCACGAGTCACGAGATCCTATCGTCATTTCAAGCCGTTTAGTTCGAAAGCAAGAATAGATCGAAACAATTAGGCCCGGCCCGAATAAGTGTGCAAGTGTTCCTAGTGGTATATGTATCGTAGGTAGAATAAAAGTGGCTAAAAATGTTCTTTGTGTTACTTATCTTATAGCTACCGCTTCATTGTTATCTACGGTTATAATTAATATTCCCCATGAAACAAAAGCATTGTCATCACGACCAGAAAATATCGTGTAAAAACGGTCATAACTTTCATTGGCCAGCGACCGCCATGTCACCGCGGGGTAGAGTTGTATATCTCGTCCAATTACCGCCTGTTTGTTTTGCATTTCCCCTGCATCTCGGAAGCAGTAAGGGTGTAATAAAACGTCGCAACAATGCGGATCACGTCACAGCGGAATTATCTCGCAACGGCAGCGACGATCAATTACACTGACAACGAGCACGTGGAAAAGGGCCGGCGGCTGAGGCCTTTATTCCTACCTCATTTTTTGCAATAGCGACCTTAACTTTGTATATTTTAAACTGGTATTTGGTATATATATGTATATACCAAATACCAGTATATTATATATTATTTTATATGGTATAAATTTAATACATTACACAGATATTATTTTTTCATATACATAGAAAATGCCCAGAGTATGGATAATATATTGTTTAAAAACTTATGTTTTGGGCTACCTATTTGTAATGGATGGACTCGTGTTCCTTTCAGACCGTCACGCGAAACGCTCAGTTTGTTTCAGCGTAGGTAAGTATAAAAGCGGTATACACACGGCGATATAAATCTTGTACCTAACACAGAAGCAATATATTACGCAAAGTACTAACTCCCACCCGTCTTGTAATCTCCGCGTATTTCCAAATGAAATACTAATTGTGTTTCCAGTACATACTGAACCGTGGAGAACATATAAAAATGGATGTGGTAATTGTATTAGTCAGGTGTGTAGCGAGTGTGCACAGCTCAGCACAACCGAATTTCCCGTTACTGAATTACCTACTTTAACTTGTTTTCTACTACAGTCTGTATGAAATTGGATTATCCCTTAAGTTTATGTGGAGAACAAGAGTAGGTAATACAGTCACGTGATTAATGAATCAAGTCAGGCTCGCTTGGGGGTGTTCGGAGAGGGTGTTCGGAAAAATCACGAAATATCACATGAGGAAGGGGGTGGATTGTAGTGTCATATCACGTGTTTTTATCTTCGTTTGTGCGATTTCTAAACCAGGTAGACATAAATTTTATTCAACTCCTAGGCTCGAGCCTGATTAGAGCTTTGTTTTACGACAACGGTAGACTCACATAAGCCCTGATCAGGGTCTACTATAGTCGTAAAACGGGTTAGTCCCATCTGATCATGCTTGAACCGATTACGGTGCATCCGAGTCATAGTGATCGGTTCCAGCGTGAACAGATGGGAGTACCTTCGTAAAACCGACCTCTGATTGGGGTCCAAACGAGTGTAGGTATTAAAATTGTTAAAAAAACATCACGTGATTAATGGACAACCCCTAGTCGATAACATCGCGGTTGTAATTTAGCACCTGTAAATCTTGATTAGGTTCTGCCACATCCATTCGGTTCTTAAATCTGTGCGTAAACCAAAGGTACCTACCCACATATGTTGTGTAGGCAGTATTCACGCTGTGAAGGGAGTCAATTGAAATAACGCTTAATGACTAGTAGAACCTTACTCATTGTTTTGTATTGAAACTGTTTTAGTCCTACAAACGTGGAAACGTAGTAAGTACCTACAAATTCGTGTCTGGTGATTAATCCCAGTTGTTCCTAATGGCCGCGTTTGCTCGTTTCCAACATTGAAAATGTGCTATATTTCTACTGGACCTAACCTAAAATTCTCAGCAAATATTACGCATTGAATTCACTATTATCTATAAATTAACTAATATATAACTAATTTATCCAAATAACATAACATCAGGCAACATATAAACAAAATAAAAATTTGTTATAGTATAATAATTTATTTTCATCTAATTTCAATGTATTATAATTATGTAAATTACTTTGTTTTCGGAAATCGAGTCCGATGAAAGATAAACTCTAACAGGCAAATTTACATTTCAATAACAAATTGTGAATTTTGTTGTGGCTCAAAACCCATCAATGCCAAAATAATAATAGGATACTACAATACCTTATTTTGGTTTATTTTCTGAAACGGAGTAATTGTTAAATTAACGGAACGAAAATATAACAACGTTTAACAAAAAAAGACGCTACAAAGTAATTGAAAGCCTTCAAACTGAACACTGTTCTACTCAATTTCTTGGAAAGTATCTTTCACAGCCAACCGTTTTATTTTAATTAAATTAATCCAAAAAACTTATCTGCTGGTTACCAATTAAATTCTTGTTAGCAATTGCATACTCAGGGGTGTAAGAACGCGGATTAAATACAAAGTGTTCGGATTACGAGACCCGACCGACCCTTAGGCGCTATTAAGAATTCAGAAAACGAATTGGGGACATCGAATCGGCAAAATTGAGCTTGCCCATCTTTTTCAACATCATGTTTTTGTCCCAAAAGAGAGATATATTAATATTATCCGTCTCTCCGAGGATGTTTTGATCAACAGCTCGCAGAATACCTTCACATTTTTGTATGAAAAATCTCTCTACAATTTGTTCTCGCATAACTTTGTATACCCACGCGGTCGCTAAGCTATCTTTTATGAATGACTTTCACAAGCACAGGTCCGAAATGAAGGGACCTCGATAAGTCTAAAGGTATGTCTTTGTGACTCACCCTTACTTATGCATGAACTACCTTTACTTTTAATGAGACGGGGACGGGGATTTGTAAATTTACCTGTAACAAAAAAGAAAAGCACGTTAGTTTTACGATTTATGTTTGATAAAATACCCAACCCACGCACATAGAAAGGTGCGTAGCTATGTTCAATTTCGATGTATTCTTACATATACGGTCCGTAGTCTGATTTCCCTATCATCTTGATGGAAAAACCATCAAAGTTTCTGAACTTGCACACAATACCTGTGTGTTCAAGTGGTAGGTGCTCACACAAGGCTTGAACGATGATAGCATCATGGTTATCACTACATTTGAGCCCAATTAGGCGCCGGCACCGCATCAAACAAGCGTCTAATAGTCTAGAAACGTCTCGACCCTCGCTTCATTGACCCGCACGTGGAGCACCTTACCCTCGGGTCAAGTGCTATAATTGTCTGTGGTCATGAGCGCCTGCCATACACTATAGTGCTGTATTGAGTGCTTTATCGCTGACATTGCCTGCACAGGCTAGGTATAGCATAAACTAAAGTGGTGGTCGGTAATATGGAGCACGATGAATATGATAGCCGTGTTATTATAGTGGGTTTCTGCAAAAGCAGCATAGGTAGGAAACAAAGTTTGCAATAGGCATCCAATTAGCTGTACCAATCAAGATCCGAAAACCTAAATTCAGCTATGAACGTTTTTTTAGAAATAAGACGTTACTGCATTTTTTTCGTCAAAACATCTGAGACCCCTATCAAAATCGACTTAAGTATCAACAATGTCAATATCGGAAGTCACGATATCTACTCGTATAGCAAACGATAGGGGTTAAAAAGGGTTCGTACATTTTCACCTCGTGCACAATAGATGTTTGCAAATCTCTCAAGACAAACACTAACTGATCGGATCAGTGTAACCGTGTTCTTAGAGCGGAGGTTATGTCAACGAGCTTTCGGTATAGAGTCAACGTTGTTATAGCATATGAAAGAAATTTTACCTTAGATAAAACAGATAAAAATGATACAGCTTTCATGTCGCTAGGAATGTCTTGATAAAAGACATCAGTTTTGATATAAACATTAAATTACAAATGGTACAATTCATTCGAGAAGGCCATAAAATAAATAAATTGACACCTTAAAACATACCCAATACCTGACTGAGAGAGATTCAAAGGTACCTATTTGAAACTGTATTTTATGTCTAATATAGATAAGCTGTTGAAACTGTACACTAAATACATAAGATCTTCTTTGTATAACAGTTAACAATAAACATATTTCTGATTCTGATATAGGTGCGTTTTTGTGAGACATTGGGAATAATCACATCTCACGTGAGATGTTGCTTGGGAAAAACTCGTACAATGTATTAAAACTGCATTTCTGAATATTTAAAAAAAATGGCATAGAAGTCCAAAAGTATGTAATCGTTACAAAGCATCAATCACTGTCCATGTTTACTTTAACAACAATGTGAAAATTGACGACAAAAACGAGCCACACGATGCGGTGTCAAACAAAGATAATAATATATCGCCCTATCAGGGAGGCTCCATCGTTATTGTTGTCCTAAACGTGGCCATGATCCCGGAGCCCCGCGCTCGTTTGTCGCGGGATATCCTTCTTCAAACACCGACGAGACCCGAGATTCACTGGACCTTTGCACGAGGTACTTTGAGCCGCTGATGGATATAAAAACATAAATAATACTTTGAGGGCTTTATAAAACCTAAAACTTTGCGTACGACAGGTGTATTGTTTTAGGTGTTTTATTCATTAGAATCGTTGGACCTGTTTAGCAGTTCCTCGATATGGGATCACATTTTAACCGGATAAGACGTATTTTTTTCTTCGATCCCGAATGGAATTGAAATTGAACCTTGTTGCGTGGAGTTTCCCAGGTAAACATTATCATACAAAGAGCTTGTATCTGCTTTACATTTGTCGCAATGTCGCGAAGGAAATTCAACGCAAAATTGTAAGATACATTGAAGAAACATTGTTCAAAGATCACAATGATTTCTCAAAGTAAAAAGACGACAAAGTAAAGTTTTCAAGGAAACATCCAATAAAACGGAGTGCGCTCGTAGGATGTGCACGTAAAAAGTTCGCCGCTTTGCCGCGCACAACAAGTTTGGCGATCGTTCGTTCGACTTGTTGGTCCGACGTGGCTCAACTTTGATATTACTTCGCATGTGATCGATTTAGCAGACCAGTTTGACAGTTTCGATGGTGACAGATGACGCCTGCCGTCATATCGGGCTGATGTCTTAAAATGGCACACTGCTGAAATTATAGGTGATGCATTCCGTAGCTTTTCGCGGTCTAAAATGTTTTGTACAAAAACTTGTATCAATTAAAGATAAACATCTGCCTCTAATAAATTATAACAACGCATTCAGCCGTGGCTGCTGCTGGTGCAAATATTTAGAAAAAATAATCTCCATTGCGCGTCGCAATGCAATAAGTATTACAACACCCGACGGCACCGGGGAAGCTTTTCTCGGCATTTATTGTAGGAAAGTGTTTAACACTTTTACTGTCATTCCTGTGATTAATTTTTGTCGGGCTGTCGTTCTAATGGGCTAAAATAATTTAGTGGGCGGTGGCGTTTATTTATTGTCAGGCGACGTGGTTTATATCGCAATTTATCTCTGACCCCCGGCTAAATGCCGATTACAGACCGAATCAGTCGACGATAAATATTCAATAGATATACGATGACAACTGTAGCATCAAGCACCATTGATTCGCACCATTGAGCGTTAAAATTGGAGCTATTTATTTAATAAATGAGTCACTACCATAAAAATAATTGCAATTTCAGGTTATTGTTTTGTCTTATACTCTCCATATAAAGTTCTCTCAGAAATTATGTAGACACATATAGATATAGGGTGTGCTGAAACTCTAGTGCCAGTCACTAGAGTTTCAGCACGCCCTGCTACACGTACCTACGTACATGGTTACACCAAACACTAGCATACGAACCTTGTTAGTGATGTTCATGTGATTCCAGTTACACGGTCAATATGTATTTACGCAAATCAAATCTCCCAGATCAGTGTTTGTTTGGTCTCATATTAGAGTTAGTTGAGTAGAATAAATAATCATTGTTTCACACAAATCAAAAACAGACTCTACTTTCTTACTTCTTAACTTCAATATTGTAATATATTTATCTTTTTAGTAGCTTTAGAAATAATCATGTAACGTTATATGTATGAAAATTCTTCTGTATCAGGATTACCATTTCAACCATAATGAGATGTCATTACAGGATCCGTAGAGCCAGTGCACTATCGTTAACCCTCGTGAAGTCGACTGCGATACAGCAAGTATTCATGTTTCAAAATAATAGGGAATGCGAGACAAATGCAGCTAAATATGTCTGCGTTTCTTTGATGTTTTTAAAATTTTAACGTCGGATTTTAAGTTCCCCGTACTAGGATGAAAAAAAGTACCTACTTGATCTTTTGTAAACTATTATTAGTAAGAAAGCTTAATAACGAATTTATACCAAAAAATACTTATAAAGATCGGCAGACAGGTTTTTTTTTATTGTGGACCACCAATAAAGGAAACGCTGCAAAACATATAAGTATAAAAGGCGAATTATTGGTATACCATATAGGCAAAAAAATTAGGTGCCAGTAAAATAAAAACAACATCAAAAGCCAAACAGACCTCAAACTTGTAAGTTTACAGTTTACCATTTCTATAGAGGTTCGTGCACTGATTCTCCCGTCTATAATTAAACTCTCAGCGAATAAAGAACAAACTTGGGGTGAGGTCGGGGCGACGTCACGCGAAAGCCAACTCCAAGTGAAAAGCCGGCAGGAATACGATGTAGCTTGTCTGATTTCTGTAGAACTTGCCGCAATCGACCGACTCGGCTCAAACTTTGCACACAACAGATCGTAGGCGAGCAACAATACCCCACCAAACAAAAGAGCTCAAAGAATACTTTATACCTACAAGAGCTAACAATTAAGAACTATCAGAGAAGTATTTTATAACGTGGTTCTTCGAACTCTGAACTCTGGAAAACATGACCTTTTATGTTTATACACTCATAGAAACATTACTTAAATGCGATGTACAGTCGAAAACTTATAAAATATGTTTATCCTACATTTTACAGGTTTTGTGCTATTGTTTTTTAATGAAAATAGATTGAACAGTTACCTGATTCACGTTAAAGTTTTATTGCCTACATTTATTTGCTCTTAAGTGTATTTTTCGCTCGACTGCTGCCATTTTAAGATTAGTTCCGTTTAAAAGCATTTGCTATTAAAAGCGCATCAGTGTAATTTAATTGCATTCACTTATTTATTGCAACGTCTTGACGGAATTTTATAGGAAAATTATAAAACAGCTTTACTCTCTCCATGTTTTCGCCATTTTGCCGCATTACACAAATTTTGGGGAGTGTGTAATTTGTTTTAAAGTGGCTGGAATTAACCAGGGCTCTTTGTTTTACGTCCCTACTTTACTTATAATAGGGTAAAGATGTGTTCCTTCAGGCGACCACATCTTAACGAATGGCGTCTGTCAATTTTGAAGCATAATTAGACCGAAAGTGCCAGTGATATATTTCCTAGTGATCTGTTCACTTCAGAGTTTAAGTTGTTTACTAAAACTACCTTACAGTGACAAGTTTAATTCAGGTTTGTGGCCACAGGTGCTTTCATGTTCGCGGCATCCAGACGGGCACACTCCGCTTCATTTGTTACCTTCCTCTGGGTAATTCTCTACGAAGGACCACTGTGTCGTAAAATTCCTGAAAGCTGGTTTGTGATTAAGAATTTTCCAGTGTAGGAAATCCTTTTGTTAGTCGAGTGGTGCGTTCCTGTTATTCGCCCCCTCGTACTTGCTACCCTAAAGACCCACAAGAGCGGCTGAGCCGGATTTACACGATCGAACATTCTGGCTTTTTTTTTTGGTAGAGCGGTACCGACTTGTGATACTATAGTGTTGCGGGAACCCTTATCCCATACCCCATCTGTATCTGATAGTATTTTGAATGAAAAACAAATAACTTAGCTAAGTTATTGAAATAAGTTAGAAATTGAATTATTCGAATTTTGCGTATATAAAACACGAGTCCTCCATAACCTATTCCTTGAACTCGAATCTTACGAAATACTATTGAGTCGTATATTTTATGTGTCACACAAAAACGGGCAACATAACTATTATGTTCTTCCAATAGCCAAACGTATAAAAGTAAGGCAAGTATTTGTAACGGCCATTACAAAATATTCGAAGGTCGCCCCTCCGTAGGCCGGCTTAGTGAAACTTCGACCCCTACGCAGGCTTATTTCACTTCGGTATAAACACGTGACAGGAAAACTGTAGGCAACATTCACGTGGCTTATTGAATAGGATTTAATTTTATACAAATTTTGTTGTTTTTCCCTTGGCCTACAGGTAAATTATCCATTGTGAAAATTGACATGATTATATGATGATAAAAATTGTCATGATTATATAATCATGACAATTTTTATCATGATATTATGATCATAATATGATCATGATGATATCTTGTCGGTCCAAGGCTGGTAATAAAATGATTTTGAGATAACACAAATGAATACCGCGGTTTTACACATGTTTTTCCAAGTTAAACAGTAGCCTTGCGATATGCTCCGCCTAGTGTAGAACTACCAAAAACTATGAAAAAGGTAAATTAAAAATGCCACCGATCTCGTTCTCTCAGTTACAGAATTCAATCTCCCCACAATACAAATAAAACCGTAGAAGTATAGTATCGTATATCTTCCACCCTAGTTTCCTTGTCCTCAAGTGTAAGGCAGTGAACTAATGCTCTTGTCATGCCGAATGAACTGTAACTATTGTTCCATCTTAGAGCCTGTTTGTCGAAGGGCTGTACTGTGAATGGCCCTTCAAAAAATAGAACAAAGATTCAGTTCTATTTTTGTTTTGTGAAGATAAATAATTGAATGAAACAGTTATTTCTTTTGTAGCTGATCCTGGTTTTATATTTATCGAGACTAAATTATTCTATTCAGAAATTTCAGTAACTTATTTGTGTGTATTAAGCTTAGATACCTTTCAGAGTGATCGATGTGATTTTGTTTTATCTGCTCCAAATGTAAATTGACAATGTTTATACTTAATTTCTTTTATTTTGGGTATTTCTCAGTTCTTTGATTAGAGATTTCCGTTTCTAAAGGTACAGTATCTAGATTTATCAGTTCAGTACCGTACAATCTTTTTTATCATACAGGTAGAGTTGGCACAGGTTTCTCAAGGTGTATTTAGAGACGTTTTTTTTTCAACTGACTTTTCCCACCAGCTAAGTCTTTATAAAATACGTATTCCCGGTTCTTTTTTTGTCCCAATTTTCCTTCCCAATTTTGTCTATGGAAATTTGAGGACATAATAATCAGCTCTATCGCGACATAGCAAGTGACATGACCGTCGAAGGATCGATAAAGCACGTGAGTTAGCGCAGCTGTCGTGCGGTCGCGTAGCAACTGAGCGCAAACATTGACCAAATTACTACTTCGGAACTTTACCTGCCTGTTACGTAATAGGTACCTACATATAGTACATGAGGCCTATTTTAATTCTATAACACGAAATTTCGTGTTTCGTTTCGCATCGAATTAGTGTACCAATTTGCTCAAAAAACCGAAACGAAGTAATCGATTGAAATTTAAAATATGCCTCCAAGGGACGAAGTCTTAATTAATATCGATTTATCTACGTATAATAAATTATTAAATATTCTCAACTAAAAAGTGCTTTGATAATTTGAACGAGAGGAAATACCAACAAAGCTATTACTAACACCTACGTGTCGTGTTTGGGGCAAAAAAAAACTTTGTTGTAGCTGATACTTTGTTAAATATACTAAGTATAAGGGTTACTTATTTACCTATGTCTTAGCAAACTGTAGGACATGATAAGTAAATTAAGTTGCCCTAAATTTTTATCTGGTCAATCTCGAAAATTGTCCGTATCTACCTGTATTATGTATGGACCATAAAGTGAAATCCTTTTCGTCGTAAGTGCGTGCTATATGGGTAGAAAATCCATTTCATGCCACATTCACATTTCAGACGAAGCCGCATAACATTCTAAATCTGCTAAGAAGCTAAGCAACGCGAAACCCACTAAGCTCATTATTGCGCCTCTTTAAAATTTCACGTCAAGAAACTCGTCACTTAAAAGCCTAATTAAAGTCGTCAACGGTTTTATAACCTAAAGGGGGTTCACGTGAATTTGGGCGTTTTTGTGACAAACTCAGTATAACGGTTATGTTGGTGCCACGCGATAAAATTACGGCTATTGCTCGCTTTGTCTCATGCCATTCACCGTAGATGGCAACTCTATCAAAGCATGCAAGTAATGCTTCGTTAGAAATTGCCATCTATCAGTAGGATAGTTACCTATCGTTACGTGGACTTTCTCTTTTGAAGGGGAAAGATGAATAGGGTGGAGACCAGGCCCGTCTTAGGCCCTGGGCACTCAAGAATTCGGGGCCCTGTTGGAAAGTAAAATAAAACCAGCCAAGTGCGAGTCGACTCGCATACAGAGGTTTCTTCTCTCCACTGGAGACAACATCAGTTTGCTCGTTATCATCCAACTGAACGTAGAGCCAAAAGCGTCATACTATTTTAGCGAGTTTTTTAGTTTTTTTAGCTATGTTCAAGTTTTACGGTTTGACCGAGTGTGTGTCACCTGCTTTACAGTTATATTACCTCTGACTCAGTGGTTTCGTTGACGTACCTAATGTAATTAGGGAGGAGTAACGTTACACACGCGATGTCTCGTGCCTAGACGTGGGTAATCATTTAAAGGTATCTACATTATTTTGGGTATGAAAAGTTTTTATTCTGTCATAAGTTAATGAATAAACTAGTAAGTTTATGTTGCCAGAACTTAAAAAGTTTATCATCTGTTGGACTGCTACGTAAGTATATTTTAATGCGAGCGGCATTGCATGCCTAATAAAAACCAGAAAAAAAGCAATGTACATATGGATTACCAAATAACACGATATCAGCTCGTAACCCAAAGCAAATATCGTTGATAACAATACCTAGCCCATTTATCACTAGCAAAATTACCATTTAGCCCTGCGGGGTATAAGTCAATGCACTCTTATCTACACGGGTCTAATAACACCCCACAAAGGGAGGGGAAACCAAAATGTTTACGGCATTAATGAACTTTGCCCAGCTTGCTTTTATAGCCTAATTTATAATGGAATTTTTATTGTCGCTAAAGTGGGGTCATTAATGTCCGAAGAAATGATTGACGGCCTAAGCGAGCCACGGATATTAAACAATACATCGATCAGACGGAAAACCAGCAATTTGTGGAAGGGGAAATTCATAACAAACTTACGATTGATGCCACGGAAATTTGAAAATCAATAATGTTTTGGACTATTAATCTTCTTAGAAGTTTCCGACAGGACATAGCCCTACGTCCTGTAGCGATATATATACATATGTATATATTTATGAAAAGAGGTACGAGGCCAATGTTGGCCCTAAAGAGCCCAATATAGACAGGGGCGACAAAAGGAGCAAAAAGCCCGACCCATTACTGAGCACACGTTCCCGGAAACCACAAAAGACCCAATTATTCTGGCGTGCGAAGCCAAAAAAGGGTTGGACCAAAACCAAGTTGTTGAGTGTCCCATTTTACTTTATGAATGCACAGCGCGGAATGTAGGGTTATTCACATTTCATAAAACATCCTGTATGACTGTCACAGTTCCTCAGATTTTTCATAACTATTATTTACAAGCTACGCCTGCCACTTCGCACGCGTTTTTCAGGGATGAAAGTAGCCTGTTAAATTCCAGGCAAAGTGTTCCACGTGTGCAAAATTTCAACCAATTTTTATTCAAGCAGAGCGCGAGATTTATTACCTGCAGATAATGATGATTGACAATATCATTTTGGTAAGAAGACATGAATTGACTGGCACTTGTCAAATTTATCACTCTGCGGTGGCGAGGAATGAAACGCATATATCGAAGGGTAAGAAAATGAATTCACGTACGTTTTTTTACATATTATGAATAATAAATAAATAATGCTGGATAATTCACACAGCATTATCTAGCCCCAAGTTAAGCAGAGCTTGTGTTATGGGTACTAGATAACACTGATATACATAATATAATGCAATATCACACTGATATACATAATATATTTTTTATTATGCATAGAAAACGACCAGAACATCCTGAACAAATATCTGAAGATCATACAAACATAATATGTCCCGAGGCGGGAATCGAAACCGCAACCTCCTGCGTCGCAGGCGGACCTTTGCCCACCGCGTTACAAAGGTCGTCGAATAAATCTAATTGGATCAAAATTAAATTTCATTTAACGATAATGGCTTTGAAATTGCAAATTACGTGTGCGGTAACATGATAGTTATTTTTATTTTAGATTGTATTCGCAGTTATTTTACTCATTAATATTTATGGGATAAAATAACGGATCGCAATACCGTCAATATAAAAATATTTTTATGGGCGGCAAACTTTCGCAGAGGTCGTCCAATTTGTCGCCCGATTTAATAAAAGCCACATGTGCGGGGATTGTTTGAAAACTCCAACTTGCTCATCAAAGCTCCCTCCTACGGAAGCGGAAAACTTAAGTCGTATTTTCTAGAATCGTAAACATCAGATGCTAGCACCAGAGCGCATTTAGCCAGCGCGGAAGATTACTGTCCTTTCAGGATTTCCACCATAAATTATAAGTTCCATTTCCAGCACCAAAGTTCTATGAAAAACACGCAAAGACAAACAATAAGTCAGTTTTCGTTGCGCTACGCAGCGTAGTACTGCTACACAAATTCTCGTAGCACTGCTACAAAATCCGCGTAGAACTGCTACGGAAAGGTCTTTTCGAGGCACACAAATCATAGTACATCAGCGAGCAATATTTTCGTAGCTGATCCGAGTACTTTGACGTTAACCTGCTCTGTTTGTAAATCCTTGACTGTTGTTTAACGTTGTTACTTTGGTGATTTTTATATAATCTAGTGAGCACCAAGAATTTTTTATTGGTGTATAATGCTTGTATTGTTTTGGTTTTCTTTCGGGATATATTGAGAAAAGAGATTTTACGATTTACTTTTGTAGTTTATTGTTGTAACCTTAAAATTGACTGTGCTATTCAGTTTTACATTGGTTTTACATACGCTTTACGGTCAAAAGATGAAAAGTTTATGGCTGTTCTAAACTATAAAGCCGTTTTATCGGCAGCAGGATATGAAGTTGGTTTTTAAAGCGACATTTGGTTTGAATTGTTTTCACATAATCTTGCATCAGTAGACATCATTGGTATGACTATTAAGTAGAATTTTATGAACAGACCCTTCATATAATGACGGAAATTGTAAATCAAACATCATTTACTTTTAACGTTATGATTCATACATTGAATAACTCGCTTTGTTGCCTGTTCCAGAACGCCCGAGGCTACAAATGAAATTTCTTCCTTTGTGCCTTCATATTTCACCCAGCTACGTCCATTTCTGGACAACATGATTGTACCATCTCTAGAAAACTACTGTAATATAACAGCTTAAGGTTCAGTATTACTCAACGGTAGAGTAGCGCATATCCCAACCGGTTAATGCAATGTTCTGTCACTGCACATGGTAAAATTTGCTTTTAGGATATTCGGTTCAGCTCAGAGTGGCGCAGAGGATAGTAGTTGCTGATAATTCAGCACAAATGGATTTTCTGCAAACTCGGGTACATATTGTGGTACAATAGATAAATGCTCCTACATAACTTTAGCGTACCTACCTACATACGTTAAGCTTTGCATCTGCAGAACTATCGTTATGTTAAATACAATTAAGCGTTGCTAAAGGCTCATTATAATAATTATCAAGTTGTAATAATATTTACCCATCTGTACCTTTCTCTTTCTAATAAGATTGTATAGTTAATTATTATGTTTAGTGTGTAATTGTCAACATTTATTTTTATTGCTCTGTTCTACGTGTGTACCAAAATCCACAACGTATATCTTAAGTTTCGTTATTTTAAGTATTATCTCTGTTTATTTCCGCGATAAAACGAAATAAAAATAAAAGAAACGCTGTTTAGACTCTCGCGATATAAAAACAAAAGCCGTATTAACATTGAAATTAAAAACATTCCAGCCACTAGCGTAAACATCGTTAAAATATTTAAATGTAATTTATTTTGTGCGAAAATTAAGATAAAGAAATAGCGAGGGCACCGTTTCAAAGAAAATAGCGCTAAGAATTGTCTCTCTCGTTATAAACTGACAAATCCACGACATTTTTTTCCAGAAAGCTGGAGAATTAGCGTGATCAATTGCGTTCTTCGGCACTTCTTAACTTCATCTCTGCCTAAAACGAATGGGGCTATTTCCAACGGAGAAAAACGTTACTAAATTTTACATGAAATTCATATGTTAAACTACCGAATTAAAGATGTTTGACAAGCTTTTTGCTTCTCAACCTTGAGTGAGTACGGAGACTAACGTAGGTTGACGGATTTTTTATAAATTTTGGTCAGTAAATAAATAAATAAATAAATAAATAATGTTGGACAATTCACACAGCATTATCTAGCCCCAAGCTAAGTGTATGTTTGGGTATTTTATTGGGTAATTATGTCCACGGCAATATAAGGCACTGTAATATCTTATGGTCATTAACAAGTCACCTTGAATCATTGTAAAGGTCTCAGATCATAATCAGCTCATCAGGCGTAGTGTCATTATGCGGTGAGTGCTAGTGACAATTATGCGAGGCGGGTTATGAATCGCGGCCCGCCCAGCACGCGCCCAGATAACATAATTACCCGGTTATTAAGCGACACCTATTATTCATAACAGGGACCTTGCATTAATCAGGCTGTATCGGAATATACACATTATATACCAGCTTCTGCCATTGGATTCGGACATGTTTTTCCGGGATGAAAAATACCATATAATGTTTTTCTAGATCTAAAATTGTAGAACTGCTAAGATAAAGTATCTTATCAGCTTTGCGATCTGCTCTGTCTTGTAGTTTTGGCGTTGGCTTTGCCCAAACATCTCACTACTTTACAATCTTTCGCCATTATTATATCAGTCGGTCGGAGTATCCTACTGATCAAAGTTTTACTAACGTAGTTCATAAATTACCCATTGGCTATCTTGATTGTCAACCTAAAACTGAAGTGCTTTTGTTCTACAAAAGCGCTTCGAAGAATATGATCAGGCCAGTTAATTTTGTCTTTATTACCATGTATTTATAGGAAATACTCAATTTAGTGTAGTAGTTAACCTGTTGACTACCAGGTTGTCGCAAACTCAAACTCAAGGCACTTATAACATAAGCCAACCAGAACAACGTAATTTTATCCGGCGTTTTTCTTTGGCGAAGAATCATACACGTATTCTATGCAGGACATTCAAAAAAATACTAAGCGATCATGTACGGTTCTTTGATCTCATCTTTGAAAGAAAAGGTGGTCAAATGCTTTACCATCGCTAAAAAAAATATATTTGACTGAAGTTTGATTTCTGCAATAGGTAACTATAAAATAATTCATTGGGTTTCTGAAGTTTTACGTGGACTTCTAAATCTTTGGGAAATGTTTCTTGAAAAAAAAAACAACCTGCAAAATGCTATTTTATTGCTACGTGGAAACTCATTAACGTTCTGTACTTCTTATCGAAAGAAAATTTGTCAGATGTTTGATTTCTGTAATTTTACATAGATTTGTAAGTCTTTGGAAACTTACGGTATGTTTTATATTGCCTATTTTCCAAATTATGGTTAAGAATGAAGCATGTCCTAAGACACGCCGTAGTAGGTAGGGTATTCTTACCCATAATAATATTTCTTATCCGAACTTATTCGTTAAATCATGACTTTTTCATAACGGTCCCATTGCGTTGCTATAAAATATAAGCCTTCAAACAGCGGCGCTCGCGTCGAAATCTGCGAATTATTCACGTAGATCGTGTTCCCTCGGAGCTGTTTCTTTATTACTTCCATTCTGCTCGCCTCACCGCCTTATTTCACATATTTTTATTGTTCTCTTTCAGAGTTTACAGAAACACAAAGGGCGAACAATGTTACCGTAAAAGCCGGTTAAGTCTTAGTACTTACTTCGCTGTCTAATTCACCTTTTGAATTCAATTGTAATCGAATAAGGGTGTTATTGTTAATTTTGTTGTATCATTTCCCTAATGAGTCTTTGTTTTAAAATTTCCTGCTAAAGAATTAATTTTTCAGAGGAAATAGTGCTTATTTCTTCTGAAAAATATCTTTAATTCATCACAACATTAGCATAAAACAAAACCCTTGGCGCGTCTATCTGTTCGTCTGTCTGACCAATTAATTAGAATTATTTATTATTGCACTTGTATATTAACGGCTCTTTGTTTATGACTGAAAATATCTTTTTTAATAAATGGAAATACTGCTTTGCAACCCGTGCCACGGGCGGGTTGCTACAACTAAGTTTTCAGTTAAAACTATAATTAATAAAAAATCTAAAGTTTACTTTGATCAATTGCTCCTTATCCGAGTTCCTAACTGGCACGGCGAAAACAGTTAAATTCTTTATTTTTCTTATCTGAGCAGCGACGCCAGGCAACAGGGTGGAATTTATCACCGGCGCCTGCTTGCGTCACTCAATAAATAAAACGAACTTTTTCTCTTGGAGTTTAGACTCAATTTGGCGTATATCTCTACCATATGACCAACAACGCTTCAATTCTTCACGTCAAAAGAGTTATCATTACAAAGGTTTATTTAGCGAAGTTTGATAGGAAAACAATAGCTCGCGGCTTCGTACCTTAACGCTTCTTCCCAAAAAATGGAGCCTTATTTTTAGTTGAATTATATAAAATGTAGACAAACTTTAGCCAAATTTAACATCGAACTGTTCAGAAGTTTTGGAGTTCCTAGGTCGCAAAAATGTAAACATACCCACATACTCACTCACAAACTTTCGCCGTTAGTATTTACATGCTTCTGCCTGCGGCTTCGCGCAAGTTTTTCTTTTTATGAAAACCCAGGTATAGATCTACATTTACGCAAAATTTCGGCTCGATCCGTTCAGTTGTTCTGGCATGCAGTGGTAGACAAACTTTTGGATTCATAATTAATTAGTATAATAAGAGGATCAATCGGTTTCAGAACCAAGTGGAACTCTCCACCATAGAGCTATGTGAGTTCTGTGTCGGCTTGTTAATGTACTGCACCTTGTTAGTTCGGGTGTTATCGACCTGGCGGCGTGGAAAATAATTGCGAAATAAAATTAGTTTTACGTTTAAACGAAGGAGAGTTCGTTTACTTTAAATAAACGGAGGTGAAAAGAAAATTGAGAATTCAGTAAGCAACTGTGAAATTAATGCGATGAATATATAAAAGTGTCAAGGTTAGACAATTTATAAAAATATACGCGTTCTTAAAAAAGGCTTTTCTTGGAATGTTAAGTTAGAATGGCTGAGTACTGGTTGCAAACATAACAAAATACTAAATCTCTAACGCGAAAAAAAACCGTCGTAATAAGACTTAAAACCGCAGCACTAATAGTTTTTTTCTTAAATGAACTTTCCCTTAATAGAGTGGAGACAAATCGCCGTCAGTCCGCAAACAGGCGCCTCAATCTGTCTTGTACAGTGTAATAGAATCGATAGAGGGCGGTTGACCGCGTACCCCCCGGATATGACCTGTCATCCGGACATCTGACAGAATTGTGTAACGGCCAACATAGCCTGTTTACTCCCCTTATTGTGTACAAACAACACTTGACTCGGTATTATTGATGTGATATTGAATATCCGAGACGTGGGTTTTGGAATATTTTTCGCGTAGTTTATATGAGTTTTCTGAAATCCGTTTAGTAGGGTCCAACACAGATCCTTTTAGTTCCTCTCGTCTATTTTTGGACGAGCAAAAGTTTTAACAAGACATGCGTATGGTTTCAAGCATTTGAACAAAAACTGGGGTGAGCTTTGTGCCAGTTGGGTTGGTTAATTGTTTGCGGGCCGTCGGGACAGGACATTGACTACCCGGGCGTGCGTCACTCTCGACACTGTTTCCCGTCACTAGTGATTTAGGAGTCACTAAGTTGCCGTTTTTCGAGAATTAGGTTTGGGTTTTACCCGAAAGTTATGGTCGTCAATTTCGGTGGTTTCTAAAACTGGTTTATAGTTTTGTTATCATACCGTCATAATTACCTTGGATAATAGATGTGGATGTTTGTAAATGCTTTTGAACTTACCTGAAAAGAAGAAAAAGGATTCATAAGTAAAGAACAAAAAAGTTAATGTGGGGCCCCACAACAAGTATACATGCACAAATGCACATAGTGTGTTTTATATACAATTTACTTATAAATGTGACTTTTTATTTGTTTTCTAAGTAGCTGTCTTCAAAACAGAAAGGTAGGAAACAAAATCCAAGCCCCTTATGAAAGATTCAAGATCAGACAGGTAACAAAAACCATGCCCCTTATAAAAGATCCAAGATCTAAAGACTTCGTCTCTTATTCTTCAGACGTCAACGCGTAATTAGATATCGGCACTTGTCAACGTCTTACTTCAGTGGAAACGGAAAAATATAAAGGTTTTTTCGCACATCGTAGGTACTTACTACCTACGTATACTGCCGTTGATCCCTAGTGAACAGTGCCAGTTGATTGGACAACGAACCTGACGAGAGTGGATTGATTCCACTCCCTCTCCCGAATTCCACAACAAAATGTTATTACTGAAACTATCTCCACGTTTATTGACCCACTTCGGTAATTATTTTTCAGGACTATATGGCGTGTAGGTATTTGATGCCATAGTACAGATGATGAACTACAGATATTTTTACCTTCGAAAAAAGAAAGAGATTCTGTGTATGTGTGCCCGCCGTTTTCTCTGACAATTGTAGATCGATTTGAATGATTTTTTGCTATTATTTAGAGAATGATCGCGAGTTAGTCCCAAAAAAATATCCTAATGGAATAGTAATTGCTCCGCAAAACTTAAATTCGTGAAGTGATTTCAAACGAAATTTTTTAAATTATGCAACAAAGTATTAGTACCTATTCTGCACAAGCATAATCAAGGTACTCTACTGTCTAATAAATTCACGAAGCAGCATGTGACTAAGTTATAACTTTACTTACCTTTAAGCTAGCTAAGCTTCATAAAGCACTTGGCGCCACTACCATTCTCTGAGATATCCGCTGTACATTTTTTACATTTTATTTATACCTTTCGTACGTACATAAGTTGTGTTACTGTATATATATGTGCACTATGTAGATAAGTTGGCGGTAGCACCGTAATTACATTAGATGTTCGATCATGATTCCCACGGCGCGAGACTATCCAATCGCAATATTATTTTTGAATATTTCATATCTTCTCCGCAAATTACTCCCAAGGTGGCTAAGAGAGATTATATAACGTGGCAGATTTCTCAGATTAGCTAGGTACTTATTGTTATTGTTCTGGAAGTTCTGGAATAATTGTACTTACAGACCAGAGACTAAATGTTCCTTCATCTTATTTCAAAAGATTAACTTTTTTATTTGGTTTGTAATTGATCATTATGGAGAACGGGGCCATTTATTTAACACATCATATTTCCCACTAATATTGTAAAGGAAGTTTGGATGGATGGATGGATGTTTGTTACTCAATCAGAACGGCTGAACGGATCTGGATGTAATTTGGCACAGAGATAGATTATACTCTGGAATAGCATATTAGGCTACTTTTTATCCTGGAATTCCCACGGGAACGGGAACTACGCGGGTGAAACCGCGAGGCGCTGCTAGTATATTATAAATGCGAAAGTATGGATGTTTTGATGGATGGATATTTGTTATTTCTTCACGCCAAACTACTGAACGGATCGGGCTGAAAATTTTCACAGATGTAGCTCTAGGCTTGGGATCAATCATAGGCTTTTAATCCCATAGGACAGTTCCCATGGGATAGAAATAACCTTTTTAACGTTTCCATAGAAACAACGCCTGCGAAGCCGCGGGCGCAAACTAGTAAATCATGTTATTAAAAAACAAATACAAAGGAATACCACAAAATAAACAAAAGATTTGAGTATAAGTAAAATAAAACGCGAACATTTTAACATCTGCAATTCTCCATAAATACAGAATGCAAAGAAAATGGAACAAACCTTTAGGTTGAATTCCATTTTCAAAAGAAGCTTGATTAAATCGGGAATAAAAATGGTAAACAATGCACAACCGAAGAACAAACCATCAAAGGCCTTCGGAGGCGACAGAACAAAACTCAATTACGCGCAGACAGAATTGATCAATTTATTATAACTCTTCCGAACCCTTCATTAATTTAAAAGACAGTGAAAAACTTTGGTAATATTATTGAAAACTTTTATATAGATGCAACATTAAAATTCGCCTCGCAAAATACAAACTTTAGGTAAAAGTTTATGATTTATTATAGAACTGAAACTATCTCTCCTTAACTTAAATTAATTTATGTAGTACAGTGTTTGTGTGTTACTTTTTCTGGAAAATAAAACTTTTATTTATTATTATTATATCGTTTGTTATATTGTATGTGTTTATCTAAGTGATGAAACCAGAAAGACCAAATATTTTCCGTGTTCTTAAGGTAAGGAAATAGCAGTAGATAATCATGTGACTATTAAAAGTGAACATAATCTAACACCGAATAAGTCATCATCATCATCAGCCTATATTAGTCCACTGTTGGACATAGACCTCCTCTAATGAGCGCCATAGCGCCCTGTCTTCAGCTTGACGCATCCAGCATCTGCCAGCAGTCTTTCCCAAATCATCATCCCACCTGGTCGGAGGGCATCCTACACTACGTTTGCCGAGTCGTGGTCTCCAGTCAAGAACAAGTTTACCCCAGCAGTTGTCGGTTCTTCTAGAAATATGGCCAGCCCACTGCCACTTCAGCTTGCTAATCCTTTGAGCTATGTCGTCAACCTTAGTTCCCTGTCGGATGTATTCGTTACGAATAAGTATTTAGTTAGATACAACTATAGGAACACATTATAACACTTAGTTCTGTACATAACAGTTGGAAAAACACTACACTTATCAGTAATAGAAGACACATCCACCTTCCCATACGTAACCTTCTTAATACCAACCCAAATGTCTAATAATAAATTCCGAGGATGTTACAAAGGAGTAGGTACTACAATTCCATCAGAGGAGTCACCTGCGGCTCAAATCGCGGCCGTGTATCAAGGAGCGAGGCGGGTAGTACGTCACAAATCATTTTACGGAATGGCAATACTAGTGATACCATAATTCACCTTTTTTGTCCGTGATGAATGTTGCCAGGTATGTTAGTGCTTAGCAATGACAACGTTATACTCGTAGGTAAGGTTTTGGAAAACAATTTGCGAGCAAAGTGATATTGTTGAAATAAATTGATAAAGAATCATGGTTCTGGTAGTGACCGTTCTTGAGCGTTAAGACAGCCAATTGTTTTTTTGTAAATGTATTTTAAAGTAGTTGTTTGTAAGATTCAGTGGGGAAAGAGAATATTTCATCTTTGAATGTCATTAATTCATTTGATTACATCAAAATCAAGTAGTGTAGAATCATTGCTGATTTTGTTCTTTAGTAGACCTTCTACTACGCTTTATTTATATAAAAAGGTATTTGGACACAGAAATATGTATGAAAGTTACTAAGTCAAATAACATAAAATGGGAACTCATAAATTTTAAATTGGTCTCTACCTGTCAAATAATTTGAAGCATTTCCTTCAAGAAATATTATTACGAGTTTGTTGCGTGCTACGAGACGTCGCGTCGTCGGGTCGCTATGAAAAATGCTCGTAGTTGACTGGTTCCGCTGGCGCCTGAATGTCGGCCAGGGTGGCCGGGTAGCCGGGTAGCCATTAATAGTCGCCTGACATTTCCTTGAAAGGAAAAGGTCAAACAAATGCACTCAACTCTGTACTGAAGTAGAAAAGCACAACTTTTATGTACATTTATTTTCACGATTTTCATTCAGAATATTGGTAGTCTAAATGGATATACTTGACTTGAAATACTATACGTTTGATATATATAAATTATAATGTCTGTAAGTAGGTACTGCTTTCCGCAAAATCTCATATAATTGATCAGAACACCAGGTACCGGCCGAGTCAGAAGTGTCTTTGAAATCGTATGAAACGCATATTTTTTATTATGAATATTCAACACGCAAACTTAACTTTAGTAACAAAGAAAATAATAAATAACAGTCAAACAATAGAAACAAATTAGAACTAGTGTTTACAATTAAAACGGTTGACCTAACAGCACTGTTGCGAACAATCTACAGGTAGCTCAACTAAACCATATCAATACCAGTCGGAAGCGTCCTCCCCAAGACGCTGGCTATACATTGCCCCGCTGTATGGTAATGCTGATGGTGTGACAATGAAACTTGGTTATAAGAACTGTATTAAAGCTATTAATATAAGACAAAAATAAATAATATTATGGTGTAACAATACAACCCTCTTGTCATGGCATACATGAACTACATAAAGGCGCGTTCACACATCATCCGTTTAACAGGACCTGTTTTCTTCGTGATGGCGTGTGTAGTTGTAGGAGTGAGTTCACACACCGACAGTAGGTATTCCAGTAGCAAGGGACCCGTAAAAAATGGATCCGCTGTGTGAAAGCGCCTTATGTGGATAGGTAAAGAGCACGTTTCAGCAGTCAGCTTTTTATAGTAGTGTGACCCCACTACTGCAATTTTAACACTTTACAATCTACCTATATCTACGAGTTTAATCGGCACACAAAGCTCGCATTTTCACGAACATCCCATCCTAATTAAAAACCATAGTCACCTAGCAACACTTATCGGGGTGACCACGCGCGCTCTGTTTATTTAGGATCGTTGTTTTAATGGACAGAGAGAATGTTATGGGTCGGTATTCCAGGGCCCTAATTGTCAAATCCGAGAGAACGAGCCGCGTCAATTTTAATTTAGCTTGATGTAGGAGTATTTTCTGGCACGTGCACCTCTCACATTGGCTGCGGATGTAATGTGAGTTTTATCACGTTGGTTCAAGATTCAAAAGGTGAGCAACCCTTTCGGGCTAACATATAAGCCTTGGAGATAGATTATGAGCTTTAGGACAATGTATTACGTTTCAATTTCACTTGTGTGCTTGAGCTTTTGATGTAGGTACTTCGCGTTCTGTGGTGTTGTCTCCCCTAAAGCGAAACAAGGTGGAAATAATCGCGGCACGAAATTGTGGCACATGACGAAAGTAATGTGAGAGTATTTGAGGGCGGAAATTAATTTTCAGGTAAGTATAGTATTTCATTAGATAAATGTAACGGCGGGGATTGTGGTAGGATTTTGTAACCTGTTTAGGAAGATGACTGACGTGACTCATTTAAGTAAACAATTTTGCTGATGGCAACAACGTGGAAGCTATCGAGTTATTCAGTTTTACATCGCCAAAATAAACCTGGTTTCAAATGACGAGTACGAGTTAATTCGACAGACATTCACCCTAACAGACACGCTATCCTACAAACTGCGTGACAAAGGCTCATTTTATTAGACACCCAAACGGCTCCCTGTAGATTTACAAAAAGGGACAAAACTTGTAAATAAAGCTCAAACGGAGCCCAATCTATCGGGAACACATATTGTGGAAGTGCGGGGACACGGAACTGCTCGTCGGGACACTTGCGATACATCTAGGGTCCCCGGGGACCGCCCTATAGCGTATTACCCGCCCGAGCCGTCTTGATATTTCAGCACACATGCTCAGCATTTTCAATGGGGTAGGCTCTTTCAAAGCTAGTTTTGGCGAAAAAGTTGGTGTAGGTACCTAAAGACCTCTACAAAGTTTCATTAAAATTTTTGACTACTTACTGATAATGTTCGAGTATGCAAGGTCTATACTTTAATTCCTACCTTCACTACAAAGAATATATGTACCTAACATCTTTCTATGCAAACCAGTCATTGCCATCGATCGAGAAGTACCTAAATTTCAAAATATTTACTATAACAATATAGTATATACAATAAATATAAGTATCAAAACATAACAATCCATGATAAAATCAATAGATTTAAGAATACCACAAGTCCTAGAAACCGCAGACTACAACTTTACGCCCACACATAAACATCGAATACGTGTACCCACTACACTGTCACGGTTAGCACGGTTGCCATGGCGACGGAGACGTGATCCCTTAGTAAATAACCGCTCGCTTAGCGGGGTGTCGCGGAAATTAGGGAGAGCAGCCAACCTCGACACACTACCTGATTAAATCCAAGCAAAATGCGGAAAATTACTCTAATCGGCTACCTACGTTTTAATCATCGACAGAGACATTTTACCCCTACCCACCCTGTATATCAACTTGCACGTGTCAATTTGAACCTTGTGTCCAATAAATATTTGCCTTGCCTTGTGCTTAGTACTTACCTACTGAAAGTTGCCTCCAAGTTGCCAACTTTCAAACCAACACTCCTTGCAAAGTTGAAACAAACGACTTGGAACGAAAGGCCACGTGGCATTTAAAGTAGGTGCCCATTCTACCTACGTTGTTCGAACATTGTTCACTTTTAAATTTTTACAATGAATTAAGGTGCAATTTAGAAAATTTGAAGAAACTATCTCTAATTACTATCTAGTTGGATTCATAGGTACATTATACTTATTCCTAAGACTCAGCGATCTTTAGTGTGTCTTGGACTCCGAAAAGATAAGTTTCATATAGTCCTCTCTAGACATCATAGACATATCTAAATTCTTCTTAACTCAAGTGACTTAGGTAGCCTGGACCTGGACCCGTACTCGCAAAAACGAAATCGAAGTTTCTGATTCGTTTTCGTGCAAACTCTTATCATATACAATCGACATATGAGTTGTTTTTGCACGAAAACTAACGAAGAACTATGAGTTTCCTTTTCCGAGTAGGCCCTCTATATAAAAAGTAATATTACGTATATATTACCAACTCTACAAACGAAGACCAATTATCCATAAATTAATACTTACACACAAAAATTCTTTTAGCTGCCTGAAAAAGTTTATAGAGCAATATTCGCTACAATTTGGCTTCTACAAACAGATCAGGCATTTTAGATTATCATTGCAAACATATTTTGAATAAAAAAAATAATGACTGACAATCCACACAGCATCATCTAGCCCCGAGCTAAGCAGAGCTTGTGTTATGGGAACTACCTCATACCGACCATATCAAAATCAAATCAAAATCAAAAATTCTTTATTTCCATAAATACAAAAATGTACACTTAGAAAAGGTCAAATTCTTAAAATAAATCACTGACACGGAAATAAAGTAGTACTTTTGTATGTATGTTATTATGTTAAGTAGATGGCATTCTTCAAACTGCAGTCTTCAGAAACTTTTCGAGAGTTTCTATAATAGCTTTGAGGGGATTTCGGAGAGAAATATCCAACTTCCTAGGTGGACTTACTGAAGTCACTTTCAAATTATATTGCGGCTTTGTTTATTTGGAACGAAGAGGGACTGATTAACTTGAAGGAGCTAGAGTGCTCAACTAGAAATGCATCAATTCATAAAAAATAAGGTAAAAAAGAAAAATTACTTTAGCAAAATAGGTAGGGCGTTTATGTAGAGGTTAGAGGGGAAACTGTCGCTTGGGACACCCATACAGGGTGCCACGAAACATGTGTACTAAGCCGAAAGGGGATGATTCTGGACCCCGAGGAGATCAACTTTAATTCTAAGATTTTTTATTTTCAAGCATTTTTTTTTAAAATCAATGAGTCTCTTGCTTCATATTCGTGTTATTTTACGTTCTTACATTACCATTCCACCAGGGTACCACGTAATATGTGTACAAAGCCACACATATTACGTGGTACCCTGTAGAATGAATTTGAACAGCACTTAAACTATCCGATCAGCTCAGTAAAAACACATTTAATAATTACAACTCCATTAATCCCAGTCGATATGACGCAGCAGGCTTTCCTGCACGGCATTAATACATTTCCGTCTCCATTGAGAGCGAAGATGGATTAATTTCACCAGAGTCAAGATCCGTCTGCCGCAGTCGCTTTCAGTATTCGCAAGAATACTACTTTAGTTCAGACTAAGTTCCAATTGAAACTGTAGATGGGATACAGTTTGACAAGAGATTTGTGGCTGAGTTGCTTCGAGCATTCCAACTGGGAAAGTTAATGAGACATTTAGAGGTGTACGTGGATATCGAGTGGAGGTACTATTTGAAATTCAGTCATGAAAATTAATGTTATAGAAATAGTTCTATTTGAAGCGTTCTTTAGAAAAAAAACTTTTATATAAGTTTTTGGCGATAGTTTTCGTGGTGACTAGATTCAGGTGTTACTTACATTACACCATAGGCTACGTGACTACTACTGGGAAATAATTCTAACGTATTGTCTGCTAAAAATAATGCAAAGTGTAATATTTCTTCAAGGCCAGTCGTATTAGTTAAATAAAACTAAATTTTAAAGTTTGAATAAAATAATGGCGCGTCAGAACGATAATCTCTGTCATGGCTCCGGTGACATGACTCAATAATGTCACACCTCACACCACACCTAACAAGAACAACAACACGCACCGTAATTTGTGATAGATGTGACCTCACCAGCGATGCAACCACACGCAGAGTGTTTTCGGTCACGTGATCATATATAAAATTAGCAATTTTCTTATGAAAATCACCTGGTTACGCTTTGTTACGTTGTCACTGACTAAGATGAAAACATATTGCAACTTATTTTCAATATAGTCTAATAGCCTAATAAGTAATTTAAAGGTCATGTACATGTATAGGTTTTTGTTAGCCAATAGGACTAAAGTAAAACATTTTATAAAGTCCTCCATTTCTAATCCTAGAGGGACCTAAGTAAGAAACAATTTTTATAAATTGAGACAAGAAGAAACCCGTTAATACTATAGTTAAGGAAAATATTTAGCAAATTTTCAAAATATTTGTAAAATCTTCCTTTAGTCGAGAACCAAGATACACGCAAAAATGTTTTATAGTCCTTCCCTTTCGATCTTTTCAATGGGAGCAGGAAGGAAAGCAGTCTTCCTTTGATAAAGTGAAAAATAGCACCTTCAACGTAGCCTGCTTCTTTAGGGCGATAGCTGAAGGCATGTTGGGCTTTACAAAAAGGGCTTGGAAGTCATCAGTTTCAATGATATATTGAAAGTTTATATTGAAAGACTGGAAGTAACCCTTTCAGTTATTTGGTCCCTGTAATAAATTAGGTGAGTATGTAGGTACTCGGATCAAACATACCTACTCGCATGGAATTATTCCATGCGAGTAGGTACTCGCGCCGGAATTATTCGAGACCTTTATGCTAAATACTTGCCTTTTTATTAGGCTTCTTTCTTGATATCTTTAAGAAACAATAAAAAAAGTTCTGAATAATCCAGCTTTTCACTACCAATTACATAAATGCAAGGAAATATATTTACAATACTATACTTTAATGTCACGTTTATACAGTATCTCTAAAAAGCTGCGACGCGAACTTCTACAATATTTCATTATAAAACCTGTTGAAATACTATTTTTGTTCCGTACCCTCCGTAGCCGGGTGGTACTGGCGCAAGTGTCGTCAGCAAAAGCCCTTGAGCGTGACTCGTGAGTTAACAATGCGGCCGCTCTTAGGCCCTTTGACCTGCGCCACGCTTTGTCGCCCGAGGACGGAGATGACATCTTCCTATGTATCTTCAGTCTTCTGTACATAATGATGGACAGGTGTCTCGTGCTTCGGGAATTTCAACCAAATTTCACATTCAGACATGGCGTGTGTAGATAATCGTTCTTACGTCAGTTTTTCTTTATATTTCTTTAGTTGGAATAACAATAACTCTCGTCTGTAAGCATCGGTATTTGAGCTACCAGAATCGATGTTCTCCGAAAATAACTATGTAGGTTTACCTAAGCACTAATTTTGATACTGTAAGTAGCCCTAGGCTGCTAATTCGGGACATAAATCGAAGATCTTGTCAAAGTCAACGCCATAAATCCTATTGAGGAAAACAAGATTGTGGGAATGTTGCTTATTAGAACAAGCCAATACTGGAACTAGCTTGCACACACTCGACGAGATCTAAACATAGGTTATGGAAAGATAATTATATCCAGGACAGTATGTCCAGTACTTGAATAAATTGAACGTAGAGTTTTCTTCTTGTGACATTCGAGAGTCTTCAAGATTATTTTAGGTTTATATTATCTACACTCCAAGATGTCGAAAGTTTCATATTTTCCTCGTTAACTCGAGACTTTCGGTTGAATTATTTCGCTTCAGGCATTTTTCAAGTAACCTTCCTTATGTCAAAGCAGTAAAGACTAAAGCAACTTGAGATGTTCCATGTGAAGTGAATCTTTACCTTTGCGACTCCGCAGTCCTTCTGAATGCGTTCAAGTAAAAATATCCAAAGTCTTCAAAAAATGTTATCTGAACTTTTCACTCCAGATGTTATGAAGTTAAACATTTTCTACGGAACTCGCATCTCTGCTTCAACGATAAAAAATTCTCTCAACTTAATCTGTAATAATTGAATTTTATGAGTACCTACCTAATGCGCATGATTAATAATTATCATGAACTAATGTGCTCGATGATCTAAAACAAAGTGCCCGATAGCATTGTTAAAAGGAAGCTACAAGGTTTCACGTATTTTAAAGTTCCTCTCTTATACGAATTTACTGCGGGAATAAAGCAGAGTTCCTCGACAAGCAAAGGTCGACGTTAGCAGTCGGCTCACGTATGAGGACTTGATATCTAATATTATGGTGGCGACAAAAAATGAGCATTACAAAACTGACTCAACGTACGCGGCGAGAATACAGCCTACATTACACACTTGCCCAGAGTCTTACGAAAATTGGCGCATTTTAAGAAAATGTGCACTTTGTTTCTTACCTTATGCTCTTGCATTATCTTTTACTAGTACCTTAATGTCTATTAAGTTTTGGTTTATATTCCACTAGCTCCCGTCGGGCTTGAAACGGGTACCTAGCAAAACAGTTTCAATAGGTATTTTTATGAGAAATAATTCCGTACTACAATGTTCTCATTTTACTCTAGTGGTTTACGCGGCGTACGCCAAATGAAGTAAGTATTTGCGATGATAGTTACAATATATATATATATATATCAGAAATCGCATAAAGTTGCAGTACGGAGCACCTGCGTCATGAACTGCGAGCATTCACGCAGATAAAATGGCTCTCATTTTATGGCAGTTTATGATTTACGTACACATTTAACGTTCGATTTAGCACCGTCACAACTGCGCTTTCAATAAATACGCTTGTTAAAAGTGAAGTCGTGATTGTGCGTTAAAATCTGCTTGTGGAGTAAGCTAGGTAATGACGTTTAACGACAGCTTAAACAAGAGAACAATGTCAGATGCTATAGCAACATAGGAAATCTGTGCTAGTTAGGGTCAGCTTACATTATAATTATTGTGGCCTATAACGTAGGTTTGAGAAATAGAAAAACCAGAAGTGTTCAGTTCTACGAAGTAAAAGCTTATAACAGCTTAAATTTCCTGAATTTACCAAAGCCTTTTCCCTCATAGAGGTTTATTGGAAAATACCCGATAATTCATTACAGCAATGATAAATGTTCGTTTCCGTGGATCCATTCAAACGGGCCCTTTTTACTTTAACAGTGATACGCAAAAAGGGGTGGAAGGCCGACCGGCAGGAAGGGGATGATATAATCAATCTAGGGCTGTCCCAATGATAGAACCACGGTCAGATTGGTGCTGGTAAATGACAGAGCCTTTTAATGAAAACAATGCTTCGGCTCCATAGCTGCCTTTGGAAATATTCGATTCACCAAATTGATAAAATCTATTCGATTATAAAGGAAAATCTCAACGTCCGCGTCCTATGATCTGAAGTGTAACAATACTTTAACGAAAGATCACTTAAAAAGGTATATGGTACAGAACAATACAGCCACAAATAAACCAATTTCCATGGATCGATGACGTAAGTTTATGCAGAAATGATTTAAAAACCGCACTTAAATTACGTTCAGGACACATTCCATCAAAGAAATTTGCATTTTTCATGAAAGAAGTACTGTCTCCTAATTGTAACGATTGCGGTGTCATTGAAGATATACACCACATATTGATGGAATGTGTCCGGAATGAGAATCTCAGAAGAACCTGCTTCAGCGGGTACAATACCATTCGAATCGGCTATAAATAGCGGTTTATATAGCATTTTGGCTGACTCTTTATCAGGCAAAACCGAGACGACTATATAAATTTGCAGAATTAGGTGCTCTTAAGTTGATTTTTGTTCTTTACATTTCGTTTTCTTCAGTTTAGTGGTTTTTTCGTGTTTGTTGACATATTTAATAATTGTGATATTTTCCTTAGCTCACAAAATAAAGTCCGATGTGGAGAAATAGTAGAAGAATACCTTACAAAACATGGACGAAACCATGGAATGTTTTACTGGCAGCAGCGTACGAAATGCGGGTAGAAATAAATCAGTGAGCGCAAAACTGCCACGCGAGTGAATCCCATCGAAAGCATGTCAACGATGCGTCAAGCGCGGATTTATAGGCACCACTGGCAGTATTGTGCAACTACGTACTAAATATGTACATGTAGGTAACCATAAAACGTACTAAAAAATATGTAGGTACATCTAGATACCGAAAATTATTTTATGGTAAATAAGTTCTGTTTTTCATAACACGCACAACACAAACTTTCATTTTGCATTACCTAGCATCTTTATCCTATATTGGTCTGTTTAGAAAAGTAAGGCAGCTTTGAATTGTTAAAACGTTTAGAGCCGAATAAGCCACAAGTTTCCTGACGGGATACCATTAACCTTCCTGCCAAATTTCATTAATATCCGTTCAGCCGTTTAAGCGTGAAAAGTTAACAAACAGCTACTTTCGAATTTATAATATAAAGTAAATATGGATTACGTAGGTATCGATTCGACCAAAAATAACCGAAGTTGTATAAGCAAACGTAAACTTTATGTTTTCTTCTCCTCCCTACATTATTTATATCAGTAAACGTTAATACAGCAGAAAATAATAATTTCCCTTTACCGATCGGTAAGAGATATGCACAATTTTCCGCGTCGTTTGCGCGTGACGCCGGAACATGTGGGTTACTTTTTCGGGCTCATTGAATTGAGATATCTACATCCAATGTACCTTTTTTGTTTCATCCTGTTTCGTTTTTATCATTTGTACCGTTCCATTTGTACATTCCGGTTATTGAATCTTCTTTCACCTTCTTTTATAAGCATTACAATTTGAAGCGAAGTCTACTTTTTCGGTTTTATTATAAAGAGCAATATTAAAACTACTAGTTGACAAGGGGCAGGCACTAAGTTGTGTGTCGTGGGCCATGAAATTGTTAAAACCTTTGCCAATTCTGTTTTGTTTATGTATATCTATGATATTAGTTGTTCAAGCTATTCATTATTACTTGACGCACGAGATGCAACAAAAGGATTAGGTAAATTTTTTGACAAGTGAATAAACGCATGCACCGTGACTTGGCATTTGGGTGATTACTCCAAAATTACAGGGCACCAAATGCCACTAATCCGGCTATAAGTAGTAATGCAAGAGACTAATTCAATGTACAGCAGTAAATAACACCAAGATTAGTGCTTGCAATGAATAGAAACTGGCTTGTCCTGCCTAGAGCTAGCAACGGTCTAATTTATAAATTGCTTAGGAAACGTTCGAAAGTATGTCACATACACAACCGGTAACAAAATCCGTTTCGATTACGTATCGTATCGTTACACAGGGCGTGTGTTTGCCAAACGGGCCACCGAACTGTGACCACCAGCCGTGCTTGCTCTTCGGACATAGAATTACATTTTCTCATAGAATCGGCATTATGTCTATGAAGTATTACATTGTGGTAGGTACTAATTTGATTGAAGTATGTGTGTTTGTCATGGTGTTGCAAATGCTTTTCATAAAAAGAAGAATGTTTTATTTATAAAAAAGCGTAAAACCGCAAAAAGCTATTAATTACACATTATTCTCCCTCCTGTTCCTGAAATTTTAATGAGTAATAGTTTAATCTAAAACTTTGAAACAAGCGGGTAAATATATTATGGCAGAATGTTCTGTTTAGTAAATTGCCCCACTTATAACAAACTATTCCATAATTGGTAAATTACGTCAGATAAACACTCGTACACGACTACATCGTGTGCTATCTGTTCTCGCTTCCCAGAATGGACATTAAATTTTGAAGTTATTATAAAAGTATTTTACTTATTATTTACATATTATATTATACACTATTTAGCTGTTCATAATTTAAATAGGTACTAGTAAATGATAATATTCATGAAGTTTATAAAGTAGATAAAAGTTTTTGTAACATTATAGGTTCTTTCAGAAAAGCTGATTTTAAGTAGACATTTGATTGTGCCTTGAGAGTTTAGATTTATAAACTTTCTTGCTTCGTTATGTGAAAACCAAAATCTATAGTCATGATTTTTTTGAGACAGTTCTGTCCATTCCTATATCCACGGCATGCTCACAGCACCGGTAACTTTAATCTCGAATACTGTTACTTTTTCACCCTTTTCCAATTTCCCAGCCGGTATTACATATGCACCGTTCTGTTCCCGCGAATTGGCCTCTGACGGCCGTTGTCACCGCATTCCAACATTTCCAACTCTACGGAATATTGTATCGATTAAAGTAAGCTACTATAAAGGCGATATTCTATAGCTCTACTTTTACTGCAACTTTTTAACCATGCTCTGTAGCTGTAGCACAGATGAAATACTTCGGCTGTAGCTCTACCTTTACTTTGATTTTTTCGATGCTCTTTCTCTACTGCCTTTTTGTCGATACTGTGGTTTTACTGCTCTTTGCTTCCTTTTTTGAAAACCTTGTTATTGGTTTTACAGTTTCAGTAAATATTGAATGTCCTTTTACTTGTATATCTTTTATATCTCATGTATAACGTATGGATTATAATGTATGGATGTAGGTACATATTATACTTGATGTATAAAATACCGTTACTGTGAATTGCACCGATAGATAACATCCCGGCACTATTATAAATATAATTAGTTTTTGTTTGTTGTCTTTATATATAACTACTCTCGGCTTCAAACTCAACAGGGGGCTTAAGTATCGATGCAGCTCTCTGTACTCAAAATTATGTAAATTACTGTGAAGCGCATGCACACGAAGATACTTCTAAATGTAAGACACGAGTCTAACAGCCTGCTTTGTATTATGGTCTAATGGTTCACCTTGTTTGTTGTTGAATAGAAATGCAGAGTTGTACAATTGTTCTGTCAGTCAAATAAAATAAAACCTTATCAGTCCTCAGCGAATCAGTCAGACCCCCCAGCTCATCGCTCAAAGATCTTCGACTGGTAGATTTTAATAATTTACATACCTTTGTACCTTATCTACGCAGATTATCATTCCAAAAGTCACTTATAGAATGTATAAGTAATAAATTCAAATATCGCCATTCAAAGTCCCAATTTCAACTTTAAAAATAAACAGTAGGTCACGATGGATATAAAGCAGAGGTAACGTGACATCATTGCGTATGTAACGAAATGGGAAATTGACGGAAGTTGATACAGATTGATTGGCGACGTGGCTGCAAACATTCACAGGCATTTTAAAATATCGACAGGTGACTCAAAAAAAGCTGATTTTCGATAATTATTTATTAGTACTTTACTGAAGGATAATAAAATCAGCAATAACCTGGTTTCTAAATTAAGTTTATACGGAGATATTGTTACTAAAACAATGCATGGCTTCTCCGGCGAATTCATAATCATTTTATAATTTAACATAATTTTGCAAACATTTAATGCAAAATACGATAGGCAGTATCTCTACCTACGGTGCTATTTCCGAGTAAATTACGTTTTGTAGTCTCGTGGTCTTGCAACAAGGTTCCTAAGAGTCATTATTTACCAGAATCAAATTGCAGCAAGTAATGACAATGAATGACTTAACTACAAACCAATGGGAATGTGACACAGATATAAATAAATAACTTCAGTCTCTCTATCATAAAGTATGGAAGCCAGATCAAAAGAAGTAGTTTACCCACCTATCGAGTAAATCATCGAAACGAGTACTTTGCCGGCTTTATTCGAGATAGCACTTATAACTGGTATTGCCAGGTACAATAATATATCTGTCAGGATACCGGTTAATGAGGATCTACTCGAAATTAATTACACGATATTTTTAGTAAACTAGGCCGCTTGAATTATTTATAGGAAAGCGGGTAAACAGTTATCTAGAAACACACTCACGTCTACTAATCAAACAGACATAATATACGGGACACTTGCTCATTTTGAATTGCTCTTGCGACATTGTCAAGTATGCAAGAAGTAATATTAGATTGCAAATCGTCGCATCGAATGTGTCTGTTGCGGTCTCACTTCCAGTGAATTATGTTATAAATCTAGCGCCTGATTGACTAATAAATCTCCATAAATGATATAACACAAAAGGTCCATCTAGAATACTAAATGCGAGAGAAGGAACAGAATGACAGCGCTGTTTATAGAACACCCGTGACCTTTTCTCGTAACAAAATCGCTGTGCCAGGTGTATGCAATAATTTACGTCAAATCCCGAAAAATATAGAAAAGATCTAAAGTTCATTTGTCATCACCGCACCAAGTGTTTCTGTCAACGGCCCGGCGCATGCGGTTATCGCACGACAAATAGCTCCAACCTGCTGTTTAGTTTTCATCATCGTTTTCATTCAACTACTTTATATTAACAGTAGTATTTTAATTAAAAATAATGATTCAAAATAGAAGTATATAAGGTTTTTTGTTATATTGCTTTCCCGCTATGGGTATCTCTAAGAAATGAAATAAGTTCCCAAATATTTCCGGTTTCGGCGGGACTCGAACCCCTAATTAAATTAAAAAATTAATTAAATTATAAAATTTTTGGGAACTTATTTCATTTCTTAGAAGTATATATATTAATTACTATTATCATAATTAAAAATAGTGATTGAAAACCTAGACGGGACAACATAACGACGACGTGGTTAATGTGGCCATCCATCCATACTAACACTATAAATTTGAAAGTAACTCTGTCCGTCTGTTACCCTTTCACACCTTAACGGCTGAACGGATTTTTATTAAATTTGGCAGAGAGGTATATGGTATACCGAGAACAGACATAGGCTACTTGAAAAGCGCGTGCGAAGCCGCTGGTTGCCATAAAAAACTGGTCATCCCATTCCTCTAACAAATTTCAACTGCTAAGGCGTCGTACGTATTGAACGTATTGTTAAATATTTCTGAATTTTGATATTATAATACGATACATTTTCTAGTCTCGTCGGCCGCAAGAGTGTTCGAAGCGGAGCATTTTACGACTTCCCGTGTCGCTATTAGTACTACCAAAATCCGCATAACTATAAAAATAATGTTCGATATAAAAATCTAAAAATATTAACATACAAAAACATTAAACAAGTCGAAACTGCTGAAAAGTCACGTTTGCACGGTAATAAAAATGTAAGCTAATATTTGACCCACAAAGATGGTATGCTATTTTCTTTCCACTTTGTGAGGACATGACTTCGTATTATCAATAAATTTCGATTGATTAGGAATCCAAATTCAAATATTATGTCGCACGCGCACGAAGACGTGCGCCAGTGAATCACGCGCACACTTCGCCACTTCATGTCATAACGACCTCGAATAAAAGAAGTAGGGATGCGCCAAAATAAGATAAATATCGATATTCTTCCATTAAGTTTACAAAGCAGACATGTCACAAATGTGTAGAATAATAGGTAGGTACCTATCTACCATTATTAGGAAAGTCGATTAGATAGAGGTCGTAAATAACATTGTTTAGGTAATAAACTGTTAGTAACCGTCAGCAGTCAAAGTTATTAAGTGGTGTTCGTTTCAATGTATTATTTCTAGTGCTAATAAACAATTTTCAATTGCAGTAGTTTCGGTAAGTGCCGCACAAGTTAATAAATTTAATTCACAGCACATAGTTAAAACGGTTTCATTGTGCCATTAAATACATCGCTGCAATTGTACGACTTCCGTTAGACAATTACTAAATGGCAACGGCGCGCGGCGGTCCCGTCGCGGATACAGCAGTTTTTATTATTATTTACGCTTTATGAGGTCTGAATTTGAATTGCCTTGTTATAAAATAATTTCATAGTGATTTACTACATTTTGTGTTCATGAAGAGTAGCTAACTAAGCTACGTATAGGTGATTAATCTAACCAATTCCTCCGTTGCCGATTAGCTCAACTTATTAGCTTTATTATAATTTTGCATAATAATCAAAATGTTTTTTAATATCTCGAAAAGTATTCAAACAAGATAAAGTTAAAAACTACAACCCGACTACGTGAAAGTTATAAAAGTTTGAAACATTTACATTGACAAAATAGAATGACGTATCGGTCATATTTGATAGGCATAGAGTTGAAAATGAAAATAGGTCGTAGGTATTGTAATTTTTCTCTATGGGTCCTGCAGCCTGCGGCTACCTAAATTTTAATACGCGTTTTGAAGGCTTATTCGGGGTCGGAGCCCTAAATCCTATAGCCTATAACCATCGGGGTATTGAGACGAATCAATCGATACATAATTTGTTGAAATCGAACCAGTAGTTTCAGCGCTACGTGGGAACAAAGAAATCGGCCACATACATACAAACATACAAATATACAAACATACAAACATACAAACATACAAACATACAAATATACAAACATACAAACATAGGGTGCTAACCTCATAACCCTCCCCTGTTGGTAGTCGGGTAAAAATATCGATGTCGATTAAATTCCGCAGAGCAGCGTCCCAACACTACAGTTATGCTAATCTGCGGCTCGGATGTCATCTTGCGCAACAGGCGAGCGCGTGTGTATAGTAGACGGCTTAACTCGCCGGTTAATATGGAGCGAGACTCGGCCTTAACCAATTATTATTAATCTCGATCTTAATCGCTGTCATCAATGACATTAAGTGCCCTAGATCATGATCTCGTTGAGTAACAACGGAAGTAAACGAGGCTTAGCGAAATGCGAAAGCTTTGCTGAATGGCTAATTTAGAGCGATATTGAATAGATTGACGAGATCATTGTCGGTGGTAGGTAATGAAACTTACCTTGACTAAGTCAGAAGGAACCTAAATAGATAATCATTATCAATCACCACCCTAATCCTGAAATGTCATAGACACACGATCGTTGGAAAGTTGGACGCGCCAGTACCGACACTTAAGATGTGGGCGAACCTCTAAGCTCCCATACAAACGTACTTTCCGATTCATTTGGAAACTACGTCCCCGATTTTAATGAAATTTTGCATACATAAACAATTATGTATACAAAATTTCATTAAAAAGTAATAAAATCGCTAGAAAATGGATAAAAATGATTATGGATTTTGAAAAACTAAAACGATACAAACATAGCTATTTCTTATCCGAATAAGAGTGCATAATTTCATTGCAATAAACGGTATAGTTTCCAAATGAATCGGAAAGTACGTTTGTATGGGAGCTTAGAGGTTCGCCATCACCTTAAAAGCTATATTTATGAAGTTATAAAGATAAAGAGGTCCAAGTTAAACAATCTTTCGTAACCATACCTGGCGGATACCCGTAGTTTGTATGCAACGCAGAGTGTGACCGCCGGAAGCGGGGTGCGCCTCGAACTGCTCGCTTCCGGTGCCTACGTCACCGTGACTGGCTCCTGTCGACCATAGACAAGAGCGAGGTGTGTCGATGGATACGTGACAGGCAGAGTTAGGAACAATAGGGTTAATGGGATTATTGCCCTGTGTGGTCGTCGAATTTGGAAGGCTTCTATTTATTTGTATCCTGTGTCGTGTCATCGCGGTTTCTGTCGTATGTCTTTACTTATCTGATTGTTGGTGTATTTGAGGCAGCTCCCGCTTCTTAGTTCTTAATTAATTCTTTAATGTAAACTACATTTAATTTTATGTTAGCAGATCATACCACTCAACGTTTGGGGGTCCCAAACGTGGTTGCGCATTTTTTTATACGCAATTTACATATTTTTTAACGTTACTTGTGCATTTGAGATCCTTTCTTCAATAAATATTGTATTAATTACAATTATATCTGAGTTTTAGTTATTTGTGTCGCGGTTTCTTTACAAACATTCTACATTGAATTTGGCTAGTGTACAGATAAAAAACTTTAGAATTTTTGTCCCAGATTACTTATTTATAAAACTTGTCCATAAAACGAATTCTGTTTAAATTGTTTTTCTTGTAACCACGCATGGGTTGGGCTTATCGCATCAAATATTCGGGTCGGATCGGCCAGGTTGACGGCGGGTAGGCTGTCACGCTACTTCCGCCGCTGCGTCACCGTTTACCATCCCCATGCTGAATTTTTTATGTACAATTATACCCCTTTACGGCCATCGCCCATGTCACTCTAGTGAGAATTTGATTTGAATTTATATTGGATGCGAGGCAAGGTAATACTTTTACTGTCTTATTTAATTTAACGGAGTTATTCTTTTGCGAGAAATAAAAGAACAGAAAGAGGTCTTCCTGAGTTGAATAGTCAAATTGCAAAAACGATGCTCGCTTGAACGTATTATGTTTGATGTTTGTTTGAAAGATTTGAATTCAAATCTTTCAAACAAACATCAAACATCAAAGTGCTTTATTTCCTTTAGACCTTACAGGACTCTTGGACACGTCACAAAATTCAAAATATATGTAAAATTAGGAAATAAAGTGATCAATTTCAATCATGATCATGATTCAATTTGATCCTTGGTTGATGTACTAACCGTAAGAACCTGGAGCAGCATTTAACGTAATAACCTGTAGGAAGGTAATGTAATCACAAATAGTTATGCCCTACTTCCTTTGAAAACAGCCTAAGCTTATTATAGGATATTTTCTTGTGTCCGAGGATATTCGTCCGCTCTATTAAGTCGTATGGTAGAGCAGCTACGAACTCAGGGCCATCGTACCGTGACGTAGCGTTAATCGCCTGTGAAAATACTTATTCCTTTTTTGTAAGAAACCATCTTCTTAATAAATTAGAGCCCGTTTCACTGGAGTTGGGACGATGTTTTAACCTTAAAATTTTACCCCAAGGTGATTGTTTTGACTCGAAATTTGAATTGTTTTTCGTTTCAGGGACAAATATTTGTACGATCTGCAGATATTTGTTTAAAGTGTTCTCGTCATTTTCTATGAATGATAAAACATATATATATTTGTATTGTATTATGTGAAGTACATCAGTTATCTAGAATAGCATAGAATATAATTTTATTTGTAACTCAATCAACAAAAACAAACATGATTTAAAAAATAAAAGAAAATGCTTCTGTCGATAAGAGTCACAAAACGGTCTCTGTCTCAGTATGAGCTAGTTGTAAACACGTTACACGAGGTAACACGACGTCAGGGAAGATAACACTTACGACATAAAACAATCAAAAATATAACGAAAAAAAACCTAACCTACGGCAACGGTTGACAAATAGATACATATGTAATGAAACCATGATATCGAAAGGAGCACCTAGCAGTTACCAAAATCTGTGTATCTAGTACAAATAACAGAAGTTCTGCTTAGCTTGGGGCTAGATAATGTTGTATAAATTGTCCAGGATTATTATTATTTTGATGCCTGACATTTTCCTGTTATAAATACGCAAGTTTTGCTAATATTTAATTGATTTTTTCTAATAAAATGCATACTTATCTAGTTTCAGGCTAGGTATCTTCCTCGTAGCTAAGGAAAATATCAGAATTTCTTTTGCAAATTAAATTTCTCGGCAAAAGTGATTTAGACTTTTTCTACTGGGTTTACGAAATATCTTTCAGGAATTTAATCAAACAAGTACAGACTTCTTTTGTTAAGGTAAGTAGCAAATTCATTTTCATGCTCAGAGATTTCTTATACCCAGGGTGGGTATATAGTATACCACATAGTCATAATCTAGATAATATCAGTATCCAAAATCTAACACAAAACATCTATTTGATTGAAGGAATCAAACATTGGACAACGTTTGAACTCCATCAACAGACAATAAACGTCGAAACAAGAACAAAGCAAATATTAAAATGATATCATGATCAAAAAAAAAATTGAACAGCACTATAATAACTGGCGGATTGCGTGCAAGAATCCAATGTAGAACAATACGCGGCCTTCAGGCTAGGCGCAGTAATCAGCGAGCACAATGCGCAAAACTGGATAACCGAGACCTACAGGATTGCAGGACTGCTGGGACATAACAGACAGAATAATAGTGAGATACACACTAACGTGTTAACCAAGACCTGAGTGCTGTACCGAACATTAGGATGGCAAGCAATGTACAAGGATAAGCTAGTTGATATTAATAAGGCTCAATTCAACGCTCGCTACCAATATCTATCGATCGATAATCGATCTCCGGTTTTATATTCTCTCTTCTGTTGTTTCTATCGACATTTCAATTGTAAATTTGACGTTTTTGGAAAAAAAGACAAACTCGATATCCAGGCCCTAATACCATTAATCGCTAAACCATAACAATGGTATCGTCTCAAAATTTCACAGATTTGCAGTATACCTATGATGAAAAAAACTACAGGGAGGTATAAGTGTTGAAAGTGTCAAGGTTGATACCATTCTAACAATTTTTCAGTGCGGATAGCAGCGCAGGCATTATCTAGAGTTTTTTTCTCTATCTAGATTTTTGTCATCTATTGACGATTCTGCGACGATACCATTATAAAGTGGTCATTAACAGAATTCGGATCCAGGAGAGACCGTAAATGACAGTGACAGAGGCAATTCGACAGAGTACAACACGTACCGCATGTACTCGCTATTACGCGGTGCCACACCACAAAGTGCGGTAAATAACAGTAATTTTATCCAATGTCGTGAGAACCGAGTTGGGCAAGGCATGGCGACTGAACTAGTTCACAGATTATTCACGCACTAATCTTACTGGCGATCGCAGATCCGACGGGACGTGACCGTGAAGATAACGACACCGTTTGCTGGTACTTTTGCTAATAGCATGCTAATGAATTTGTTTTTCTCAGTGAAGCCGCTAGTTAGACGTCCTGTGACGTGTATTTAGCAGGAGATATTTATCAATGATACTGCTGAAAGCTATTTTTACTTTCTATAAATTGTTTTCATAGTTTAAGAAATATTATCTCTACAACAAATCATACATAATGTGGTTTTAGCATACATTCTACAAAGAACGTTAACGCTTTTGGACCGCCTAACTACTTTAAAGGGTCTACATATTATTTTGGCCTCTACATAAGTAAACATTCTTTTCAAACCACATGCTCGACAATGCCGAATTATAGGTCATGTAAACCCTACCGAAAGCAAGACATTAAATCCCTTGGTATTAGCCGGGTTATAATGTTGTACTGAATTTCATTATAACCCGCTGGTTAATAATATGATTTCACTTTTCATAATTCTTATTACTATATGCATAAAGTTTAATTTTGCTAAACACAATTTGTCCTAGGCCATGGCCTACTTGATTTGACAAAATAAATGAAGTTTGCCTCCGTGTGAACCCCGGTCCGGAGGAGCGCGGTGTTCGAAATTCGAATTTCGAATCTAGGACCACGGCTTGTGCTTTCGAATTTGGAACGTCGGGCGCCTTCATTTGTTCACGCGTGACGAACAAATCGAGTTCTTGTAGGTGCCTATAGAAGATTTAATTTCAAAAATAATATTGAAAATGTCGAGTGATGAAAGTGTTTTGACTCCTGAGTTTATCAAATTAGATGCCATAGGCATTGTCAACAATCTGCTGCCAGAGAAGTCAAAGGAAAACATTATTTATCTACTGAGCCTGTTTTTTTGTCTCGCATAAGGTGTGAAAAGTAGAGTATACACCTCGGGGATAAGACTGTTTTAGTCTTGGGCGGTTGAACCCCTCACTGCACTCAGGACTCAGTCTTAATTCCCTCGCTTCGCTCAGGAATTAACTTATAACTCCCTCGCTACGCTCAGGAGTTAAATTATGAGTCCTTCGTTACGTTCGGGATTCAATTCGCTCCCGTGACATAAAACAGTGCTTTATCCCCTTAGTGTATAATCTACTATTAGTATATTATCAACTACGTGAAAAAGGTTATTAGACCTCCATCAGTAGGTTTAGTAATCTATAGTCTGTCTAGTCTTATAACATTGAGAATAAAATAAAAGTAAAAGAAGTAAATGAACGAGTTCACGTGCCGAGCTGGCAGGAGATTGGCGCAATTACAACATCCGTTATTAGCGTCATAATAACGCAAGAATTCTGCCGTAATTAGTACGAATGACCCGCCGGATCGAATGTCAACTGACATAATAAAAGTGACCGAAATACGGAGTGTCAAAACTTTCAAAATAGTCCATTTTTGGTACCTACTTCTTACCATGCATAGGGCGAAGTCCGCTCAAACTAATTTCCAAGGCCTTATATGACCAGAATGGAAGATCGTAATGGAAGAGGTCTATGTCAAAGGACAACCTGACTTACCTACCTTTGTGTCAATACTTAGTAAATAGTGTCTATTCCGATCTGACCTAAACTAAACTAATTTGACAGCACTATAATCTTGCCGTCCCTTTCACAACGATCGAAATTAAAAGGATAGCATAACTTTTAGTGCAATTACACAAGTTTAGTTTTGGTAACAACTGATTTGACACCCATATATACGAGTATTATCTAATCCCCTTATAACTTAGTCGTATACTTTTTTGTTATAATATCCGAATCATAAGAAGAACTCTGAAAAGCAAAAGCTTAATTCGCGGGTGTTTCATTTATATTAATAAGCCATCAAAAGCTTGTAGTAAATTAGTGAGCAATAAACTAACTTTGATCGTAAAGGACCTCCTCTCGGCTCTTCTCATAACCTGATACTAAATTGTTGATGGAAATGGCAACATGGACTATTATATGTCCACGACTCGAATACAAATTGCTTTCTAAATGAGTTCCTGGCAACCCACAGAAATGGATTTTGTGTAATCATCATCATCATCATCAGTCTATATCAGTCCACTGCTGGACATAGGCCTCCCCTAATGAGCGCCATAGTGCCCTGTCTTCAGCTTGCCGCATCCAGCATTTGCCAGCAGTCTTTCGCAAATCGTCATCCCACCTGGTCGGAGAGCGTCCTACACTACGTTTGCCGAGTCGCGGTCTCCACTCGAGAACACGTTTACCCCAGCGGTTGTCGGTTCTTCTCGCGATATGGCCAGTGCACTGCCACTTCAGCTTGCTAATCCTTTGAGCTATGTCGACAACCTTGGTTCTCTGTCGGATGTATTCGTTGCGAATCTTATCCTTCAGAGAAACTCCGAGCATAGCTCCCAAAAATCCCTGCCCATAGAAAAAAGGACTATATTTATGCAGAAAGTCTCGATATTAATAGAGCTGTATGTTCTGTAAAAGATGTCAGAACCACAAAGGCCTGATTGAAAGGAAGAACATAAACGCAACAATCAAAAGAATGATACAACACCAGAGCTTAATCTAAAACTCAATCAACGGGCTCACAAAATGGAAACGGTCCAATGCATACGGGATGCCAATGTACATGCGGATCAGTGTTTCAATGAAATAGTAGACACGTGATTTTAACGACTGTCCGGGTGCTTATTGACTTGACTTGACTTTGTTAATGGGAACATGTGTCTTATCTGCCAGTGTCCGGTTCATGAAAATTAAATAGTCATAGAATGGAGGCGTGCTGTAATAATAACATGAACGTTAAATTTTCAAAAATATTAATGAGGAGTGCTTAAGTGGAAATATAAATTGGTGTGTACAGTCTCAACTGTCAACAAAGACTGGTGATGATCAGTCTTTGTTGACTAACTGCTGGGCATAGACCTCTTTGTTTTTGTCATTCGCCTCGATCCCGCACTAGTCTGAATACGATATAGAAATAAAAAAATATAGCACAAGTTGATATTGCGGGATCAGAGAAAGATATATTTTCGTACCAATAAATTTATATTTCTTCCTCGAAGATGAACTGAGGTGACTGAGGAAACAGAAAAATTACTTTCAATTATTCAAAAAAGTACCTAAAACAGCTTGCGTTTCTACTAACCAGCTACACTATGCCTATGCGCTGTTGAAACCGAACCGCATATATAGACCACCTACAATAGTAGCATGTAAGTGAAACCGTACACTGTGCAACTTCCGTCCACATAATGCTGTTAGATATCCTATGACGGACACGGACACGGACCGCGGCCGGGATTGCACGGACTGACTGCGGTCGCGCGTCCGTCCGGTACTTCCAATGGTTTATCGTTACGTGCTTTCAATGGACATAAATTAGCAATGCTTTATGTTTTTTTCAGTTAATGCATTCACTGACCAGATTCTGTGGCGGTGGGCTGCAGCCCAGAGGTCTCGCAGAAGTACAATATGTGCGTCGTTGCTGGTAAGCTTTTACCAGTAAAACAAAGAAAGTGTTTTACTAATAAAGGCTCATTGTCTCGTGTCTTAGATAGAATGATCAAAGTCAACCGAATCAAACGGTTAGACGACAGGAATTTTGAAAGAAAAAATAAAGTTTTGAAGATAGGGCTCAAAGAATAGAAACCGCAAACACAACACTTGCAAAGCGGTGTCTGTGCCTCTTCTTCAATCTGATTGAACAATTAATTTTCTGCGCCACGCTTTATCTTATATCACCTTTACGTTATTTCACAAAAACAAGAACCGAATTCCAAACAACTAGCCAACAAAAAATAGGAACCTATTTCCGATTTCTTCCCTAAGTATAAATAACAACCCATAAAACCGAAATATCTTGCTATTGAAGTTAATGTGCGTCCCTTAAAATAAGTACGCAACATATTTTCTTTTGTAATAGCAAGAAGGACTCGGAGAGATTAGTCTGCCCGCAGAGTTACGAAACCGTAATAAAAAATACATAAGCAAGTGGGGCCTTACCACCGTAGTTTCTACAAAATTGTTCCTTTAAACTCTACAGCATTTTCTTACACTAAAAACAAACTCAGGGTGTCAAATAGTACCTAAAAAACAAACGGTTCGTATATAATACGGTAAAGAAAGCTTTTACGTTGTTACTTGTTTTATGCACAATCTCCAAACAAATATGGAAAGAGCTAAGTGTTTGGGGTTGACTGATAGGTGACAACACTTGTCGATCACTCGTTTCGGGAGTTATTTTTAGACACACAACACAATGACACCTTCCTCTCACGATATCTCCTGGTAAGATATCGTGTGGCTCTTAAATTAAATGGATAAAGCCATCTGTCAAACTGGAATAGGAATACGAATACGAACGTCAAAATATATCGAAATTGTCTAGTTACTAACAGATTTTTGGGAAATTCTTCGATCGTTGCATTCTGGAGGATTTGCCAGCAAATTCATTAAAATAAAATAATGGAAGTTCGTAGTAGGGCCCTACCGGACACGGCGACTGAAGACACGCTCCGAGTTCTCCGGGGAGCGATAAAAATGATATAGGGGACTTGCAGACCTTGCAGCACGAAAATCAATAGGTGGAAATGTCAAAACAAGGTCGAAACTTTCCTTGAACGCGAACCCCTGGCTACGCGGAGATCACTTTAGGGAGTGCTTGCGATGCTTTTGTTTCTGATGTAATTGGTATAGTTTTCTGGAGAGCTTTATTAGATACTAGCAGAGCCTCGCGGTTTCACCCGCGTAGTTCCCGTTCCCGTGGGAATTTCGGGATAAAAAGTAGCCTATGTCCTATTCCAGACTATAATCTATCTCTGTGCCAAATTTCATCCAGATCCGTGCAGCCGTTCTGGCGTGATAAAGGAACAAACATCCATCCATCCATCCATCCATCTAAACTTTCACGTTTATAATATTAGTGAGATTGGCAATTATCGGAAAGTACAAGTTTACACGTATTAGAAAGATGCCTATATTACCTATCTTATGACACGGATAGCCAGTCAATAATTCAACCTAAATATCAAAAAGCATCGTCATTGAAATTAATAAATGAATAAGCAGGTAATTTAGAGCATTTGAATCATAAATGTATCGTAATTAATGTCAAGACTTACCACAACGTGACCACAGTCGATGAAACAATAAATGTTTGTTGTGCTTACCTGAAACAGAATATATAATTTTAATTGAGCCGTCAAACTATTTCAGACACTTTATTCATCGTGAATCATATTTGCTAATAATTTTGACCTAGAACGTGTTTTCGCTTGGACAGTGCCAAATTACGTTGACGGAGTGTGTGACAAATAATTTCAAATAATTAGATCCTTGAATGCTTACAGATGTTTATTATGATATTATTTGATTTGATTGTTGTTGATATAAAGCGATTTGATGAGAAGCTATTGGCGAACCCACGTATTACTATCCAATAAAATCTACAAAGTATCGAGGGCTATTAAGTCGATGATAGATTTATTTGAGTGTGCTTCAGCTCAAATCCATAATGAGCAAATTTAAGTAGATAGGTAGGAATGGTAGGGTTCAAACCTTCCCATTTTTATGCACGTCTACGGCATGAAATTACCTACAAATATTTTTAGTATCATATCGGTAGGATACAAATTTAGTTTCTACCCAAATTTAACAAATTCGAGGAATGGGAAAAATTGCTAGCCTAGCGGTTAAGACTTGTTTTGTTTCTTCCTACTATATACTGTTATTTATTCACCACTAGCTTTTACCCGCGACTTTGCATGCGTTGTTTCTATATAAATGTTTAAGGGTTATTTCTATCCCATGGGAACCGATTTATGGGTTAAAAAATAACCAGGTTACAACACATGAATAATTTCAGCTTAATCTGTTCAGTAGTTTTGGCAAGAAGAAGTAACAAACATCCACCCATCCAAACTTTCGCATTTATAAAATTTGTGTGACTCCTTATAATGTTTTGATGAGGACGAAAGAGTCAATCCTAAAGACGTAGTATCAACCAATAAAACGTGACCAGTACCAGATCATTGATACAGACAGAGTTCAATTAAAGAAGTGTCACTGATGTTAACAAGATGTCGGCTATCGCTCCGTGCGTAGGAGTGTAACAAATTCCTTCTCACATGGTTTGTTTTTCTAGTCTTACCCGGGAAATATACTGTTTATATAAATTATTCTATACTTGCTTTCATTATTTGTTAATGGTTTCTACCAGGGGCTTTACTTACGCGGTATTTGAATAAAATTAAGAGGTCTGAGATAATGTATCGTGTGATATAGAACTACACCAGAAGTTACCTACCCGATAGAAACGAAGTTTTTAATTTCTTCTTTAAACTTCTGTTTTCTGTATTTTCATCATTATAGATTGTGTACAATTATAAGGTTTTTGTTATAGTGCTTACCCGCATTTTGGGTATCTCTAAGAAATTAAATAAGTTCCCAAAAAGCCACCGGCGTTAGTCCGTAAGAGGTCCCAAAGATTTTCGGTTGAACCGACTAGGGTTTCCTGGCTTAGTTGGCACACCCGTACTGAGGGTAGGGCGCGGGTTCGAGTCCCACCGAAATCATTTTTTTGCGTACAATTAGTAACTGAATTACGAATAATAATAAAAAGACACGTATAAAAGTCTGCTCAGTGAACTCTTTCAAGCTCAAAAAAATTAATTTTCAAAATATTACTCTCAGGCGACCAATGCTGGATTCATTTTCAAGAAAAACAGAATAAGAGAAACAAAACAGATTGTTCTGAACGGTAACTGTTAACAATGGACCTTTTTACGATGCTGTTAAGTGTTGATTCTTTTTAAACATCCACAACGGGCCCGCCGGTGACGAATGATGTTGTAAATCGTTTACTGCTTTATTATCGAATAGCTCTGTGTTCTCAAGCGGACCAGAGTACATGGTGTCCATTTGTCTTTCCTTATAATTAACTTGTCATTGCTATTACCTGTAATAATATGTTTATTGTTTGGATTTCTGTCCTTGTTATGTGATACTTCATTATTATGTTCTTATAGATAAGGAGTTTAAAGCTGAAACACATTTATAGTTCTACCTATCAATTACTCTTTATCCCAGGCAAGTGTTCGGAATAAAAAGTAGCCTATAGATGTCCTTTTCCGGAATATTATCTATCTCCCTGGCAAATTTCATTGAGATCCGTTTAGCCGTTTGTCGTGTAAAGGTAACAGATAGACAGACATGCTCATGACACACTTTCTAAGGTATATTATTATTAGTATGGATGGTACGCAACCTGTAGGGAGTCTTGATACGCAACTCTTCGTTTGAAACATGTGTCTGAAGTCGTTATTGTAATAAAATAAAAGACAGATGTACTTACACCGCAAATATTATCTTATCAAGTTATTCTCTTTGGAATATTTCCACGTATACCTACGAATTTCCAAAAAGCATGTGAAAAGCTAATTAATATGAATGTACGGTACGATTCCTATTTTCTTTGTCACCTTTTATTATATTTCATATGTACATTATATTTAATTTTATTATTACGTATTTTCATGAAATAGTAGTTTATGCAACTGTGCATAATGGAGGGCATTACAACACAAGTGTGGGTTTAAGAAACGAGCCGAAGGCGAGTTTCTTAATAGCATCACACGAGTGTTGTAATGCCTAATTATGTACAGTTGCATACACTACTTTATCTACCCAAATATCATAAGGGCTCTATGATGGGTTCAGGAACCATAAGGAAATGACCAGCATTGTTACCAGTGTAATGCAATAAAAAATAAATTGAACACATACAGAAGCAAATTATTTATTATAGTAATGGTAGTTAACATTGACAGTTGTTCTGAGTCACTATCACTCATTTTCGACTGAAATAAAGAACTTATTCAACTTATCAGAAAATTTGTCTACTCGTAACTGGAAATAAAAAGCTAACGAACAAATGACAGCTCGAAATGGCGGCGTTTCGAATATCTGTATTTTTATTCTATGTCACTCGAGATCAAAATGTCGTGCGATTTATAGTTAGAAAGTAGATACTAGTATAGCACACTCACTTGAATTTGACACCTATTCCAAATTTAAACTCTATAACCTACGGTTTTCAGTAGGTTATGAGTTCATTACAGTTCCGTTTATTTGTGTTGGTTGGTAATGCTGGTCATTGCCTATGGTTTTTGAACGCATTAGAGAGGGTTTATGATATTTGGGTAGATAAATTCCTTTGTTAACTAGTTGGCCATCAATTTCTGTTTTCGCATCACTGCCTATACTATACAAAATAAAACTGTTACAGATTTACTAAAAAAACTTATGATCACAAATACCCAAAGGGTTTTTTGAAAATTCTTTTTTTTCGCGCAATAATAAAATAGGTGGCGGCGCTAGCGTGAGTCGGGGTAACACATTAAATTGTTTTGACTTTGGTAAAATGTGTAAATTTTTAGGGACTTTATTCTGTCTTGTAGGGTTGATATATTTTGTTTACAAAGTAAAGCGATGAGTGAAATGTCTACATTACAAAAACTAGGCAGGAAGCGGTTGCGGTGTCTCCGAAAGGATATTATGTCTACACTTACACAACACGGGTATAAAAAACAACTAATGCGAGATGTTGACGGGGATGTTGAAAATGGAAACCATATTATAATGGGGTTGGGAGCGTACATCTTAAATGATAAGGTTAATTTGCTGAGTGTATGTCGCAATAAGTAGGTAAAGATGGAGTAGGAAAGTTCCTGAATCAAATTACTATCGATCGTCGTTTTATACATAACACGTTGACTGCCACTGATGCACATTGTGATGTAGGACAGTGTGTTGTGCAGAGACGCGCCCTGAAGCTTGGCAATAAATGCGTTAAAAGACCATTTTATTTATTGCAAGCAAAATACTGAAGGGAACTCAGTGTATTAAAAAAACAAAGGCATTTACAATCTATAAAAGAACCAGATACATATCCGATTTTCATTGAAATATCTGCCTGTTATAAAACTCAAAACTCAGGTTTTTTCAGTTTCAGTTTCAAATTGTTTATTGAAAGTAAATGAGTTTTATTTCCTAAAGACCTTACAGGACTCTTGGACAGTCAGAAATTTCAATTATTACATAATAGATCTTTAATAAGCTTCCATCGATGAATGAATACAATATTTTCATATTTCCAAAAGCCATATTCATTTCCATCTCCGCTGAACGTTGTCAACGTCAACGTGACATTCCGACAACCCCGACGGCGCCAAAAGTTTACACGCGATTTCATTGTGACTTGAATTCACTGAACTGTGTACTTCATAGCTCAAAACAATTCCTGTGAAATGAGATTCGTAAATATACGAACTAGAGTCTGATGTTTTACTAATAGCACAGGTAGGATAAATGCTAGGCCCACTTTATACTGTCCTATACAATTTTTTAAACAGGGATTGTTTAAAAAAATACAATTTTAAAAAATACCTACTTTTTTTAACATATGGTATGTTTCAAAAAATAGTATAGGACAGTATAAAGTGGGCCTAGCATTTATTCTTTTAGTACATCTACTTAGCCTACTGTTGTTCCCTTTAACATCTTAAATGTCAACAGGCCAATGCCGATGACAAAAAAAAATGGTTAATTTACTTAATGGTCATTTTGCGTATTCATGATGTTTTTTTGTTGGTCATTATGCGTATTAGTTAATGTGCGTATAAACGAAAACTACATAAGTAATTATGTTCAAACTCTGAAAAAATCTACTTGAAAAGAAGTTAAAGGTGTACAAGCTTAGAAATTCAATCGATTCATAAATTCTTATTCGCTCAACTAATTTATTTCTCGCATCTGCAGCAAGCACGGAATCCTTAATCGCCCCTCTGGCATCGATACAATTTAAATCGTTATAAAACGAGCGAGGCGAATCAAACTGTACCTAGCTCATCGAGAGCAAATCGTACGACTAAAGACGTTCTCTCAAACGAATCGCCGAGGTCCAACTTAAAGGAAAAAGTAGGTAATTGATACTGTTTTTGTCATTACACTGCTTCTTTCCCCTCGACTAATCTCTCTCGCCGCGATTGAAACATTCTTACCTACTTTGCTCTGTTTTGCGAAATTGCGAAAGTCTAAAAAGTGGCACAAAACTTTCCGATCACTTCAGGCAATGAAATCAATGTTCCGCTTTTTTTTGTGTTTGTTTAAAGCATTTTATCAAAATGTTACTGAAACTTTACGGTTCATGATCTGCCTTTCTCTAACGGTCGGTAACTAAGCTAAGAACTCTTTCTTTTGTGTAACTTTTGTTACTGCTCAGAACTTTTGACTACCACAGAAACTGAATTTAGCAGTGTTGCTGAATTATAAATCATAGTGTCTTCAGAAATATCAAAGGAATCTTCAAAGGTTACATTTTACACTGCTGCTAAACAGACGTGTGTAAAGTCATAAATATTTTAAAACCACCATGTACTTTAGGTAATAATAACATCACCCGTGGCAAAATGAAAGAGTTTGTCAAGAAATACCGTTTTGTGCAAAAAGTTTTACCAAATTTACCATCTTTATGATTACTCTGTTAAACATACCAAAAACCTTTTTTTTTTAGGTTTACCTACTATGGAACCTTTGCTCTATAAACAACAGATGCTCTATTGCATTGATAAACGAATACCGTTTCACCGATGTGAATGATATTAATTAGCCTTATGGAGTTATGCGATTAATTACGACTCAAAAGTTTTGTTTATTCAATAAATTTCCATTGTTCAAGCTAAGGGCACTGATTACGTTTTCGCGTCACTGACAACCCCGAACAAAGACAGCGAGAGAAAACCATCAGTCATTATCAGGAGAAAGAACAATAAAATGGCCCGTCATGGTCGTTAACCGAATTCACCTACAATAAGGAAAGTCAGGCCGCCCAAATACTTGCTCCCGGAATTTCAGACAAATCTGACCAGTCACCGCTTTTCGCTAAGTTTGTAATTAGTTATTAGAACAATTAGTGCGCGAACGGCTTATTTGGATACTTAGGTACCTACATAAGGCTTTACCGCTAATCTAAAAGGGTGAAGGTGCGAATGGGACAGGGTGAAAAGGCAGAGTGAGGGCACGTCGCCTTACGATTTTCTCAGAACACGTCACACAAAGGCTAAATGTAGCGTATGGCGCAGCTAAGTTTAACCTAACTATTTAGATTTCAAAGCCTTTCATAATGTTGTGTGTGTGTTTCTCGTCAACTTTATGCGATCGTACGAAATCGAGCAATTATTTGAATAGTGTACGTACGTACATATTTTGGTTGAGTATTTTATAACTGCCATTTCAAGTTCATAACGATGATTTGAGTAGAGAGGTTCTACTGACATGTAGGAATAAAGGCCGAGATGGTAGGTAGAATGGTTGCAATTAATGAACACCAAAGTACTAAGTTAAATAATTATTTTACAGTTCATAAATTATTTAACAAAAATGTTTCTCTACAATAAGATTAAGAAGTGTGTTTAGACATCTTATCAGAGTAATCGCTTTTAAACGATAAGGTAAGCACTTAACCATCACTAAGTATCTCTTAGAAAATAGCCTTGATTGCAAACGGGTATTTTTTTCAAGGTATATACATAGCAGTCAATTTCTAAAGGCGTTTTTTCAGCTCAGTGTAAAATGAACAGTCAAGCTCACGTATCAAAAGCTCCACATCAAGGTCTGCGGTCTCAAACAGCCGCAATTGAACGACGTGAATAGTTACAGAATTTGAATACGCGTGTGCGATGTAGACTTCTTACCTTAACTAGCGTACCTTCACCTACCTCACACCGAGAAGGTCGTAGCGCCATAAATTATCGCGAGGAAATTTACGTTTTATTACGTGTTGGTAAGACTCGTATTTCTTGAACTTTGCTGGAGTTTTATGACGTTTTTAGCGCGCACGCAGGCTACGAGACCATTAGAGCAAATGACTGTAGTAGGAGCGTGGATGCTGACATCAGCATAGAGTCTGCGTGCACCGTTACGGCACAAGAGATTTTCGTGACTAGATCGTCGGTCGCAGTAATTGCTGGCTCCGAACTAGCTACCGTTTAACTTTATGTAACTGCTTCACTTGGGTGTTAGTTGGGCCTGATAAATACGCTTTGAGATAGGATGCTTATCGTGTATCCACATTCAAGCTGGTGTACTTTTTGTGCTACTAGATACTTTAAGAACCTATTACTGACAGCATCTAACCTGCTATCATCCACATTACATAAGACCGAAGGTGTAATGCAATCCTAATCGTCATAGCCCAGGGCACAATGCTCTCTACAAAGAGAGCCCGTAGATCTGGTTTCGACATCGCATCGTGCGATCATAAAAAAACGAACGCATCAATCATTAAGCACTTTCGAACTCATTGTTGGTATTGTTGCTAGAAGATTCTTTGAAGCTGATGATCATAAATACAATTTTTATAATGCATGAAGATTACGAAGACGTATCAATCAGTTTTGTAGAAGACTAGAATATAAATTCTAAGTGAGACCAAGGACCATACACAACATTGTCACAGTATGCTCCTGAATTCAATACAACTCTTTGAATGGTTTAGGAGGAGAAATAAGTGTTCTAGTTCAAACTGTTTAAGGTCGCACGCAATCATTTAGACTACATCGCACATGTCGTTACGTAAGTACATTTTTCTTTTATGTATAGGTCGTCGACCTGTATGAAAAGCCTTAAGCCGATTCCCACGATGCGTAGAATTCTAACTCAGTAGATCGTTCGTTGTTACAATAAAGATGGACCTCCGTGTTTTATTGTAGCAGCTACAGGTCCTATTAGTTTATTAGTGCCACAAAAGGAACAAAATACCTAGCTTGTAGATAAAACAAAGGAAATAAAACTAAACGCGTGTAATCGCTTCAACTACAAGCCGCGGGAAGACATAACAATGGTCGAGAAAGTTTTGGCGCTACCATCGGTGTTTCTCACGATTCTATTTAATGCTCCTAACTGCTTTGTTTTAACTGGGTCTGTGTACAATATTGTGTGAATATTGTTTTCTTTATGTATGAATGAATGCTTGTTTCAAAATAAACATGAAATTTCGCTTTCTTTATCTAATCGAGTTAGCTTCTTTACAGTTGGGTTTACGGAGGTGCATAGGTGATAATAAGTGAGTTGTTTTTTTATATGACGGGTGCTTTGTCGACTGCCGACCAAAGCCACAATAACTACGAAGACTGACCAGAAGTCACTATTTCAATAATAGATATTTATCGTTTGAAAATAATCTCTATAAGTTAGAAATACCGACATGGTTAGCAATAATCTCAATCTCTACGTATCCGTTCTTTCCCAAAGACTAAGGTAATGGCGCAGAAAAGCCTTGAGGCTCAAGTACGGCACAAAGCTTATCATTGCGATGAATCTTGAGACATTCGAGTTTACATCGTACCGACGGTCGTTGCACTGCACGGCAAAGTTCTAGTTCAGGCGATAGTGGATAAGGAACAGTCAACACGCGCATACAGAATAAAACTAACCCAGCGCAGTAGATTCACAAAATTTTTTATACAACTGCCCGTAAAAGGAGTGTAATGTTTTCAGGGTTCTTGACATGTAGGTGAGGTATAGCTATATGTTTCTTTATTCCACCATAACTTTAAATTGGATAGATTTGGGTGTTTGCGATATCGTTAGAACCCTAATTATTTCACGCGTCACTTTTTTTTTTAAAGAAGACTGTCTTTTTTTACCGACTTCAGAAGGTTATATGTTCGGCTGTATTTTTTTTAATGTGTATTCGTCGATTTATCTGTCCAATATGGACCGACAAAAATATCATTATATAATATATATAATAGCCACTATTGTTAGAGACTGATCCCGAATTAGAACCCATTAAAAATTGATTTCCTGGGAATTATTATTCCGTGAAGCTAAACAAACAACAAAATACTTCGAAAATCACGACTACCTACAGCAATTGTAATGATAAGTTCTTCAATTCTTAGTAGATTTTGATGATTATTTCGTTGTTGTACCTTTATAGGTTGATTTTGAAGTGGTCTATAAAAGTTTGATTCTCAAGGAATCGGTACGTACCTATGTAAAACGAATCTAAAACATCATCACATGATAGTTTTCACAATCGGTAACAAATGGTTTCCATGGCAACGGGCGTAAACAAGATGTATTTTCATTCGTCGTTTCATCCATGTATCATTTCATCACTCATCAGTAATCCATCAAAATTTTTGTCGACACTTGAAAAATTTGAACGCGCTATCGAAGTGTTCCTTCCAAACCTATTTTCAATATTAAGGACTTTGATTTCGGTTTATAGTATATAAAAACACGATTAATTATTTATTTTTATAATAACCTCCCGTAAAACTACAATAGCATAGCAGTAGGTACAAATATGCGCATAAAATCGAGTCAGCGAAACCTACCTACTAAGCGTAGATCTATTTTAAGCAGTGCCTACGTTAATGCTTCCAGCTATATTAAACGTTAATACAGCGTGATAAACTATTTTTAAGATCAAACTTATTTCAGTGAAAGAGGAACGAGATGCAGCCAAACAAAGGACGTAGTAGGCACTTGTTTTGCTTTATTTCGCAATGTGCCACTTTTATGGACGCTTTTCCGGTCCGTAATATTAAACTATGAATTGTATTGCAATGTTTGAAGTGCTGAGCTCTGGGTGGCGAAAATACTTAAAGGAAGCGACTGTAATAGGAATGACAATAAATATGACAAGAATTATTTATTGAGCAAAATCTCATTCCTTGAAGGCTATGGACATTTACTTGTAGTTAATATTTGTAGGGTGTATGTTTATTATTCAATATTATGTTCCTATAAAGTTTGATGATAGCGAAATGCCCCAATAGAGTATTGTCAAAATGATACTCTGTTCTGACACTTCAAAGTCCATTTGGTCCTCGCGGATCTCTAAATGATGATGTTCAGGGGTCCGCCGTCTGCTCTGTAAAGTAACGTCTAATTACCTATTCCTCGGAGGAAAATAGTTACTTATTCAAAAAGTCCCCCACCTCCCCTCTCGTGTTACTCAACACAACACGCCTCATTAGAAGCGGGCCGTGGGAAGCTGATGTACTAGGGAAGTCCTAATGCGACATTTTTATCGATAAACATTTTCGTCTGAACTGTCACTGTCAAATGTCACTAGTAATGGTGACAGAACTAGATTCGTTATGTAGTCTACTTACGTAATTGATTAAGGGCATCTTAAACTAGTACACTCAAACGGAATATCCAGTTGGTTCAGTCAAAATAGCTAAGATTCAACCCATTTAAAATAGCAAGGTAAGTTGCAAAGATACTACTACCAATTGACCCAGGTACATAAATGTTTCTACAGAAAACTACAAAGTAATTTACGGCCTGTGGTTAATAAAATAGAAAAGTAAATAGGACGCAACCACATTTTTATTCCGTCTTAAATCACTGTAATGAACTTTATTTAGGGATTTTGTTTTGAGACTTTAGAATTAATAGAAAACTGGAATTATTCAAACTGTTATTTCGGGACTAGTATTTATGTGAATTGAAGAACTTACATAGTAAGTAAATAGACGCTTGAGATGCAATAGTTTGCGGGTTTGTCTAATAGACGGATAGAAGACGGAAGAGTGCTATTTTTGGTCATGCTGACTGACACCACACATGATGTTTTTTAAACTATCGATATAATATAGTCGATAACGATCAAGCCTTGTCTTGATTGCAGTAGGGTTTACAAACGACTAACTGCATACGAACTTCTGTAAAACGAGGGTTTCTAGTTTATTGAAATATATGGGAATTTGCAAAAGAATGTACACGATGGAACCTTGATCCCAAAACAAAGGTAGTTATTTAAATATTAGGTTTGTTGGTTATGTTTTTAATAATAGGAAAATATAACTCAGCTTCCTACAAGTTTCTGAGTAATTATTTCATGTCTTTAAAAAGCAAAGCTAACGTAATTTGTAAGTTAGAAAATTCGTTTCAAACATGGCCACATCGGTTAAAGCATTACCCTAATTGCGGCGAAATTCGGGCCTGTTTAAAAGTTGTCTACATTATCTACATCAGAGGTTCCGTCTCGCAGTGAGTTCTCTGGAAAGCCTGCCGGTATATTAATCCCAAAGTGACATTACGGCAAAATTTTATCATGCTTTAAAGTTGAACTAACTTTTTATGGTTAACTCTCTTATTAAGTAAAGGTTTTCTTGAATCTTGGTCTAACCTTTGGAAGCACAAAAAAATATTTATATAAAAAAACATGGTACCCTAATTTTTAAAAGTAATCTAAACAAAAACCAATTCGATATTCAACCAATAAGAGAGCAAGTTCAACAGCGCCCAAAATTGAAATTGAGTTTAAACAAAGGATTAACTTGAACTCAGCTTTAATCAAAGTTTACAAACAGAGCTTATGTTTAAATTGAAATTCATAAGTAAAGAAAACCGACGAATTTGGATATTTTTGTATAAAAAAAAGGATTTATTATTATAAACCTAATGACAATGTCGTTGAGCTTTCGTTTTTCGGTCATAAATCACCTACAGATTTAAATTTAAAAGGCGGCAAGCTTTTGTGAAAAGAGCAGTAAATTTATCATAGTTTCAGCTCAGAATTATATAAATGTTACAAATATTTAGAATATGGTACAATTGTCGCACCTGAAGTAGTTTGGATGTTTTCCAAATCATGTGGACGTAAACTCGTAAAGTATTCCATTCTGTTCATCGTAATCAAACATAACATAATAACATAACAGTGAGACAGAGTTGTTAATGAAAATAAAATGAGAAAATGTTTCTCCGAGGTCCACCGAACGAATGTCGTTTATTAAAACTGCAGCCATACGACCTCCTAACGAAGTTTTAGCATAAAATTGTCCCTGAAAAACAGTATAAAATACAAGGGATGTAGCAAGAGTTACTGACAGTTTTTTTTTCAAATTCTTATGACATGTGTTATAGATGAATATAGGAGCTATTATATTCTATTTTTTGCAAGGTTTCGACCTGATGTGAACTATTAATATACTATTTTTAATTCAAAGTTAGGTATATTTCAATATAAAGACAAGAATGTCGAAAGTATTTAATGCTTTTAATTATTAAATGTGTAGATGGATACCTACTCGTGGCTATTGTGCTTCTAAAAACATATAAACTGTGTTTATATGCGAAGATTCTTAAAACTGTGCCCTACCAACGGTAACCTCACGGACGCGGCGGCGTCGTCGTCGTCGCATTAGCCACGCATCGTTTGAGTCTGAACACGTTCGTCAAACTCTACAATAAAACGGTAACTTTTGTACAGAGTTATACGTTGCTTTTGTAGTATACTTCGAAAGTATATCACAGGTTTGGTCAAAAAAATTGAAGATTTTTGTTGATAACTTAAATATATTTGGATATTTTGAACAATTGCAAAAAAAAAACCACGTAATAGTGTAAACATATTTGCGTACTAACAAGTTACAATAATAATCAAAAACACGCCCCAGATCGTTATCAAATATTGGAACCTAAATAAAATGTTAAAAATATCGATATCAAAGCGATTGCTAAAAAACTTATGAAACCATCTGCCCGATCGGAACGAGCGACAGATGTCGGACATCAAGACGTTATGGAGGGCAATCCCGCTCACATGGCGTCTGCACGAAAAACGAGTTGCGATGACGTATCGACGGGGGATGTCTCGAATACTAAATAACCGAGATTGAAAAAATGCCACCCACACAAAACCAAAACCTTCCGCACAAATGGAGATAGATAACCTACCTCTATTATGGGTTGATCGTTTCTTGATAATTTAACCTTTATAGATGCTTAGATATTAGAGGAATGTTCTACATTCAAAACATTTTGTGTTTTCAAGAATATTGTGTATTTTAGGATAGCCGTAATTACGCAAACATGGCGTGAGTAATCACACCGGCAAGTACCTACCTGTGCAGATCCGAGTGTTAATCCTAAATACGGGCCAGCCTTGCGTTTAGTTTACACAAACTTCTCAGAAACTCATTCGTCTGACGCAATTCCGGCCGTGGATCTCGCTTCACTCCAAATTCACAGTACCTCGAGCTAATTTCCGAACGTCACTTTGTTCTTTATTCAATTTCCTGATATCGAATATTCCACGATTCCTATTCCAAACAGTGGTTTTATTGTTTTCTTTATTTTACGACTGTGAAAGAGTATTTTTAATTAGTAGCACTTATTATGAAGCGGATAAAAAAAGGTTCGGTTGCTGGTTGGCGCTCTTAATTAAATTCTATGCAGAGATTAACGTGAATTACGCTATTAGGAAAACAAATTACGATTTAAATTCCGGTAAAAAACTGGAGTTTTGTCTTCATATTACCTATCTGCTGGTACCTGCCTATGAACTTGATAAATATTAAAATAAATACTGAATTCGTTACAATTCAAGATATTATTTATTTGAAAATGTAATCAATTTCTCGGGACGAGTTCGTGTTTATGGATTTCGTCGTTTGATAGCAGTATTATTCAGCGTAAATATTTTCGATTAGACTTCGAGTATTGCTAAAAGGAAGCAGGTGCGTAAATCACATCATTCAAACCTTAAAATGGATAAAATGAAAAAGACAATGATTGATCCACGTACCGGGTGAATTTCGAGTTTTCTCCTTCACCCCATTTCACCTCGGCAGTCATCTTGGGCGAATATTAAATTTGCTCCATCAGTGAAAGACGGCGTTTCGCAATATTGTGATTTTTTGTGAGGCTATTTGTGAGGCCCGCTGACCTTTTAGAAATACAATTTTGATAGAAATGTCAACGCTATTTTCATGGTGTTTTGCAAATGGAGAGGGATTTGGTAGTGCTATTAAGCACTTTTCAATGGGACTGAACGGTACTTACAGGATTTTTTATTGTTTTACTAGCTGCTACTCGCGGCTTCACCCGCGCTTTTCAAGTATCCTATGTCCGTCCCCGGGATACTATTTACCTGCCTGCCAAATTTCATTAAGATCCGTTCAGCCATATAGGCGTGAAATGGTAACAGACAGACAAACAGAGTTGCCTTCGAATTAATAATATTCGTATGGATCCTAGCTCCAACCAACTCACCATCAAAGTACCATCAGTAGGAGATATAATGTATCGGTGTGACAGAATCTCTTACCTGAAAAAGAAAATACATAATTAGTACTCAGTAGTAAACACTAAAAGCATTAAAAAACACATTCCATGCAAATGATCTAATCACTTAAAATAAGTGAGTGTAAAGTAGACAGGAATTAAAAATGCGTCCGTATTTTTTCCTTTTTATTTTCCTATCCATCAAGCAACACGACAGGGATGCCATCAGGAACTAGATTCCGTTGCGTAATTTTCCTATTTCAAACAAGAATTCCTATTTAAATCCAGCGACCGTCTTATCCCGTTAACATGTATACTCTCGTTAAAACCCACTTTATCCTGAAGATATCCAGTGACAAATAGTAAACTGGAACGAATCCGCGGAATTTAACGACACGACAGATGGAAGCTCTCCAACTAGCTGGACCATGGATTTATTAGCACGTAGACATACCAATTGAAACTAAAGGCATACCACATCAACATCGGATTAAAGATATCGAGGGTAGAGTTCGAGAATTCCAAGTATTTTTGTATCGGATTATCAGGAATTTGCTAAGATAGTTGGCAACCCTACTAAAGGCTTATCTGTGTCTTATAGTCTGGGAAGTATCCAAAGACGACGCGTTTTATGTGTGTTAACATTTGCAAAGGCGTTTCGGTGATATTGTCATTTCTTGTAAGAACAAAAAATACTTACAAAATAATGGGCAAAACTGTACGTACCTATTACGTAAGTCGAATTTATGTAGGTCGATATCAACATAACGCTCATACAAACGACAAAATGGCCAGACGTCTTCTAAAACTATTCGTAACTGCGCCAAGTCCATAAAGTATTAAAATGCCATAATTCATGAAATCTTCGACAGTTGCCAGGCAGTTAAAGAATGAGCAAAAAATAAAGAAAAAAGTGCAAGCGACAGATGTTGGCGCAACGGCGCTGAAGGATCAGAACAGGTGCATCTTGCTTAGGGTTGCCACAAACAGAGGAATGAATATTATTAAAAAACTTCAAAAATAAAACATAAATTAACAAAATAAACGTGTAAGGTATTAAAATAAAGTATTAAATTATGAATTCATTTTGTGGGTATCATTTAGTGTTTAGCTTCATTGTTATGTAGGTATTTACTGAAAAAGTTAAAATGATTAGTTATTATTTCTGTTTGTCATTTTTGACATAACTATTCCACAAGGATGCTGGATGCGTCAAGCTGAAGACAGGGCGCTATGGCACTCATTAGTGGAGGCCTATGTCCAGCAGTGGACTACCATAGGCTGATTTTGATCATCATATTAAACAAGATTTAATATTGAATAAACGACTCGAAAAATCAATTCATGCGTGAAACGAGTGCTTTCTACTCCGATAAATTTGAGGGAAAACCGCGACCTACAATAATAAACGTAAATATTGAGCGTAAATTCAACCTGAAAATATTTGCCAGTTATGTAGAATGCTGACCAGTTCCCTGAAATAATCAACGCAACATTGAAGGTATTTATTATATGAATTTCAGATTATAGGTACCTATTTCATTACATGGGCAGGTTTCATCTGATATAATATATGATCAAACATGCCTGGATAAAATTAATTAATGCGCTCTTAAAATAGGATACTCATTAATGGAACTCGTTTATAATAATTATTACATTAATCTCTACTACATTATTTACTGGGTAAAAAAGCGCAGTCTGTAAAATGCAATCATTAGGGGACACCTAGGTCATGCAATGGACGGTATAGGATGATGATGAAAAGTAGTTTGTTTTCTTCTATTGGTATAAGTTCTAGTGAGAAAAAACACTGCTTAGCAATTTTTATAAGTTAACAGATTATTATCGATACCGGTCAAAATTAATTATTTACGTAGTTGGCTAGCCAATTGCTAATTCTTTGAGATATATGTCGATAACTTTGGTTCTCTATCGGCTTTTAGCTATAGCGTGAAGATAGGTAATATAAAACGTCACGTGCGATTCGGACTCGCGCAACGAGGGTTCCGTAACTAAATAATAATATTAATTACATAATTGTAAGACCTTATTTCTTGCCAAATATCATGATTCTAGCTCAACGGGAAGTAAAGGTAAAGGTTTCTAGTCCATGGCGAGATTAAAAAAATATTTTTTTCTGTGTATAAACTACAAATTTACAGTTTTCGGATTATTCCCATTACTTGTGCTATAAGACCCAGCTCCTTGCCAAATTTCATAATTCTAGGTCAACGGGACGTACCCTGGGTTTTGTGTGCATGTGATTCAAAAGGAAAATTAAAAAATGTTGGGCATAAACGGCTGTTACTTTTGATTGCGTTGACTTAGAAGTTTGATTTATATTGCGGCTCCAAGAGGTTATGAACCTGAATATATGATGTGAATTTCAACTCGATACCTCCACGCGTTTCAGAGAAACGAGGGTTGACAGACAGACAACAAAGTGATCCTGTAAGGGTTCCTTTTCCTACAAGGGTTCCTTTTTCCTTTGTTTCTTATGAATAAGAAGGACAGCTTGAACGCTAAATATTAGGTCAATTTAGGTACACAAGTCATTAGCACAAATCGCTCTGTACCTACGTAGTTTTGGCGATTAGCACAAATGACGTCACGACAGAACCAGCGTAAATACTATTCGGCTAATGAGCTATGGGCAATACAATTACGCTATTGATTGTGATACGCTAGAGTGCACAGCCCTAATTGGTACAGCTCACCATAACCGTAAACGAAAATGATACGACCACTTACACGGGCGAATATGTACATGAGAATTAAGAAATGGGGCATAAATGACCGCATAATTTCTAGGTTGGGAAAATTAGGGTTCAATTGTTTCACCACGTAAAAAAAAGAAACATTTTGAACTACAGCAGCTTGTGATAAATGAACTAGAACTAAACAACAATTTCTTAATAAAACTAGTCTGTCTTGCCAAACCTTACGCTTAGGTACCGACAAATTTTACTATTTTCAGCTATAGTTTGAGATTATGATATCTGCAATAATTTATTTTATTTATTTATTTATTTAAACAAGATCATAACATTACAGATCTCCAAATCGTTATGCCTAGTACATTGAATCATATAAAGTTAACAACTATAAAATAGTAAAATTACACACAAGAAAAAGAAAATAAGTACCTACCTACCTAGCAAAGAACTACCTGACAACATAATCAAAGGGGCAGTTCCCCTAAACAAAAAAATATGACAAATATATTCAAAATAGCAAACGCTCGTCAACCCTACCTGAACCAAAATATCGGAAGTCCGGCCGTATTTTGGTCCGTTCTAATCGACCTATTGATTTCAATTAGTACTCGTATGTTTGTACCCTTGCTAAGAATGTAACTAGGGCAAAAAACTAAATTTCTATTTCGAAAAAAAACTTCATAATGCAAGTGCGTGACAGCCCTGCAGGAATCAGAATATCGACAGTGCGGCCGCACTTTGGTACGTGCTAATGGACCTATTGATGGTTGTCATTATTTACCTTACTAATAATGAAACAATCACCATTTAAATTCAATTGTTGATAGAACAACAAATAAAGTATTTCATAGATAAAATATGACAAATTTTAAATAATGTAGCAAGTGCGTGACAGCCCTGCCGGAATCTGAATATCGACAGTGCGGCCGCATCTTGGCCCGTGCTAATCGACCTACTAATCGCCGCGCGCCGACTCGTTAGTCTGCTCCGCCGTCCCACCATCCTTTCCGAATTAATTTCACACCGTTTTATGCAGGTGGATTTTTGTAAAATATCTCTTTTTCTACGGAAACTTGTTAGCAAGGTGCTAGTTTTTAATGAGGTCTAATTATTGCACTTGATACGTCATTTCTAATCCACTGTCATGTTTTTTTCGCCGTTTTCTCGTGGTCCTACTATTTTGTCCTACTAGTAGAACAAAAAGTCAAAAGCCAATAACTTTATTTCTTGAGGCTTACAAAATAAGCACTTAGACAAAACCACGAGGGAAACCATTTTCTGCTCGTCTTACTATGACGTATTAGAGCTGTAATAATTTATTTATACCACCTTTATATATAGGTATTCGAATTAGAAAATAGCTATTTTTTTACATAGCTCAGTGTTTTATCGGTTTATCGGTTAAGGTACCAGATGTTGGTAGGTAGGTACTATACTAACCTTTTGTGCATGTGTTGACAAAATATTTTTTACACGCATAAACAATTTTAATTCCAAAATCGGTACAGTAACCACGAAAGCTTCATAATCACCGCGAGAAAAACAAAAAGAAAAATAATCACCATCCAAATATATTACAATAAAGCAATCCCAACAAAGACATTCCACAAGTCCGGCTTACACTACCCCCTGCGGTGAAGGGGGAGGGCTCACTCTAGCCGTTGTTTAATTCCATTAAACCACCCCTTTTATCTTTTTCGCTTTTATCTTTCCCCACTATTGGATTACGTACAAAATGGCGTGCAAGAGACACACGCAATCTTTTGCCATTACCATTAGTTCACCTCTGTTTGTAGGGGCCTTCCGGTGTTCTACCGGAGAGTGCTTCATTGCATACGGACAAAGTAACAAGGTTAAAGCACAACCAACCTTTTTGAAGGATACGGCAAGTAAAGCAGATAATAGGATACTGAAAACGAACCCTCAAACGTCGCTTTTATTCGTGAGTTTTTTGTCCCATCCTTGGTGCACGATTATTGTGCATGGGATAGATAGGTCAAGAGGTGGGTAGCAAATGGTGTAGGATGTCCTCCTACACCACATCCTACCTACCTCTTCATTTACATTTGTTTTGAGTATTTTACACGGGCTTAATCTAACCTAACATAATGATAAGTATATAAATGTCATGTACAGTTCAGTAAACAAGAAACATCTAAACACAGATTCAGTTTCTGAAACAAACTTCGTTTCTTAGCACCGCCCGGCTCTGAACACTCGTGTGTTTGTTGTATCCCCCTTTGATGTAAAAGTGAGGTTGTATCAAAGCGTTCACACAATCACAAACACTCCGTATGTATAAATAACACTATTTCAATCGTATAGGGTTACGAGTAAACGGTTTCAATTCAATTTAACTCCAACAGCGGCTGACGCCTGAGCGAACCTGTCAAAGCAACAATGGTGTAGGTACTGTAGTTAGTCTAAATGACGGTTTCAAATTGAAATACTTGCCGCGAGACGTTGAATCGAGCAACTCATTTGGGTTAAACCCCTAAACACGAACACAAACTTAATTGGCAAAGCGTGTGTGATATACGAACTATTACACGACCGGTGGAGTAGACGGCAATTCAAGACATGCATTTTAGGAATTAAAGGAAGTTCCAAGTTTTTAGCAACATAAGTTCACAAGATCAACAAAATACTTCTGAACATCACCAAGTTATCCATAGTTTAGCTAAATCCCACTGTATTGTCATTCAATTAGGAAACCGGTGGAATAGACGGCATTGGTTCAAAACATGCATTTTGCGAACTTTAAAGGAAGTTCCAAGTGTTTTGAAACATAAAGTTTACAAGATCAACAAAATAATTCTGAATATCACCAAGTCATCCATAGTTCGGCTAAATCCCACTTTATTGTCATTCAATTAGGAAACAGTTAATCTCAACTGTCAAACAAACTGTAAAACAAAAGCGGAAGCGTAAACTCTGAAAACTCAAAACTCGGTAATAAAATCACCTTTTCCATGACAGGCCATTTCCATACTTATAAAACTTTGTAATTTCCAAGGGTAATCAATCATACATTCACTCCGTGTCACATGCTAATGTACTGGGAAACTCAATAAATTATTACGTGTTTGTCCCGAAAAATAAAGGAAAATTCTTTTGAGGATTATTCATGTGCAATAATGCCACATCATAATGCTCTCGCATGGATGAAACAATATTGATATCTGTAAATTTAATTCGGAAATTATCAGCGACTGTCAGTTGGTTTCGGAAAGTTTAACAAAGGGGAGTGCGGGTAGAATTTGAACCATCAATGTGATAGTCAAACTTTAACTTCCCTCTCCGGTCGATTAGGGTTAGTGACGCAACTAATTTCTAATATGTTTCGTTAACGGCACTTGTATGAGTTCCACTTGGTAACAAATTTTCAACGGGTACGCAACTAGGCATAGTTCGGAAACTAACTTAGCACTTTGATGTAATCAATAAACGTGTGAACGGATCGGTGACATGATGTGGGTATTAATGATTTAATCGTTGTAATTTACGAATGTGCGAGAAAACTCCTATCCCACACAATTTCTAAATTAAAAAAGGTTGATTATGGCATTAGATTTATTATTAGATAGGTACGAAATTGGGGACAAAATTTTGGTTTTAATAGCAGCTGGGATGTGTGTAATTTATACAAGTTCTGATGCCATAGTCAAGTGAGAGATTTGTTTAGTTTATTTATGAATCTCGAACTTAATATTCTAGCTTTACTAGGCTCCGGCTTTAGTAAGTCCTTGATAATAATAAGGTAAGTAGGCACTAAGTAGTGTCATTATGATACAAAATAATGTCAGAGCAGCTTCTCCTCGTCCATAATGAATAAATTAATGAGTTTCCAGGTCAAGATAACGTATTGCACGCTCCCTGCAGACAAGAGTGTAGACTAGTGAGAAAAATCTAGTCAGCTAGTGAAAGCCATTCAATTTTTTTATGGGTGCAGAATGGATAGAGTTACGGATGCGGTACCGTGGCAATATTTATTTATTCTTAATACTTAAACTTGTTTTGAATTTATTGTAGCCGTGAAAATCTTAACAGTTCTGTGGAAAGAAATGAATAATAATATTAATTAAATACATTTAAAGCATCCATTAGTAATAAATTACAACGATCAATAAATAAAGCATTAAATTAATAGATTCGATTGGAGTATTAGACTTTATAGACAACGAATTATGGTTGACGAATTATGTAATCCAACATTTATATCTCTGGTTTAAAAAATCTATAATTAAAACCACCTTTTTCTTCCGGTGTGGGTCAATAAATAAATAGAAATAATTAATGTTGACATACAATGCGAATGCGTTGAATGTGCATCATTGGCAATGGACGCAGATAAAGAGAAGGCGCGTGCTACGTGCAAAGGATACTTAGCTTTACATAGGGTTGTCGATATTGGTCATTGAAAAAAACATGAGAAATCTTGTCTTGTGTGAGTGTGTGTGTGTGTGTGTGTAAGTTTGGGGTTTTATGAGGCACCAGTCTCTTAAGAGTCTGGACAACATAAGACCCAGTATGTGGTTTTGTAGTCATGTGTTTGCGTGTGTGTGTAAGGGTGTGTGTATATGTGTGTGTGTGTAAGTGTGTCGATACTCCCAAGGCACCTATATAGGTGCATAATACGTAGGTTATGACTGGCTGAGACATTTTAATTCTACGCATCGATTTCAAGATAAAAAGCTTATGCATAGGAGTTATGTTCATACAAATATGGTATTTGTGTGCATATCTCAACCCTAATACTAATGTGTACCGGTTGCGTTCCATGTGCCATAAATGCACCGTCCACTCACTTTCCAACGCTTGCGCTTAGAATCGCATTGACTTAATTAACGCAAGCTGGACATGTCTATTTGAGGTTTGTTCCAAATTTAGAACAAAATAGACGTAGATGAAGGAAACTCTTTTGTACACCAATAAGAACAACAAAGAGGTATAGTCGAGATACGCGAAATTGCAAAGGGTGGCATCATCATCATACATGCGAAATATCCTACTTATATATGTATACAGGGTTATTGGTAAATAAGTGACAATACGTGAACTGCAAGCCCTGCCCATCATCACAAACACGTTCGTAAAGGCGCCAAGTCTAAATTAAAATAAAAATATAAGTTACCTCTGATAATAAATAAAAAACATATTTTTCTGCAACCCAACGAGTTACTTAAGGCGGATCTTCCACTCTCATACCTTCTGTTGATTCCGGGCAGAGCTGTTTTTAAGCTGAGTTTCAAATAAAACCTCTCTAACGAACGATTATTGAATTGCGGGGGTATCTATTACCAATACCAAGTTTAAGAATGAAGACCTGGCGTCTTCACAAACGTGTTTGTGATGATGGGCAGAACCTGCAGTTCACGTAGTGTTATTAGTTTACCAATAACCCTGTATATTTTTACATTTTTATATACCTTCCTAGGTATATTAAAAATCTAGCAACATTTTCATAGCTATGGCGAATTATATCCGGCTAACAATATTCAGGAATAGATTTGTAGTATTTGCTACTAGCTGGCAAACAAACATAATTTACCGAACGTTTCTACACATCTAACAATTTAGCAAATCATTGAAACTGGAACAAATATATCAAACCACAAAGCAGCATGGTCAAAATCTCGCTGTTATACATTCTATCGATCATCAAATAAATTAATCACATACAATATTCTAATCTCGCTTCTATCGTTATGTACCAGTGTATTAGAGATGTACGCTCATTGAGCAAATTACCGACTCGATGGTTACTGTTATTGCAAATTTATCGATAATTACTAGCGTTTGAATCGGGCGATGTATTGTGGTTTCTGTTATACGCTTATATGTTGTAAGTTAACTCTGATTAGAACTTGAATACAAATGATTTGTTTAGCTTTGTAATTCACAGGTTTTGTATAGGATTTTCACACGGGATTTTTAATAACATTACCTATTTATGTTTTTTTTTGTTCAGGTCCTAGTACCTCTACTGATACAAATGTTTAGGGAGCATACAGCATATTATACTTGCATAAAGACCAACTTACTTTATTATATAAAAATTTCGTGTTAGAGATGTGCTCGTAAAAACTAGCAGGTATAAACTTCGAATTATTTTAAAATGCGGTTTAATAGTAATTAAACCGCAATTAATATTCATTCGAAGGTAAATGATGTTACTTGATGTCAACATAGCCAAATCAAGGATGTTTGAGATTATTATTTTTTACTTCTAACTAAAAAAATTAACAATTCAAACTCAACCTTTAATATGGCAAACAATTCAATTCCAAGCAATTTTTTTTTACAAAACTCACAATTGCAAACAAACCTATGAAATAAACAAACCAATCGATTCCGTCAGTCGCTAACCTCAATACAATTAATCAGCAGGTTGAAGCCAACCCCCACATTGACGCGGCGGTTTTCTAACCCTTTGTACTCCAAATCACTTTGATCAGGACAATCGCTAACTGAGGAAGGTTGCAATCAACGGTCGATTGTCACATCGACATTCAACGTGCTTACTGGAATATTACGGTGACGTTAATCGATAATTTCCCAACCGTTCCAGGTTCATCGATACGGGCACAACCCTAACAAGGAAACAATTTAATTATTCAGTCGTTCTATTAGCAGTGTGAGTTAAATAAACTGAAAATGCTGTGTATAAAGACTGAACACTTATTCACATGCTGATAAAGTAGGTATTTTAAGTGAAATAGTACTAAGCCAAACTGGTTCTAGCAGACACATCACTTCAAACTTTACAAACCAGTCCTATAAATTCGAACATTTCATTATCCATTATGAGATTCGCGGCTGAATTCGTCCTAAGCCGCAAGACAGCCAAGGATGTCGAGCACTCTAATATAGCCCACCAATTACTTACAAAAACGTCCCGGTCGGTTGCTATTAAAGCCACATCCAATTTCCATCTGTATAAAATGACTGCCACGTCTAATGTTGTCGAGTCATGCGTTCTGTAATCCCGTCCCCCCTGCCAGCGGAGTAACCTCAATCTATTCTGATTGAAACGCGGTGCTCGCTATGCATTTTGGTTATTATTTGTGGATCTATCGAAACTAATAAAGATCTTCTGTATGTACCTACCTATTTAATATTGAAGATACTGCAGGCTTGTAACAAATACGTTTTATAGCTCTTAGACAATTAAGCCACCTGCACGAAAAAAGAAAGCGTTATGGTTTATAAAAATATCACTAGTTTTATATTTTTCCACGTGATTGATGCTATCATTTCATAAGGTAAGTATCATGTAACGGCTCAATTTACTCGAAGATCATGCAATGCCTTCCGCGTAGACGCAACACAAGTGAATTGATACGTTAGCTCGTAACTGGATCGCTTAAAATTAGTCCAGTGAAAGCAAAACCTAAGCCTCGCTTCAACAACACTGCCAAGGAAAACTTTTCACATTAATTTGAATGCCTACAAAATACCCATTAACGTTCCAACTGAAATTACGTATTTCAAATAAGTTCCGTTATGAAGTGAAATTCAATAAAACTTAAGCATATAAAATCTCCGGTTAAGTGTCGGATAATTTATTCCACGCGGTGGGAAATAAAGATGGACCGATCGCGGCTCCCCTAATCCTTTGATGGATTCTATCTCCTCGGCGAAGAGAAAACCGGAAAAGTGCACTCGAGGAGAGGGAAACAAAAAGTACACAAATCTTTAAGAGATTGCGGAAGGAACTCCAATTTATCGGTTTTTAATGCGAATCCCTCGGGGTACCTAATCTTAAAGTTTAACTGAGGACCTTTACTAAAACATCTATAAACGCCCCAGATTTTAAAATATACCAATTAAAAGAAACAGGTTCTTCTAAGAAGGGTTGAAGTATCAGAAATCGTTTTAGCAGATTGAAAGGGTCCATAATTGTCAATTTATTGGGGAACAGCTAATGAAATTGTGAGGGCAGTTCGTCCAAGTGGGAAAGTTTTGCATTGAACATTCTCCATGCTTACGAAAAACAGAGCTCAATAAATTAAGAGAATATCAAGAAATATGACAATTTATCTCCAAACTGATGTCTGTATGTTAAAGACAACGTATTGATTTGTCAATAATAATGCACTATTGGAGCATGCGAAGCTTATTATGTGCTTACTAAATTGCTTATGACGGGACTATAGACTTTGGCTGCGGTCCACAGAATGCATACTGCTAGACTGCTTCGAATTGTTAATCTCTTCTTATTTATAACTTGTTTGTTTGATTATTGAGGAGACAATAATCTATTAATATTTCATAGGCCAGAACGCAATGGCAGCAGAGCGATGCTATCAAACTGTCAATCTGTTTAGACGGAGCGGAGTGAGATACCATTCCGTTAAAACATTATGAACATCAAGGATACCTACTATTGATACTCTTATTGTTGAGATATGAGTATTGAACAAACATACTAATGACACGAAGGAAAGACCTGGAGCTCGAGTTTTATCCGAGGCTTAATGTAGCAAAGCATCGCAGTAGGTATCAGGCAGTAAATTTATTCAATGTTCTTCCTACTGAAATGAAAGCAATTGATAATCAAAATATTTTCAAAAATCAATTAAGGAAACTTTTGCTGAAGAGGTGCTTTTACACAATTGACGAGTTTATCACACGAAAGTAACTGTTATGTTAGATAAATTTGATTATATTATAATTGCATGCTTTTAATGTGTAATTATTTTGTTTTAATTTTTTTTTTGTGAATGCTGTAAATTCATACACGATGTAAAAATTGTTCTTGAATAAATAAACTGAAACTGAGTTTCTGGTTTCTCTGATTATAGATTTCTAAATATATGATAAAATTTACGAGTACTAATGCAAATTTTTCGGTAAAACATAATAAATTCCAGAACATTGTAACGTAATTATCTTCGTGATAACCATCGTTTATCTCCAGTGTACACTCACCTCTGTAATGCTTGTTGCACACGAGAGTGTTCAGTGAACTCGAAGCCAGCGTCTGTGGCAGTCACTGGTTGTATTACAGTTAGTACGGTTATTATGAGCAAACGATTACTGCATGATTACGTAAACAAGGTGTTTAGATGTCATGTCGTGCAGGACCACATGTTTAATCACAAAATCACATACAAGAGTTATGAGTGAAGGGAGGATGGGTTGACTCTACTGCCGCTACATCACACAAAATATCTGCAATGCTGGTATAAATTTCAACTTTACTTTATGGTCAAGGTATGCCATCTTTGCTTTGGGTAAGGATTCTTAAAGTAGCAGCGATGAAAAATCAAAATGTTATATACAATTTACTAAGAGAATAAAAAACAATGATTGGACTCTTCTCTGCATTGACACCAGCCCCCACTTTCAGCGCGGCAAGCTGTGCTGCTCCACAAAATTGCCACACTCATATAAGTTTTTATGACTGGAACGTGTTCGCCTTAATTATTTTTTGTACCGAAACATTCGGAGCGATAGCAAAACTCGTGACGAGAAAAAAGTAGGAGAATAACATCCATTTGTCTCGGATGACGAGCACTGGTGCGGTGTCGCCGAGGCGTCGCGTTCCGCTGCTTCGGACATTGACCTCTGAGAAATGGATTGCTTCAATTATTTCCTTTAATATCACCAGAACCATCATGATCTAATTTCATACCCTGCAAAGTGTCGCTCGCTTGTTTTGCTAATCTGAAATTCATTTTCTTTTCATCGCGGAGAATTCATAAACTCCCGTCACAAAAAATGACTTCAGGTGTTCATTTTGCCTACGAAACAATTTTCCCGTCACGCGCCTTAGATTAAATATAAATAAACGCGAAAAAATAAGAAACAAAACGCCGAGTATTCTTCGTCAATGTGAAAATACAGTAGGTTAAGTTCTTGAAGCAATCCGACCGCAAACTAAACACGCACCGCCATCAAAGACAGACATCGTGATATTAAAACAAGCAACCGAGAACAAACACAAACAAACACGAGAAACAATTGACGAGAAGAGGGGGGCGTCCCTGTGCTTCGGTCGTACTCGTATTCATGGTACTTTTTCTCAAAATTGCCAAGGCACGTCTTTTTCCACATAAAATGATCATGCATGGTGATTTGAATCCAACAAATTGAGCATTTGAAGCCGAACTTATACTGATACCAGCTACCAGCGGGTTTAAGTATAAGAAATTCTATCCACACTGGCAACGTTTCACAAAAAGCGAATGGAACAAAACTATTCCCAAAAACTACACAAGAACGTTTGTTATATTCAACTAAGCTTATATTTGTGTATTTGTGACAACATGTAACCTCACAGTCCCTTAAATGAATCAACATTACTAAGTTTTGCCATTGAAAAACTACTTTTATGTGACTTCGAATAAAATCCATAACGATTGGCAAACCGAATGTAGAGCAACTCGAAAGCGTCCCGACGACGTAACCAGGTTTATCGACGGGATATGTCGCGTCAAGAAATTGCAAATCGTGTTTTCCCCTAGCCGGCAACGATAAAACAAGAAAAAACATCCCGTTGCGGTCCTGTTTTTAATCTAACGTTACCAAAACCGTTAACTGACCCCAATTTAATGGTCACGGGGAGTTAACGGGCTTAGCAAGTAAACTAATTTGAGGCAGCCATATTGCAACATGGCGAACATCATAACCTCACTTTATCGTGTCCATTTGGCGTTGGCTACTCTTTTTAATATCGTGCTTTAATGTAATGTCTCTTTATCTCGGTATTATAGCACTTAATTGTGGGTTATAGCTAAAGTTTATGTAAATATCTTAATTACCAAGCTTGGCTATTATGATTTAAAGTTAGTAATGATTTTGAATGGCTGTCAGTCAGTTTAGTAAGTCGAGCTTCATTGATTCTAGCTGAACGTATACATTACATAAGACTATCGGAGTTTAACCGAAGCTTCGAGAAGTGATAAGGAATTACCTTTAAGCCTTATCGAAGGCAAAGTAGGTTTGAAACTCGGTAATACTCAGATAGGTGAACCATTTAAAACACATTTAGGCTATACCTACCTGCGGGCATTATCTACATCTGAGGTAATTTTATACTGAAACAAATTAGCTCAGAAAATGGTGGCTTAGATAACACTGTTTAAATTAGGATTGAACTGATTTTTACGGCTGCGGGTGGGCGACTTCGTTAAAACGCTTTCAGTTTATTTTCCTTATCGGTCTGGAAGGGTTTCAGCATTTCGCTTTTCACTAATTTATTTCAGCTCATCGATTTTTCTGATCACCTCAAAACAGGATTGATATGGGTTATAGAGCAAAAATGGCAAACTAAGGAGGTCTAAAATTTTATGATTTAGGAAATGGTTTTGCTTTCCAAAAATATACCGAAAGATTGGCATGTTATTCCAAAATAAACCTGCACCTCATTCCATCCGATAAATAAACGTCAAAGCAAAAGCAGTACGCGATGCTGTGCAAACTTAGCAAACATGCAGCGCTCCCGTCAAAAAGGGAGATTGTGTGCCACCGCGTTGAGTAATGCGGAAAATATGGTTTCAATTTTTTCGAATCAAAATCTTATAAACAACTCAAAGACTGGTGCATGTGTGGCAGTGGCTTGGTTTTAATTTCAGAACAGGGAAGTAACAATGCAGTGCAGTCTGTCAAATACTTTAAAAAAATACAACTATAGTCCAAAGAATCTTCCATGGCAGAGTTCTATAAGCTGGTAGTCCCTGACCACGTGAAACATAATCGCTGCATATACATATATATCTCGGAATTGTTAATCATTTTGACAATCTTCCTATTATTCTCATTCTAGCAATTTTTATATGAAGTGAACTAGCTTTCTCGACCTGGTTACTGAGCGCTATAAATTTTTACTAAACCAAACATACGGATGTGCAAACAAACATCTACGGCGCACGCGCTGTGGCCAACGAGCGCTTGTACGAAGTGTTGCAAGCCATTTTTAACAGACTTCAAAAAAGGAAAAGCTTCTATGTTCTGCTGTATGTTATTTATTTATTTTTAAGAAATTTCTTACAAAATTATTTTCTGCCTTATTCTTTTAATGTTAGTCCTTAAAGACCTTTGAACAAAAGGTCAAACATTTTAGCAAGATGTCGTGTTTATAAATTTATCTTAGTACAATAATTATGAGCCTTATAGGATCAATACTCACTGCCGAGCGAAGTCGAGCTATGAAAAAGAACTTGTCATAGCAGTCAATGCCCAAAGGTACATAACAATTTCCACCGAAAACGCCTGAGATGTGACCAAAATTTATTAATAAACAATTTTCATAGAAACGAACATCCCACGCCTTATAAGTTAGAGTCGATTTATCACGTGTATGAGACAGCTCTCGGGGGCGAAAACTTCGGAAATCGTATTAGAAAAAGCATTGTTTGATTTTGTTCAACAGGGTACGATTTCGTGATCGTTCACAGCGCTTATTTAATTGACAGACTATAGGTACTAAACAAAGAAAAAAGTTACAAACAAATTACATAGGTTGTTCTAATTTTGTGTAAAATTGAACATTGAAATATAAAAAAGCAAGCAATTGGGAATGAATTATTTTTGTCAATTAGGATTTCAGTTTTACCAGTAAACTAATAAAACTGCAATTATTCAGTGGTTGTTATTATTTCGTAAACGTATAGGTAAGTATAATATACCAGACCATAATTTTGTGTGTGAAATATAAATTTAGTTTTTCCAAATCCTTTCCCATTTATACTTTTTTCGAACTGAAACGGGTTAGCTTTTCAAATATAAATTGACCTAGTTTGTGATAAAACTAAAAATAGATACGTGTGGGCTTCGAAAACAAGCTTAATTAAGGACTCTAATGAATCCTCAGCGAAATAGGGTCATGGCATGACTCAAATTCTATTTCTGTTCTAATTCTGTACTTACCTTTATAGATATTATGACAAAAGATAAAATAGGTATCGTTTTTGTTTAGAAAACCTTTACAGATTTATTTAAATCAGCCTCCTAGATTAAGTGAATGTTACTGTAATGTTTATTAAAGAATAAGTACCCATACACTAGCCAAACTCCATGTGGAATGTTTGGAAACAAACCACGATACAAAAAACTATAACTCACTTGTTTGGCGTCGAGTTTCTGATATAATTGTACGCAATATTTATTGAAGGAAGGATCTCAAATGGAAAAGTAATATAAATTGCGTATGACAAGACGCGGCAACACAGTGAATTTTAAGATCAGTCATGGGCGATTTGTTTACCAACATTGCACTTCAAGTTTGGCTAGCGCCTAGTTAAAAGCTTATTTCACCGCTTAAAGAATCATTATTCCGCGTTCTCTTAGAAATAAACGAAAATAAGCAGTAGGCCAAAGGTGCATGGCTGGCGTGAGCAAAACGAGGCCTACATACACCCAATAGTGGGATACCATATGGCCTTGTGGATGTTGATGATGATCCAGACGACAACGTCTTGTATTGAGGAAAATTACGCCCTCAAATGCTGTAGTTGCCTGGAACAAATCGCTTCTAAACGCTGCCCATTGTACTTTTTTGTTTCATGATAATTTTTGTGATGTACAATAAAGAGGTATATATTTGTATTTTATGTGTGTGTTACTTTATTTGACTCGTAGGTACTTATGACCGAAAATAACGAAGCTATGAGATTTTAAATGCAATAGAAAACCTACGACCTGCATCGATGTTCACTATTCCCTAGCAAAGTTAGCAACAGCAGAATCTACCCACACCTTCCGAATAAAACCTATCATCAGTAGAATTCAATGGCGTGTTTGTTTGAAATCAATGATTCTTCTATAATAGCACCAGATACCTGCGCCAGCGCTGCATTCTGAGATACTCGTATGTACACCGGTCGACCTTGGTCTTAGCTAGTTACTCTACGTACGGACGTACCTTACGGCTACAGTACAGTCAACAACGAAAGTTAAAGAACTAAAGACACTTTTATACATATATGTACATATATTTTGTATATCTGTATTTATTCACCATTATAACACTGGAAGTTATACAAGGCAAGCCATGTAGTACCATTTGAGCAAGATTCTTAATCATATTAAAAAAAGTTATTTAAACAATTTCATCAATAATACCTATTCCATTCATAATAATTCACATAATTTAATATCATTACTTCTCTTTTTCGAAAAAAGTAGTTTTTCATAAATTTCCATTTTTCTTGTATATTACCTGAATGATATTTTTTTGCATTAGTAACTGAACAATTACTTACAGTACTCAATTTTATTATCATTTTATGTTTCAAAAGTCGCTAATCACAACAACCAAAAATACCTTTATGAATGTAAGCGGGTTAACTACGAACCTAGCTTGTGTTGGAAGAACACCAACATTTCATTCCTTAACGAGGGACTTCATCAGGGTGAGCCAACAAGTTATTCCATAAATTTCTGAACATATTATTCAATCAATTCGTGTGCAGCGACTTTGGTTGCTGAGTGTACCTACGTATCTAGTACGTGTATATATTAAACATTGAGCAGATGCAAAGGATCAGTGACGACTGGGGTGAAACGCTGATAGATTTAGCATTATTAGAATGTGATTGACACTGTAAAGTGTTGGAATCGGAAATGGAAGTCTTTTTGGTGTAAACTATTTGATTAATATGTACATAAATATACTCCGATTCAAAAACCAGGATATTTTTGTACAAAGGGGTTACAAAAAATCGCTACACGTGATATTATGCGTTGTTGAAGTCTGTGTTTTAGTTTTTAGTGATAATGTTGCTGTTACTTTGTTCTTTTCTGTTATTTTTATCAGGTTTTGTTATGTTTTCATTCATAAAAGTCTTTGATCCGAAGGTTGATAACCACTACTGGGGAGTAAAGGTTCTCGAGTGGCGTCCACGACGCACCGCGAAACGAGTGTTGGGAGACCACTCGAAACTCGATGGACCGGCGACATAGCGGTCGCAGGGAGTCGATGGATGGATGCGGCTCAAGACCGCGTGATGATGACGATGATACAAAGTGGACCTGTTTCGCAGGTCCACTTCGTATCAAAAATAAAAAAAAAACATAAATAATTTTGCATCGTAGTGTCCATCTTTTTTCTTAGTTACTACCGTTTTTCATCCCAAAACTGTCAATTATAAGATTTTTTTATTGTCATCACCGTATAAATAATAGAATAAGTACAAAGGGAACCTTCGGCTTATTTTTGAAAATCTATGTCTATATCTATGTCTAGGTTCAAAAATAAGCCGAAGGTTCCCTTTGAGAGTCCCTTTCAGAGTAGAGCGGCGTAAGCACAAAAATCAAGTTTTTGCTTATAACCTAGGTAATAGAAAAAAAAGAAGAATTTGAATAAAAAAAAAAGAAGATTAGAATCTATTACCTAATAGAAGAAAAATCAAGTTTTTGCTTATAATCTATTACCTAATACTCTGTCCCGCTCTTATGAACGCGAAATTCTATGCCTATTCGTTTCACAAAATGGCGTCACAGGTCGCCCTCTTAGAGAAATCTACCCGCGCTACGAAACATTCGAAAAGTAGAAGTCGAAGTATCTGATACAGTTTTAATATTTACGTATTTGGGTGCATATTCAAACAGGTCAAAAATACATTTATTAAAAAAGTATTTTTGACCTGTTAATTTGAACGAAACATTCGAAAAGTAGAAGTCGAAGTATCTGATACAGTTTTAATATTTAGGTATTTGGGTGCATATTCAAACAGGTCATAAATACTTTTTTAATAAATATACACATTTTGCTGGGCTCTATTTACCGAATATTAACATTTCTAGAGCTAGAAAAGGAACAGCTTAATCCGCATTGTTTACCCACAATTTGTGAATTCTTCCTTCGAAAACATGTCGTATGTTTTTAGAGTAATATTGTTCCGAAAATCTAGTCCTGGTTTGATATCCAATCAACTTACACAAACATGGAGTAACGCCAACAATACCTCGGCTTCCTCCGAAGATATCGATATTCAAATTCACGGTACAGTCGTATAAACAAACAGGACTAAAAGACGAGGTACACCTCGTCCTTTAGTTCCTTGTGTTACTGAAGAACACTTGCTGACAGACGGGACGCATTCGTTGAGCTAGTCAAATTTAAAGTGACAAGGTACTAAGGTGCCTTACCTTGAACCTTGTGGACCACTCTTTAGAAAGCAAAGGCCTCTGACTCTACCAAGCCTCTACATCAAACAATGTCTAATATTTGTAAAAGAATACCCAGATCTCTATGTTAGGTAACAAGAACTTAGAAGTCGGCAACTGAGAGACCATATGAATTATAAACTCTCTATCAAACTTCATGAAATCAATGCGAAAAAACGCAAATTACATGACAGCAAAGCTCTACAACAAAATTCCTGACGATGTGAAAACGCTACGCTCAAGAAATTGCTGAAAATACGAATTGTTTTTTGTCGTATATTGATTTTCGTTGCTGACTGTACGTACATCTCAGTGTACCCGACTGTACCTACCTTAAGTTGGTTACGTATAGCTTGCAATTTATCAATGAATCAGTAAGGAGGGGAGAAGGAGCCTAATTTCCTGAGCATAAAATAGGATTTCATTGCGACTCTGATTTCACTCAATTTTACTTTTACTGCGCTCTTCTACTGCGTTTGATGAACCAGAAAATCTGGGATTTAGACGGCAATCATATGATGTCAGTTTTATTATGAAACAGAGAAAATGGAGGAAAGGACCCGTATATAAAAACCTAGTTACATCATTTCTAACTCAAGCCTGGATCTATTTTATTGATCTTTGATTTGTTGGATTTGTCTCCGTCCCGAATAACAGAATAAATAATTAAAAATATGAATAATTTACGAAGAGGAAACATATGAAGAAAATCGTTTTCTCATACATTATCGTTTGTAACGCCACGCCACCTCTGATTCTAAGGCACAACGAAGTTTGCCGGGTCAGCTGTCAAAGACCGGAAGACTAGTGTGTCTTGAGAAATCCAAGTATGTCGATCGCGTCGCATAGACGTCCTTTAGAAAAAAGTGAAAATCAATTTTTACCCGACTACTAACAGGGGAGGGTTATTAAAGAAAACCTTATGTACATACGTTAAAAAATCATGGAATTTTAGGATTCGCGAAATACAACGATTTGAAAGATTAAAGTTGCCTTTTTCTATTGAAGTTGGTAGGTACTTATTAGTTTCAGCTTCAGTGATATAGTAGTGAAACTTCTGTTGGAACTAATGTCCCTTCTGTGGCAAGGATTAGCAATGATTCATTCTCGCCCGAGGGCAATTGCGCCGCAGATACGAAGGTACCTACGTCTATCTACGTCCAAATATTATCTACTTCCTATGCCGGAAGCTCCACTAATTGACAAATAGATAGGAGTTATGCTTTTCGTGAAAATAGAGAATACTACTTATCTAAGTTCGCAAGGAGGACCGTTTCGTTGACCAAAGGTAGGTAGCTTACTTTTTGATGAAAGGAATAAAAAAATAGAATTTTACATGAAAACCAGCAGCACATTGAAGACGTTTTAATAAAATGTCCCCAGAACATTATGAAACATTCTTCTAAATATCTCTAACATAAAAATAATGGCATACCCTCACATTTTTGCAAAGGTGAACCAACATAACTCAGCAAACAAGTAACATTTAATATTTCCACCTTGAGGGGCGGAGGCGGACCAGGGGCTGGGGTCGGCAGGTGCCCCGCATGTGCCTCCTCGGATGCCAACGACCCCGACATATAACACACATTTATTGGTATATCAACAGCTGATCTTTTAATACCTCTTGGTAGGGACGTGCTCTTTAAAACCGTTTTATTGCTACCCCTTCGAAGCTTTAAACTTTTATGTTACTCGCATAAATATTGATGTACAGAAACATATTCTATAAGTACCAATAAAACGAGATACCTATCTATGAAATTTAAACTTAAATGACATTGATGTAAAGATCATTTTATACATAAAAACCTAATTATTCGAGAGGAAACCGAGAAGGAAATCGATATAGAGCTCTGATATCATTTACATGTTGACAAGATGGATTATATTTGTCTTGATTGCATAGCTCCTGATTATATTGCTTCCTACTTACTGACCTAATCAAGCATTCAAAATTCATGATACATGACGAACAGTAATGACGAACTTGAGACATACCTAACAACTACCTATGTTGGTGCCCATTATACATTACGCGGTTAGTGAGGAACTGGTTCACAGCATGCTCACAGGCTTTTTATAATTCATACGTAGACAGTGAAATTATTTAAATTGTGAAATGACAAATAAACGATTTACTTAGTTTACATGACCCTGGACGCACGTGTCTTTGCGCTCTAATTTATAGTTTGTGCCAAAAGAGAGTTGTTTATAGTAAGTCTTATTTCGTTTACAACAAGATGAGGTGGGCATAGCCATCATCATTCATCAGTTTGGCTATTAGTTAGAACAAAAGAAATGAAATTTCAAAAATAACCAGACGTGCAAGGGGAGACCAATTATTTTGTTTACAGAGAGGGATGTAGCGAACGAGTGTGTAGTGGTTTATTTACATGCTGCTAAATTACAACTAACTGATGAAAAGCAAACAGCAGACAGTGGATGCTGCCAAACAGACTGTACTTTACAAACATTATCGTGCAGCCAATCAGGGCTTGATGAACTTCACTGTATTTTTGGAAATTCTTCCAAAAATACAGTGAAGTTCATCAAGTAAACAATTCATATTTTTTTATCAATTTGTTATGTCAGAGACAATACTTGTTTTTGTTACAATAGGCTATTCAAATACATTAAAAATAAGTTCCAAATTGTTTTCATCCTAGTAACTAACAACGTAACAAAGCGTAATAAGGTGATTTTTATTAAAATTATGCCTTTTTTTAGGTAAAAACACGGGATTAAAATTACACATTTTTTGATATATGATCACGTGACCGAAAACGCTATGTGTTTGGTTGGATCGCAAGTGACGTCACACTTTTACAGATAACAGTGTCAATGAGTTCTTCTTGTTAGGTGTGGGATGGCGGGGTGACGTCATAGCTTGGAAAACGGGAGCCATGACAGAGATTATCGTTTTGGCGCGGCATTTTTTTATTCAAACTTTAAAATTAGTTTTTATAACTAATACGATTGGCCTTGAAGAAATATTAATTACATTTTGCATTATTTTTATCACACAATACGTTAAAATTATTTCCCAGTATAGTAGTCAAGTAGCCTATTGTGGTCTTCGCCAAGCTTAAGATACAAACAAGTTCTCTTATGTGAGCTCAACTCAAACCGTTTGTTTTCTGCATGTTTTGACGGTTGCTTGTATAACCCTAACGGAAACCAGCCCCTTCCTAACGGCAAAAAGCCTGAAAAGTTGTCTGATAGGCCCGGGCTCGGCCAGTCATTAATTAATAACTCACTTTAAGCCTTAGTACCTACTAAAGCTTAACACATCAACCCTGGGGCTGGAAAACTTCCGGTCAAATCCCGCGCTTCCCCCGCTAGTACATCCGGTCAGTGGAATTCCGAGTTTACAAATAATGCCGAAGCTTGGTTATGCCTACACGTTTAGGAAAATAAAGGGACTCAAAATTCTAATTGGTATCAATTTTCTGTTATTATCGTAGGACTTATGTATTCGTATTTACTGCCGTAATTGCTGCCGGTATTCAATGTCTTGCAGATCTACATTTCATTATTATCCTAATTGATTGAATAAATAAAAAACAGAAATCCTATGAAAACGAACTACGCAGCGCAATGGTATTCTACACTGGCTTCCTTCCTTATACTGGGTTCTACTCGTAGAATCCAAGATAATTTATGTCAATAAAGACATTTATAAATAAAAACTTATCAATCTATTGATTGACATATAACAAGAAGGTAACAACAGCTAGGTTATAACGAAAAAGGTTTAAATTAAGACTTCAAAAACGGGACGAATCAAATGATGAATCAAAAAATTCAAAACCAACAATTGTTTCAAACTCCTACGATTTGCTCCGATACCAGTGACGTTAAATATTTCTTTGTTTTTTTTTTAACTCTTTGCTTACAAAAAATAACTAGGATTCTGTGTCCGAGTATATTTATTAAATACTTACTCCTCATGGACAATACTGCCTGGGTGCCTGTGTACTACTTATGGACAAAAGTCCGCGAACAATGTTATAATTAGTTTCAACGAATTTACATAACAATGCTTACAGCAGGAGGTTGTGTCATTCATAAAATGTATTTCAAACATTGGTTAAATAATATTCTTTATAAACAAAGCTAATAACAATCAAATAATAGAAACCAATTAAAACTAGTATTCACAATTGAAACGATTGAGCTAATTGCAGACTGTTGCAAGCAATAAAATATTACAGATATATTTGGCCTAATGAGTAGTTCATGCTACGTATCTATCGCTAAACATTTTTTTTTGTTGATAAAAGTTGTACGCGTATGAAAAAAGGTGATATATTTGACGACTATAATACGTTTTCTATGTATGTAAACTAATTTCACCGTCAAATTATTGCGGTTTTGGAAAAAAGAATTCCAGTGTGGTTCCGTATGAATTTTATCCCTGAGGGATTACTATTTGTCCCGAAAAACTAAAAACCATGAAAATATACAGATATCCGAAATCGGTTTTTGACACAAAACATCAAAATATAGGATGCTGCTGCCCGGTTTTTTATATATATGGCGGCTTCGCACGCGCTTTTCATATAGCCTATGTCCGTCCCCGAGACACCATTTACCTCCATGCTAAATTTAATTTAGATCCGTAAAAAGGTAACAGGGCAGACAGAGTTACATTCGAGTTTATAATATTAGAATGGACACGTTTGTAAATTTATCAAGACCAAATAATTTTATAATCTGAATTACCCTTTACTCGGTCTGACTTATTTAAGAAACTCTTATGAACTTAACCGAAAGTAAATTACGCTGTATCGCATAAATTACATTTTAAGAGAGGTATCTCAATGAAAAACTCTTAGCGAACGCGAGTAAATGCGTCTCCAGAGCCCTTATATTAACCCTCGTGCAATCACGAGATGAAAACTTGCCCTGGGCGTACTATAACACGAAGCTTTCATGCATTCATAACTCATATTCAAAGATTGGATATGAGGTTACGTAGGATGTGTCTGGAGCTCAATAAACTACAGTGAAGTTTTTACGAGATGTAGAATTAATATGAGATGTCGATGAAGTGTGTATTACATTCGTAGACATAATAACAACACTGATTGCGCGTATTAAGACCATCGAGTATAATAAAATCAATTGAGCTTGAACTTTGTCGGCACAAATAATTTAATAAACGCTGCAGAAGAGCTCGGCTGTGGGCATAACTTAACTAAGCAAGTTATCATGCGCCATTTAACAGCTTTTAGCAAATAAATTCGACGCTGACGAGACAGATGCCCATTATGCAGAGAAAGAGAGAAAAAACAAAGAGACTGGTGACAGAAAACTTGTAAAAACTGCGCGGTGAAATTTCGTTAAAAACTTGGGGAAAGCTCGGCAACTAAACTTATTGAGTTGTCTTTTAACCGACTTCAAAAAGAGTTGGAAGTTAATTTAGCTCCCGGTTGACATCAAAGGTGCTCGAGTTTATAGCGTTACAATGCAATTTAGTTTTTTAAAAGGTACCTATTTTGGTTTTATTGCTCGTAATATTCAAGGAAGCTTGTTAGAGATGAACACATTTTAGTTAGAGAAGATAGCACTTCGAGCCGTTGGTTGTTATTGTTATGACTATGAGTACTTACTCGTGAGCTGAGACAACCACCAGCAGTATCTACAGTTACGATGACACGATATCAAACGTCACAATAAATCATACTATCTGTGGGATATTTAACAACCTTTCAGATAATTTGATTGCGGTATATGGTTTTTGATTTTGGGAGAAATTAAACAAGTGAACTTAAGATAACAAAGAGAGGGTGAACTATTCTGCTGATGTTGAGAAAGCAAAACAACACGTCATACTGGCTATTGCAGGCGGGTGACAGACATGACCGATATATCGGGACAACATACATAGGTACTATGTATGTTGTCCCGTATACATGATGCTCCGATCCCGTCTTAAGAGATACATGCGGTATAAACACAGCTGGATGGTGTGTCAGACACACCATTCAAGGCTGTGCCCTGGAATAGCAGAAGCTCACAGTTTGTTCATAAACGACGGTTACTGCTAGAAAAAGAAACGTCTCCACTTATCGGCGTGCAAAGCGGCCGTTCATAGTTTTCCGAAGGCGTGGCAGGCAGTGTCAAATGATCAGCAAAATTTAACTCTGTTCCTCGGTAATAATATAAACACATTTTCGTTTCGAACTCTTTCCTAGGCAATAATAAAACCTCGTTTTGCTGGTCAGCACCAGGATAAATATAAATGGCCAAAAAATTTAAGTGAAGGGAATCAATTAACAACTTTTTTTAATAATAATTTACTAAAAATTTTACTTGTCGATGAGCTTATTTTGTAAACCTGAAGAAATAACAATTACCTACTGATATCCGACTGCGATCTTATTAAAATTATCAAAACAATAAAGATGAAATGAAAAATATCAAGCCTAAAGTACCAACCGCAAAGCTTGAAAGTCCAAGTGGACAGTAAGCAAAGTTCAAAATTTCGGTAAGCGCTCGCGGTCCACCGCCCGCCCTCAGTTGGTAGGATTACGGAAATTTCAGCCAACAGAAGACAGAGGCCAGACGTAAGCTCTTTTAAGCTGCCGTTTATATGTCAGTGGATGAAACGTTCCGACAATCATGAAGCACGTTCCTTTACTGTATGTAGCTCACTCATGAAACACGTTCTTTGAGTTTAGTCGGCTAGTTCGTTACTTAGAAGTCTTGACCTTTTCTTGCGAAACAATAAACTCTGAGTGCCTACAACTCATGTTACTACCCTGGTATCAACGTTATTTAGAATTCTACTAAAATCAACATCAACATAAGTTCAGTTGTTTCTACCCAATTCAAGATTTTGATTATCTTATCAAAATCTTTAGCTTTATAAATCTTTACTTACATGGATAGTGAAAGAGGTCGAAGTCCAATATACCATATCTACATTACCTAAAACCTTACCAAGTCGCTTCATTAACAAAAGGTGACAGTAGGTAGCGCTCCCATGCATTTATGACTACGAGAGCACATTACACACGTAACTAGAGCAACACGCCTTTCAAAATAACTTCAAAGAAACAAAGAGAAAGTAAATCTTTGTAGCGCCGTCCTAACAAAGCATTAGTCACTGTCATAACACGCTGACCGATAACCTAGTTAAAATGACATAATAATTGAAACAATAGATAAATGGGTGAACAATTAAATGTGCGACCTTAAAAGGTTAACTGCTGATAAGAACAAAAGCACTAAATTGCAGGCACTTTGTGCAAAACATTAAGCTTCTACGAACATCAACACGAACCAGCTTGTTCTTGGAAGGGAACTTTAGTCGACATTCAAGATTCTAGAACATTATGATAAAAATTGCTTCAGTGCTCACTATGCCGACATTATAAACTTATAGTAGACTAGCAGCGCCTCGCGGTTTCACCCGCGTAGTTCCCGTTCCCGTGGAAATTCCGGGATAAAAAGTAGCCTACTGTACTATTCCAAACTATAAACTATCTCTGTGCCAAATTTCATCCAGATCCGTTTTGCCGTTCTGGTGTGATTGAGTAACAAACATCCATCCATCTATCTATCCATCCATCCAAACTTTGACATTTATAATATTAGTGGGATTGCATTAGTACAAAATGTATGTATACTGATATACACTGTTGACACTGTTATAAGTCAAAATTCAATAACTTTATTTCTTTAGGTTTACAAAATAAGCACTTAGACAAGTTAAAATTTATACATAAACAGAACAAAATGTTTATTACACAAATTTCAAAGAATGAGGGTAGATCGGTATATCTGCCAATAATAACCAAATCGCAGTGACTTTAGCTATTCCGTGATCAGGGCGCATGAAACTGTGCTGAAATATTGGAAAACTCAACTCAAATCATGGTAAATATTCCGTTATAAATGACTTTAATACACACATTTATGTCGATTTCATTTCGGTAGGTACGTTAAGTAAGTAAGTAAGTGAAACATTCAATCACATTTTTGTAACGAAAGAATTGAAATTTAATTCCGCTCGTGCTATGTTCGAGGGTTACGCAGGGCCCCTAAAATTTTTAATCAAATATAGACGCCCGCGCCATATGCCGCGTCAGGGCAGGTGTACAACAATACACGTTGTTTCTCTCGCACGCAAAACATTCCGCTAACTTCCTTCTCTTTCTGCATTATCATTTTTTTAGTTAGTTTATTAGTCAGATAGCGTTTTAGTAACGGGGGAGAGTCAGATGGGTGAGATAGGCTATACTGTCAGTTCTCTACAAAAGTTCATAGTTGTACGTTTTATGACCACCAACTTTTTAACTTCATGCGTTTATTGATCAACGAGATATTTACTACTACGAGTATTTAGAATCATTTATTCAGGTGTTACATTTTATTACAGGTCTACAAATCTATTATAATTTTGAGATGTTATTGATTTTTATATGAGAAGTAAGTTATAATAATAGGGTTGTTATTATTCTGCTAGTAGTGTTTCAGGTACCAAAAATGGAAAGTAGACTATATACAGGGTTATTGGTAAATTAGTAATAAAAGTATATATACATATAGTTTTTTTGACCTCAAGCTTTCCATAGGATCTTTGATAATGTAGCTAGGCAGCCTCGCCTAATGTTGGGTCTTCTAAGTGAGAGTATATGATCTCAATGTCTGTGTCACAAAAATTACCTCTTGACCAGTGAATTTATCTATATAAAATTATGAGTGTTTGTCTTCCAACACAAAGGAAAGGAAGCGATTTACTAAGAGAGGGTCGGGGCAATTTTTATATGAATGTTCCAGATATTAATAAATAAGTAAGTATAGTATTATTTCTACACAAATATATTTCATAATTGCATAAAATAAAATAAAACTAGTATCTCAAAAAGTTGTTTGATTTTCTGAAAATTGCTCACTAACTTAATCAGAAGTAAAGACAGGAAAACTAGCTAGCTAAAATATATCAATGTCAGTTATACTTCCAACTAACACAATTTAGGTGAGTGCACTAACAGATAATGGGACTTCTACTTCCACCAAGAAAGGTCACCTATTAACCCCCCTATTTTTATTTTTTTGAAATCATCCACCCAAGCTTACCCTAAAACCGATCTTGATTTTCCATATACCTTCCACCTTCCACAGGCTCGCGTTTGAAAAAGGTTTAATAACCGTGATAGTCTCAAAAGTGTCAAAAGTTTACTTAATGAGATTTTAAATGAAATATTTTTTTTGACGACCACAGTGGCGCGGTGTGCGAAGGTCCGCCTGTGACGCAGGAGGTTGCGGGTTCGATTCCCGCCTTGGGACAAATGTTTGTACGATCTGCAGATATTTGTTCCGGATGTTCTGGTCGTTTTCCATGTATAGTTAAAAAATATATGTGTACTATTGTATTATAATATTATGTCTAACAGTTATCAAGTACCCAGAACACAAGCTCTGCTTAGCTTGGGGCTAGATAATATTGTGTGTTAATTGTCCCGTATTATTATTATTATTATTTATTATTAATGACAAATAAAGTAGAGGTAAAGAGCAAAACAATAAAAGAGCAATAAACATAAATGATAGCATGAACTATATTAAATCCATAGCATGATTATCTCAGTTACAAGGTACAAGTCAAATAAAAGCTTCATCACCTGAGCTTTACATTGGTACAGCTTGTTATAAACACGAACATTTGTGAAAAAAACAGTGAGACCTAACTTTAAATCAGGTGATGTCAGCATGCACATGAAAAAAAGTCTTTTGAGTTAGTCTGCTCCATTGTCGTTTTTCCTCGTCCCAGTTCCGTGTTACGATTCCTACACTGCATAGTTTGTTTGTAGGGTAACGCGAAGTTTTCATCTTAAATTATATTTTGCTTGCGTTGCAGGTAGAAAAAAAAAATTATGCTTATTTTATTACAATGGTAGATGTAACAACATGAAGGTAAAGCTGTTACGCATTGTATGAACAGTATAAGTTAAGAAATTATCAGGTTTGTGTTGATACCTATCAGCAATCTTCTTAGGAAATCGTCGACCTAAAAGATAAATCATATAGTGGCGAAGTACGAGTACAAGTTTTAGTCTAGGATTGAATGGATTGATGTAACGCGGTTGGGACGTACTTGTTACTTGTTACTTGTCCCTGGACTGCTTTCCGCAACTAGGCCACAGGTGGGCCCTTTTTGCGTGTCGGGTGGTGGGCTGCTAATCTAACCCCCCGATGTCTTCCAGGAAGGCCAGCAGCTCGCTGACGCCGGTGCATGCCTCCCTAGGCGTCCTCGGTGTCCCAAGGTGATGCATTCTTTGGGAAGCCACGCTGTCGCATTCTACAAGCACATGCGCGGCCGTCTCCTCTGCGTTCATGCACCCCCTGCAAAGGGGGCTGTCCGTGATACCCAAATTGAATAGGTGTTTGTTCAGCATGCAGTGTCCTGTGACAATACCGGTAATTTGTCGGAGTTTGTCACGTTTCAGATTGAGGAGCTTTCGGGAGAATCTCGGGTTTAAGACCGGGAAGGCCTCCTTCGACTGCCTACAATCCGGGATACTTGCCCAGTAGTCTTGGTGTTGTTTCGTTGTTCGTTGTCGGATCCATGAGCGAACCTGACTGAATGGTAGGGGAATTATTGGTTCGGGCCCTATCGGTTTCGATTCTGAGCCTCTCCTTGCCAGTGCGTCAGCTTCGTCGTTTCCTCTGGATCCACTGTGCCCTTTTATCCATTGTAGAGTAGCTCTATTGGATTTGCTTACTTGTTCCAGCATATTGTGGCACTGTATGGTCAGTCCCGAGTTGTGTTCTCTCTTGTTCAGAGCCTGTAGTACTGCCGCGCTATCTGAGAGGATCCTGATGTTTTGGTCAGTTACCTTTCTACGTAGTATCGCGGTCGCAGCCTGTAAGATACCCACACATTCAGCCTGAAAGATGGAGTTGTGTGATCCCAGTGCTGTTGTTATGTGAATGTTGAGATCTTCCGAGAACGTTCCCGCCCCGGTACCTGTATTCATTTTTGAGCCGTCTGTGTATATTCGTACTTCGTGTATATTTGAGCTATCACTAGGCTCTTCATGCATTTGTGTAGTGAAGCTTTTTGAGTGTACGTGTGTTTTGGGTACCCTGTCATAGAGTGAGAGTAGCATGGGATTACTCCTTGCGTACTCGTCTATTATAGAGGTATGTTGTGCTCTAGTGTTATGTTCCCATAAATGTAAAGCCCAGAGTCTGTATGCAGCCGCGGCTGCCTCTTGTTGCACGTGTAAGTGCAGTGGAGTCAGGCCTATCAGGGCTTCAAGAGCTGCCGTGGGGGCAGTTCTCATACACCCTGTTGTCGCTACGCAGGCTAGTCTCTGGAACTTTTGTAGTTTATTTATGGTAGTGCTTTGGTTCGTTCTCGGCCACCATACTAGGGCACCATAAGTCAGAGATGGTCTGATTACAGTGTTATAGAGCCATAGGGTAATCTTAGGGCTGAGGCCCCATGTTCTGCCTAGCATTCGGCGGCACTGCCAGAATGAAATGGTGGCTTTCTTTACCTTGTTTTCTAAGTGTGTTGCCCAGTTCAGTTTATTGTCCAAGGTTATACCTAAGTATTTAACCTTTTCGGATAGTTCAAGTTGCGTATCGAAAAGGAAAGGGAGTTGGTAGGTTCCTAACTTCCGCTTGTTAGTGAATATTACTAGTTCTGTTTTGGTTGGATTCACGGTTAGTCCATAGTCTGTGCACCATGTTTCGACGACCTTTAGTGCGTTATTCATGATGTTACACGCCACACTGGCAAAGTGTCCCGATATGAGTATCGCAAGGTCGTCCGCGTAGCCTACCGTGAAGAAGCGTTGAGTGTTTAGCTTGGTGATTAGATCGTTGGCTACCAGGTTCCATAGCAGCGGTGACAAGACTCCGCCCTGTGGGCATCCCCTCGATACCACTCCTCGGGTGCTCCCGTCTGTGTCTATCCGTACCGCCCTTAGCCTGAGCATGCCGATGATCCACTCTACCAGCGTTGGTTCTACTCCGTGCTTCTGTAGGGCTGCGTTGATGCTGCTGAAGTTTGTTTTGTCAAAGGCCCCTTCAATGTCTATGAAGGCTGCTAGACAAAGTGTTTTGTTCGAAATGTCTTGTTCTAGTCTACTAACTACTGTGTGTAGCGCAGATTCTGTAGATTTTCCTGGGGTGTAGGCGTGTTGTTGTGGGTGCAGTGGTTTTATAGTTAGTATATTGTCCCTAATGTGCCGATCACATAGTCTCTCTAAGGTCTTGAGTAAGAATGAGGTAAGACTAATCGGCCTGTAGGACTTTGCTTCAGTGTAGTCGCTTTTTCCTGGTTTGGGTATGAATAGGACTCTAACCTCTCTCCACATGAGCGGTACGTATCGGAAGGCCAGGCAGGCTCTAAAGATAGTCGTCAACGTCCCACCCATAAGTGCTTCACCCCAGCAAAGGAGTCCGGGAAAGATTCCATCCATCCCAGGCGACTTGTAAGGTTTGAATGTGTTGATGGCCCAGTGTACCTTCTCTTCAGTTACCACAGAGCTTGCTACTGCCCAGTCGGTCGCCGATGGTGTGACTTGACTGGTGTCGCTCCACTCTGTTTCACCGTCTATTAAGCATCCCGGGAAATGTGTTTGTAGTAAAAGTTCGTGTGTCTCTGTTGTCGTTTTGGTGTAGGTGTTATCAAACTTCTTTAATGAGCCAATCTCACGATTCGGTTCAGCCGCTAGGTTGGGACGTAGTTCGTCATTAGTAAACCAGACATATTTTATAGGTACATTAGCAAAAAAAATTTTTTTGAAACGAACTTATGAGTTCAGATAATCGTACATAAATATCTAAATTATCGTGTACATACCATAACCATAAGCTGAGGAGTTCCCGCGGTTGCTGCAACCACGGGTTATGTTTTATTTTAGTGTCATCAGAACTGACCTAGCTTCCTTTATGGGAGCTTGAGATCGGTCTAAGTGCTTATTTTGTAAGCCTAAAGAAATAAAGTTATTGATTTTTGACTTTTTTTTTGTCTTTCGTCATTCATTTAGTTTCGGAAATACGTGGTTTTTCATTTTGTATCAGAGTTATCTTTTTTATTAAGTCCTGGCGTAATCACGAACGTATTCGTGATGGCGACGGGCAGAACCTGCAGTTCATGCTGTGTCACTGAATTACCAAAGACAGTAAGGTTTTGTATTACGAAGGACAGTAAGGTTTTAATATAGAGCCCTAAGTGTGTAGCAATACCCACCAGAGCATTCAGTTTTACTATTCCGACGCAATAAGCGATGCTTGGAATACAAAGCACAGATAAGAGATAACGTATCAGATGGATCAATAAACGTTACAAAACATCGCCTAAGGCTGCTTTTCTCTATGCCAGTGGGTTGTTCGAGCGGAACTTCAAGCGTAGATATTAGATCGCTCGCATTTGAACTTGTGTAATTAATGGTAAAGAAACGGCGAAGTGAAAATCATAAAATATTATTTTAAACCATTACGTTATGTATTGTATTATGTATATCTCACTAATATTATAAACATGAAAGTTTAGATGGATGGATGGATGGATGTTTGTTCCTTTATCACGCCAGAACGGCTGAACGGATCTGAATGAAATTTGGCACAGAGATAGATTATAGTCTGGAATAGGACATAGGCTACTTTTTATCCCGGAATTCCCACGGGAACGGGAACTACGCGGGTGAAACCGCGAGGCGCTGCTAGTTCTGTATATTAGCCATCTGGTAGCCAAGCTCTGTTCTTAGTTTGGGGCTAGATGATTCGGTGTGGATTTTTCAGCATTACTGTCTAATCACTTATTAGGTATGCTAACAATAAAGCGACAGGTAAGTACTACATGTATTTTTTTGAAGACCTCTGTGGCGCGGTGGGCGAAGGTCTGCCTGCGACGCAGAAGGTTGAGGGTTCGCTTCCCGCCTTTTGACAAATATTTGTACGATCTAAAGGTATTTGTTTCGGGTGTTCTGGTCGTTTTCTATATATAATAAAACATATCTATCTATGTAATGTATTGTATTATGTTTATCAGTTATCTAGTACCCATAACACAAGCTCTGCTTAGCTTGGGACTAGATATGTCAGCATTGTTATGATTATTTATGAGAATGCACAAAAACGATTTAATATTATGTATATCTGAGTGCACAAAAATGCAAAAAAAATGTTTTGCAAAATTTTTTTTGCTAAATGTACACACACGTACACCTCGTACACAATGTAGCAAATGAATGAATGAATTAAATAGTTAATTAGACAATACAATACAACATAACACTCTTATCATTCTAAAAGTTCAAGAACAGCCGACATTAATATTTGGGTAAATAACATTGTGTTTCATTTGGATTTATACACTAGACGCGTATAATACAGGCCTTACGTTTGCAAAGCGATACATATGTAGGCTTTCGAAATGGCGCTTTTTGGATGTAGTAATAGCTATTTGCTACAATGTGGGATTATCTACTAAGGTATACCGGTCCACCATACTCAGACATGCAAGTGTTTTTAAGGCATTTTGTTTAGTTAGTAGTACCTAGTTGGGTTGTTTACTCCTAATCAAGTAATCACAAACACAATAATTCTAACGTGTTGTCTGATAAAAAAATGAAAAGTGTAATTTATATTTCTTCAAGGCCAGTCGTATTAGTTATAGAAACTAATTTTTAAGTTTGAATAAAATAATGGCGCGCCAAAACGATAATCTCTCTCATAGCTCCCGTGCTCTGAGCAATGACGTCACATACCTCAGCACACCTAACAAGAAGAACTCATTAGTGTGACGTCACCAGCAATCCAACCACGTGCACCAGCAATCGGTCACGTGATCATATATCAAAAAATGTGTCATTTTAATCCCATTTTTTTCCTAAATTAGGCATATTTTGTAATAAAAATCACTTGATTACGCTTTGCTACGTTGTCTCTGACTAGGATAAAAACAATTTGGAACTTATTTTTAATGTAGTAGTCAAATAGCCTATTGTTCTATATTGTTAATGCAGTCATTCAATCTATTGTTTGTTCACTTTGGTAAGCAATGGCCCTAAACAATAAATATTAACGCTGCGCATATTATACACAGTAAACTAAGGTGAATAACTAAGGATACAATTATAGCTTTGATTAGATATTAATACTACCACGCAGGTAAGTCATGGTCGAACGTGTTGAGCAAAGTTATCATCTGTTGGTTCTTCCAACTATAAACGGTAGCCCACGCCGACTTCATACGCGGTTTTTTTTGATTAAAATACAGGATTTAAAAAAATTGGGGCGGGTTTTGCTCCAACTCATAAAATAATAACTAAAAGGTTAAAGTTTTTACCGTAGCTTCTTTTTATTTACCAAATGGACAGAAATAAAAAGTATCACTTTTTTTCTTTTCGTTGGTTGTTCGTCAATAGGCTATTGGATTCGATTGAAAATAAGGTGCAAATGATTCGTTATTTAGGATCTGTTCTTTCGAAAACGGCTAGTGAAGCTGATACCAAAGTGACAACGCGCGACGGTCGTACAGTTACCTGAAATTAGTGCTAAGTATTTGTTAGATTCACAATTGGAAAAGTAGATGAATTAATTACCTTTAGGTACGTATAGCTCAACGCACAGATTAATGGCCTGTGCCCTTGCAATGACAATGAAAAATTAACCTTACTTCAGCGATGTGTTCATGCAATGATCTCAGCAGCTAGATTACCACACTAATGGATGGATGGATATGTTTGTAACTTACTCACGCCATAACTGCTGAACAGATCGGCCTGAAATTTTGCATAGATGTAGGTTTTGACCTAGAATAACATATAGGCTTACATTTTATTCCATCAATCAGTTCCCATGGAATAAAAATAACCCTAAATCGTTTCTACTAAAAAAAGTAAGATCTTTGTTGAGTTGTACTGGATTAAAAGATTAAAAGTATCTATAGGCGCCTTTATATCCGCGAAATAACACGTGCGAAGCCGCGAACAGAAGCATGTTCAATTATAATTTACGAGGACATTTAAATACATGGAACGAAATTGAATTCCACTGTCTCACCTAAGCCATAAATCCATAGTAAAGGTGTACCATAAGAAAAATGATCGCATATTAGTTAAATGATACGGAACCCACAGTGACAGGGGTCGCAGCTAATCGCGGTGGCGCGCTCGTTACCCTATTACCCCTTGGGGACGTCTAATTAATTGGCCAGTACTATAAAATGGCTTAATTGAATGGACACAATGGTAAACGAATCTAAAACTTAGTATTCTACGTATTTAATATTGCTAGTTTATTTTAACCCTCGAAGGCCTACTGAATTTAGAGGTAGGTACAACTTTCAAGGAAAGTTTGATTCAGAAAAAATCAGTTTTGAAGCCGAGCATGAAAGCTAAAAAAAACACTTAGTTTTTATGTGGATGTTGCATGTCAAATATCATAAAATTACAAAATCTCACCCTTTTCAATTCGAATTCTACTTTGATGTTTACAGTTTTATTCGCATCAAATGTATAAATACGAAAAGTATGTCATAAAATTCAATGACAACACTACTCATCAAAATGTTTATGTGCTCCAACACGTTTCATGTTAAATAATTCCGTCACGCATTACATTTTTTTCTATGTCAGCCCGTCATACTATGTCATAAACAGTTACCACACGGCTGCTTTCCGGTGCACAGCCATTTGGGTCTTTAATATTTAACTATGTATGATATTGAGAACATCTGTCATCAGGTAACCTTAACACAAGCTCTGCCGGGGAAAAGACGGAAGCATCTATTTGGAAGTATTAATTCGGTTATTTTCAGAGTTAAAGTGTCAATGTAAGTGAAGTAGGCTCAAATTGTCAGCCAATTATGAAAATTACAATCAAATAATAGAATTAAGTTAAAACTAGTATTTGCAATTGAAACAATGGAGCTAACTGCAGACTGTTGTATTGGCAAACAATCTACAGGTAGCTCTACTGATACATATCAATACCAGTCGGAAGCGTGCCCAAGACGCTAGGTGCATTATTGCTCATTATTGACTTTTACAGTCAACTAAGAAATTGTAAGGCATTATCCGTCTAACAAATGGAGAATAACAAGATAATGTGAACTTTAATTTGGCAAAGCATTTCATCTTTGCCTTGTTTGACAGTTTATAATGTGTCTAGCCTAGTGTTCATGATGGCCCATCACTTTGTGGAATTCAGGCGTTACTTTGTTTAAATTGGTTTAATCCATTGCAGTGCTGTTACTTCTCCTCGGTCATCAAATTAAGTAGGTACTTTGCGTTTGGTTGTCTCCTCAAAACGATGTACTTTGTTGGATCTTGTCAGAGAAGGTTTTACGTGGAATTGCTTATAGACATATTCATCCTTTTACGTCAAGTGGCAATAGACCCAATTGAAACACAGAAGATGAATCTACAATAACCGCAGCTCCTAGCCATATGTTTGCTCCACGGTAAACACGTCCGTTGCCTACATATTATATGAGTGCTTGATACAACGCTGATGGTATAGCCGACGGTATAGTATAGCTGATGGTATAGCTAATGGTGTGTTCGCGTGTGGCACTCCCTAGTTCCCTACCGCTGAATGCTTGCTCATCGCGGCCTCGCCTTTACCAGTAATGACATGATTTGAACTTTATTAAAACCGATTACGTCACAGATTACCACTGGCGGTCTCGTAGCTTTCGTACCTATCTACACTTTTGGTTATTATATTTAAATCTCACTAGTATTATAAATGCTAAAGTTTGTGTGTACGTAAGGAATAAAATAAGGACGGATGGATGTTTGTTGTCTCATCATGCCAAGAGTATTGAACAGGTCGAACATATTCGATGAACTTGCATTCATGTAGTTTTAACTTGGAATAACAATATAAATAAATAAATAATGCTGGACAACTCACACAGCATTATCTAGCCCCAAGCTAAGCAGAGCTTGTGTTATGGGTACTAGATAACTGATATACATAATACAATACGGTACATAGATAGATATTTTTTATTATACACAGAAAACGATCAGAACACCCGGAACAAATGTCTGCAGATCGTACACACATTTGTCCCGAGGCGGGAATCGAACCCGAAACCTCCTGCGACGCAGGCAGACCTTCGCCTACCGCGCCACATCTGTCGTCATGCTCATATGCTAGTTTTTGTTCCATAAATCAGTTCCCATAGGTGCAATAACCTTAAATGTTTCCATAGAACAATAAAATAAATAATGCTGGACAATACACAGCATCATCTTGCCTCAAGACCACTTTGACCATTGTTGACTTAGACCTTTGTTGACTTGGAGTAACGTCTCGTTTCAGTAAAGTTTTTTTTTATCCAAGAAAAACGCGTTCGCGTTGCGCGCCGGTGGTAGATGCTATTAGCTACAAAAAAAATGAATGGTTAAAAGGACATGAAAGTAACTGGCAACCTTCCGAAAAAAAGAGCGCGTTTAAATCTTTTCTTAGAACAACCATTCTAAATCTTTTCATAAACTAAATCAGATTTTATGAGATAACCGACGGCGGCCACATGTTCACGATCAAAACACTAAATTTGTGTAAAAAACAGTAATCATAAATCACATGAAAAAATCTTTTGAGCTAAAACGCCTGTAAATTTCATCTTTTGTTGTTGCGTTTTACGTTGTTTTCAAACAACGCTAATCACGTTTCAAATAACACTTTTAAGGTCGTAAAGATTGAAATCTAAATTGAATTAAGTACAGTTTTTTTCTCACTATTGTGTCAATTCATCGGCGGCGATTTATAAGGTAAGCCACTCACGAGCGGGCCAACATGTTGAGACTCAACCAATACTGTGTGAATGTACAGTATTATTTATTTAATGTCTCAATGTTAATGAGAACAAAGTTTCTTAATTATTTTACTTTGCTTCTAAATTCTCTACTCTTACTACAGTGATATTTCGAACAAATATGTTTAATGAAATATTTAAAAAATACTAAGCACCTACTCTTACTACTGTGACATTTCAAATAAAATATTTTTTCACTCATTTCAGTGTTATGACAGAAAAATGTAGTTGTGTAACTAGAAAACATTTTTCTAGTTACACAACTACTAGTTACTTATATAAAATGTAGACAATAGGTTTGTGCTCTGCATTAATCTTTAAACTTGTTTTAGTATACGTCTTTGCTTTGTCGTTTTATCGATAGAGTAAGTACTAATGGTACGAAGATTTTATCTGTGTACTGAGACTATACTACAACGACTACTACCGAAAACACATTCTAGGTGTATCTAGGTTTACATTGAAATGATTAATAGGTACCTTTACTTCGTTTCAAAACTAGAACACGTTGCAAAAACAAAAACTTAGCACATTCACGTTTTGCATCGAACCAAACCACTGTGTTTTTCATGTTAAGCTGTGGTCACAACGCAACGCCACGAATTGAATAACTATTGGCAATTTTTATACAAAATATATGAAACCCATCGAATAGAAACACATCTTACGCAACGCTAACAATGCTCCAAACTAACTAAGCAGTAAGTAAAGTTTGAACCTCTTCGCTTACGTGGTTATGTGTGTCCAGTGTGCTCCCGACTTTACTCGAGATTCCCAAGCATTGTTTCCACAATGTTGTTTCTTGCAACACTGCTGAATTCGCAGGGATTTCGAAACATTTTGTACTAACACGTCCGCTCATGTGTTTTTGCATATTTTTGCATTGACAACATGTCGCATATCCAGAGGTATGTGTAAGCTATGATGCTTCGTAAGCGCTCTTTGTGAGTCACTCTTCGCGAAAATATTCGAAAACTGATGGCGTGAGAGAGAGTAATAAGTTTTTAAAACATAATGAGACTTATCCTTAGCAACGTAAAAATATAAATAAATTTTGAGAAAATACAGCTGGACAATTCACACAGATTCAAATTTCAAAAACTTTATTTCTTTATGATGATAATATAAGCACTCGGGCTAGTTAAATTTTATACTATAAATTATTATCAAAAAAGATATAAAGTGTTTTTGATTTTTTGAAGTGAAAAAAAAAACACTAGCCGCTAGCGCTGACCACAGCTTCATCTAGCCTCAAACTAAGCAGAGCATATGATATTATGAGTACAAGATAACTGATATACCTACATAACATTATATTTGCAATTAGAGATATTCTTAATTTTTATCCAACATACAAAACATCCGGAACATATAACAGCAGATATCGTTCCCTGTTCTAATTATCTGAAAATACTTTAACATACCCTTTTAATTTGCATTTTAATAGACCAAGCTAATCATTTTTCGATATCGATACTTTAAAGCCTTGCTATCTCTAGGGAAAACTGACCGTTCTAAATCAAACAAGCCAGACCTAAGCAATCATTGTATCTAGAATTACTCATAAACTAACACAAACGCTTTAGCTCAACAAACAAACAGACGTCGAATTGTAATTGTTCTAAGCGTTCCAGTTATTTTACTTTGTGGGCTATTTCATGTGAATAATGATTAATGATGCATAAGTTGCGCGCTCACTGGATCGGAATTGCAGCGTACGTAGCATGGTATCACATCACAGCACACTAATATTATAAATACGAAAGATTTTGAGAATTTTAAGAAGAATTGGAAGTTTGTTACCTCTTCACGCCAAAACTACTAACGGATCGCTAAAATATTGCATACAGGTAGTTCTAGGCCTGGAATAGAATATAAACTTACTTTTTATACCCTCAATCAGTTCCCATGAGATAGAAAAACCCTTCAACATTGCGTACGATGTCCACTATTTACGAATTTTGCATTGGCAATATTGGTCATTTTGCGCTGGCGTTTGCCGACGACGTCATCGGCAGAAATACCGGTCTCTGGCAATGGTATCGGCAGATATGCTGATTCAGTGCTACCATAGAAATCAATAACAAATCCGTAAGCTCCGATTCTGATGCAGTGGACGTTCAACTTTAGGCATACCTACATCAGTCACTGCTTGGTCGGCTTTGTGCGTATGTTTTGTTTGTCTTACATCAATAAGTTTGGCTTTAGTTTCGAATTGTGTAGCATTGCGTAGGTGAACATGATGATGGTATTTTCTATTTAATAAGCCGTGGCGGTACGGCCTAAGAATCGACCCCTCCAACGTAGCGCGTGGATGACTAAGGTAACCTACCAGAGAAAGGGCAGTAGCTTTTTTGGGTCATTTTAACACCACTACTGCGATCTCCTATCCGCCTGCCAATAGGGTACATGAATAGATTTTTAATCGATATTAATGTTTTTACATTACCAAAAAAAATATTACACCCACATTTTTTTTAATTAAAGAAAAACACGACAAATGTTGCATTTAGTTTCGGGTGATAAAGACGATGCGCATTTTCTGTGACGACACAGTCAGTTCAGTTTGTCAACGCAAAGTGCTTCTGTTCCCTCCATCAAAACAAAATTAGAAACAAAAAAAATATAACAACCACCATGCTTGTTGTTTTTGATAGAAATGGAACGCATCCGAAATAGTTTTTAATTTTGCTTAGCACCGATATGTGGCGCTACTGTCTCTTCCTCCCTTGTGTTTTTACCGCTCAATTGTACGCGTCGCATTTTGCTATTTTCTTTCAATTAAACTCAGTTTCTTATAATTATAAACGCTCTTTATTTGATAAAATCCTACAGTTTTGTGTTGTATCGAATAAATAATTTATTTATTTCTTTCAAAAAAGTATCCAATCGGTGCCGTTTAGCAGTTTCGCGAATAAGTCTCAAATTAAGATTTTGACAAAAACACTTCATGAGTTCCCATAGAAATTTGTACTTTTAACCGGTTTCGAAAAGGAGAAGGTTCTTAATTCAACTGTATGTTTCTTTTGTATTTAGTTTAGATGAATTGTGTAACGCATTGTTCATTATCAAACAAAAGCGTTTTCGTAAGAACCGAAATTACTTACACAGTATTTCTGATCGAATTAAAGCCACAGTGTGATATGATCTACAGTAAGTAACCGTATGTCAGAACATTAACAGTGTTTCCCAAATAATCATGTCAAAGTCATTAATATTTTACAGATTGCATTCAAACTGCTGTAAAGTTTACGGTCAACTTGATGTATCAGGATGTGTAATAAAACTTTTACACATCCTGATACATCAAGTTGACCGGATCATCAAGTTGACCGGATCATCAAGTTGACCGTAAACTTTACAGCACTTTGATTGCTATCTGTAAAATACTTATGACCTTGACATGATTATTTGGGAAACAAGCTAGCTAAACAGTTAAGATAGGAACTATCAAACTTACAATCAAATCAAAGGCGTTTATTTGCTTACCAAGTCATTGGTGTGTAAACTGTAAGATATATTCATTGAAGCTTACCTGAAAAGAATAAAAGATATTAATCAATAACGTACAACGATCAAAAAAGAATCCTATCGAACATTTAATCCAGATTTGATACAAACCCACTGGGAAATATTTATCACAGAAACATTCTTACAAATGGCACGAGCAAAGAATTCATATTGCGCACGCAACGACCCCTGAAATAGGTTAAATCTTTTTAGACGCAGAATCTGTGTACAGAAATGAGATTACGTTTTCAGTGGGTAGTTACAAGATTGGACAGCCTCGGGAACCATTACGATGTAAGTGTTAACCCTTTCTGTGGCACCGTCACTTTTGGGTACTCCGAGAACACGAAAGGGTTATCCGTTACCTTATGCTAACATATGTCCGTCCGTCAGCTTAAGCAATACCTTTTTGTTGATATCTTTTAGACAGGGTGTACGCCCTGTAAGCCCGATTTCATTTGTAAGGTTATTTACGCATTTCTTGTCAAAATTAAAATGCGCACCACGCATCTTTTTGATAGAAGCAAACGATACTATGTACCTAACTAAGAAGGCACCATTCTTCGAAATTTCGTTTACTACAATTATGGTGAAATTATTTGAACTAAAATTTATTTAACAGAGTCCAATACATTTCAAAAATGATCGCACTCATCAGCCGTGTCGCAATAACCTAAGCTTCAAAATATCGAATTGTCAAATGAATTCGAAATAATGCAAACAAGCAATTAGTAAGCTCATAACGTTCATTCGGGTTCGATTACGTGGGAAATTTAGACGCTTCGATGAAGAATTCGACTCCGCCAGTTGGGCAGCATGAATGACGAAAATCGGTTTGCTGTAATTCGACTTATGCTGTTTGGAATCAACCAGGATTACCGAAAGGTTTATACAGCCCCATGAAAAAAAAATTACAGCAAAATAAGTTATAAGTATGAAAATATTTCAATACCACAAATAAGAATAACTATAAAACAGTATAAAATACATAACAACAGCACTAGACAGGTGTAAAAGCAAATTAGGGAGGCATTTCCGATAGGGCGATGCCGGCTTAAGATAAAAATGTTGAGTTGTTCATTCATACGCCTGCGAAGGATCCTAACGTGGCATGCAAACGCATGCTGGTAACAGCTAGTAATAACAACAAAACAGATAAAACCCCCAAAACATTCCAATTCGCCGACACCAAACTCAGTAATAACGAAGCGTCAGTAATTCAGCTTGTAAAGATCCTGATGAAATGATAAAATAAAAGCAAATGGTCAGCGCAGCGACACAGTGTTGGTACGAAGCCAAGTGTCACGGGGCAGGGCATCCTATATCGCACGCGGACAAAACGTACCGGTAAATAAAACAGGTACAGGGCAATTTGCACGTCGGCCATTTGGGCTAACTACTACCTAACCTAAATTCTAATAATTTTGCGTCTTTAAAAAATTACAAATGGACTTCAAATTTCTAATAGTAAAAATAAAACCGGCCAAGTGCGAGTCGGACTCGCGCACGAAGGGTTCCTAACCATTATCTATAAAAACGGCAAAAAAATCACGTTTGTTGTATGGGAGCCCCTTAAATATTTATTTTATTCCGTTTTTTAGTACTTATTTGTTGTTATAGCGGCCTCAAAAATACATCATCTGTGAAAATTTCAACTGTCTAACTATCACGGTTCATGAGATACAGCCTGGTGACAGACGGACAGCGGAGTCTTAGTAATCAAGTCCATTTTTTACCCTTTGGGTACGGAACCCTAAAAACATACAGCCGAATATATAAAATTTATAAAATAGTTTTCCAGCCGATTCCTGATCAGTAGGTTCATGAATCTGAATCTGCTATATCGTTAATTAAATGATCTCCTTTACCTTACCTTAGTGAAAAAGCCTATTGCTTCCTGGGAACTTATTTTCACATGTTATTTCGAAAGAGAAACTGAGCAGATTGCATTAAAAGAAAATCAATAGCTACATCCTGGTTGCGTAAAGCTCTAAAGACAGGGCGATATGGCGCTCATTAGGGGAGGCCTATGTCCAGCAGTGGACTAATACAGGCTGCTGATGATGATGATGAAAGCTCTGAAATAGAGTCTAAGAGTCATAAGTAATCCTTGCTGAAAATAAGTATGTCTCATCTCTCTACGAATGTGCAAAGCTCAGTTAATAAGCTTCATGTGCTAATTGATGTGGAGAACCCATTAATAAATCCAAGCTCTGTTTAAACCGATTGACATTTGCTACGAGGAATAGCTGTGACGTACCTACCATCGATATATCGTATGTCGGTGGTGGACTGGTTCCTACTTGTGTTATGTAGGTAAGGAACCAGTGGCTTACCAAACCCTCCTGACTGGTTCTAAGTTCTCGTAATTACATTATATTTGGTTTTATAATATTATAATTATTGCTTTTACAAGCTTGAATTTTTAGAGTAGTTCACACGGGCTTAGTTGGAGGGGGTCGATTCTAACCAGCACCTACCTATAGAGGTTTATTCCAGAATGTAGGTAAGGGCAATAAACATCAATCAGGATTTACTTTCTACTTAGGAACAGCCATTAAAACACTTTTAACTAATGCGGTGATTTTACGGATTTCGTAATGGCGAATGATAATATTGGCTTTCCGTTCCAATTAGACTCCTTATTTCTACAGATTTACGATTGTAATTAAAATATTTACGATATTAGAATGATAATCCTAGTGTAAAGGACTGCGTTGATTTCTTGGTACTACTTATCTGTGAATTTAATGGATGAATGTTTAATGAATCAATTTAATGAATCGCACGAGATAATTAATAACGATGATATTAATAACGAACCGTTGAATTATCCTAAGCCTTAATAAATAAATACTGCTGGACCATTCACACAACATTATAATAGCCCATGCTAGAGCTTGTGTTATGGGTAGGTGCCAGATAACTGTCATACCAAATACAATGCATTTCATACATTCTGTAATTTAAATAGAAAATACCCAGAACAACCCCTAAAAAATATTTGAAGATGGTACAAACATTATGTCCCATGGCTGAAACCTGTAACGTTCTACGTTGCAGGCGGACCTCCGCCCTGAAGTCGTCACGTCATCATCAGACTTCTTTCCGGCCCTTGTGGGGGGCACGGAGGGGCCCCCCTACGTGCCCTCCGTCCATATTATTTTATTATTCTCTTCAATTCCGCCACTTGACGACGTAGAAAAAAAGGTTAGACCAACGAGAATCAATCAAAACTAAACTCCTTCCAGAATTTAAAAAGTATTCAAGGAATCGGTATCCGGAAGGCTGTGGGACAGGAACAAATCGTCACATTATCGGATCACGGCGTCTGAGACTCTGACTCACAGAGCCAGGCATTGAACGCACTCGAAGTCACGTTTCACGAAGGTTAATGCTAAGGCTGTCGGTGAATTTTCGGCTTCAGAATTTCGCCGAAAGTAGTACCTCAGGTACCTATAGGTAGAAAAATTAAGTGCCTGCCTCCACCAAAAACTAGCACAGAAATGGATTGTACTAGCTGCACAGCAAAAGGAGCCAAGCAAATTTATTGAAAAAAAGAAAATATCGTCTTTGGGTTTAGCTAATTCACAATGAAAAAGCATAGTCGTACCAAGTTATGCTTCTTTGCTATCTTACTTACAGGCATCCTTTATTGACGTATTAAACATGCTATATACCTAATTGGCTCACGGACTAATTAATGTTTAAAAAAACGCAAAGTTAAGATACCTGAGACAAGAGAAAGGAGACCCAATGTGCGGTGCGGTGCGGTGAAGGTGGTGGTTTCTACGTGTGCACAAGTTAATATTCAGTAATTTCGTTTCGGCTTCGGCCTTAATATTCGGCATAACGTTACCTACACACCAAGATTACGGCGCTATGACTGCGCCATAAATCATAGTACCTTTTGTGGTACGTCATCCGTGTCCGCAAACGTCTACCAAACATTATACTCCTTGTGTAATAGCTTTGAGCTGTTAACACGCTTGTAATATACACCTTGTGTAATAGCTCAAAGCTATTACACAAGGAGTATATTGTTACGCTTTTACCAACTTTCAATCTTATGGGTTACTTATTTTGGTAATAGTGACCTTAGGACCAACAAAATTTCACTGGTTGATATTATTAGCCACAGACCAACATTTTTTTGCTAATAAGAACACCAACTTTTTAACCCTTAATCAGGATGTGACACGGACCTCGTTATGGGATGACATTGGTGTTATTCCAACAAAAACTAGGTTCGTAGTTAACCGGTTACATTCTTAATGAAATCGCCAACTATCTTTTTTACAGTAAAGTAGCAACGAGTTGTGAAAATAAGTCTCTTAGTTTCTATACTAAACAATACATTTTTTTATCTAGAGCTTTTTAGGTAGACGAGTGGCTCCCAAATAATTTAAAAAATTACAAATAAAATAAAACAATTGTTGAAACCTTGATGCGTTTCATTCATAAATTTAGAAAGTCTATCTAATACCATAAAAGCTTTCATAAAACAAGGAGATCGAAAAACCAGGAGCATGCAATTGAACGTTGGCACGGCAGGATGGAAAGCTTTACTCTGTTCCACACGTGCATGCAAATAGAGTTACATTGATTTGGCCTTTAGAGACGAGTAACAAATTTCCTGCTCAAGATTAGATATTTCTCCGCAGAATAATATTTTCACTGTAGTCTGGCGGGATATTGGAAAAATCTTAGATTTGATCGTGGATAAATAAAGCTTCTTGTATTGTTATGACTAGGCTTGGTGTTATACTGCGACTTTTGATATACAAGCAGCAAGAAATACTAACATCATAAAATAAAATCTGAAATGAAAAAAAAAATACTTTGGTCCCAAAGCCGTGCACAATAGGCTATTTGACTACATTAAAAATAAGTTCCAAATTGTTTTCTTCCTAGTCAGTGACAACGTAACAAAGCGTAATCAGATGATTTTTATAAAAAATATGCCTATTTTAGGTAAAAAAACTCACATGTTTTGATATATGATCACATGACCGAAAACGCTCTGCGTTTGGTTGGATCGTTGGTGACGTCACACTATTACAGATTACAGTGTCAATGAGTTCTTCTTGTTAGGTGTGGTGAGGCGTGTGACGTCATTGCTCAGAGCACGGGAGCTATGACAGAGATTATCGTTTTGGCGCGCCATTATTTTTTCAAACTTTAAAATTAGTTTTTATAACTAATACGACTGGCCTTGAAGAAATATTAAGTACACTTTGCATTATATTTATCAGACAATTACGTTAGAATTATTTCCCAGAAGTAGTCAAGTAGCATGTGCCATTGAATTATCAAAATCTTTGTTGTTTTTGGTCTAGATATACCAAATAGATATATTAGATGACTAGCTACAAATAGTTCTAACACAAAATGGGTTCACCCAAATGAAAGGCACAGCAACGCGACAATATAAAATGATTGTCACGTATCGGTTCATATCCAGTGTAATATTGGTATTCAAGTTACCAGGTATCGAATACGTGAGGCGGCCCCCGTTCAAGGGATCGCACCCTGCCTCAGCCTTCTCCGAACATAATAGATCAGAAATCGTTAACTGCATTAGGAACCTATCAATTCTGATTAGGGACAATTCTGTTCGGTTCGTGAGAGGAATTAATGGGATTTCTGATGTTTTCACGCTTTAATGGGAAAGCATATTGTTTCCATCCAATATACAAATAAAACCGGCCAAGTGCGAGTCGGACACTATTATAGCACATTGATGGTTCCTTGCCATCGTACCATCGTGAAAGATGTAACACTGTGTATTTGTATTAAATCACCCAGAACATTCGGAAGAAATATCTTTAGATCGTACAAACACTTCTCCTGAGGCGGGAATCGAACCTACGCCACGTTAGATTATAAGTATACATTTTATTTTGCTCATTTTTTGTTATATTGGCAGGCAGAATACATACTACCTACTACAATTTATCTAACATTTAGAGAAAACTACTCATAGGTAGGTAGGTAACTACCAGGCGAACAAAATATAATTATGTACCGATATGAACCTAGTACCAACATAAAATACCAACCGTCTTCAACTACCTAACACATTCATTACGGATGTAAGCGGGTTAACTACGAACCTTATTTGTGTTCGTCAAACTACGATAGTTTTTTATAGTAAAATACCTAACACATTGAAACGCTTGCTAAACCGATCTTGCTCTACCAAAACTAATTAATATAATATTACTTTGTTCTTACGACCAACACATTAATTAGTTAATTTACAACCGCATCACGCATTATGCATCCTTAAACAACTTTGAACAGAACTACTGCCGTAATATCGTAATCCAAACAATAAAATCACAATAGGAGATATGACCTCATTGCGATCGCTTGTTGATCGAACACGATGCATCGGGCATGATAATTATTGTTAAACCATATAACTATCTTACGTCATTCAACTCAAAGGCAATGCTACAAATAATTTCAAAAGGACAAGCCCACGAGGGTTTTCATGCGGCATAACGGCCAAGTGTTTATGTAAAGAGGCAGATAGAGCAAAGAGGAAAATCTACAAAATCGAATACTACGACTTATATTTTCATCATGGATGTTGAACGAGATGGGAAAGATCTACCTACGTTCATCAAATATTGATATAGGGTGTCTTTTTAATGAGAGGAGGTCTATCCCATTTCATTATGTGACGCCTAATAAATTCATCAGGATGTAAGCTTAAGGTCGCACTATCATAAAAGCTCACTGAAAAACAGCAATCCCACATTTTCAAAGCACACAATGAGCAATGGAATGAAACATCGCCCACGGTCCAATGGTTCGGAGTAGGTACAGTCGATGGGTGCGGATGGAGCCGTCGCCGGCCGAACAACACCGACCGGTCGAGCGGAAAACTCAGAGGGAACGCTCTGATTGTAATACAGTCATGGTTCAATTAGTTCCCGGTGCTTCGTTGATTAGAGGTGTGGCGGAATCAGTAGCCAATATCCTTTTTATAACTGGATAGTTGAATATTCATTAAGATCTGCTAAACTGTCAAAAATACGACTGTATGCATTTCCGATTCAACCCCTCAGAATCCAGTTTATGTCCCCAAATAATCCGAATAATACTGGCACGTGTCCCTCATTTCCAAAATGGAACTTTCGTTGCTGGAACCAACGGTTGAAGCACATCAGTTATTGGATCGCTTGAGTAGATCTAAATGTAATCATGCGTCGATTTCCGCACCTTGGGCATCCCTTTATTGGTGCGGGACAAATGCATGACCCAGTGTGGAAGGTTTTAATATTCAAGAGTCGCGCGGACGCGGCGCACGCCTCGATGTAATAAAAGCACGCTCCGACGCTTAACGAGCCAGACCGATGAGCTCCTTCGTATTTCAAACAAGGAGACCTGGTACGTGACCGCGAGGGTAAGACTTAATTTGTGCAGTAACTAGGATATTTATGATGATTGGGGCTTGTTCTGATACGAAACAGAGCACAACATTCAGAGACAACAGTGAATGCCGCGTCATGAAATCTTTATTCACGTAACTTGGTTAGGTTTGATTAGATGTTACTGTTTATGAAGTTGGCTTGGAGCTTACAGAATAACAATCCCACTTCAGATGCAACTCAGGAAACTTGCTCCACAAGAGCATTCAGAACATGAACCTCACTTAAAACTGATTTAAAAATAAAGCTGCGATATTTGAAAGTTTCAACATCGAGACTGTCGGTAGAGAAGAGGAAACATTTATTTATTTATTTATTTATTGAGTAACTAACACGATTAAAACTAACCAATTACAGTAGTCACTTAAGATTAGATATGAAATAAAAATAAAATCAAAATTATTATAAGGCTAAAACACAACATATTTAAATCAATCACATAAATTATTATAATCATTAGTTTACCTACCTATACATAATATGTAAACTATATATATAAATACCTATTATATTTTATTCACATCATAAATTGATTTTCACAAATAAATTATCTAATATAAACTACACACACAGGTCAAATTGAAAAATTACTCAGTCAAAAAACATACTAAGTCAAAGCATATAGCAGGTAATAAATATATTTTAGTTTATTTTAACATAGAAACAACTTAAAAACTAGTCGCACCCATTCATACATTACGCTCACAGAACCTCAAACACACCGATAGAATCTCACTCAGACTATCCGCAAATAAATCGGTTTCAGGGCTATCGTTCAGGAGAGAGTTGAACATGAAAGGCTTCGTCAGAAGTTTTGCCTTAATTTGATAGTCGAAAAGTTTCAATGACTGAAACAAAAGCTCTTCGAAAGTTAATAATACAAACCGCGAAAAATTTCGCAAATTGCTGCTAACGCAAAATTTTACTAAGAAACAACATAAAGCTACGGAAGGTAATCTTTTACGGAAAAAATACTCTCCATTTCAATTGAATATTGTTCCACCAAACTTCAGATTCGGAACGTGATCCTAATTTTAAATATCAGCAAATTGTGTTTCTTCTTTGAACTAATTTTGATCTTGTCAATGAAATTCGGCAAGAATATTAATTTTGTCTTAATTTTCCTAAACAGTAACTTTGTAAAATAAGATTTTTAATTGCTCACAAAGACGTAATATTGCAAGCAAAACACTGTCTGGAAGCATTCCAAAGTGGGCCCAATCAAGCAACGTCCTTTCGCGCGGGTAGGTATTGTAATAGACGCTTCGCCAGCAGTTTCTGAACTCAAACTTCCTAGTGCAAAGAAAGTTATCAGCAATCGAGGGGCCATTGATTGCACACAAAGAGCTTTTCGTCTTGCGACAATCGAGTTCGATTTTCCGCTCACAATGCGAACGAAGAGTTTCGCCTTGCATCCTGGATTATAGCCACGGTTCATTCAGTTTATGCCTTTGACATCCGTCTACCTTACGAAGGTACCTAAAACTTTTTCCGTAGAGTGACGTCATCTATCATACGCAGCGTACCAATAGCTAAGGGTTAATACATCGCTAGGATTCATAATGCTTTTCGGTTGGTCCGTTTTGGCGCGCCGCCAGTCTGCTCGCACAATGCACAATAAATACCTAGTTCTACGACTACACTTAATTACTTCACTCCCATTAAGTGCACTCACCTACAGGCGCTATTTTATGCTTCTAATTTCTGAGACATTTTCAAAAAAATCGTAATATTCTGAACGTCCATACCCCGCTATCCGCGTTTATCTACTTATCACCCAACCACATCAAATCCATATCGATCGTTAATGCACTAGACAGAAATGAAAGGTCGTTATGGCGAAACACGCAAAGCAAAGAGAGCAAACGCTAAATCGACGAAAATACTCCGAAGTTATTGAGCTGCATGGATAATTAACCCCTTTCGTTCCCAACTTCTTTTTGGAGTTTTAAAACATCAAACGAGAGTTTTTTGCGTCATTTGTGAGGAAGGTAGACGCGACGGCGGCGGGCGGCGGCAAAGGGTAATCCGAGGTGCAAAGCGGCGGGAAGCGATGCTCAGCACATCGGAAAACAGTTATTGGATGTGGATGCACAGCGTCTCTGTTTGTGTGACCACCTCACTGCACCCCAAAAGCTAGTCCGTGTGTTGTGTTACTCGATTTATCAACTCGAGCCTTTTGTGCACATTAGGATTAAATTAACGTCCTTGCTCTGCGCTTTGCGCCGTAAAAGTAAAACAAGGGCTTTAATGAAACGTCAGGTCGAGTTAACGAATGCTGTTTTCAATTTAGAGATAATAATAATGTATTTTTGTGTTCACGTTATTGGAACTGTTCGTTGGTGTAATGAGCAGCCGAGGCTGGAGAGCTACACGTGTTTTGCGGTTAAAAGTTTAATTAAATTATAAGCTTTGAGGAGAAGGGGATGCGAGGAAATTCCACTTCGCTCCGAAACCCCAAAACCTTTAGCCATATTTAAAAGTTTGACGCGAACGTACACAGCCAGGTAAATTGATTTGAAACTCCTACAGATATCGCGTTAGATTAAAAACGGTTCCCGTCAAAAAGCAAAACCAACCAACAATTTCAATTAAAAGTTCTCCACAGGAAATACAAACCAAGTTACATTAGATAAAGCTCAATTAATTATTACTGTTTTAATGGACAAAGGAAACTCTTCACAGCGGCCGACAAACAAAATTTGAACTGAACTAGACAAAGCTCGAGCGTAAACACCAATCGCTTATTCAGCGACCCGCTCCTGCGAAGCCTCTGGAAAACTATCTGTCCTTTTTCCTCGTTTATCTGGAATATATCTGTCTTTATCGTTCCGTAAGAGGAAATGCGGGAACGCTATTTGTTTTTACAGTCGAGCGCCGTCGAACAAATTAGGTGGACAAACTGTTGAAACGGTCGAGGTGTCTATATTCCACTCTACGGAATTCTTCTTCAAACCGATGCGATCGAGAGAGAATGCCGCCGCAATTGGCCCGGAGTAAGATAATAATTTTCTCATCGCTATTCGCTCGCTCTATGATGGCAGTTATCTACTAAAAGGTAGACTTGAAATCTTCTTATGAGGGCGTAGACTTCTTTCGGGTTGATATATTTAAATCAAAGATAAAGTTCTTGTTATTATACCACGTAAAACCTAAACTCAGGGTAATTTCTAAGAAACACATTTTTGGGTTATTTGATTCTGATCAAAGATAAACTTTGACAGAAACGAAACTTTTATGGTTCATAGCTTCTGTAATATTTATTGCTTGACCAAAGGCTAAATTAGTTCTAAAACACATTCAGAAAGTTCAGCTATCATGAAGACAAGGGGATTTAAGTATTCTTATTGTTTGAAGTTCGTTCTTTTAACCTTAATTTGAAATACCATTACGGGTTTCGTAAATAGCTGTATTTCAAATAACTTAATGTTTTTACATTACCTTTAGGAGGCTACACAAAAGAATAAACAATGGGTTGATGCCGTATTCGACGATGTAACCAGTGGTAGACCTGCAACCTAGCACAAATTATGCTGACCAAATATTTCAACATACGGTTGGTACTAACCTTAATGTATTGATTGTTGATAACAAACGAGTCCTAAGCGAGTGGTGCTGTGGCGCGACTTGCAAAGGTCTGCCAGAGATGCAAGAGGTAACGGGTTCGATTCCCACCTCGGGACGAATGCTTGTACGATCAGAATACATTTATTCCCGGTGGTTTAGGTGTTTTTTATGAATAATATGTATTTTATTTCCGCTCGTGTGTACCGTTTATTTTTTATTATACATGTCAGTGTCGCGACGAGTACAAGAAGTCAAGTCAAGTTAGTTGGTTGATTGACGAATTAATTAAAATCTGTATGTAGCTTGGATTTTAAGTTGTTACTTAGGGCTTACTGCTACTGTATAGTCTGTGGCGATCACAATAGGCCTATCATGGCCGTAGTGATAAGAAAGCCACCAAAAGCAAATAAAAAAAATTACTGTATAGTCTGGGGTATATACTTTATTTTTTCTTTTATTTTCGAAACTTTGTGTTTTGTTTATAATATCATACTAGTAATAGGATTTGTCTAATGTTATTTTTGTATGGTATATTAAGTAACATTTACCTACCTACAATTACTAATAGTACCGTTACCGTACCGTTACTCCGCAAGGGGCCTATCTGAAAACCAGCGCACTATTGGGCAATTGCCGAATACTGCAAAAAGTTGAGTTAGGGACCCATTTTACCCTATGATTAAAAGTTGTAAGATTTAAGTGCTTAATATAATATTTATGTTAGTTTAAGCTTTAATTGTTATTGTGTACACTTTTAATAGTCTAAGTACTTGTTTTTCTTTTATTCTTGCTTTTTTTGTTTTGGGTAAAATAAATGAAATTATAATTATTATTTTTTATTCGTACCGCAACCTCTGCTTACTTTGTTGCTAAATGCAGTGTGGGTAATCCAGCATTATTTACTTTTAATGTATTTTTTAATAATATAATAATAATAATGCTGGACAATTCACACAGCATTATCTAGCCCCAAGCTAAGCAGAGCTTGTGTTATGGGTACTAGATAACTGTTATACATAATACAATACACTACATAGATAGATATTTTTTATTATACATAGAAAACGACCAGAACACTCTGAACAAATGCCTGCAGATCGTACACACATTTGTCCCGAGGCGGGAATCGAACCCGCCACCTTCTGCGTCGCAGGCGTACCTTCGCCCACCGCGCCACAGAGGTCGTCACTTTTATTTTTACAAGATGTGGTTTCCTTACTACATTCATACAAACAAGGCTCCTATAGTATTGAATCAAATTGGGTCACGATACCGGCTTATGGAATAAAGGTTGCAATCGAAAGAACCAACAGGATTTACATATTTTCTTGCACATATTGAGTTGTAACTCTCTAGTCCCGCTGTATTAACATTCTACGGACGTCCGCGCCTAACTCTATGTAAATTTGAAGAATACCCTCATTCGTAATTGAAACAACGTTCGGTATCAAATTTAATGTTCAATTGCTTAATTTGACTTCTATTGTTCTAATTCATTGATCGGTTTCGGCAAAATTCATTGTCGCAAATCTACTAGGGATGAATTTGCATATTGGTTGACAACAATCAGTCAGGTTGGGTTCTTTCGTTATAAGTAGTAGGTTTACCTTTCAAAAGAATAGTATAATTCAGATTTAACTTATTTTAAGGAGCTTTGCCAAACTATAAAAACTTCTTTATTAGCAAAGAAAATAACAGTTAAATAATAGAAACAAATTCGAACTAGTATTTACGATTGCGCTAATTGTAGACTGTAACAAACAAGATCTACAGGTAACTGAATTGGTCCATATTTTGAGACTTGAAGACTTACCTCACCAGTCACCACCGTCTGCGTCCAAGTCAATTTTTATGTAAAAATTAATATAAATTTTCACTTAAACTGATGTACCTACTTACGTCCATGAAAACTATTGTTTACTCCTTAACTAGTGCTCTCTTGACACCCAAGATACAAGCCTAGTGCTTAGTTTGAGTCTCACCAGAAATCCTTATGTAAGTATGTATATTGGGTTAAGATTTAAAAAAATGAGGGTCCAATACCAGTCGAAAGAGTCCCCAAGACTCTGACTGCATTACCCCACTGTGGCAATGCTGATGCAATGCGCTTATAGTTAATATTTTAAAAGAAAAGTGGTTCTACTAATAGTTTGATCAACGTTTTATCAACTTCCTTATTCTGAAGATTAGATTTGACGTCTTTGATGATGGTAATATTCATATGTGATGACTCATCATTTGACTTCTTTGATGATGGTAATATTCATATGTGATGACTCATCCATCACTTAAGAATATTACCATCATCAAAGAAGTCAAATCTAATCGTCAGAATAAGGAAGTTGATAAAACGTTGACCAAAAGTATTAGTAGAAAAACTTGGATAATTACCACTTTTCTTTAAAAATATTAACTTAAGACTTATTTATTAGTTAATTCGAAAGTGGATTATACAAAAGAACCAAAACAGATAAAATTTCAATTCCCAAAACAAATAACAAGGGCAAAATCAATCAAAGAAGACGAATGACGAATCCGCAGAACTTGCTCATTGCCAAAACAGAATATTATTCACCGGTTTTAAATGGAGCCCAATTTACCTAGGACGAATTTATCCAATTTCATAAAAACGTACGCTTCTTTTGACCACTGCTCAAAAGAGAAACTTTGTGAATAAAATACTCACTCATTGTTTGAAATGCCCCTCGGAAAATATAAAACATCTTGAGTAGGCTTTCATTACATACGTTTGTGTGTTATTTGCTTTTGCATTGTTGGAGGGTCAGAAGAAAAGGACAATTTGGCACAATATACAATTCTAATTCTACGTGGGGAACTGGGACACTGACATCTCGCATGGGAGTGTATTGAACATTGTCCCACTGCCTAACCAGGCCCTAAACAGACCAGCAGTGCGATCACGGTAAAATATCCCATTTCCATTGAATGGGCCGTCCGGGGAATGATGGTCCATGGTCAAAATCAAGAGAATGGTCATAAAGGATTTCGGTTGCCATTATGGTACAAAATAAATCCGGCCAAGTGCGAATCGGACTCGCGCACGAAGGGTTCCGTACTATTAACCTACATATAACTCATCATTTATCTATGTAATGTATAATATTATGTATATCAGTTATCTAGTACCCATAACACAAGCTCTGCTTAGCTTGGGGCTAGATAATGCTGTGTGAATTGTCCAGCATTATTATTTATATTCATTATTTAATTTAATATTCTGTGAATATTTCAAGCGTCTACCTGTTGCCATTATCAATATCGCGCAAAAACAAATAAAATCACGTTTGCTGTATGTATATATTAAATATTTATTTTATTCTGTTTTTTAGTTATGTGTAGTTTGGTGTTATAGCGGCAACAGAAATACATCATCTGTGAAAATTTCAACTGCCTAACAATCATGGTTCATGGGATACAGCCTGGTGACAGACGGACAGACAGACGGAGGGATAGCGGAGTCTTAGTAATAGGTTCTCGTTTTACCGTTTACTCGTTTTTTTTTAAACTTAAATTTAGATATTGGCAATTTCTACTAATATCTTCTGTATGCACGGTCTTGGCAGGGCCTCTTTCAAATTTGTTACTTACATTAAAGATAGGGTAAAAGGTAAGGTAAACACAATTCAAAGCGGACCTACAAGTTGCAAAAACCAGAATCAGTTAAAGCGAAACCAGTAGCATTAAAAGTTATCTCTGCTAACTTTTTCATGTGCGGAATGTGAACGAACTCAGGAACAAAAGTAGTTACGGGTTTCAGGAAGCCGTATCGGTGTTGTCTACCGTCCGCTATCCGACGCCAGGGACTACTCTGAAATTGAACTATCTCGAGATTCCGCGTAATATATTTATTTATTTCATTCGGAACCATCAGCTACTTAAGAACAATGTCTATTGTTGATAGAGCTTAAAATAATGACAGAAAGCTAATAAGCCTGGTATTCTAATAGAAATTAAATCCTAACTAATATTATAAATGCAAAAGTGTGTTTGTTTGTTTGTTTGTCCTTCCTTCACGCCCGAACTAAGCAACCAATCGACTTGGTTTTTGGTATAGAGTTAGTTGAAAGGATGGAAAATAACGTAGGCTACTTTATGTCCTGGTCAAACATACAAATTCTCATGGGAGAGTTGCGGGAATAATCCCCCTAGAATTGTGAAATTCGAATTTAATGCGGGTGAAACCGCAGGGAACAGCTAGTAAACTATACGCCTAATAGAGTGCGGTCGGAATGCTGGCTTTTATTTCGGTCAACGAATCAGCATTGCCATTCAACGTGGCAATGCTGCCAGCATTCTGGGCACTTTGCCTTCTGGTGACGGCTTAGATTTTTAGAAAAAAGATTTAAGTGTAAATATTAGTTGTAACTATTTAGTTCTGATATTGTAATTTTCGTGAACTTTATTTTAACTCTAACAACCCACTACAAAGTTTTCATCATCATCTGTTTTTGTACGGACTGTGGGAAATTCTTTTAAGGTATACTTAATGCTATAGGCTTGCCAGGCGTTCGGTCTTTAATCATTTAACCTTTGTTTATTTTTTTTATTTTGATTGAGGAAAAACCTGCGAAAACCTATTGAATAAAATAACCAGCATCAGTTAGGTGGTTTAATTTTTGACACAACACTTATTTCAAGTATTTAAATTGAAATAACTTAGTAGTTCCAATCTTTTGAACTTGCTTCTCAAGTCTCAACCCATAACATAACACATCCTTGGAGGATACTTACAAGTAAAAGATAACAATGGAGTGGTGATGCCTGCCGATGGCGTCGCATCCCTTCCGGCCTGTTAGGGCTGATTTTTCTGTTGTAATGACGTCATTATTGAAGAAATCTCTAAATGACCCCTTCAGCCCCCCTAGCACGGGGATTATTGTCTAGGGTAGAATAGAGAAAAAATACGTCACTTCGTCATCCAATGCGTAAATTATTTGAAATGCATTCCATCAACTTCAATAATGTACGCAATGTACGGCGATGCAATGTCATTATTGTCTATTCTACCCTAGACAACAATCGCCGTGCTAGGGGGGCTGAAATTATTGATTTTCTCTTCTTATATAGGAGCGAAATATTGGTTCCCGCTTAAATCTATACTCAACTCTGTCATTTATTAACCCGTTGAAGACGTGAGGAAATGGATTGCTTTAATAATCGGCGGCACATAAAAATGCCCATGACGTACATGCTTCAGTTGAAGCACCCGCAGTGCGGGCGACCTTTCAGGTCGTTTTTACTAGGCAGTAAAAGCGTTAAGCGATTCAACGCTTAAATCACAGTTTCAGAGTAAGGCCCCCTTGCAGAGCCCTAACTTGTCAGACGATCCGGATGTGAGGAACGATCGATTGATACATCTATCAAGCTCATGAGCTCTCCTGGACGACACTCCGTCATTCACTTAGCTAGTGTGCGCGTATTAGTGGAAATATATGTATTATACTATTTGATTTGAACACCAATTTGTAGGACCAAGCGTAGATAGAAAGAAACGACGATAGGGGGCATAAGGACTCCACCTGGCTACTAAGTAAGGTATGTTTGAACGTACCTACCTATAACGCGTACTTGCATAACTAAGTCGTTAGTAGTCAACTAAGTGTACGTACTTAAAATATTGTTAGCATAACTATCTAGAACGTTGAAAACTGCAACAAATACCTACAAAGAGCAAAATATTTGGAGGCATTATATCCATAAGAGACTGAGAAACAAGAAACGGCTTAACAAAGATAGAATAGCCCCGAGAGGCCGCGATATGCTTAGTTATTCAGCCGACAGGAGGCTTTCCGTCGACTTGGAATGTTTCGCAAAAGTTGTTCTGCAAGAGCGTGGAGGCTAGAGTGTCCACAACAATGTTTATTTATTAGCCTACGCTAGACTTTACGTGCTCTAAATAATAGTTCATGATGTTAAGAAAATTTTAAAAACGATCAGCAACCTATGGATTTTTTACCAACGGTCGATAAGAAGTCATTGGTCACAAGCGGAGGCTAATCGGAACGAAACTCATTAAAAAAATCATTAACATAAATTGATACGTCAGCAGGAAACCACGGCAAAGAAGAACCACACAAATCCAACACAAAGAGAGCAACAGATCAATAAAACACTTGAAAACATGAACAAACCGCCCAGACAGATCGGTACAGACAATTTCCCTACAAAAATAGAAGAGCGTCGATTATATTCCAGTAAAATAGAAAAGGCGAGTAGGGGTAGACTCGACGGCGCCACAGCACCGACCGGCCGTCTCGACTTGGAAACCCGACCTATTGAATACTTTAACTCAACGTCATAGAAGCGCAACTAAGGATATTGCGTACCAGATAAACCCCAGTAACATACGAGCTATTACATCACTTATAACGACATTCGAGAAGTAACGAGTAATGCTTGGCTCCGATTTGGCACGATATTGAGTCGCACTGTAGTTTCAGTTCTAAGTTTCAGCGTATTCAGCAGTATAACGGCGCTGTCTCGACTATCGGGGAACCGAAGCCCCGGAGATTACTATAAACGACACATCGGAATTGGATTGCCATTGAACGCGATCGAAACGAATTAGCGATGGAAACATGGGATCAAATGTACTTATTGGGATCTCTGTAGGTAAACATGTCACTGTTTTCAAATGGTTGTCGTTTATCCAACACAGTTTATTTAGATGTATTGCTATAGGAACGGATGTTTTCTCAAAAAATACCTCTTGCTACTCTAGAATCTAGATCTACTTTAGATTGAAGCGTTTTCAATCAGAAACTATGGAAGTCAAAGCAAGGTCGCCTGGAAGAGATCGCTCATAGCAATAAGGCCGCCTTTGTACTTCTTCTCGTAGCTTTTATTTCTGTACTGTTTTCTGTGTTTGTGTGGTACAATAAAGAATTGTCTATCTATCTATCTAAAGCATACTCTGCTCCTTAAGCTTTTCATTTCATTTACCAGACCATGCAACAGCGCCCCGTACTGACTATTGCTACTCCAATATTCAATGAACAGCGTTCGTTTGATATTCCGGTTTGGTTGTAAGCACCAAGCACGTGTTGCTTTACCACCGACTGCACATCACATAGTGCAATATCTCAATAGGTGGCTGCCCCTTGTTGAGGTGTACGTAAGCAATATAGTGCCGCATGAATGAGTGCACCCATGCTATGCGAGCAAAGGACTGTGTCTATAAGCCTGCCGCCCGCCCCGGCACATCAAAGGAAGGCGGAAATTCAACATTAACTCGTCAAATAATAGTAAGTCCACTACATGGGAGGTAGTTAGAAACGTGACGCTTTTCTTTGTGTATGGAAGATGGTGATATTGAATATGAATTTTCGATACATCATTATTGTAAATTCTTATTCAATATCATCATCTTTGTGCAAAGAGTCGTTAGTTGGTATCGTATTTTTTGTTTGAAAGCTCACATCCAGCCAAGCCATCAGAGTCTATGTCATCTCTAGCCCATGTGACTTATTTGCAAGGTCGATTTATTTTCTTACGTACTTGTCTAAGAAAATAAATCAGATTACTTACCCCCTGAGCAGTACAGCGCAAATTGAACCACCGAACTGATGGTAACCTCGCCAGGGCCCAAAAGTTTTAATTAATGCATCGCTCCGTCCCCCGCAGAAGGCGATGAGTAAAAGTTTCAAATAAAATAGACGATCAAAAACTTTGTTACACGAAACCGACATAAGAAAATAGAAATGACATTAGGTAGAGTCATAGCGTAAGAATGTTATTAGAAACATGTCGATGCTATTTCTGATTTCATCTCAAAATAATATCATGGAATTGAGATGCAGCACGTAGCGACATCGCAGTCACTGTGAATTGCTTTTTCACTGCAATTCGCGTAGCATTGTTAACTCTATGTCTTTAGTAATTATTTTGATGTTCTAGACTAGACGCTCCGTAAAGCTTAAGCATGGTTACATAACGCAGGTTTTCGTGTGCTTCGTGGGCATTGAAAGTGTTAAAATAACACTGAAAATATTATCTTTTATTAAAATATTCTCATTAATATTATCTCTAACTAAATGTACCTAATATGTGTATGAACAGACCGAGTAATAATATTAATCTGATTAAACTAGTGAAAAAATTTCGATGAATAGGTACACCGGTAGCTATTTCAATGCGGTTGTTTTTTCCCAGTAAACCGGTTATTTCTTATTATTTATTGAACCTACCAGTGGTTTCGTTCTCATGTGATTATATTGTTCTCGTGATGCAAACATTATCTTCTGTAGCTCATATGAAAAACTTAAGTACAATGAATGCGTTGGTAGTTATGGAGAGATACGAGAAGGAAAGGAACCAACATTTTTATTCCGTGTGTTTTCTGCAAATAATGCTATTCTGAAATATAATATAATCTACTTCTCTATACAGACTTTGCATTGGACTATTTCCTTTTAGAAAAGCTCCATAAAAGCATATTAAAAAATAAACACTTCCAGGTAACGGTACGCAAAATGTGAAAAGAAAACAAGCTATTTATAAAGCTGTTCGTGAAAGAAAGCGCTGGAGCACCGTCCACTCTATTTGTCTTGGCGATGCGACCGCTGCCCACTTGTCGGCGCCTCCTCGCCCAGTTTGCGTTAAGGATTTTATCGCCTTTTCCACTGATGTTCCCTCTAGCTTTACCCTCGTTTTTGCAGGTGAAACAAGAAACACGCTTTTGTCCAAGCTTTTTCTGCTAGGTACACCGTACAATGTACATGTCAAGGTAAACAATTAACGCATTTTGCGACAAAAGTAGAACCCCGTAACTCGTGAAACATAAATGAGGGATCCAACGATAGTCTTCTGCCGACGCTTTTACAGCGGCACATAAATAATGTAAGAAGCAATGATGTCACAAAATGTACCTGCTAAATCATTTATTCAGGCTGTAAATTCAAATATTGGAACATTTCAGAAAACAATTCGTGATCTTCCCGGAAGTGACGCCGCCGCGTGGCCTCTATCATCTGCTACTGACACGTTGATATCGATATTCCCAAATTTCAGCTTCATCTTAAAGGCATAAGGCCTAAAATATAACGATAAGTGGGAGCAATATAATCTTTCGATTCGCAGCTGCCTGCGTCGCGAGGAAAATTTCCTTTTATTGTGTTAGAGAATGCTTATTGTATATCCGAGCGTTTTCCCTATTGTAACGGTTACGGCACCGCGCCTCCCTGTATTACTTTACAATCGTACGATGACAAATAGCTAGAGCGATATATTAAGACATCTTCGAGTTCGGTTCTATTGTTAATTTGTATCCGATCGTAGTTAGGAAAGGTATCGGTATCGACCGGATTAAGGTGGAACAAATTGAAGTCAGGACGTGAATTATTGTTGTACTTAGTTGTTGGTCATTTGTGGGGAAATAAATTCTAACTTAGCATCGAATCTTAATCTATAGCAGAGTAATTTAGATGTTGATTATAAAGACTCACCTCTTCCTCTGTAGTAGGGGTGTTCACGGAATCCATGCTTTGGCAGAGTGCAAGCTCCATGCTCTTGTGGTGTGGGGACGTGGCCCGCGGCGAAGGCTGCTGCGGCGGCACCAGCGTGCCTTGCGTGGCCGGTGGCTGGCCTGTGCTGGCCGGGCTGTGCGCCTGCAGACTCTGAAGACTTTGCTGCGCTTGCAGGTTCTGCTGCGCTTGGAGGTTCTGCTGCGCTTGCAGGTTCTGCTGCGCTTGGAGGTTCTGCTGCGCTTGCAGGTTCTGCGCCGCTTGTAGGTTCTGCAGAGACTGGTGCGCCAGGTTCAACTGGTGCTGCTGCACGATGCTTTGCTGCACTATGCTCTGCTGCACTTTGATATGCTGGTGCACTGCGAGCTGGTGGATCGGGTGGGAAGGGGGGTAAGGAGGGGAGAGCCGCTGGCGCTTCACCTGCGCACTCTGCAGCGCTTCGTGCAGCCTCTTCACCGGGAGGGGGCTCTGGCCGAGGTTATCCACGGCTGTGGCGGGGCGTGCCGGCCGAGTCGCGTGACTCCGGCAGCACTGACACTCAGCGGTGACGATAGCCGACCACGCGCGAGCACGCGAGTACAACCCCGAGACGAGACCCGCAGACGTTGACGCTACCACTCGACGCGGTACGCGACTAACATACGAATATCATTGATCGATATCTATTCAGATTCACGAAGGTTTATAGATGTTCAGCGAGTGAGCACTTTTGTTTTCATTCGGATCGGCCTCTTAGTTGCAAACCACTCCTGAAACGAAAAGAAAAATATGTTATTAGGCTGCCGGTTTCATACTCAAATCATATGAAAAGTTCAAATTATAAAGGTAGCCGAATACGTCAAATACTTCGAAATCATTTATTCAAAGCTTTTTTCTGTAGGTAAAAGTGATTCAAAACATTTCAAGTTCCGTTCGTTCCAATTAGGGAGGGAATCCTTTAATAACGCCTTTTACTAATAAATTGATACGTAACCCTTGGGGATGTTTCCATCACACTTATTTATTTTGGTAGAAAAACAAATCTACGGAGATATTTAGGTTTGAGGAAATTGGTGGACTATTCAAGTACCAAATTGGAAAAAAACTGAACCTTATTTCTAAATGGATTCCTGAATAGTTGAATGGATTTCTGAATATTCATGATTTTTGCTTGAGTGGCACAAAAAAGTACTCAAGCGTAGATCGATGAGTGACCAAGTTTTTATAATAGTGACAAACCTCAGTGACAAAGATCGAACTCTACTTTTTGTATACGAATTTCAAGTAAGAAAACGATCACTAACGACTAGATTATAGGGCCGATGTTCATTGTTGAAACTTACTAGAAAGAGAATTTTCGGACATGCTTGATTGTCGGCTTAAACGGTTGGTGAAATTTCTACCTTATCTCCTAGACTGAAGAGATAATGTCAACTGTGATGTGGATGTTATTTTTAAATGTCAAAATGTGCCGATATCGCACTGTGTGGGCAGTCGACCACGGTTTATATGATTAGTCACGGCAATAAAAGTCTACTAATGCAGAGTAAAAATATACCAGACAGAACACTTAACATCTTTAGTAAGCTTTTCCAGTACCTTCATCAAAATACACAACAATTATGGATCTCTGATGATGATCAATCTAATTATGATTAATCTTCTAAGAACCTAGAAAATATTTCTCAAAAACAATAAATCAATAATAGTTCTTTTTGGCATGAGTAAAATTACAAAACAACAACACAGGATTCACAAATAATAAAATGTAAATTATTACTATCTTAATGACGATACTTTGTCATTTCAATAAAGTAAATATTTGGCTTGTTCATTTTAACTATTTGAAGTAATAAACTCTTTGTTTACAAGAAAATTTCAACCAACGAATAGAAACTAATTATAACTAGTATTTACAATTGTGTCAATTGAGCTACACACTGCTGCAAACAATCTACATGCAGATCAAGAAGTTAAAATGTTCATATCTTTGTTTTTTTGTCGTGCCCACGCTCTATTATTACTATTCCGTCCATGATCTTCTAAATTAAAGAGCCGACAGATGATATCAGTGGGGAAATAGGGCTACTGTGTTTATAGGTATTTATAATATGAGTCACACACAGGGGACATATTATTAAAGGATCGTGTTTATATTTCTCTGATACCTACACTCTTCAACTGATACGTTACTATATTCTATTTGAAGCGAAAACTTCTGTAACTAATGCTTTTTCTTTTTAGTTTTTACTTTTGGCTCAAATAGGTAGATATGCCTGTTAGAAGCACATATTCCAAGAAAGTTTATAATTGTGTTCATTGCTAATGTTTCATTATGTGTATTGTTGACATTTCCTTAATTGTCTAAGTGCTTATTTTGTAAGCCTAAAGAATAAAGTAATTGACTTTTAACTTTTTTGACTTTTATATATAAATAAAATATCTACTGGCAAATTTTCACATGATTGTAACAAAAACCTAATTGATCCTCGACACAATAACATCTCGCCACGGTGACTAGATCCCTCATAATAAGCTATTTGTCTCTAAACAGTTAACAAAAGTGATTTATAAAATAGTACAAACCATTTTGAACAATAACAAAGATATTCGAGCCATAGTTATGTGACAGCCGGTAAGAGATATGGATGAAGAGTTTTGTCACGAAGCCAAGAACCCTATCGATAGCTGTTGAGACGTCTTCAGGCATATCAGTCTTTGGCAGACGAGACTAGAGTAAACAACTCTAGAATCTGGTAGGTAAATTAGGGTGAGGTTAAACCAATTTCAAATGTAAATATCCATTTCAAAAATAAACGCTGCTATAATCAGTGCAAGGAACTTTATTTTCGATCTGAAGATATTTCTAGGCTGTTCTCTGAGCATAATAATAAATATATATCTATGAAGTATAATTATATTATGTATATCAGTTATTTAGTACCCGTCACACAAGCTCTGCTTAGCTTGGGACTAGATGATGCTGTGTGAATTGTCCAAAATTGATTAAAACGTTCTTTTTTATGGCAGCTGGAACCACCTACCTACCTTTTTTTTAAACTTTTTCGAGACCATCATTCCAGAACCGTTTTTAACGCGTATGTTTTAACAATTGAGTCTGTAGACTGAAATAATTTTGACCGTACAAAAAACACAACTGAGTATATTATTCTCAACAATACAAACGACATTATAAACTACTAGAACCGGACGCTAAGGCATAATATGTAACAATCACGTGGGGGCTATTAGGCGAGCCAAGGTTGGCTTTTTGCCTCCACACTCCGTGACTAAGTACAAGATCTAAGCAAAAAAAGTAACCACACATTATCATTTGAATCTTATACACTGGGTATAAAGTCTAAATTTATGGAGATTACTCTCATTCCTTAGATTTATCTATGCAAAAAAGTTGAGGTGTACAAAACACTTGCAACCTAATGTTTTTGATATAAAAACGATGCCAGCTGCCATAGAAAGAAACTTTTCAAGGTTATTTCTATTCCATGGAAACTTATTTATGGAAAAAAGTAGCATTTTTCCATGCCTAGAACTACCCGTACTCAAAGCTTTAGCTCGATCTGTCTAGTAGTTTTGGCGTGAAGAACAAACCACCATCCATCTTTCATGTAAACATCCAAAAATTCGCATTTATAACGTTATTGTAATTTACTTAATCTCATACTCACCTTTAGCAGGTGGGTTGGATGCTTGTTTCTTGTAAATTGTTTTAAAACACATATTTTACAAAGTAAGTAAGTGCGAAGTCAATTATATGTGAAAGTAGAAAACTCATTATGTAGGTAGTGTTATAGCAATCTTTTATTTCACGGTTAACGTGTTTAATGTCCACAGCTCATCAAAATGTGACCTTAATATTCTACTAGAAGCCGCAGCTCACAACACCGCCCAGTTTATAATAAATCAAAGCAATTTACACGTTCTTTTTTAGTTTTTTTATGGCGCACGTGCTCTCATTCCACACTTACCTAGCTGGCTACCTATTAGCCAATTACGAGTCAGCCAAATGACCTTAACCAATCTAATGGAGCTCGTCAATAAACCCAACTCTACCTAGGCCCAACTCTCTCTTCGGTAAAATAAATACAGAGAATGGAAATCAGAATAGCAGAGGCTATTTTCAATCAAATTAATTCAATCAACGAACATAAAAACGTTGATTAACTCTAATAAACAACCCAAAACTAAATTAAAAGTAAAAGTGCAGAGTGACGCAATGCAATTTCGCTTACAACAGCTACCAACTCGGCAGTTTTATAATTGTTGAAACACAAAAACCGCGCTCTATTGTATTAAAACTACAATCGGTATTTCATCACCACAATGGCAGACAGTGCCATTTTCTAGCTACACGGTCTTAGGGCCGGATTCCACTAAAGCTATGCTGAGATGCGCAAATTTAAACTCAATAATTTTATTTCTTTAGGCTTACAAAATAAGCAATTAGACAAGTTACATTTTATACGATAAACAGCTTTATAAATAGTAATTATAATCAAATAAGAAACAAGGTGTTATTGATTGTAATCACTGCAATTTGGAGCGGAGAAGAGATATGTTTTTTGAATAACTAATAGAACGTCTTTATTTGCACATCTCGTCTCCGTTCAGCTTCAGTATAGACCACTGAGCGGAGATGTTTCATATTTGTATGGAAAGAAACATAGAAAGATCCAAGCGGAGATGTGAACTGTGCCTCGCAAGCTGGCGACGTCACGCAGCGGAGACGAGAAGAGATAAGCGGAGATGTGAGATGTGCCTCGCTAGTGCATTCCGACGCTCGCCGCACGCAGCTCAGCCGCTCCAGCCAGCATACATCTCCGATTTAGCCAGCACACATTTCCACTCCAGTCTAGTCAGTATGCACCTCCGTACAACTTCGGTAGGGACACCCTATCTGAAAAGCGCCTCTTCACGTCTCCGTTACGGACATCTCCGCTTTGGTGGAGTCTGGGCCTTAAAGTTTTCTGATCAAGACCATTCAGAACAAATGTAAACAAAAAACGGCAAGGCGAAAAAAATTCGGTGATTTTTATATTTGTAGTTTGTGATCGAAAAAAGCTTCCCTCTTTTTTAAATCGCTATTAATCAAATTGTTTTTAATAGATTGGGCCGACCAAACACACCGTGCATTGCATGGGTACCTAGCGGTACCCAAGTCGGCAACAATTTTGTAGCATAGACTCTTGAACAACTCGCAAATAAAGTAAAACGAAAACCGAAGAGCAGGTAATCCCGGTGCGGAACTATAAAACTTCTAATTGTAAACAAACCGACACAGTTGGGCAGTTAACGTTAAAAAACATCTTTACTTGTTCATTTTATCTCATTTAGGTACTCTAGAATTTGATCTAAATTCTAACGCAGTGGATAAAACAAATATTTGAATCACAGAGGTTTCGGGTCAGGTTGTTTCTTTAAAGATAACAGTGAATGAACTCTTTATGTGACTTCGACGTAATTTATCGTTAAAAGCACGTAAACAACACTCTCAGGTGAGCGTCTCAAAAATAGATTCAACCCGAAACTAGGTAAAATTAAGCTGTACAATTCTTCGAATTCCACTTCGGTATCCTAACTTTCAAAGGAAATCGCTGTCTAAATAATTGGATCATAAAACAAGCAGAGCTCGACTATTCGATTGAAAATTCTGATGAATGTTTGCCTCGTGCTCTATACTCGATCTGTACCTACTATAGCCATAAAAATAGCCACTAAAAAGTTTTGCGCTTAGAAAGCGCGCAAAAGTACCCGGCCTGTTATATTTCCCAGTTCGCTGAATACTTTAATCCGGCCGTATATTTATGCGGCGGTGGTGCGGGTAAATAAGTCCCGGGCAACTCTACCAGGTTCCATTTGTTATAACTATAAAATCCCAAGAGATCCCGGACTTCGACGGGACTTGTGCGTTGTTCTTTGTATACTTTAACCGTTATCGGTTTAAGTTTCAAATATGTGCTTATGCACATATTTGTACACCAACCAAGCCTTCAATAAACGTCAAACCAAGAAATGTGATTTTGTCTTAGTTCGGTGGAACTAAGTCAGAATTGCAACCTCAACTCAAAACCGACAACCGCTGAGGAATTCAGACATGTGAATAAACCTCTTAACTTAGGTTATGTCGAGCAATGGACTTCTTTCTGCCGTTGATGATGACTCTTGAGCTCAGACCAGTTTATTGATCTAACACTTGAAACATGAATATGCCATAAATACGGCAAACAATGGGGCTTTGTATTAAAACTTGTCACCCTTTGATTGAAACCAGATAAAACTGTGAGCGATAAAATAAATTCTTATCAGTGCGACAGTCATACCTACTATATACGAAATACCATTAATTATTCTACAAAATAAAATATAAGTGATTCAATTTAAAAAACAATTAGCAAAATATAGTCCTTGTTTATAATCAATCTCCAACAAATAAAAACCTTCATTTATACTATGTTTGTATTAAAGACAAAGAGCGAAATCACAGTCAAGCTGAAAAAAAATGATCAAAAGTGTAGAAGGTAGAGAAATATAAAATTAAGAATAATATTTCCTTGAGTTTTATAAGGGCTCTTATCTTTTTACGCTTCCCTGGCACCTCTTCGCAATGTGACGTCAATGATATCCCTTGTTCCCTGAGCAAATAAAATATTATAGCACCTGAGTATAAATCATCAAAGACATTTCTTTCCACTACAGAATGTTTGCAGTTGTAACATATAGCTTCCAACTTCTTGATTCAATTCCATTTTCCGAACTCATGTGGGGTAGTACCCCACGTGAGTTCGGGAAAATGGAATTGAACGAGGGCTAGGAAAAAAATTGACTTGTCTAAGTGCTTATTTTGTAAGCATAAAGAAATAAACGTTATTGATATTTGATATTTATTTAAGTTGTGTATTATTTCAATGATATCTACATACGTGTTTTAAAACTAGCAATGTTGTATCTGAAGTTTTTTGTTATACCTAGTGCTAACCCGCACTTTGGGTATCTCTAAGAAATGAAATAAGTTCCCATAAATTTTTCCATCGGCGCTGTCCGTAAGAGGTCCCAAAGATTTTCGGTTGAAGTGTTTCGTGGCTTAGTTGGTTAGAGCACACTCGTACTGAGGGTGGGGCGCGGATTTGAATCCCGCCGAAATCGAAAATTTTTGAGAACTTATTTCATTTTGTGAAAGTTGTTGTTAAAAAATGCATGTTGTGTGTGATGCATGTAAAAAAATGCATGTTGTGTTGTAAAAAAATGCATGTTGGGAAACTTATTTCATGTTGTTCAACAAAAAGTAGTTGTGCTTTTAAACCAAATCCAAACAATAATATGTCAAATCAGTGCAGACTGAAAAATTCTGAAAACTGAATCTTAATTTTATGTAGTATGTAGAGTTAAATTGAACACATTAACTGTTACATATAGAGGTTTATGGTTTATTTTTCTGTCCTGCATTCAAGAGTTTATGCTGACTCACAATCAGCTCAGACTAGTGTTATTGGCATAATTAATTCTGTAATAGTCTGATAGATAAATAATAAATAAAGAGTTTTAATGGATCATGATGATTATCGCCGCTTGTACATTTACTAATAGGATCAAAGCCAGTCAGTCAGAATACAATGCGCCCGAAGTGAAAACTAAGTTCTGTTAGATTTGCCAGTCTAAGAGCGAAATTTCGCTTTGTACTATTTAATTTGAAAAGTATGAGGTACGCTCAAAGAAATAGTTGGAGAGTCAGGTACATTACTTTTTCAAAGAAACCTGTGAAAACTTGTAAAACTGACAAAAACACGCCTTTTACAAGTATATTTTTCAAGTTGAGTCATGCCTGGCTGAAACTTCCTCCATCTCTTTTGAAGTTGGAAGGTATTCTTGTATGGATGCATTTGTTAGTTTATTACGAACTTACACAGGTACAGCTGTGGAGATCGTCATCATCATCATCATCATCATACGCCTATGTTAGTCCACAGCTGGACATAGCCCTCGCGCCATACCGCCCTGTCTTCAGCTTGACGCATTCAGCATCTGCCTGCAATCTATCGCAGGTCGTCATCCCACCTGGCCGAAGGGCGTCCTACACTACGTTTACCGAATCGTGGTCTCCACTCAAGCTGTGGAGATAATACAGATTAAGTTTTGATGAATATTTCCGAAATACGTAATAGTTTCGTATAGAAATATTGTAAGTGGAACAGAAATTATGAAATCTGTACAAAACAACATTCGGTCTAGCACGAGGGTGCTGAACATACATGTTTGCATAGTCTTATTCATTGCATTGAAAGAGGACAAGACCAATTCAATAAACTCAGTCTGCTCTATCGGATCACCGATGTTTATTTTTGTAATTAAAAAGGAAATCTAGACACACTGGCCATGCGTGTTTGCAATAATTAGCAGAATTTCGCACACACTGTGAATTTAGAACGAAAAACTTTCCCTGAACGTCTAATTAACAGAATAACAAAGAAAATTAGTATCTCAGTGGAGAGTAATTCCAAGAGTAACGAAGCTTTGTTACAAGCGTCCATATTCGTAGCCGAGAGTCCCGCAAATTGAATCTAATTGCCGCAACGAAGTGTTGAATCAGACCAGCCAGCGCAGCCGCGCTGTGGCCCAAATTGCGCCTATTTACCCACTTAGGATCAGAAATTCTGAACACCCACAGACCACCTGTTTACGAACACTTACGAAGAGTTTTCAAGAGTGACATCAGCTGTTAAAGTCAGCCATCTTGTGAGATAACCACTGAAATGTTCAGCCAGAATTGGATGAGCAAAGTTATTACCAGTTTGCTTCACGATAGTCTCAGACTCTCTGTAATCCAACTTATGATAACTAGCTTGTTATAGCCAATTCTAGGTTCCAGTAGAGCTAGAATAAAGCTTGGATTCGCATTATAAAACATTTTTATTATGTCAAAAAATTTAGCATTGAAACAAATCGAAATATAATTCCAAAGTGATAATAACGGCACCGTCAGCATTTATTCTTTATGAATTATGCATAAGTCCATCACCTGGAATGATATTCTAAAATTTCCAGATTATCGGCTCAAGCTGTGCCAGAAAAAGTTATAAAAGCTAGAACGGATTTTTATTTACTACGTTCGGGAGGCTAAGCTGCGCGGTCCACTGGTGCCTGTTGTGAAAGAGGCCACTGAAAGCGTGACAAAGCAATATTTTTTATTGCGAATCAATGCCATCGGATCGTTTTTCGAACATACAAAACAAATTGGTAGTCGGTGAAAATCCTATCGCAGCTATTTTATATCTATGCGACATTTCACTGGCTGTTGCCAAGCATTCAATGACATACTTTTGACCTTTTGTACTGAACTAAGTGTACCATTTTTCGATGAATCTATCAACGTAGAAAGCTATAGCAATCAATACTGAAATATGTAATAGAATGGAAAACAACAAACATGTTAATCTAAAACAAATATTAAAAGCAACACGATTCACTACAAAACTTAAAGTATTATTGAAACAACTCAGTCTCACTCAGGCATTTTGCGAAAATTGAAACAATTCTGAAGCTAAGTAATTTTAAAGATGTTTGCAATAAAATATTTAAGAACAAAGCGAAACTTGTAAATAATTAAACTCAGTTTGAACAGTTTCAGAGAAGATTGTTATTTTTCGAAATATCATTTTTGAGAAACCTAGTCGACATTTTTGGGACTATCTGAACCGTGTTCTAATCAAGTTATCGAGTATTAAGGTTCGTATTATAAAACCTTGCTTAGTAATAGATCTCTGCTTGAGTGACGCTTATGCCGTAGGACGACTGCGCAAGCTTTCATAATACGGGCCTAAGAATCTTTGAAACATTACCACAAGTGTGGACCATCCAAAAATATTTTAGAATTAGATAAATTTATTTACATTGACCGTAAAGTGTATTACTAACATGGCATGCCGACCGTCGAATTTAACGTTTTTAGACTCAATTGATTTTTTTTAAGTGCGTGAAATTATACGTAATATCACGTATAATTTCAATTTGACTACAATTCGAGTTGAACTTATTTCATTGATTGAATTAACCTCCTAATTTCTTTCGTTGAGAGACTAATGGGCACGTCATGCTAGAGGCCATTCTCATTTATTGAGATCAATTAGGCAGGGCATTCGAAGGTCCCTCCTGTCCATAAATCATTTATGTTTGGTGTCGATCGCTGCTTTGTGCCATGTTTAGGGGACTTACGGCTAAATCTTCTTATGAGATCGTTTATTCTATCACATTTACTTCTTTTCGACCGCTAGTTATATTTACTACTAGTTTCAGCCCGCGGCTTCGCAGGCGTTGCTTCTATGGAAACGTTTAAAGGGTATTTCTATTCTATCCCATGCGAACTGTTTTATGGGATAAAAAGCAGTCTATGTTTGATTCCGGGCTGATAAAAAATTTCAGCCCCATCCGTTCAGTAGTTTTGGCGTCCAAATCCAAATTTTCACATTTATAATATTAGTGTGATACAAAAAATAGAGGAAAACCTCCCTTGCAAAGTTTAACACGGCAAGTTTAATTTTCCATTATCTAAATATTTATTGTACATTTGTACTGTAACATTTTTATATTTATTGTGCATTTGTACTGTAACTGGACTCGTTACTTAAATAAACAGGCCTCCAATGTCATTGTTTAAAAAGGTTATTATTCAAGTCTTCGTTCATAATGGTGGTGATTCGACCATAACGAACCAGTGGCGCGGCCATCTGCCCGTCTGCATTTGCGCAACCACCAACCGTGAAAAAGTCATCCATACACATCGTGCTTCAAACACTGTGGAGTCATTTGTTTCAAGTTTTAACAAGATAGATATTCGTTATGATAGAGGTGCTCTCTTCGCCTGAGTTATGTATAACGAATTACACGTGAAAGTTTCATTAAAACATGAGAGTAAGTAACAATATTTAATGGGAGTCTCGTGAAACATTTATTCTAGAACTTTTAATTACCGTAAATTTATGATACAACCCGTTACCTGACTCTACATCTGCCCATTTATGAAAATCATCAGGTTGAATAGAGTTATCGTAAACTCTAACTAGCTTACTTAGGTCTCGTATGGTCTAAGTTTGAAGATAAAATGAAAAATATAAAATCAAACATGATTTTTTTTTAAATCCATAAGTACCTATTCGCATGTTATTTCTAAATATAGACAAAATACATTTATTTCAGTTTTTCTTTAATGACTCTTTTACAAAATTTGGGCAGCAACTCGAGATCGTCGATTTCAGACGATTTATCGATATCTTTCCACCTCGTTGGTCATGAAAACAGGTGACATTGAGTAAGACAGTAGCGAAGTTACTTGTTCAATGATCGTTGCACAATTCATCAGCTTTCTCTTGTCGTGGAGCTGGTGTCAGTGGCCATTTGATACGGTTTTTGTTGCGGTTTTCAACTTGATCAAGATATTTTTAATTTTGCGGCGACGCTACCTCTTCTTACATTTTACTAAAGTTGTTTTGTCGAGTGCTGTCCATCCACGGTGTCATCATTTCTTACTTACCTACTGCTCGTCATTTGGCTTTGTGTTGGAAATTGGAGGATCCAAAACTTACGCTATATATATATCAAAATATGCCGTTGTCTTAACGGTTGTTTTTGAGGAGGACACGATTTTGTAACAGGTAGAGTCTTGCGTATCTTGGAAATTACTGGTAGAGCAAATTTCACCACATAGTTTTTGTTTGGATTTTCCTTTTTTTAATTTCAGTTATGAAGGTAATTAGTTTCAATTAAGTATTCTATAGGTATAAGTTGTTTATACAAGTTTTTCTGTACGAATTGGTACCTAATAATTTACAAAAGCATAACAAAAAATAATAAACTATTCTGGGATTCGTTAACAATGAAAAACATTCACACATTGTTAGGCTTATCTAAAGTGGTGCAAACAATTAACGGATCATAAACTCGTAGCCCGCTGCTAACAGGAGCCGTTTGCTTTTAAACTTTGTATTTGTTAGTAAATATCGTCGTATGTAATGCCTTGGAACTCTTACATTTAGAGCAAGTTAGCGACAAGCTTTTCCGGCATTGCCTCCGTGGGAAACGTAATAAAGTGAAATTAAAAAGCGCGAACAAGTGCATCGACTAATATGTCGCATCCGGCTGCCTTTTTTTCCAAACAATGCTCTCCGTTACCTAGAAAACAATAGCACATCTCACAGACACACACACTGCTCTCGTCGGAAAACGCACATGCACAATTTTCCGAACACCGGTTACGGACACTGCGTCGGTCGCGTCAGAGCAAAGGGCGGCACATACAAGCGCTGCCTCTGCGCGCGATAGACTGACGGCTTTCGGGTAGAGTCGCTCGCGAGCGGGACGCGCGGCGGGCGTTCCGTAGACACTCTGCGCGCGCATGCCGCCTCTCTATCCTACGCGCCGCAACATACGTATAGTCGTCTCTTTCCCACACGCTCTAACACACCTTTCGTTCCCAAGACAGGTGTTCCTGTCCCTGTGTGCGTCTGGACACGGCGGCTGAGCGTGTGTGCGCACTTCCTGCGGCGGCGGATCGTTTTTTATGCACGGCAGAAATTATAAAAAAGTAAATGGAGGGAAAATTAAATAAAACGTTTACAATGAAGCGTTTTCCTGTACGCTTTCAATGATTCAGTGCGCGCTATTTATCTGGGAGGCTATCATCGTCGGTCGCGATTAGGGAGTTTTTTACGGATGTTTGAGTGATGTAGGCGGGCGTAATTAGGCACGGGGCGGAAAGGTATATTGATTGCGGTGACGCGGCTTTGTGGAAAGATCGATATTTTTGTATGGCAGGTGGCACGCGACGTGTCCGGCCCGTGCGTCCGTGGATGAGTAAGCGCGTATCGACCACACGCTAACTTTCGACCCTACTTTATACTGCGCTCTATTTCTTGAAGCACACGAAAGCCTTGGGTAGTTATCGAAGGCTCTAACTGAACGACTCCTTTCATAAAACTCTAGACGACGACGTAAGCCTCATAAAAGCTAAATATGTTGACTGCGAGACATGACAAGATGGAGTTAGATAAAGTATTGATTTACCATGAGTAAGTATGAAATGAATAACCTTTTAAAATAGCTTTTATTCATAACTCTAGCACCATCTCCATTAAGCACCTACTACAAAAAAAACTAGCCATAGCGATTTGATAGAAAGTATAATGGGATGATATTTCCAAAGGTCCATAAGTCAATAGCGAGACAAAGGCCCTCAATTCAATCAAGTTTATACGAAGAACACTATAGAATAGAGACAAGCCCTGCCGTCATAACTAACCGAACAAAGCCAAATAGGACGCGCGAAATTAATCTGTTCCGCAACAAAAGGCGCGTGTAGTAACGAATGCCTCTATTAAAATAACCAGCTTCTTTGCTATTAATCTTTCAGCTTTCATTTTTTTCATTATTTCCTTACTAGAAAACTGTACGCTAAAATATTTTCCCATAACGAAGGACTGTGCTTGTACTTTACGATACAAGCGAAAACTCGTTTGTCGTTTTGAGGGTTTAGTTTAGTTCACTTTCCATAAAATTATACCTTTGGACTTTATTACTAATTAAATTACATATCGATAACAACGGTTTTGAACAGGACAAGTTCTATTTAAGTCATTTGCTGTATCTTTATATCTCTTACTACGCATTTAACAATCTCTTAAAAAATGATATCGGATGGTGATACCATCCCTTATATGGAATTTTCCGAAACTACAACCAATTTCCAAAAAGCTCCATTTCATCGAAACTTCGTTATTGGTTTTTGGAAGTAGGTATATGTATAGATGAACTCAATTATCGGTATCTAATAGAATCTACAGAACTACATCAAATACTGCACGAAATCCACTTTAAACCGAATTTGAAGTGCGGGTCTGCGAGTTTTTTTCACCAAAATGGGAATTTTTTATTTATGAATTTTAAAAATATTTATTTAATTCTTCTTGTTACTTTTTTACTTTCTTGAGTGGTTTTAGCATGGGTACTTAAATAATCAGGTACTTACTAAAACTTACTTTTGTAAAGCAAGTGTGTAAGGAAAAAATATTAATAAATAATGTCTCTTATACGAAAATACCAACATACACTTATCTTGCGCATTTCAAAATTTGCGTTTAAGAGTCTGTACTACCTCTAATCAACTCCGCCGGATGTCCATATCTTCCAAACTACTAAATATTTAACTTTGAAATTTATAATGGTAAAAATCAGGACTTACTCTATCCGTCATAAGTTTTGAAAAGACGATTCCATAAAATTTTCTCTATAGAAAATAATCGCAAAGTTACCTCTAAATTTTTACTTAAATCTTAATTTCTCAATAAATCGACTTATAGTTTTTTGAAACACGCCAAATTATTATTTATTTATTCCTAAACCAAAAACAACAGACCCACTTTCATTCATGGAATAACACAGTCCCTGAATTCAACTCGCAACGAAGGTAGTCCACTAAAGAGTATGTGTAGTAATATAGTCCACTCTCAATAGTACAAACAACCGTACAAACTGAGTTAGCATGAAGCATTGCGTCTGCCAAAGCAAGTTACGGCATAAAGCTGAGTTTCCACCAGAGTGCTACGTAGGAGTATCTACGTGGCGTAGTGCTACGAAACGTATCAAATAGTCAAAGTGAGGAAATTGAATGACCTTATGCTGTCCAGCTTTGATAGTTAAGTTATTACTAGAAAATGTCACATATTTCTGTGGTCTCGCATTTTATATTACACAGTATAAAATGCATCTTCAGGCCTTTAAAAAAATATGTAGATTCAGAAAAATGATAGATTATTTTCTTCCTAAAACTCTTCAGTGCTTCACAAACATAGTTCACAAACAACATTTAGCCCATTTAGTGCTATTTGTACGTTCAAAATGTGTTCTAGTTGCTAATCAACAAGCAAGAAAACAAACAAGCAAAATGCATGATCATATGAGAACTGTTCACGTTTACAACTAAAGTGTGCTAAGCCAAACAGCGTCGTCTTGGTATTGGTCTAGTCAAGTATAATCCTTCATTCCCTTTTTTATATTTTAGGCTTTTTCCTTCCAGCCTCTCCAATGGGTAAAAAATGATTCCATCTATCTGAGCTTTAGTTTTTCAAGAGGTTTTGCATTAGGCTTGCCCAATAAAAGACTTTTTGATGGAGCAACTTTGTTCAGCAAACCAAATGAATAAATAGTAGGTAATTAAAGATACCTTTTTGTAAATACAAACTTAATTAAAATAGGTACTTACATACCACGAAATTCGGGACTCGGGACAAATAAATATTTGCAAAAGTTGTCAAACAACTTTTGCAAGTACGATAAGAAATTGCTAAAGCATAAAACTCTGCTAACTCACTAAGCTCTATTTTTACGTTGCTAATGTCCATAAAGCTACACATAATATTAACGGAATTAGTAATTTTGGGAATGTATTATCCTAATAATAACTCCCATGTACGATTCTGTTTTTTTTCTCTGATGCCACAAACGATATTTAAGAGCTATCGAAGCCTCTACCAAGTAGCAGTTTTTTCTCACTCTGACTTACACACGTCAATAGAAGAAAAAAACATTATTATTTGTTGTGTGAATTTTTTATTTATGATTATGAGCCTTCAGAAACCTTCATAATATATGTACTTACCGTACGTTTCGGTCTATATCAGTTTTTTTTAGGGTTCCGTACCCAAAGGGACAGGACCCTAAAAAGTCCGACTCGCACTAGGCCGATTTTATTTTAAACCTATCTTTGTTTTAGATTATTGGGGCGCATAGTAGTAGGTATTTGTATTAGCTTAGTTTATTGAAATTGAAGCAATAACAGACAGTAACGATAGCTTACAAGCAGTATAACCATAATAACAAGGCTGGCTCGGCTAAGTCGATAATGGTGACCAAGCTGTGGATTACGCGAGGAAACGTCTAAACTCTATCGCTTTCCTACTACGTTCTACTCAGCCCCCTTATTTAATGTTATTGTGGTTCTTGGCTTCGATATAACATAAATCTTTTAAGACTTCGGCCAACTGTGCGTTTACGCAAAAACCACCCTATATTGACATTTGAAAGACCTTTATAATAATAATAATTCTTTATTTCCTCTTCACAATAGGTTAGGTACTTAAAATTAAGTTATTATATGGACAGTGGTAGAGCGATAATGAACCTGTATTGTGAGAGGCTGGAGCTTGCTATAGGTTTCATAAAGAACCTGTAAATACAAGTCTCCAGGGCCCCCACTTCATGGCGAAGGCCATGAAATGGATATCAATTCAATTTTAAGATTTTGCGTAATCTATCCGGTTGGCTATAGTCAGTTTAAACACTCTTTAAAGCCAAGAGCGTTTAAAAAACAGCTCCAATGTCAATCGAAAATTGTGATAATCACAAAGTTTAGTTTAGGATCGTATCAATTTTCAATACTGAACGAAATTTTGTGCTAACTTAAACATAAATGGCAAACGATGTATAGGTTTTTTTTGTTTGTTAAAATGGAGGAGGCCTTCACTCGATGCCTTGATAATACCCATTATTATTTTACATTCAAATTCAATCTAATTATTACATAAATTAAGTGTCCATACATTACTATTCTATTTATAATAATTTTTTGAAAATTTTATTTTATTATGGAAATAAAAAGGCTTTATTATTAATATATTATAATTAATGTCGAGAGAAACTACAATTTGAAGCCGTCAGTAAGTTTGATATGGTTATTTATTATTTATTATTCTGTATTTTGTTATTGTACCTATTTTTATGTCAAAGTGTTTTGTAATATGGACTGTGTTGTCTGAAATAAAACTATTCATTAAATAATTTGATGCAATTAGAATTGCAGTAGGGATCCAGATTGCAACTTTTTATGTACGCACCAATTTAATACTATGCAAGTGTACGACTTGGAGATTGGATATGATTTGGGTGGATTTCTATAAAACTAAATGAAATCTTTTTAACTTTTTGCTCGACGATAGACGTAGGTTGTTTAAATTAGAACCATCAATAATTTGGTGAGATTAAAAATTGCAATTGGGATCAAGAATTCTATTTGAACCGTTCATAGAGTGGTGGCATATGGTTAGATATATCAACCTGCTCAATTAGGCATAACTTTTGCCGCACCTTCACTGACGCTGTCAATAAAACGAAGAATTAGTCAAGTTGCTCCAAAGATTTCCTCCAACAACTTACCACTTTACGTATTTGTTTTTTATCGAACAATGTACGAGTAGAATGAATACTACAATACAAGAAAAGGGTTCTATTTTTCTCAGTTTATTTATTCATTAGATTTGTCGTAGGCGAGGCTCCAGCCACTTTCTTTTGTACAGCGAAGTAGTCTAAATATTAAGGTGCTTCACTTCCTTTAGATCCGGTGGCGAAATCGTAGTACCAACATAATAGTATTTCGTTACGGGCAGATGTTGAAGCACTTAGCGGCTTGCGTTTTATTATGAATAGCAACGGAACTAGTATTTTGCGGTTTCCCTGCGGAGTCAGACGCAAATTAATGCCCGGGCTTTCAGCTAGAAATTAATGTAATGCACCTAGGTTACGTAGCCAAATTGTTGGCATTCAGTAAATTTCACAGCGCAGCGGGTCATGCTAGCAAATTTTATAATTGAATTTTAGATAAGTTTGTGACAGAGGTGGGCTAAATATTCTTATAGTTATTATACTCAAACCACAGTAGTAGATATATATTTGTTTTGTCTAGGATGCATATTTGCTTAAAGGCGACGTAACATGGTTCTCTTTTTGTAAAAGACAGAAGGGTTAAAAATTCTAATATAGATAATAGAAATATTATCTTTTTTAGTATTACTAAATTGTATTGACTTTTTACATATGTAGTATTATGAAATATCATAATTTACTTTCCGAGGCCGTAGACAAACAAGTTTCTTTTACTTAGTAAGTAGGTAGGCAAGCCGGCCGAAACTCGCAGCAACACTTAAACAGATTAAAACGCTTATCGTGTGAGCTTCTTGCTCGTTTTTCATTCTCTTATTCTTAAGTCTTTTAGTACTTCCTGTTTGCAGGAAGTTAAGAGATTAATCTAAGGTTGCAAACCTTTCAAGTTTTGCACATTTTGCTGTCTCCGAGGGCATTTCGTAAATGTCTCACAATCAATTAGTTAAATTCTATTTACCAAACTGAAACTGCATGCTTAGTGGGTATCTACTTACATTTTGTTTGTTGGTATATTGTTCAATAAAAATTGTGAATTTCCTCCTGTTCTTCAACTTAATAATAGCTGAACCAATATACATTGCCACTTCAAAAAAACTTTAAGTTTTTCTTGAATTTGATATTTTGCTGGGTTTTCTTTTCATAAAAACCTAATTCAGAATATTGCAATCATGTTAAAAAATTTACAAATCGGTCCAATCGTTCTCATGTACTGCGTTTACAAACGATATACAGATAGACATACAGAGAGAGTCAGTTTCGAATTTATAGCATTCGTATGGATTAGTGTGTAGTAGCAAGTAGTCGTTAAAATATTGACAATCCATATTACTTGACCATACACGGTCAAGCTCAGCGCTTTATCAGAGCTAGATCATAGAATGTACAGAACGTCCTAAACATGTCATCGGTTGCATCTCGGTACACACGCGGTGCAAACGATCATTTGAACCAGAGCGAGCGTTAATAAACTTGTGGAAATATTGCGACGAAAACAACGTGTCAACGAGAGTACGATGCGGTCACTACGTTGCGGTGCCAGATTCAACTTTTTGCCTTGAGCGAATGTTGGGTAAATAATTTTCGTGAATGTTTTGTACTCATTATTATCATCAGACTGTGTTAGTTCACAGCTGGGCATAGGCCTCCTCTAATGAGTGCGAATCCTATCCCTTAGAGAAACTCCGAACATAGCTCTTTCCATAACTCGCTGAGTGACTTTGAACTGCCGTGACTGTCCACGTCTCAGCTCCGTAGGTCATGACGGGAGGCACAGTTTGAAAACTTTCGTTTTCAAGCGTGAATGTTTTTTACTTCGACAGAATATCTATTTATTTATCTACTACTCTATTATCAGTTTTTCAGTTCAGTTCATTTAAACCACAAGAACACCCATTGGAACACTTGGTAATGTGTAAAAAGTATATGTTTTAAAGTAAAACTACGTAACTTAAAGTGATCATAAAACCTACTTTTTACCCGACTACCAACAGGGGAGGGTTATGAGGTTAGCACCCTATGTTTGTATGTTTGTATGTTTGTATGTTTGTATGTTTGTATGCTTGTATGTTTGTATGTTTGTATGTATGTGGCCGATTTCTTTGTTCCCACGTAGCGCTGAAACTACTGGTTCGATTTCAACAAATTATGTATCGATTGATTCGTCTCAATACCCCGATGGTTATAGGCTATAGGATTTAGGGCTCCGACCCCGAATAAGCCTTAAAAACGCGTATTAAGGTTTAGGTAGCCGCAGGCTGCAGGCCCCATAGAGAAAAATTACAATACCTACGACCTATTTTCATTTTCAACTCTATGCCTATCAAATATGACCGATACGTCATTCTATTTTGTCAATGTAAATGTTTCTGTGTCAATGTAACTTTTATAACTTTCACGTAGTCGGGTTGTAGTTTTTAACTTTATCTTGTATTTAATAGATTCCAAAAATAAAACCTTAGAAATTGTTTGTGGGTAAAATTCCCAAAAATTTGAACAAAAGTACGAATTTCTCCAAGTTATAATAAGTCCCAAACACTTCCATTTTTTTGTTTTGTTTTTGTGTCTGATTGGCCTTGTCTCCCCGCACAAGCACCTTTGAGGTTCTCCACTCATTATGAGACCCCCTGTATAAGCATATTTTTAAAAAGTTGTAAAATATTAATAATTTAGTTGACATTCGTTATTATTACTGCCGTAGTCCATCGAGAAGCTTTTGAATTTGAGCCAAAGATAAGATTTCCAGAAAGGCGTTTTCAACAGAAAGATCCGAGATAAGAACTTTATTTCATTAGCTACACTAAGTGCAAGAAAGTTAGGTTCATGTAAAAGTTTGCCTGTAGATATCTACCGACAGACAATAAAAGTTCTCCACCTGAAGTGGAAATGGGCTGACCACCTTCAAAGAGCTACAGATGACAGATGGACCAAAACCGTAACAAACTGGTGCCAGCCAAGCAGACCATCAAAACGTTGGAGTGACGATATGGCCAAAGTAGCTGGAGTTACATGGAGCAGACTAGCTTTGGATAGAGAAGCGTGGACGGAACAGAACCTGGAAGAGGCTTTCACTACTTAAAGTGATACACATATGCGCATTGCAGCTTGCGTCTCGGGGACGCTTCCGACTGGTATTGATATGGATCAGTTGAGCTACCTGTAGATTTTTTGCTTGCAATTGTTTGTTTTGCAATTAGCTCAATTGTTTCAATTGTTAATACTAGTTTTAATTTAATTCTATTATTTGATTGTAATTTTCTTTGTTATTAAAAAAGTAAAAAAAAAATGTTGTGGAAGTAAATAAAGCTTATTTTATCATCTACCGACAATGAGGGCTCAGATAGAACTTAGTGTATTAGAATAGTGAGGTATCGCAACTTACGGTTCCACTTACGTAATTGTTTCTATTTTGTGAACGAGCGAGATACGTGATTGATGAACTTTGGAGAATTGGGGAAGTTCAGTGCCCATTATGTTCAGTGTACAATATGTATTGAAACCTATCCATTATGTAGATTCCTCGGCAAAGGGGTTTAGGCTAAGCGTATGTAGTTCTGGAGCTATTGAGTGGAGACATTTTCAAATGTTAATGGTTAGGAACCACCCGCTTTTGTAAAGTAACAGCGATTACCTACTCAATATTATCTTAAATAACTGACAGAAACAAATTGCTGACTGTCGAATCATAGGTACCTACGAGTAAATAAATAGGTACCTACATAAACTGCAAAATATGTCATGACTGAAGAGTGATCTGAACAAATCGACATATACAATCAATACAAAAACTTTCACATTTTATTTATTGCAGCCATAATTATTGGTAACATGAATTGTTACTATTTTAGCACTCAGTTGATGGTTTACAATTTTGATGACCTCTGTGGCGCGGTGGGCGAAGGTCCGCCTGCGGCGCAGGAGGTTGCGGGTTCGTTGTGGTATATCTATCTATGTAAAATATCTATCTATGTAATGTATTGTATTATGTATATCAGTTGTCTAGTACCCATAACACAAGCTCTGCTTAGCTCGGGGCTAGATAATGCTGTGTGAATAGTCCAGCATTATTATTATTATTATTATGTACCCATGTTGTTTGATGATAGTAGTTGAGCGAGCACGGAGTTGAAGTCCGGTTGCAATGGCACATTGACAATTCCATCGCACATTAGACTCAGGGGAAATGAGGAGGCTGATACACTAGCGAAAAAAGCGACACTTGACTGCTCTGAGTACAATATTTTACCAATTTTTTCTGAAATTTTACCTTTAAATCGGAAAGGCTGTTATAAATTTTGGAATGAACATTTTAATGAAAGGTCTGTTGAAAAAGGGAATTTGTTACAAATCCATACAATGTGAGTGTGAGGAGTTCATAATATCCCTTGGTTCAGTATGACTAAGATACCTCGTAAGCTTATGATTATAGCACACAGGTTAAGTACGGGTCACATGCCCCTAAAAAAGTTTGCATATTTAATGCGTAAAGTCACACCGAATTGTAATATATGTGATGTTGTGGAAGATGTTCACCATATTTATTAGAGGAGTGTGTCCGTTTTCAGCAAGAAAGTCAATCGCTTGCGGTGGCTTTCGGCTTGAACAGCTAGGCACAGGAATTTTCCACAGTATTTTAGTGCACCCCACAACTGAATCAGCTAGACAGCTGTTTAAGGCCGTGCGTGAGCCATTAAAAGTAGATCTGATATATTTACTTCATGGAATTACAAATAAGTAGGTTAAAGAGCAGTTTGGTTTGTAATGTTGTATGTATTTTATAGTTGTGTTATCATTTTGTTAATCTTTCACTTTGTCACTATTTTTAAAAAGTATAGTCTTTCCAAATAAATGAGAATTTAAAAAAATTATGATGATGATGAATTATTCCGATCAGGGTAAAGCAAGGGTTGAGAATATGGATACTAAAGTTATACTTTAGCCAAACTTCTCTCGGAAAAGAGAACTTTAGGTTGAGTATGGGCGGTTCGATACCATTCTAAATAGAGTTTGGCTAAAGTATAGTTTACATTATTTCATCGTCTAAAAACTCTTTAGGTAAAATATAAGGATATTTAGTAACAATTCCGTGCAAAACCTTCTCCGATAAGTTCCAACAAAATGTAGTCCGCGTTGTAGAAGAAAACCCACACCAACTACAAAATAAAAAAAACCTATCAAAGCAAGAGGTCGACTAGTTTCTCTCCACGAGACATCATCAGGATACCGCAATACTCGACCCTAACATTCAAAGTGCCAAGCAACAACGGCAGAGTCCCACCAGAGATGTTACCACTCCGAGCTCCACGGGCCAAGTCGATATTTTGCAATTAATTTCTGCATAGCAACGCCTGAATCTATTATTTAATTCATTAAGTGCTTAATAACTGTTTTACTCAGCATTTCCTTTACATCAGCAGCAGTAGTCATATTGTATGAATTCCTAAACAAATATTTACAACATGTGACGTCCCCAAGTTAAATAACTAATATTGATTAATTTTGGTGCATTGTCTCTACAAGTGATGAGCTAAAAGCTGAGTGATCTATTAGTCAGATTACGCTGCGCACTATAGACACCTAATACAATGATATCAGACGCTAATTGGTTGGTAATGTATTAATGTTCAATCAAACCAATGAGTCACCGGGTCTGTCTAATAATAATTACTATTTATTAACCTGTTTATGTATAAAATTTGACTGGTCTAAGTGCTTATTTGTAAGCCTAAAGAAATAAAATTATTGACTTTTGACTATTGTTTATACGAAGGAAAATTAATTTAGGTAGAATGGTGGAATTGATTTACCTACCTAGTAAATCAATTCCACTACCCAAATTATTTTTATAAAGGTTTAGGTAAGCGGCTTTTGACGTATGTCATTAATAATGATAGACTTGCAAAAACTTATATGGTAATTTTTTGCAAGTCTATCATTAAGTAGGTAAGTAACTAAGTATCTACCTATCATTCTTATACACCCATATTCTTAGTTGTTTCCTTAAGCACGACCAATTGCGAAATCGCACTGATCGCTTTACTGATCGAACTATTAAATTAAACAGCTGAGACTATGCAAAATAGTAGCCCAAAAAATCTCCGATCCATATCAATATGAAATATATATAAAGGCAGAACAAATAATAAAAAAATTGGGTCCCGTTGGCACCCTAAGAGGGAACCCTGAAAAGCGACAATATGACTCACCGTGCGAAAAGGTGAATGGCTTATGAAAATGGATTTTACGAAAATCTAAAATTGCTAGAAAGCTCTGCATCAGTCAACATTCCAAGCCTGAAATAGGTTCCTCAGTCAATTGTGTTACCTAAAGTAACATTCACGATAGCCACTGCTATGGATAACGTCATAAATAGCTTCTAATCCTCATGTATTTCACAATATCTCGAACGTCAGTTAGCGTCGACATCGGACAGGATATAAAGGGGGTTGGTACCACAATCTCGAGTGCATAATCCATTTCGATTCCGCGAGAATAAGAGCCGAAGCCAGAATGGCAGTGGGGATGCCAACATTTTAATAAATAATTATCTTCCTCGGTGCTTCCCCGGGATAAGCAGATACCGAGCTAATTTGCTACCAGCACACCCGTTTAAGCGGATACAGCTTTGCATTTTCAATGATTTAATTATTCTATGCTGTTTTACTGAGTTTCGCTCTTTAGAATTCAGCGCAATTTTCTCGAACGAAATGTGATGTCGTCGTGCAAATTTTTGTTGGAATTTTATAGGCGCATTTTATACCCACATAAAAACTACTATCAAGATTTTTACAATACCAAAATATTGATAGTCGTTTTTGACGATTATGTTTAACAATATATAACGATGCTTAAAAATTACAAAAAATCTATTATAATATCTCAAATCCTTGACCACCCTATCCTAAATGGTAAGGCACCCTAAACACCCAATGCAAAGTTTCCAAGCGGGTTTGAACAAAGTATCACAGGCCGCAAACTGGGCAGGGGCACTCCTAAAATGTTGAGGCTAATTGCACTAAGATTCCGTCCTTTGCTAATACGATATGTGTAACACGGGCGCGGCTGAAAAACGGTGTGTTCTCGTCACAAATGAGCTCCAACCCTTCACCTTTCTAGACTCTATGTTCAACACAGTAGAGTAGAAATTTCGATGAGACGATTTAAATTTGGGCCGTTCCTATTACGAAGCGCCTTAATGGAAATTGTGAGCCGTGCCCGTGTCGTTACGCGCTGCAAATGTACATAATGTGTCGTCAAAAGGGTGAAATATACTTTAGCTGGCTGTGATTCCGTTCCGAGTGAGCTGGGCTTACCGGCTTTCAAAAGTTTTTCCGGTTTGATTCGCTTCAGACGGGCGAAAGCGACATTTATCCGTCGGAATTGGAGCATGCTAACAATTTGTCATAGGCATTGTCTTAAATTGCCTTTACGGGGTTTCAATTTGACTGTCTATAGATAGCGTGATCTTTGATTCCAATAGTTAGGCTCATCAGCCGTATCTAAGTCCTTTGACCATATTGGCTCATAAAGTAACAACAGTAACATCTAATCTTTCAAGTATAATTTGGGGACCTATTAAATTGCAGATTGGATCGAGTGACGACGACATTTCGAGAGTTATGGTCCTTCTTGTCAAGTAATGCTATAATAAACACGCATGCTAAAGCCAATCATCCAAGTTGCAATTAATATCTTTGCTCGCTTTGATCGATCAATAAAGTTTGTCTATCAATTACAAGAACTTAAATAACACAAATATTGATGTATTACCCGCTTCTGAGTACTTTTATGTTTTAAAAGTCTAGTCAAATTTTATGCAAAATTTTAGCCAAATCCGTTTAGTCGTTTTGTGGACAAGCAACAAAGATCCATCCCATCCAAATTTTTGCATTTATCATGTTAGTGTGATTCCAAATTTTAAAAGACGGGACCTAAATCAAATTAAATAAAAAAGACTATGTATCCTTATTGGACACAAGAAAATTCCGTCTCTGTCATTAAAAGAAACAAATACTGTGATACCTACCAAATATGACGCTCTTATTAAATTCTAACGCTTATCAGCTCGAAGTGAAATTCCTTGCAAGGAAATACAGAAAAAAGTTTCATGTTCCTGAGCTAAGGAATGTTATTAATGTTGGCAACATCGTTCTCGGTGTTCGTTATTGTTACAACAAAGTTTAATTTCACCTTTCTTGATAAAACGTGGGCAGCTAAATGAGTAATTTTCTCTTGGAACACAGAAAATAAATCAAGTATGTAACATTTATCGTTAGCACCTTAAAAGTAAGATTTAATAAAAAGATAAGCCTAGCATGAGCGTAATACTTCTATATTATATAGAAGTACTACACTCATGAACTTCTTTTAAGAACATAAAATAAATAGGAACATAATTTGTATGAGGTGACTATGTAATTGGAATAGTTACCAAGCCGTCATACCTTCAAAACCTCTGAAATATATATAGTTCTTATACCTCTGTGTAACCTGGTAATGCTCCAAAAGCCTATGGGGGTTACAAGCGGAGTACAGTATGATAAATGTCAAAAAAGCGCCGCATTGCAGGCCGACACACGATGTGCCAACAAGGCTATTAGCAAGATTAACCTATCGCGGTTAAGAATCGCAGAAAGATACTATAATCTATTCAGAGCAATCGAAATTCAAGAAAAAACGATTTATGTACTTGAATGTAGTAGATTGGTAATTCAATTTAATGAATTCATAACAAAGGTTTTATAAATTTTTATTGAATGCAGAAATGTGCACAATGTAAAAACAAAATGGGATTTGTAATGAGAACAATGTAGCTGACAACAGCTAACACTTTATAACCATAGAAGTCATAACATAATGTGATTGTAAGCTGCCTAAAATAAAAAAATAAACCAAATTTGTTAATAATCTTGGATATTTTCACACAAATGATAACTGTAGAAATAATTTCTTTCACAACAGTCAATCGGGCAATATTATAAAATGTCATATTGATATACATTAACTGTGCTTAAACTATGGCATCGTACAACAAAAGCGTCGGACATAATGGCGAACTACAGGAAAATTATCCTTTTGTATATGAAAATCCTTTGTAAGGGCAGCCATTTTATGTTTTTTTATGCAGACGGTCGACACAAGGATTGCGTAGGAACGGATAGCATCTATTGAGGAAACAATGTCTTTGTTGGCGGACATTTTAATGTTTTTTATCTGGTTTTTCTACTCTAAAAGCCAACCTGAGCTCGAAGGATTTTTTTATTCGATTCAAATCCTTTCTACTGTGTAGTAGGTTTTTGATCCCGGCGGATTTTTTCCTAAAACTACATTGGTAAAATTAAAGCTCGTTGAATGTAAAGTGTGAATTGCAACTTTGACTACATGATAAGGTGGTAAGCATCGGAGTTAGGACAATGAAATGAAAGGAGTAACTTATACAACTTAACCCCTTTGATCTTTATAACGTGGCATATTCGTTACAAGTGGTTGCCCGCGGCTTCGCGCGCGGTTTTCAAGTAGCCTATGTGCCGAGAGACCATTTACCTCCTCATGATTGACAAAAGAAAAAATACGTGTCCAATATCTTCTGATAATCGAACTGACGGACTAATTAGATTCTTTTAGGAAAATAGCCTAATAAAAACCAATAAATTTTACTTAATGTCTCAGATTGTATATTATTCTTATAGAGTAATAGGTATAAAGTCACCTACCACTTTTCTCTATTTGAGTAATTTTCAAGAAACGATTTTTCCTTTATAAGTAGTTTCCATTATTAAAATACCTATACGATAAAATGTTCTAATATTATGTTATGTCGTTGAATTTGCAAAATTACGACCTCCGTTTATACACCTCGGGGAAAACTACTAAATAGTTCTAGCCTAATTGATTAAACATGGCCAAATATTTGCTCTACCTGACGTGACACGTATCGCATGTTGTGTGTTTTTACATTTGGGGCTTACTAAGCACATTTGTTTGTCTTCTTAACTGACTTTAAAAAGGAATAGGTTATACGTTGTATGTTTTTTGTGTATTTTCATCCATTTGTCTATCAAATTTATGATTATTTTTATGATTATTCCCATTAAAATATTATTCACGAGGGCCTTGCCCCGAAAAACTTAAAAAACAGTCTTAAAACATAAATGTTTTTTCGAAACAGAAAAATTCCTCTTAGTATTTTAATTACAAAATATTAAAAATTCGCAGAACGAATCCGTTTACTTAATGTCGACGGAACACAGAAAAGCAACATTTATCTTATGCATGTAGGTACCCAACTTGTTCATGTTCTGTAAAGTCAATTTTAAAATTCAATTCCCAATAGTAAAACGTGAAACAGTATCAGTGGCTTGCAGTATAGGTACGGGCACCTGAGACCTAAAGTATTCATAAGCCTGTGGACGTCAAGAAGTAGATAGACTTGGTGTTAGAGTTGGGGCACATGAGTAATGATAGCCAGTTAACGTTAACGTTTTAGTCACACTTATTTAATTGTTGTGCTTCGTCGCTCGAGCTTCTGCCCTGTGGTAACGGTGGTAGTGTTACTGGTCTTTTTTAATTCAATGTTTAAGTAATTCGTTGAATAACAGCTCAACAGATTATAAAACTGTTTCGTTATGTATTTTTGGTTATCACGGTAGATATGCTTAGGTATGGTTACTTAGGCAGTTGTTTTCAATATTATTATCAGATGGTTTCATTTTAACTGACGTTTTTGACAAAAAGTTCAACATTATAGGTCAAATTTAACCGACATAGATTCTCATTGCCCGATTACTCTTCGAAAATACCACCCTTAGGTTACAATATAATACTAAAAAATGCCTATACGTAAGGTATGCCTTATTATAACAAATATATAAGTTGAATTGAGGTATTATTATTTATTAATTAAGTGTTCACTAACTTATATACAGTTGCAACAAGCACATGTCAGTTTACCTCTGAGTTGGCTTATGGAAGAAAATTATAAACATGTTTTTTTTCAATTGGAATAAAACGTTGCGGTAACGTTACAACTATAACGTTGTTGCTACGTTAAACCACAACAGCTATTTCAAGTTTCCGCTATGCAAGTTTCCCCTCTCTACAACACGGACAGTGTAAGGAGTCGTCACTAGAGGTCGACGGGTCAGCTGAAAGCTGGGGGTGGGGTAGAGGGCACCCCCCGTTACCATAGCAACCGCGCCCCACAACACGCCGTGGCGGCGCCGACCGTACTATACCAACAAACCTTATGTATATTTTATATTGTTGGTTGTAACTTGAATTGCATGGGATAGTGTGTTGGGGGAAAGCTAGGCTAATAAAATAGAGTTGGGGGTCATGCCTTCCAATCGGAAATATTTTAACGGTTTTATCGAATTGGAATTGCTTCTATAGGCAAAAGAAGGGAAGGAGGGTTGGAAGATAAGCAAATCAAGAGTTTTTATATTGACAGACAACCTGCTGAATCTTCTTGGCGTGAAAATTGTAAAAGCAAACTTGTAGAAATAGTAGGTAGTTGAATGATTCTCTTTTACACCACTATTGCTCGAAAACGGTGTCTTTGCTGCCAAAAAACATTGAGCAAAATCAATTTTTATTCACTTTGCAAAACATTTTGTAGAAATGCGGAAAGAACATTCTAAGTAAGAATGGGCAAAAGATCTGCGATATCTCAGTAGAGCATTTATGAGCCACTCGCTACACCCGTGACTATTATTCAAAGGTGGTTCGCTTGCAAATTAACGAAACAAATGGACAATAATTATTTTACGTACCTAGTATTTAAAATAATTAAAATAAAACCGGCCAAGTGCGAGTCAGACTCGCGCACGAAGGGTTCCGTACCATTATTTATAAAAAAGGCAAAAAAACATGTCTGTTTTATTGGAGCCCCCCTTAAATATTTGTTCGATTTTAATTTAATTATTAACTTTTAAAGTGAATATGTAACTAAATATTCTGTGGCTATTTCAAGCGTCAACCGGTTGCCGTTATCAATAACGAGCAAAAACATTACGTTTCTTGTATGGGAGCCCCCTTAAATATTTAGTTTATTCTGTTTTTTAGCATTTTTTGTTATAGTGACAACAAACATACATCATCTGTGAAAATTTCAATTGTATAACTATCACGGTTCATGAGATAAAGCCTGGTGACGGACAGACGGACAGCGGAGTCTTATTACTACTCCCTAGTAGTAATAAGACTCCGCTGTCCGAAAAACGGGAACATGGTGTGTAAAACGGGACCCTTTCCGTTTTACCCTTTGGGTACGGAACCCTAAAAAAATAATGCTTTAGCTAAATATTCTTAGATCTTGCCCCAGCAAAAACACGTAGAAAAGTAGGTATCTACTTCCCTGTTTACGCCATTGAAATGTTTAATATGCGCATGGGAAATGGAGCGCGCTTTAATATTTAAAAAGCGCATACACGTGTAGCAACTGGGGTTGCCAGATGCGGGGTTTTAGCACAGATTAAATAATGATGCAGTAATTCAAAAAAGTTTCCCGGAGTACTCACTCCGCTCTGGCCGAAAACTTTTTGAAAATGAAAAAAAAAACATTGACCTGATAATCACAGCACAGCAGTCTCGCCATCTCTCTGAATAACAGGAATAATTCATGTTTTTTTGGATTAGGTAATGACAACATTCACGCACTTAACTCTAGCTAGAGCACCATACGCTTAGCGTCTAGACTTTAGGTTTTCCCATTTTTATAATATCAGACTAAGACATAAAAATTAAAAAATGATATTTTAAAATGAAGCAGGCAACACTAGCTACATCACAGAACAGAAATTCTGTTCTGTGAGCTACATAATAAGTATTAAGTAGGTACCTACTACAAGTTATTTTGAAATGCGGCCAAGAGAATCAATACATTGTATTGGTTGATGAGTCTGTTTCAACTCTGTTATAGAAAGAAACGTTGGTGTTTTCGTTTGTATATTTTTTTTTCGTTTGCATATCCCTTTGACTGTAATAAAAAGTTTTTGAAACTTGAATTCGTTCCTATTGATCACTGAAAAATCCCATGGAAAAAACCAATATCAATATCCTTTATTTTCCGGGCTTATTTTACGAATCCCTTAGAAGGTAGTGAGGGAGTCACACGAGTGCGATATATAATACAAGTTGCTGCCCGCGGCTTTGTTCGCACTTTTCAAGTAGCCTATGTCCGTCCCCGTGATACCATTTACCTCCCTGCCAAATTTCATTAAGATCCGTTCAGCCGTTTAGGCGTGAAAAGGTAACAGACAGACAGACGGACAGAGCTACTTTCGAATGTATAATATTAGTATAGAAGTAGGTACTTTTTGTATAGATGACGAATATGTTGTCAAAAAAAGGTGACTGAAAGATTTGGTAAAAAAAATAGGTGTAGCGCTGTTTCGCACCACAACAGATTCTCACCACAAATTCATTTTCGGCTTTTCATGCCAAAAATTATGCATAGGTAGATAAAACAATAGAAAATGGTACCACAGAATAACAAAACACGTTGTATTTTTTTAAAGATTTGATCTGTAGCACATCTTTATGATTCTACCATCTGATTAGGACAGCCAACTATTCCGGGACAACACACACATATCGCGTTCTACCTCATAATTTATCCGCCAATTATTAGTGAGGCGTGATATTAACTCATCAAGGTGATTAGTGCACACCTGAGTTCGAACCCACGCTTAGGGAGGTTCACTTAGTTCCGTATCAGATGGCAGGGAGGTGCTATGCTTAGCGTATGGCAACACTTTAAGCTAGTGCCAAGCGAAGTGCACGGCAGAAAATTTATATTTCAGTGTTGTTTTCTGATATTTTAGGTGTAAAAATATAAATTATTAGAAATTAGCTTGTTAAATAACACAACAGAAAAAAACAAAACCCACGACTACGATTTTATTTTGCACTATCTGACCATTAAAAAGACTTTACCGATTCTCATCAAAAAAAGTTAAGAAAATTAGCGAAAATTAAAAAAAAAACTAAATTCAATTCAAACAAAATATCTTAAAGGGAATATTTTTAGCCGTTAAAGAGCACACATACAGATACACAAGTCAAACATAACCTCTTTTTCTCGGTGGTAATAAAAAAATATTTGAAAAAATGTGCGTTGAAAAATAGGTCGGGTCAAACAAGCATATTGATGGTAACTTGTGTGCCTCAAAAATGTTATCAAAAACTTCGTTATTTTATTTGTTCCTCCGTGGAAAACCAATAAAACATAAAATTCTAAGAAAGCTTCATCATCGAGCAATTGTATTATTGAACAGCAAATACTTTTCGCAGATTTCCCGAGATAGCAAGAACCTTTCAATTCTGCTTTGAAACCTGAACGCGTTTAAATCTTATTGAGAAAAATAAAATGAAAATATTTACTCACGCTCATAGCTATATCTTTATATAGGTAGGTACTAATATTATAAATAGGTAAAGTTTGTGAGGTTGTAGGGGGTAATCTCTGGATCTACTGAACCGATTTTGAAAATTCTTTTACTAATAGAAAGCCTCGTTATTTGTGAGTGTCATACATGACATATATATTGACCCGAAAAATGGGATACATGAAAAGCGCAGGCAAAGCCGCGGGCAGCAGCTAGTTTATACATATTATATCCTCATCGTGAAAAATCATAAAAATCTTTTAAAAAAAATGTTATTTGTTCTTTAGTCTCGCTAAAACTTAAAAAGAGCTTGACCTATTTCCATCGATCAAAAATGTCCGGCTTTGCCGGCCCCCCTTAGATTCACAATGCGCACGCCACAACCTTCAGTAGCAAAAGAGAAACATTTTGACATGTTAGGAAAGCTTTTCAACTAGTGTCATTTTAGCGTTCAGACAAAAAGCATGGGTACAAAAAATGCAAGAATCACTCGTCCAAAGTGCTGAAAAAGGATGGAATTTCTTATTTTCAGTAAGTTTATATATATTTTTTACCCGTATATTGAGATGTGAGTCATATACTTGTGAAATCAGCATAAAATATTGTTGTTTGGTTTGCCTATGTTAAAATATTAATTTTGTTCTAAATTGATAAATGGAGAGGCTATTTCTTCTAAAAAAAATTTTTCATTTATAGTATGTATTAATATATTTTTCATAAAAATAAGTTTAATATTACTAGCTGATGATTTTTAAAATACTAGTTGGCCCGCCCTAAAATTTCATTTGCGTAGACTCTCTAATAAAAGAAAGACTAGGTTCTTACCTACCTACCAGAAGTATGAATTTATAAAACGTTTATTTTTTTCCCGTACAAAAAACTCGTGCAAAGCCGCAGACAGGAACCAGTTCCTTTTAATCTAGAGTGCCTGCCTGAAATTGTATTGTAAGTTTAAATTATTGTATGTCTGAAATGACCCTTTTGTATAAATACCTACTATTGAGACACCAATTTATAGTTTCATCAATAAATGATTCGTTATCTTTACCTGAATTCTGTTAATTAATCCTTATAGAAAATAAACTGAGTAGGTAGGTATATAATTCTCAGGTAGGTACCTACCTACTTACAAAATAAAATAAAATGAATTCGACTCCACCAATCTCTTGTTCCGTATGGAAAAAACTTGTCAGGCTCTGCGCAAACTGTCTGCGTCAAAACAAAACGAACCCAATTTTGAGTGACATTTTTGTAAGGCTCTAGGTATCTACGGGGGAGGCCGCGAACTCCTTATTTTTGATCGAAGCCTATTTCTTATTTTTTTTGTTTGTTTTGGTAGTTTTTTAAAAACGTATAAAAAAACGTGGTTATTCGAATATCACGGGGTCATCTAGTCATAAAAAAAATCAAAAAGAAAGTATTTCTGAGTCATCAAGTTTGTCGTAAGTACCTACTAATCCTAGTTGGCAGAATGCGACAGGCTGGCATTTTGTCAGTGCCCAATCGGCGACCTGGCACCGGCACAATGCCCGCATGTTCTACCAAACTAGACCTAAAATTTCCAAGAGAAAATTCCAAAACTCTCATGAAATTTTCCATACACATAAGACCGCGATTTGAATTTCCAAAAAAGTTGTAAGTGTATTAAAATTGGAGTAGTCGCGACGCAAAAGTCCTCTTAGCGGATCTCAGGACTAAGTATTTGACTCCTGTGAAAGTTTAATTTCATCAAGCGTGTAATCCGAAACAAGTAGGGACCTGCTCAAACATGAACAAGACAAGAAACCTGTTCTAATTTAGATAATACGCCCGTAGACTTGTACCTACTATAATATAGTGAGGATACCAGTAGGAAGGTAGCGTACAAGCCTCGAATATCAATGAAGGAGGGCCTTGCGTTAGCAACACGAGTTGCGAGCTGGTTGCCTAAAGTGCTAGGTATATCAAACGCAATTGATCTTACTGCGATAGTTTTTACGAAATTACGTACCTACGTAAGAGGCGAACCTAGCGTGTTTGCCTTTCGAAGTAGGACTAGATCTCATTACTCACGGGATTCCCCTGGGTAAAAACCCGAATTACATAAAATTCTACATATTTTCTTTGGTTCCATCAACGTGAAAACACGGTTATGAAAAAAAAATATGATAGAAAAAAATCATGACATTGCGACATTCCCTGTTTTGCACATAATTTGGTCGAGATTTTGGGAACCCTGCGGTGTATTGAAATGACTTCTGTTTTGATTCGTAGGTAATAATAACCTACGAATTAATAATAACTAATTACTTGGTTCCTTTAGATAGTTTTTTCACATGTTGTGTAGTTTTCTTGTAAATAAGAAAAAACTTCATTTTTGCATTTGCGCCGTTTTCCAAGAACGCTCTGTCTCGCTCCTATGAACGCAAAATCCTATGCCTATCCATTTCACAAAATGGCGCGCATTACGTCCTCCAGCTAGAACGTAAGCGACTTACTTACTAGGTATTATTTTGAGAAATATAAGAAAAATTTTTTGGGTAGTGTTTGATATTCCCACACTATTTCCAAATCTTGTGTGTACTTTTTTCATCCAGTACCTACCACGTGAGTGAGTCCGCGGCAAGCACCAGCTAGTTTTAGATGTCATTAAAGGAAACAAAAGTTAATTGGGACATTTAATATTGAATATCGAGCGGTTAGTTCTCAATGCACAAAGCTCTTGAAGGCACAGTCCTCTAGTTTTAACGTCCGTCAAACGAAATCGACTACAAGGAAGGTGGACCAAGAAGCAAATCGTCCACAATTGAAAAGGTCCCTCAAATACCTAAGTCACCATCAAAAAAAAGACATTTACTTTGATGGCGTCTATTTCTCATGAACGATTTTTTTTCCTTTCGAGTTTTTGAAGAGGATTACGAATATAAAGATGATTTTAAATAAAGTTTATCTATTAGCTATCTATTTGAAACGCATAACAAACTCTACTTATAGATAAGTAATTTTATCAATTACCTATCACACAGCATCGAGGATAAAAATTGAGTTATCCATTCCATCTATGGAACCTAGTTTGTACTAAAACCATCATTGTGTCTAAAAATAAAAACAACACCTTGTGTTCGGAGTTGGTTTCAACAATTGTTTTCAAAGTAATCAAGTTACATAAATTGTTTTCTTTTTATTAAGTTTTTATTTTTTTCTAATATAAACATGGAAATTAAAAAAAACGTTAATTTGCTTGCAATTGTTTTAAATTGACCTTTTGCTTCCGCGCCTATTTAAAACAGCGCGGTCGTTTGACAGAAAAGTCATTTCGCTTCGTCAAAACAGCAGTGTTTCGATTGAGGGTATTTCGCCTCTATGATGAACGTTACGAGTGTTTTTCTACCTTTTGCTCTAAGGACGAACCACTCCCTATTCTTAACATTTGATTGTCATTTCAAGTCAAAAGAAAAATGTTGATTATTAATCGTTTAGCTTTCGTATATTGAATTTAATCGGATTTAATTTAATATGGCAGGTATATGAGAGATTTTACTAATGACCACCCAGCCGCTAGGTAACTACGTAGAAGTATATTATAGCCCATTAGGTAGATATATGCCCTTTCCCTTCGATCTGGTAAGATCCATTAATTGTGTATTAAATTATACAAGAAAGCCTTATTTTGTTGGAGGCCATATTTTGATTGAAAGAGGCACATCGGGGCTGTATAACGATACGTTGAGGCCCTAATTGAGGCCATTAAAAGCCCGAGTAACAAATTCTATAGAGTTAAGTAAACGCCGACCACACGCACGGTAAATTAGACCGTAGTTTTCCATATTGCTTATTCATAGCTAAATAGCTACTGAATTATCACGAAACTAGGCTGGAGAAACTAAAATTGGTTCTGCGGGAACATTGTTATCATAAACAATGTTGATGTTGACGCCACCATCAATGTACAATGCTGACGCCACCATCAATGCATAATGCTGACGCCAGCGAATATTGTCGGTCTGCAGTTGCAAGTCTGTGAGGGACCAGATTGTGGCAGAGGATAGGGCTGATTGATACTGATGATAAGAAAATTTAAATAGTTTGGTTAGGCGACTGTAAATAACTCAATAAATCATTCATGAAGGAGTTGAATGCTAGTTTATTGTTTCGTGGTGGTGTTGTTTAATGTTTGCCGTGTTAATTTCTACCGATTTCAGGAACAGTATTCTGTTACCTAGTTTTTACAGTTTTAATTAGGTGCCTTATTAAAATTTCTTGTTTTATGCTGAGCAAGCCAGTATTAAAATAAAACATTACTATAATGCTTTAGTCTTTGTTGGAAAACATCGGTTTCTAATAATGGCCGCCAGAAATTTCCAGAATTTCCATGTCATTTCGCCAAAGTCAACAGAACGAAGGTACCTACTATTATAACTAGTTTGTTGAACGAGCGATAGGCTTAATGTATTGACATAGTTACGACCCGGTTAGCAATTATGGTAAAGTGATGGTTAAAATGTTCCTAGCATTGGTGCTGTTGTGTATTCTGTGGTATGGTGCGATTTTCTTTACGCGAAATCTAATTAACTATTCTAAGAATAATTATAAAAGTTATTGTTTGAGGGTAAGGTTTTGTAATATTTAACCATTTTTTTATTTATTTATTGAGTAACTAACACGATTAAAACTAACCAATTACATAATTCACTTATGATTAAATATGAAATAAAAATATAATAATTACTTAATTGTACAAAAATTAAATAATATTATGCAGGCGGTATAAGCTTTTTGTTATTGCGAGAAAATAAAAATATTCTTCATAGTACAAATATTTCTGTTTTTAGTTTCAAAAAAGTGAACTGTGACAATACTGCAGCCAATTATGCAAACCTATTTCACGAATCCATGTTGTTTTGCTCGTAGATTTACGACTGTTGTGTTTTTAGATAAAAACATACAAACAACACATTCCCGCTACAAAAGTAACAAATGGCCGTATAAAAATAAATCGCCAAATGTATTCTATATCTGCCAACACTTTATACCTCAAATACGGTCATCCATTAGTTCACATTACTGTGATGGATTTAGCAACCATGTTCTATTGGTGCTTGGTATCCAGGTGATTGGTGCAGAGGGGACCTATAGGTGACAACAACTCATGTTCTGAGGACTCAATTAATAAATTGCTAGTTTATTTTTCATATCATCTTTTCTCTGAAAATTAGCGTCGTTACCGTCCTCGGGAGGTAGCGACATTAAGCTGAGGCTGGACCTGTTAAGCGGAAAGACCAATTCAATTTCATACATCAGACTTCACACGTAGTATTATTTTCTTTTTATTTAATACTAGCTGCTGCTTGCGGCTTTGCACGCGTTGTTTAAGGTTATTTCTATCCCATGGGAACTGATTTATGGGATAAAGCCTATGTTACTCTCTATCCTTTCAACTATCTTCATGGCAAAAATCAAGCCGATTGGTTGCTTAGTTAGGGCGGCGTGAAGGAAGGACAAACAAATAAACAAACAAACACACTTTCGCATTTATAATATTAGTACCTATAGCTATAGATTGATAGTATAGAAGTATAGATTAAAGCACTTGTTTTATTGCTGAATGTATTTTTTTATGTTCGTCGATTTCTCCGGGAATTATGGACCGATTAGGAAAATTCTTTCGCTATTGTATGGATAATGATCCCGAGGTGGTTTAAGAAATATTTCGCGAAGGATGAGTATTTGTTCTGAAAAACTTAAAAATTAAGGAAATACTTAAATACTAAGGAATTTGAAGTTGATTTTTAGTTTTGCAAAACAATCAAAATTTATAATATTGGTGTGTACGTAATGTTTTATCGCTTAAGCTGAACGCGCATCTATCGGCGCTGCATGCAGGCATTGCCTGCAGTCATCGAATTTCCTCATTGCCTTTTACTGACATGCCGCGGGTTCGCTGCCGATAGGTGCGCGATGCTGCAAAATAAAGATAAATTCATTGATTTCATATAAAGATTTAGAAAATTCGATGACTACAGGGAATGCCGCGTCTGCCGCACGGGCAGATGCATGCTCAGCTTTATGCTTACTTCTTACTTTGTGTATAATAACAATACTTAGTTTAAAGCCTCCGACATCAATTTAAGGCAGTAGCTAAGAGCTGTCACAGAATAACTTTAGTAGAGTAGAGTATAGTATGATTATGATAGTTATTATGTGTCTGATCTGAGTACCTACTCTACTAAGTTTCTACTTAGTAGAGTAGGTACTCAGATCAGACACACAGATCAGATAATAACTATCATAATCATCACATCAGCCCTAACACGTCCACAGCTGGACATATGCCTCCCCCATAATAATGATATCTCAGTGCAATTGTGAAGTGAGATGCTACTATTCTGAAAATTTACACATCAAAGCTAAACAGAAACAGCTCGGACATCTAGTTTTACTATCTTCTTAGATACCTAACCTACGAGAATTTCTACACTGGGGCTTAGTACAAAATGAGCGTGTTCCGGCACGGAACCCTAAAATTACAAAGTTACTTAACATTAACTTCCTTACATTTTCCAGCAAAAGCTTTAGTAACTTTCCCTAGGTCGTATAACTTTGTATTGTTTTACCCATAAAGTTTCCACATGAAACATAAAATATCGCATGTGTTTTCCAATTTTTCCACGTTTATCGTACGTCAAAGCACTGGAGACATTCTATGCGTGCCGCACGCAAAATATTAAAAATCTTTTGTTATTTCTATTCACGCAACAAAAATAATAACCGATTTTGTTTATGATCGTAAAACATTAGCTTTGTTCGCGATAAGAGGTTTAATAGGGCTTAATAGGTGGTAGAACCTTTGTACGATATTGGTTGAAAGCTGAAAATTTTACCATTTTCTGAGTTACGGGCTGAAAGGAAAACTCGAACCGGGAAAAACAAAACCAAAAAACGTGTGTTACGTTTTAAGCAACACATTTTCTACGTAGCATAATGCATGAAAAGTGGAAGGGGGATAGAGAGGCATTCGACCTGCAGTGAAATGACCACGGAACGACCACACGAATGAAACTGTTTTTAACCGACTTCGAAAGAAAGAATGCAATGTGCGGCAGTATGTCGATTCCTCCGTCAATTATGAACCGATTTTAAAAATTCTTTTGCTGTTGTAATACAAATGATTCCGTAGTAGGTAGTCCCATGAATAGGTGTGGATGTATGTGAATTGACGTGAATTGGGTTACGTTAAAACCTTTTTTTTTTCTCTTTATCGAAAAAGCTTCGAAAAAAAAACATAATAGTCTATGGGGTACAAGGCAGATCCTCTGTTTAAAAAATGAAAAAAAAACTATATTTCAAATATGAGAAGTAATTGAGCAAAGAACTATCTGTTTTCTTAGTTAATACCGTTTTTCTCCTAAATTTTCAATGACAAGATTTTTTTATGGTCATCACCGTATTTACCAAAATACCAAGAGAACCTTTGGCTTATTTTTGCAAATTAATGTCCTAATTAGTAGATAATCAGCCAAAACTTGATTTTTGCGCTTACGCCGCCGCTCTGCTCTGTTCTGCTCCTATGAAAGCAAAATCCTATGCCTTTCCTTTTGGAAAGAAAAATGAAAAAAAGAAAGAAAAAAATGGCGTCCTATATCGCCTCCTTAAGTCCTTAAGGTTTCGGGGTAGCAGTTTCGTTTTTTCAAAACAATCGAATTATTCAAGAATGCAATCGGCCAGGTTACCGAAATACTTAATAGCAGTGTAATAGCTACCAAATACATACATAAATCATTTGCAATAGGTAAGTACCGTAGTGTCACCGGAAATTGGGCAAGAGAGCACGGGTCGGCGCGCGCGCAGGAAATGAAATCGCGTCCGTCGAATGCGCCCGACATGCCTATTGCTCTATTGTGGCGATGCGCAGTTGCTTTATTGTTGCGCAGATTTGTGCCCTCATTCGGCGTACAATCGATGAATCAAAATGTACTACAATGTCCTTTACATATAGGTAGGCGGGTACAATTATTTAATTTAGGTACCTACGTTTGAAATGTGTGTGCATAGTGGATTTATTTATCGTCGACAGGGAATAAAACTTGCAGAAAGATGTTCAAAAGGGGAGGGAGGCCTTTTCCTTATAGTTATACAATAAAGGCTGGTACGAAACTGAAAAAAATCTGAAAACTTACGGCGGACCCTTCAACCACACTTTATAGTCATACAGACTATGAAATATAATGACTAGAATAAAAATATCTAAGAGCTGTAATTTAAAAACTTACGCGTATTTCAATTCCCATACAATAATAATAATAATAATAACTTTATTGGCCAAAAAACAAGCATAATCACTGTGGAGATACATTAAGATATTACAATTACAGACTAGCTTGGTATATTAAAATTTTTGTTCCGTGGTATCTACACTAAGTCAAAGACTTGTGCTGTAGATACCACGAAGAGGGTATTACACCCAATTTTGTAAAGTGTCTCAATTAGATTCTTTAGTGCTAGTAAACCACATAAAAATTACACAACCAATAAGTGCCATAAAAATGCATTTAAAATCTACATATTGAAGTTTAGCGATATGTTATGTTTTAAGTGCAATAAAGCGTTCATTCATTCATTTTGCTCGTAATTTGACGAAAACGCTTGACGCTGTGGACACCATATTGCGTAGTCGTCATAACATCATTTTGCTGTAGGTACCTCAAATGCGCTGATGTTGCTGAAGACAGTTGATAATTTTTAGTTCACATAAAACAGCCGTATGACGTAGTAATATTATGACTATTTCGTGGTGTTAAAAAAATATTTCCATTTTATGAACTATAACTAAGATTTCTCAACTGCTTGTTGCCCAAGCTATCTTTATAACATATTTTTAGGTTTAACCTCATGTAGAGTAAAATACCCTATTAAAATCATCGGTGTATCGTAACCAAGAGACTGTAAAGAAATCATCCGCCGTACTAAGAAGTATAACAGTAACAAATAGCGAGAAGACGAAATGAGTGCTCCGCAAACGATTATAATCACTAATTAATTCAGAGGTATTTTTCCACTGGGCATTGCCACAAGCTAAGCTATGTACGATACTCTGGGGCCGCAGCAGCGTGGCCTGCGAGCTACGGTCTGAAATCAGAACAGATAGAGAGAACAGATTGTCCCTTAAAAAATCCCGAGAGGACGAGCTCTACAGATTCCTTGTTCGGGGTTTGTCATTTATCAATTTTGTGAGTTTTCAAATATTTGCTCTACATTTGTAACCGACTTCGACAAAGGAGTAGGTTTTATGTTTACCTGTACTTATGTGTTCGAGTCGCCGTCATATAAATAAATAAAAAAAAACATTTATGTACTATATCAGAACTAAGGTAGTACATTCCAGGAAAAATATAAAAACACGCATTGTAACGAGGCCTTTAATTTTTTACATCGATTTTTTATATGTTTGTAGTACTATTTAGTCATTTTAAGTTTCTTTTAACAAAATGACGCTATGGCTGAAGTGGCAGAACCTTGTATGATTATGTGACACTCGATCATTAAAATCCGTTCAGCCCTTTAGGCGTGCAGAGGTAACAGACAGATAGACAGATAGAGTTACTTTCGAAATTATAATATTAGTAAGTATAAGTATCTAAGAAATTAATAAATCCCAAAAATTTACGATCCCGACGGGATTCGAACCCGCACCTTCCCCTTCAGCGCAGGGGTGCTCTTTTTCCAACTAAGCTACGTGATCTTATCTAGTCGGCCCGAAAATCTTTGGGAGTTCTTTCGGCACTTACGCCGTCAGCGCCACCTACAGAGGAAACAATGAAGTTATCCAATTCTGCTCAAAGACCAAATTTACATTTAGTTCTTTGACGAGAGGTTTTGCCGTTGCTTGATTCTATTCGATATCTTAGAATCAAGCAACGGCAAAACCTCTCGTCAAAGAACTAAATGTAAATTTGGTCTTTGAGCAGAATTGGATAACTTCATTGTTTCCTCTGTAGGTGGCGCTGACGGCGTAAGTGCCGAAAGAACTCCCAAAGATTTTCGGGCCGACTAGATAAGATCACGTAGCTTAGTTGGAAAAAGAGCACCCCTGCGCTGAAGGGGAAGGTGCGGGTTCGAATCCCGTCGGGATCGTAAATTTTTGGGATTTATTAATTTCTTAGAAATTACCCAGAGTATAATAAATAAAAACCTTAGAAGTATAAGTATATAAAGTATAGTATAATATGGAAGACTATATATTTAGTGAGAGTTAAAGCTTTTCAAGGACGGCAGACACATTAGCCAATGCCTTCTCTACCTTTTATTATGAGTAGGTACCTCAATGTTTATGTAGATTTAGGTATCCCAAATGACTAGTTTTATCATAAAATACAAGCTTTCTGTGGAACACAGGCATAATATTCAATGCTACGAGTAGTTCGATGAATCCAACGTGTGCGCTTCGAAATCGCTAACTTCTAATTACGGAATGCTGCGATGCGTAAAACATTTTACCTTACTGTTAGTGAATAATTTTATACAGTTTTGATCGGTATACAATAGGCTACTTGACTAATACTGGGAAATAATTCTAACGTATTATCTGAAAAAATAATGTAAAATGTAATTAATATTTCTTCAAGGCCAGTCGTATTAGTTAGGTATAAAAAGTAATTTTAAAAATTGAATAAAATAATGCCGCGCCAAAACGATAATCTCTGTCATGGCTCCCGTTTTCCAAGCTCATAGCGTCATCCCGCCATACCACACTTAACAAGAAGAACTCATTGACACAGTAATCTGTAAAAGTATGACGTCACTTGCGATCCAACCAAACATAGCGTTTTCGGTCACGTGATCATATATATAAAAAATGTGTAATTTTAATCCCGTTCTTTTACCTAATAAAGGCATATTTTTAATAAAAATCACCTGATTACGCTTTGTTACGTTGTCACTGACTAGGCTGAAAACAATTTGGAACTTATTTTTAGTGTAGTCAAATAGCCTATTGTTCAATTTATTTTAAAGTTAAACAGATCTCTCTAATCACGTTTTTCCGATTCAAATTTATTGTTTCTGATGAAATTTTCACGCGGATTACAAAAACGATCTAAATGAAAGTAAGATTTTGTTTACGCTTTCTGATTAGTTCGAATAGAAGGCTATTTAAAAATAGCTGTGACATCAAGCCAGTAGGCTGTTTTGGTGCCATGGAACAGGTGGTTAAAAACGGTCCTACTTCAGATTTTTAGTTGAAGCCAAACTAAGTGCGAGGCCAAACAAGCGTAAATTTTTTAGTTGTCAGTCGCGTAATTTCGGTCACATGATTGCTGCTGCATTTGGTTTCATAGAAAAGTCCTGTTCGATTCACACGGTGACGCAAAATGAGTTATCTGCTGACTCACACGCATAGTTCCAACCGAATTGTGTTCGCGGGGGTGAGGGGAACGAGGAATGCGTCAGTCAGTTACAGATTGTGTGAGCTAAACGTTAGAAAGCAACTGAATAAATTGCACCCGTATGGCAGCCTAACAGATTTTCTGCTGGGCAGAATTTATGCGACCGAAAATACGCGACTCACAACTTAAAAAACTCGTTTGGCTGCAGCCTTAGGGAGTTTTGAATTCTCTAGAACTGCGTTAAATTAGACGCAGGACAGCTTTATCTTCATAAATTCATAACTCATAATAACACAATCAATAAACTTTGCACTTCCCGCGGTCCGGTCATCACGCTATTCCGGTATAATATACCTACACTGCTATAGGATACAGGCTCTATTTGCTTTTGCCAGCCTCCTCTTGTGTTTCTCGGACCCAATACCACATTCGCGTCTTATTAGCAAATGAACAATTTGCTTGTAAATAAGGTGGAACAATGCACGTTTTCAGCTGGCCTATAGGTAGGTATTATGTTCAAATAGCTCGCAATTTATCGTTGTACAATTACGTTGCTAAATAAACGTAACATTAGCAATGAACACAAGTAGTTTTTACGGTTTTTACCAGCTGGGTTTATCGCAAATGTTTCAAAATACCTTGCAACAATGTTCTTTTTGCCTTTACGAATTCTTGCGCTATTTTGTAAATCAACTCGTTTCTTCGCAAACAATTTGACACACGTTACTGGAACTCTCAAGGAACACAAAAGCATTTTAGCTTTTCATTTACGTCCGCTTGTAATTAAAATGCCTGGTAACGTTCGAATAATTGGGTTGGTTACCTTAGTAAGAAAGCTATTAGCCAGATTGTTAGACGTTCTAATGGTGGATGTAGTACACTTAGAGGAAGGTAGGTAGGTATAAGAAGGTACCTAGGTATATGTTGTTATTAATCGGAAGATGGTACGTAACGTATGTAGGTAACCAATACAGTCATACGTGTCTGTTTGTATCAACTTAGGCACATTAAACTTAGGTACCTAATGAATTGTAGAGTTTACAATTCAGGCTATGTTTGTAATACTTTAAATAAAATTTGTAATTTACGATCATGAATCTAAAATAGATGACCGCTAAATAAAGACTTTTTTTGTCGTCATTCATTGATAATAGCGACCTCTTGTGGTGAAAAGCGTAGGCTGTTACAAAGTAACCTCATTGACTTTCCACGCACAAAGCTCAAGAAGTCAAGAATCGTTGAAGCCCGAGGTAAGCAAAGCACTACGTCGATAGCCATAATTGTCCCGATTGCCCGACCGTGTAGTAAAATGTGAAAAAATGTTGGCTACCGCTAACTTACAGCCAGCATGCGAGAAGGACACGCAAGCCGCGCCCGTTCCATTCCACTTCACGTTTTATAACAGAAATAACTTGGGATTCTTACCGATCTCTGATAAAAAGGGTTCTTTTTTTAACTGTTTCGATCAATACGTTGGAGCTTGGAAATCAATTTGGTATTTAAATTATTCGTTCGTTTTGATCTTCAACTCAAATAGCATTGCGTGTTTACAATCAGTACTAGTTAGTTAAATATTAATCAGTTTATTCATCTTAGGGATTACATTTTATCTTTTACCTTGTGGGGATTTACTGTTACCTACCTACAGTACTGCCCATTATACCTACATTACGATACGATACAATCTAGCAAGCTTCAGGGATTTATTTAATTATAAATCATGATTCATAATTAGAAAAATGTGAACGCTTTTTATGTAAGTAACTAACGACGACTAACGTTACGATTTCATAGCTGAAAGTTTGGAATTCTATTATTTTCTACGAAAACTTTTTTATATTATTAAAAAAGTTTTCGTAGAAAATAATAGAATCCCAAAAATTTTCGATTGCAGCAGGATTCGAACCCGCGCCTCACCTTTCTATTATTTTATTACCACCGACCGTAAAAGCTTGAAAGAAATAATCCGATGTTTGAGGGACGTTAACGTTTTTTTTGTGTTTGTGTGGTTGTACGGTTTAGCTAAATATAATATTAATAATGCTGGTCAATTCACACAGCATCGTCTAGCCCTCAAGCTAAGCAGAGCTTGTGTTATGGGTACCTACTTGTTAGCTTTTATACCACAGAATAACTATACAGGGTGGTTTTTTGCGAAGGGTGGTGATGGCCAAGACCGGAACCACGAGAGTTACAGAAAAGTCGTTTAAGGAGTCATGAGCTTAATTTATGAGGAAATAAAAACAGCATCCTTAGTTTCTTGAAATTTTTTTTTCGGATGTTCTTTAATTTTTGCCCAAATTCATCAGAAATAGATATTTTACCGAGAAGAAACGCTAGGTTAAGTTTCCTGGTTAGCGGCAAGCACATCAGTTGTCCAAAACGATTATTTAAAATTTGTCACATGGATGCTTAGTAGAACGAGTATTCAAACTAAAATTGTAAAAACTAGCCGTTTCCTTTCATTTTCAATAATGCATTCCTTGCAAAAATTGATTCATATCAGCAAAAGAATCCGTTGGTGCAAAAATACAGGGTGTCATATTTTTTTCAACAACGAAAATCCAACAGTTCGATTTTCTGCAAAAGTAAAAGAAATCTATGAACATTCACATTTTTCAACAACATGAACATTTTTGTTATCTATGCAGTTATTATTATCTTAAAAATAAAATATAATAAAAACGTTCATAGGTACTTTTGTGTCACTTTCACGACTTTTCTATAATTTCGGAAACCTAGCGGGAGCTTAAAATGAAAACGTTTCTCGTTCATTTCTGAGTGTTTCATCATCGTTTCGTTTCTGATTCGTTTTCATGCAAAACCTACTATGAGCCCAGGTTAGGTTAGGTAGGTACTCTTAATTTTTGAAATCTAGCATAATGCTATTTTTAAACCTAAATAAGCTGGACTATGAAAAAGGTTTTTAGCATTTGCAAAAAGCATCAAATCATTTCGTTGACTGTAACCTAATACAGCATAAATATAGAATTCGTGTAAAAAGCAAGAGTGAAACCCAGATCCTACACACCTTTGTTTGTCTACCCGCCCCGGCAAGTTTTCACTCCGCGTAGGAAATGCGTCGCTCTACATTAGGCAAATAAAGTAGGCTACATCCGCACCACCGCACCCCTCGGTGTCAAAGAGTCACTTGGTCTGGAAGAGCCATTTTAAAGCACTTTTTTTCTTTTCCATCCTCGAGTAGAATAAATGAGAATTTAGAATGAAATACACTCGTAGGTATATTTCTTTATAACTAAAGTAAACTCCTGAGCATGCGTTGGTTACTACGTTATGTACGGGCAAGCTAGCAACCAACATAGATCTTCGTTACGTAAACCGTGTTCCTTTTTGACAGAATAGGTAGGTACCTACCTAGTAGTTTTGTTTCTTGGTGAATTATCAAATCATCATCATCATTATCAGCCTATGTTAGTCTAGTTAGACATAGGACTCCCTAAAGGAGCGCCATATCGCTTTGTCTTTAGCTTGCTGCGTCCAGCATCTACCTGCAGTCATTCGGAAGACGTCATCCCACTTAGCCGACCCTACGGCTAAGTGGGATGACGTCTTCCGAATCCTACACTACGTTTGCCGAGTCGTGGTCTCCACTCAATAACACGTTTATCTCAGCGGTTGCCGGCCCACTTCCACTTCAGCTTGATAATTCTTACAGCTATGTCATTATCAAATAAGTATAAAAATATAAAAAATTGTACCTTTCCACTTGCCTAGCTCCGATTCCCAAGTGAGGGTGGGACAGGACCGAACGGAAAGGCGTAATAGAGAGGGGTCCCAGCTGTGGGTGTTCACTGGCTGAGTAGATAAATAGATTCTCTAGTAGATATTTATATTTAAATAGCCAGCCTACTTGTTTATAAATAATACCTTTTAATTACATTCGTTATCCTAGCTAGGCAATTAATAGAAATAGGCAATCATAAAATATGTGTTGAAATTACCTAACACATACCTTAGCATCCGCTTAGGTAGGTATCTTTTAGCATGATTATATATATTTTATTTTATAATAACAACGTAGGTACTTCGTTATTTTTTTTATTTAACTATTCAATTTCAGTCTAATTTACATTTTGCGGCGTCCCTCATTAGCCGTTTTGAAAACGCTTGGTATTAAATAAATGATACTGGACAAATAATAATAAAACTAAACCCTGTTATAGAAATGTTTACAAAAAACTCACCAACGCCTTCGTTCGGTAGACTCGTCTTCAGCACGCTCGCTTGTTGCACGTTCTAGTAATATTACGTCGATGTATACTTAAAATGTTCAAATATGAATTACACTCGTATAAATGTATATATAAGGGATATTTTAAACCTACAGGCACAGCAATGATATGTATTTGTTTGATAATTTTGTTCCTAAGCTAAGACATCGGGATTCTTGTAAATCTCGTGGAATTCACTGCATATTTATTGTGATGCAAAGTGGTTCCAGCACACGCTTGTACATTGTTTTCATACCAGTTTCTACCACAATCCATTGAAAGTAAGTCACAACAGCACTCTCGGATCCATAGTTTTGTTATCACTGTCCACATTCACTGTTATTACTTTATTTTTGCAGAATTTGATCAAATTATGGCCGCTAGATGTTAGTTTGGTTAGATTGCAAAACTGCCTACAAAACATAGGTTTTATTAAGTCTGTTCGACGAAAATAACTAGCGGAAGAAATGAGAAGGGTTTAAAGTTTGTCTAAATAGAGATTTACGGGTGTTTTTAGTGAGAAAAGTGCTAATTTAGGGTGTAATGTTTCGCAGTGGTTTTCTAAGCGTGGTTGAATGTCAGCAATGTCATTTTCCGCACATGCGCTCTTTAAGGAAGTTTGATATTTTAGGAAAGGGAGGGCAGAGTCGATAAAACAGAGTACCTACACAGAACTTGGTAGAGTCACAGACTTTACCAAGTAGATAGTAGAGTACGATGAAAATTCACTTGCCTAATCATAATAAAACCGGCCAAGTGCGAGTCGAACTCGCGCACGAAGGATTCCGTTCCATTATCCATAAAAACGTCAAAAATCACTTTTGTTATATGGGATATTTCAACCTACCTATTGCCGTTATCAATATCGAGTAATACAAAATAAAGAAAATACAAAATAAAAAAGCAAAAAAATCACGTTTGTTGCGAGCCCGCATACAACAAACGTGATTTTTTTGCTCGTTTTGCCCTTATATATTTATTTGTTCTGTTTTTTAGTATGTGGTGTTATAGCGGCAACAGAAATACATCATCTGTGAAAGTTTCAACTAACTATCACGGTTCATGAGATACAGCCTGGTGACAGACGGACAGCGGAGTCTTAGTAATCGGGTCCCGTTTTACCCTTTGGGTACGGAACCCTAAAAACAAATAGTTACCTACTGCCTTGTCGACGAAGACAACTGCCATTATACAGTACCTAGGTACGTGTGACTCCTGAGCTGTCGTAGCACTTTGCTACGAACCTCTACGAGTTGTAGAACTCTACCAAAATTATGACTAACTTCTGGGTTGACTAACTTCAGGGTTCATGTAGTACCTAGGATCTTTGCCGTTAGGTATAAGGTAACATTGTCACGATGTTCGCCACGAAAACGACCATCAGTATTCTTGTTCAAAGGTACAAGAATACTGATGGTCGTTTTATAATACTTATACTAACACCTACAACTAAACCCACATTTAAAATCATGTTGTCAATTCAGATGCCGCGAAAACTAAACTTAACAAAATGAATAGCAATAAAAATAATGCTATCCTTTTTATTTCGATCGCTATGAAAGGGACGGCAACATTTTTGGTCCTAAGGTTTATTGTTATAGTGCTTACCCGCACTTTGGGTATCTCTATCTGACAGGACCAAAAATGAAATAAGTTCCCAAAAAAGTTTCGGCGGAACTCGAACCCAACTAGGGTGGGGCGCGGGTTCGAGTCCCGCCGAAACCGAAAATTTTTGGGAACTTATTTAATTTTTGGACAATAGTTAAGTTAAGCTTTGGTACGTAAGCTAAGTACATCTGAATTGAGTCCTAAAAAAACTGTAAGTGAAATTACACGATTACAATCAAACACGAACTCTAGGTACTATTATCCTTTATATAGCTATTTTAGTATGCATGGCGTGCCTTTTCACTACTATTCTTTTATTTTTCAAACCATTTCATTTCTAAGCATTACTAGTCAAGTTAACACTGGAAACTGGTGGGATTTACAAAAACAGGCACATTATACACACACGTGGACATTTTAAAGGAGGCCAGATATTTATGAAATCTAAAAGATACTAGATCGATGGTTATATAGATCGATCGATGAATGAAGGTGGCATCGGATCGAACCGCTATTTGTAGTGTAGTGTATAGAAAGCATATGTCCAGCCGTGGACTTTTGTAGGCTGATATGATGGTAATGAAGATTTTAAAAAACAATTTCAACCTTCAGCTGAGCCACATGTAGATTGTTTGCAATAGTCTCCAGTTAGCTCAATTGTTTCAATTGTAATAGTCATCATCATCATTATCATCAGCCAATAGTAGTCCACTGCTGCAACGGTTATCGGTTCTTGCGAGATATGGCCGGCCCACTGCCACTTCAGCTTGCTAATTCTAAGAGCTATGTCGATGACTTTGGTTGTCTGTCGGATTTATTCGTTACGAATCTTATCCTTCAGAGAAACCCCGAGATTAGCTCTGTCTATATTATAAATTTTATTTCTATTATTCGATCGTAATTTTCTGTGTTAATAATGTATTATTATCACAAAAATAAACCTCCTATCTTATTACATTTTTTCAGTTCTCTCGTCCCTGTAGCTCTGTTTATAGGTATTTTATAAAAACATGACCGAATATTATAATGGTTGGATCCTCTTCTCAAGCTATCAGGTAGCAAGCTTACATTTTAACTGAAGTAAAAGGTAAAAGAAAAGCAAAATGTAATAAAACTGACGTGAGGTCATTTTCCACGAGCAATTGTGTGGGTTGCGTGGCTGACTCACAATTCCATTCGTGCGTTTGGTTTTTCTACGAATAGGTATAACTTACATTATGTAGTATTTTTTAAATTAGCTTAGCTGTACCAAATTATTTTTTTATTATAATACTGAACTACCAGCCTGTTTTTATAACTAGAAATTACTAGATAGTTATTGTAGATAGGCACTGTACCACAGATAAAATAATGTTACTTGACTGTGCTTTAATTACAAAAGATAAAAAAACCGGCTAAGTGCAAATCAACTAGCACACGGAGTTTTCCGTACCATAGTACATAACTATCTCACAAAAGGAACCCTAAAAACTGATATAAAAAAAACTAAAAGCCATCATGACGCGGTATCCAAGACCTGACCGCGCCCGATCATGCTTAACTTCAGTGATCGGTACCGTGAAATCCTCCAACTTTGGCCACATTTTTAAGAAAATTTGTTGTAACACCAAAAAAAAATAGGAAATAGTATTAATTTTATGACGTGAATGTAAAGTAAACACGAATTACTATCAGTCAAGCATAAAAAAATCTGTAAAAATGACTAATTTTATATCATAAAAGTAATTTGAGAGACCGGCCAAAGTTAGCTCGACTTTCTGTCAACATGGTCCACAGCGAATATCTTCTAAACTATCAAGCTTATTTGCATACTATTAAAAACCATGGTAAAAATATGGCCAAAGAAGGCAACAAAATAATGTCCAATATCAAAAGTGGCCATTTTAGCTATTTATCACAGTGGCCAATGTTAACTGGTAATTTTTGCTCATATCCATACAAATGATTTTAGTTATCAGGGTTGTCACAAAGAAAGGTTAATAAATTAAAACAATGTTTTTACTCTATAATTGTTTTATTTAAAAATTAAGAATCAACTAAATGCGCGCTCATAGCGACTATAGAAAACGTATATACCTACTTAAATAAAATCAAAACGACCCGGAGCTGGGCCTCAGTCATGTGAGTTTACAAAGCTTAGGTACAGTAGTTTGTAGTTTATATAGTATAAAATGACACAATCAAAATACATGATTTTTTTTCGACTTAACCTATATTTAAATGGCACTTCAGCGTTTCAGTACAGTACAGCAAATTAAATTTAAAGTTAAAATAAAACTAAAAATGAAAAGGATAAAATTAAAAATATAATGTAAATATAAATGAAAGGTATAAAATAAAAAATTAAAGATAAGTAAGTACAAAACTTTTTGGAGCAAAAATCTTAAAAGGATAAATTAACTAGCAGGTAGCAGCCCTAATGCATAATTGACAGCGGCCAATGTTTACACTCTAGGTACAGATAACTGGTTTGTAACATTGGCCGCTCACATTACTCAAACAATAACACCAATCGTAAATTAGAAATCATATTAAAATGTTCTCCTGACATCAGTTTATAACATATCTAAAAACTACTTACCCAGGCTTCTTTTTAACAGGCTGCCAGTTAAAAGTTCAAATGTAGAAATTGGGCCGCACTTGAATAGCGTAACTTTAAACACGGCTGACAGACAAATAAATGACGTAAGTAAACTAATAGACAATTAGTGTTGTCAGAAGTATAATTTATTTTCTACTAGTGTTTTAAAAATAGGCATAACTCACATCATTTTAATGTTACGAGCTAATTCAGTATTTTTTTTGTTTTGGCCAATGTTACCTCTTGAAACCAAAGTTGGAGGATTTCACGGTACTCAACTTGGTATGGACATTGGACCCCTTGATTATAACATTTATATTATTCGTTATGATAGTGGCAATATTGATCTCAAATCCTGTTAAAATTTCAACGGTCTAGCTATTAGGAGGAGACCAAAAGATGCCGTACCGACCTGCACCGACTAGTCCGTCCCGGAATACCTGCTTCTTTATATTCATACCCTAGTTATTCTGACTCTACCTAATTTATTTATTTGTCCTTACCCTATAATCGCTAAATAGAAATAAACATATCATTTATTTGCCACCCACAATACACACAAAAAATTGGAAATAAAAATTAAATAAGGTAAAATTAAAGTAGATTAAAAAAGTTTTATTTTCGTCACAATAACAAACACAAGGCGAAGAAATAGGCAAGAAGAAATAGGCAAATAGGACCTAGGTATTTATGGAGATTATTAACCGCATTGATTGCACAACAGTGCATAAACAACCATCTCACTAATAAGAAATTAAAAAAGTTCCAATCATTTTCGATTCCGGCAGGATTCGAACCCGCGCCCCACCGTCAATACGCGTGTGCTCTAACCAACTGAGCCACGAAATCCTAGTCGGTTTCGTCGAAAATCTTTGGGACCTCTTACGGCTTAAGCGCCGTTTAGTTTAGTTTTGAGATTGCCGCGAGTGCGAGGGCTTACGCACTTTAATACAAAAACATCAAATTAATACTCGTACTAATATTTTAAAGGCGAAAGTTTGTGCCGTGTTGCGTTGTGAAGATGATTGGTAGACTGAGATTTTGCACACAAAGATTTGGACCTGGAATAAAAAACGCGTGCGAAGCTGCAGGCAGAAGCTAGTGTTGTATAAAACGAAACAACATAGTACCTATTACGTAATCAATTACCCTCTTGTTGTAAATAACTACATCATAGTTCCGATCCATTGGCCGCTAATGAACAATAAACTATTAAATTGACGACACTAGTTTATGTTAGCGTTATGCCTTTGAAACAATGCGTGGCTACTTACTTACACTATGTACCTACTAAGGTACCTTCATTGTCTTGCGTGCCTTACGGATTGTTATGCAAGATTCCCAACAATTTGTATTCGGTTGTTTTTACACGTCGACTTTACGCACAATGGTCTTAAATGTGCTATCATCGAGCTAGTAAGAAACGATTGGATCGTTATCAAACTACTATAAATAGTTCCCCTCGTGCTAATGCGTACCAGTCTTACTAGTACGCATTTTAATAAGTAAGGAATAACCAACCTATATATTGTAAAGAGTGTGTCCATAGCCAGTGACGCGCTCTACGCTAAGGTGCTACGGAAGACCAGCGCTGCAGTGCTCCCCGAGCCCCTGCAGCACACGCTGAGTGGTAGCCTTTTGGTCTCACATTGTTTTATGATTAATTCTCTTATATCACTGTATTTTCTTGTGTATAGTGAACCAATCAAAAAAATCTTATTCTTATTCTTACTAGGGTCCCAGAAATGGTTTGCATTTTATTTATTTATTTACAAAAGGGCATCCTACGTGAAAATCACATGAAGGCTAAATATAGCACTACAACATCTTATAATCTTTGTGTTTTCACAAGTTATGGGACGCAGCAGCAGCGTGGAGAAAATTTTTACTCAACTTAACAACTTATCATATAAAACACAAACAGTAAACAGTGCAATGGGTTTACTGCGCCAAGTATCCGAAGAAACCCATAGGAAAATTAAAATTAAATTATAACAGTATTAAATTAGGCTAAGCGCTAGAGAGGTCTTTGAAACATCACATCAATCGTTGACGAGAGCCGGGTAGACAATTTGTTAGCAAATGACAAATTGTTGATAAACACACGATTTGACAAGCGGATGAAAAACCGGCTATTAGTCTATATTTTTTGACAAAAACGTTCTTAGGTCTCTACTTACGCTAGTGCTTAAAAATTCCTTGGATCTTTGGTGTTTACATCCACCGACATAATATGACATCCACCACAAGTACCTACTCTGGAAAATTAGGTACTGTCTTTGAATTTTATGCTTCCCAACAAAATTTAATTTCGTAACGATGGATTACTTTATTTTAACGAAAATTGCCGAAACTTTAGATGTCAAACCTAAGTCCCAGAACAATTTAACATTTTATATAATATTGAACTACCTTCTATCTTTTATCGAACATATAAATATTGAAATGTAAAGGTTCAGAGTTTCTCTATTTTGGTTTGGTAGGTAGGTACCTACCCATATTCTTACACTATTGATCATCATCGATGTGTTTGTTTTGTTTAACAAAAGATATATATAAAAGAGGTTTTCTACGTTCACATGCGTTAGAATTAGTTACCTTAGTTCTCTTACGAAACAATCAAAGTACCTATCTCAAACAATCTCAAACCAATCAAGGCCATCTTCGTACATTAATATTGATACAAATCGTGTTATTATCTATTGTTTGCGCTAAATTGGTTTAGCCTTGAGGGACGCTAAGAGAAGCAATTAGAAATCCGACTCGAACGCCTTTGCGTGCTGCCGAAAACAATTAGATCTCTCGTTATCTAGGCTGCTAGGCCAAGACTGTTAACAGTAGGTATTATCGTTTCAGTGTGATATCAATGTTATGCAAATGCATGGCTTGATTCCTGCTCCTGTAACTAGCGAGCTTTGAGAATTCAACCTTGTCTATAGGTATTAGCTAGGTGTCTACTAGACAGTCGAAGCAAACTAAAAAAGTAAAGATTTTTATTTTGTTGGAACAGAGACGAATAAGAAACATCAATAAACCTTAATTTAACAGAAAAACTGACAAAATCGATCCTCACTCAGCATGTGCTATGGTAGAGCACATAAACCATAGCGTGGATTATATTTAATTTCATTAATTTGAATGGCGCCCTGTCTTCAGCTTGCCGCATCCAGCATCTGCCTGCAGTCTTTCGCAGATCGTCATCCCACCTGGCCGGAGGGCGTCATACACTACGTTTACCGAGTCGCGGTCTCCACTCAAGAACTTACCCCCAGTGGTTATCGAACTCTACATAAGTCACAACATTTTCTGCTGTTATCTGTTCTGCTTTCCGCCTGAGCATCTGAATATGCTTGAACGCTAGGGACATAGTGGTACTAACTAATCTAACCAGTCAATGAACAGCAGAACGAGTCCCGGTTAGGCGCGCGCGCAACCCAATCCGTACATCCAAGATGGCGCATAGAGCACGGTCCACATGCCATGTCGGCCACGCTTGGCCAGTCAAGCGTGAGCACACTTTTTTCTACATAAACATTGTTCACTGTAGAGAAATCGACGGGCGTGACTACCATTGTAGTCCGACTAAATGCAGAGATTAGTAGAGCGTGATGATGTAAAATAATATCGTGCAAAAGTTAAAACGGAAAGGGCTTCAAATTAAACCTGAAACTGTAAAGCCTAACTGTCAACAGTCTGGTGATAAAGATGTGGTTCCATAAGCTGTTATCAATTTCAAGTAGGTAGGTACCTAAGTAGTATTTATGTGATTCTTTTGTATTCTTTTAAGTTTATATGTTATGTTTTGATTAAGGAAAATAATGGAAACCTGTAGAGAATTTCTCGTCAAAAACTACCTGCACCATAGCTTTAACTATCCCATAAAAAAATCATTTTGGCAGATTGACTAGTAATAAAAAAAAATACATGATTGTTGGATGTTTAGAAGAGGGTGATTCTTCCTTTGTGGTAGAATGCGTGCATAAGAACTTTGCGTTGCGCGTAACGAAGACACTCAAGAGTTTGTAGTAGCGCGAAATAACTGGATTTTTTTGTTTACAATAAATTATACTTTTTAATGATTAAACTTCATAATAAAAAAATACAAAAATAAATATGCAGTTATACTTCTTTAAGTAGGTATCAATAGATAATAAAAATATAAATGATCAGCTTTTTTGAAGTCACATGCCCCTATTATGGAACTTAATAGTCGTGCATCTTCGATCAAAAATAAGGAGTTCGCGGCCTCCCCCGTAGATACCTAGAGCCTTACAAAAATGTCACTCAAAATTGGGTTCGTTTTGTTTTGACGCAGACAGTTTGCGCAGAGCCTGACAAGTTTTTTCCATACGGAACAAGAGATTGGTGGAGTCGAATTCATTTTATTTTATTTTGTAAGTAGGTAGGTACCTACCTGAGAATTATATACCTACCTACTCAGTTTATTTTCTATAATGATTAATTAACAGAATTCAGGTAAAGATAACGAATCATTTATTGATGAAACTATAAATTGGTGTCTCAACAGTAGGTATTTATACAAAAGGGTCATTTCAGACATACAATAATTTAAACTTACAATACAATTTCAGGCAGGCACTCTAGATTAAAAAGAACTGGTTCCTGTCTGCGGCTTTGCACGAGTTTTTTTTACGGGAAAAAAATAAACGTTTTATAAATTCATACTTCTGGTAGGTAGGTAAGAACCTAGTCTTTCTTTTATTAGAGAGTCTACGCAAATGAAAATTTAGGGCGGGCCAACTAATTATTTTAAAAATCATCAACTAGTAATATTAAACTTATTTTTATGAAAAATATATTAATACATACTATAAATGAAAAAAAAAATTTAGAAGAAATAGCCTCTCCATTTATCAATTTAGAACAAAATTAATATTTTAACATAGGCAAACCAAACAACAATATTTTATGCTGATTTCACAAGTATATGACTCACATCTCAATATACGGGTAAAAAGTATATATAAACTTACTGAAAATAAGAAATTCCATCCTTTTTCAGCACTTTGGACGAGTGATTCTTGCATTTTTTGTACCCATGCTTTTTGTCTGAACGCTAAAATGACACTAGTTGAAAAGCTTCCCTAACATGTCAAATGGTCTCTCTTTTGCTACTGAAGGTTGTGGCGTGCGCATTGTGAATCTAAGGGGGGCCGGCAAAGCCGGACATTTTTGATCGATGTCGTGCATATACCAAACAGAAAATAAATTCGTGGATGGGATACAGTAAGCACCTAGTAAGTACTTACTCAGTCGTATCTAACTGTATCCATATCCATAATTCCTTAGAAACCAGTTTGTTTATCGCATCGCTTCCGGTCGATTATGCTTTGTTCGCGGCTGTTCGAGCGCATCTATTCAAATTGCGAGATATCAATGCGCATACGCAATGAGCCCGCATTTACCGTCTCATTACATTAACCAAGTACAAACAAACAGGGTTACCTTGGTAGATGTTAATTTGGTAACAATATGGTCTGGTACCTAAGGACATGGTGTTTTGGTGGGGTGGTAAAAGACTCCACCTCCTCCTCAACAGCCTATATGGTCCACTGGTGAACGTAGATCCTTCTGATAGGTAATTGCCTTTTTGGCCTTTATCTCAGGGTAAAAGACTTGTTGGGATTGGGACACCATTCAATAGATCCACGAAATTGTAGCGGTCGTGTTTGTTCAACGTACACTGTACGCTTGAAACGGTCCGAGCACTTAGGACACATACAAGAACGAAAAATAATAAACAGAAATGTCTCCAAGAATCGCAAGAACATATGACGGTGGCGTCATGTGTTACAGTTCCCATCGAAGGTGCTTTTCTAGCTAATAGCATGTCGAATATCGATCGATTCTAACCTTATTTTATTAACCACGTGTCCTATTTCCCATGGAATGTCGCATGATGCTAAGAAATAATTCAAGAACACTGCGGTAAAAGGTACCTAGTTCAAGTTTCATATCCTAGGCCTCGACTCTGGTAGACGATAAACATCTTTACTGTATTCGTGTCGAATCTCTTTCTATTTTAAGGTATCTAGCGAATTCGAAATGAAAATTTAACTATCTAACATAGCATTGACGAACAAACATTTGTTCTAGTTAGTATCGCTTCATAAAATGCTTTTCACTTGGCTGCTGACGGTTTTTATACTGCTTGAAGCACGCGACGCTATTTGCTAACAGTACCTACTAACACGAATGTACCTACCTAGGTCCCAGAAGGTTGTGATATTTTTTATTGCGGAATGTTATTTTAAATAAGTATGCCTACGCTTTTTCAGTCATGTTTTAAGGTTCCTTTATGGTAGTTTTAAACTGAACCTGAACAGACAAGACATGCGAACTCTGTACAGTGTAGCTGGTAGTCAGCCTTTGTTTTACCATTTAAATTAAAAAATGTTACCATCTGTAGGAACCTAGTTTTATAAGTTAGATATAGGTAGTGCTTATGTTTAAAAGATATCTAGAAACAGGAACCCTAAGCACAATCTTTACCTTTGTGATAATTATTCAAATGTTTTAAGAAGCTTTTAGTTTTACCAGTGTTCATTTAAATTAAAAAATTGTTACCATCTGTAGGAACCTAGTTTTATAAGTTAGATATAGGTAGTGCCTATGTTTAACAGATATCTAGAAACAGGAACCCTAAGCACAATCTTTACCTTTGTGATAATTATTCAAATGTTTTAAGATTCCTTCCGAGTAGTTTGGTACGTCCCTGTTTCGTCAAAGAACGCGTTCCAATATGGAGAAGTCTCTTCTCCTAACTGCGATCTATGCGCTGTAGCCGGTAGGTACCTACTTGGAGAACATTTTACATGTTATTTATTTAGACATAACTCTTGCAGCAAAAAAAAAAAACACATTACAGTGTTGTTACGTGAGAATATTTTCAAAAGAATTAACTGACTGACTTTGTTCTATAAAGTAAGTTAATCCAAAGGTTGCCTGGAAGAAATCGCAGCTAAGCGATAAGGCCGCCCATTGTACTATTATGTTAATGTATATATTTGTTTCTTTTTGCTTTATTTTGTGGTGTACAATAAAGTATTTTGTATTGTATTGTATTGTTTAATATTATCTGGTGAAATTAAGGTCAGCTCCGATCAGACTGATCTCATATTTCTAAGATTCGTACATAATTATGGTATGTACTATCTAAATTGTCCACGAGCTACTGCCGACAAACTGTTTCACAGTTTGGCAGAAATTACCTATATAAGAAACTGTACTTTAAGTTGATAATAAATTAATTTAAAAAAATGGAGTTTTTTAGTCGTAGGCAGATAGGGACTAGGGTAGGTAAATTAAATGTTTTGTTTTTGGCATTATTATAATGTTTCGTGTTTTTCTCTTCAGTTAACAAGTCAGAGGGACTTACTGTTACTAAGCTCTACAAATAAAAAATTTAAAATGTTCCTATTAGGGCATATCACCCTTAGATAAGATACCTATTGTGGAGAGTCACGGCTGCCTATTAACTATTACCTATGTTTAGTCTACGCGTAAGATAGACGTGCTAGCTGCGACAAATAACAAAGATAATGTCAAGCTTTCGAAGGGAACCGTTGACATTAAAAGCTTTTGAGGAAGTTGTAAAAGGGAAAATGTAGAAATAGCTATAACGACGACCCCTCTTTTCGGCCTAACCTTTTAAACATAGGTATTATAATTAACAAAGTGTTTGTCAGAAGCTAGGTAGGTCCATTAATCATTAAGTCAGAGCCTTGAGTTTGGTCTATCGATGTATCGATCGAGACGTTATCGATACGTTCCATTTTTGTATGAGATTTGCGTAATTCCATGTCCGCACGCTCGAGATGTCTTGGTCGTCACGTCACATTCCTAAACTCTAAAATATTGCTTTACAATTTACAGATCTACATGTAGAGTTCCCATGCCAACCTACTTACTAACGTTATGTAGTAGGTACTAAATCGTCGTCGGTTGCAGTTTTCAATTGGGGTAGTAGGTACCTAACTGACAAAACACGAGTTTTACCTAGAAGCATTCAGTTTTTTTGTAAAAATGTTTTTTTTATGCTTATGGCATTTACACTATTTTGCAGTCAAGATTTCTTGAAATATCGCATTACAACATAATTTCGAAGGAAATATGAAAAAATTACAGCTATAACGTGTTTTGTCAGTCACGCCAATTCAACCTGCAACCGACAATAAACATACATTTGGTCCCCCCCTATTCTTATGCTTAAAGGACGTGGACGGAGGAAATCACCCCCCTCCTCTCCCCCGTGATCGTATTTATACGTAGTAGTGGGTCTTGAAACATAAAAAAAATACAGCTACTAACCAGCCAAACCTGATCTGTAAAAGTCAACAAAAGACACCATCCACGAGGGATTTCATTTAATTACATCAGACTACATGGTTCCCTTTATACTGGCTACGCCGAAACATTAAATATTAAGGTTCATGCCTCAACCTACTTTCCATGTCCCTAAAGAATAGGTAGGTACACGAATAATTCCTTGTAATTTTAGGGTTGAGGACCCGGTTATATTTCCACGAAAGGATATGCATAGCTATTACTTATTTACTAGCGAAATAATAGGCTTGTTCAAACGGAATAGTAATTTCAAAGAACGTTTGCTAGATTATCTATTCTAACATTCTATATTACCTACCTTTGTAGATAGTTACTTAACTATCGATTCAATATTTCAGGTAGGTAGATAGACCTTTGACGAGGCTAATTTCAATCAACTGAGTAGGTACTGTTAGTAGTAGAAACACCTATTGTGTGGTTTAATTTTGTCTGCTCTTTATGGGTTCATAGAAAAAGGTTTACTACGATTAGCAGGAAGTTACTTAACCGCTAGTTAAGTAATAAAAAGTAAATGCCCGGTCAAGCACACCGACTGTGCCGTGTCACGGCGCCGGTGCCGTACCGTGGTGATGGGGCCACAGCCTATGTACTAACCTACTAAACTCTGATTTAAAGTCCAAGATATTTTTAGTCTACCAAGACATTGAAAACTTAACAAAAACTGATAACAATAACAGAAAACAACAAGGTTATCACTAAAACTCAAACTTCAACAACGCATAATCTCACATGTGCAGCGAAAAATGTTAAAACTTGAATTCGAAAACTAACGAGAGAACCACTAAATGATGAACAAAAGCTTTCAAAACCAAAACTTGTTTCGAGCTTCTGTACTTTGCTTTGATGATACCGGTGTCTTTAAATATTATCTACCAATATTCCTTGGGTTTTGTAACACCTTTGTAATCAAAAAATATACTGAGTTTTGAATCCGAGTTTAGTCTTACTAGCTAGCTACACTAATTAAAATAGGCATGTTCATTTTGGTACGCAATTTATTTTTGGAAACAGCTGTCGATCATTAATATCTTAGAAATGGGTTCTATTATAAACTTATCAACATTGCTTAGTCACTAGGGACTAGATAAATATTCTCACAAATTGTCTAGGTAAAGTTCTATGTACCTACTTAGAGCGCATTTACACAGCGGATCCGTTTTTACAGGGTCGTTTGTACGGATCCTTCGCTAATGGTAACAATCGTTTACTGGATCCGGAATACTTTTGGGTATCTGAACGCGCTCCTACAACTACATACGCAATCATGGAAAAAAATGGATCCTGTAAAACGGATGCTGTGTGAATGCGCCCTTACAGTAAAATATAAACATCAAACTGCTTTATTTCATTAGTTAGAGTAGTGTAGTAAGACCTTAACTTTACAAGACTCTTGGACACGTCACAAAATTCCACCACGCGTTACTTATTTCATACTGTGATATGTACGACTGCTGTATGAAGATATAGTCAATGTTATAAATTATAAACACAGAATCATTTGGAATTAGCATAAAAGCAGAAGTATTTATTTCCTCCGAATATCTTGTCATAATGTTCATAAAAGAAGTTGATAATCTGTAAATTGAGTCTTTTGTACAGGTTGTTTGACAAGAAGTTCTACCTACCTAATAGTATTATATATATTACTAGCAGCGCCTCGCGGTTTCACCCGCGTAGTTCCCGTTCCCGTAGGAATTTCGGGATAAAAAGTAGCCTATGTCCTATTCCAGACTATAATCTATCTCTATGCCAAATTTCATCCAGATCCGTTTTGCCGTTCTGGCGTGATAAAGGAACAAACATCCATCCATCTATCTATCCATCCATCCATCCATCTAAACTTTCACGTTTATAATATTAGTGAGATTATACAAATTTTCGTACTGATAAAACTAATTAAACTTTCGCGATTTGTTAACATAATTAACGATTGATTTATCGGATATTTATCCGTACCTTGTGTTATTATTCCCACTTAATCCCGCGCGACAAATAAAATCATTCGCTTGTAACACAGATTTCATTAGTTTTTTTCTCTCTTTAGTTACCTTATTTAGATGTCTTTCTAAATAAGGTAACTAAATTGAAATTGATTGTACCTACCTGAAAGACAACCAACAGGTATTTTAGTATGGATGGATTAAGTTGTAAATTTACTTGTCACTGGCATTATCTTACATATTAACCTCGTAGTTTGCTAACCGCATAGTAAATAAAAACCAACTTTGTAAGATCACTAGGGTCTGTGAATTATATTTTAAAAGTAACGACCAATAACTAACAATACTATTTTTTTGTACTACCTGGTCAATTTTAAGTGAGTTTGGTTCCAACGTAGTTAATAGCACCTACAAAAGGTAGCATGAATTATACGATACCGAACGATGAGCAGTTTTCTTTATGTTAAAATAAAACCGGCGAACGATTTATAAAAACTCGATCGATTCGTACACTCAGTTTGTCGTCTCTACATGATACATTTTGAGGATTATAAGATACTTCAGGATATCGTGAACCGTTTCATGGCTACTAAACTGAAAAATCCCGCCAAATGATTGAGATCACATCCCACCTCCTGCTGTTTGTGGTTGGCGAGTAATAATCAAATCAATACCGAAATACATTCTGAGAACCCTTTATTAAAATAAATGAGGTTGCGTCCTTCGATAAAAGTAAAAAAAGGGAGATGAGGCATTACCATCTCGAAAGTGGATGGCTCAAGTTAGGTTCAACTATGTTACCTTACCTCAGTCATAGTCGGACCGGCGGCACGGGCGGTGGCATTTGTGTTTCGCGTACTTGCTATGACGTATAATTTTGTGTGATTTCAACTAAATCACCACGACAATGCTCTCGTGTTCGTTCACCAGGTGTATAAATAGCTCCAAAACAAAAAACAAAGCCCAAGGCATCACATATTTTCCCGCGTAAGTAGATACACCAAACTTTAAATTTTCTGATAATCCGATACCATAACATTATTTCATCTGTGAAACGGTAGTGGTTTTGAGTGAGCGCTGGTAGAACGTACCGTATCTTCCTTTTTTACTTTTATCAAAGGTTGCGTCTGTATTATCTACCATGATATCCATGGAGGTTGTTTCATGTCCTTAATCTTAAAATGCGTCATATTAACAGGTAGGTTGATTACCGCATAGCTTTTCATAAGAAGCCTCAACGTCTTTAGTATTTTGAAACCGCTTCGTCCTAGCAGGAACCCTGCAGGTATGTTGACATCAAGCGCCATTCTGAAAATAGTAATTATACCCTTAATCTTTTTTAATCTTCTATCGGGGGGCAGCGAATATCTTAGTCAATGATCACTACAAAAACACATTCAGGGGCCAAATTCTGCTAGCAAATCGCATCATTCATTATATAGGTCAAATAAAATGCCAAAATGTGAAAGGTGAAGCGATTAATTTAGTGGAATTCGGCCCCAGTTAAGTTGTCATAGAGAGGTTTTGTTAGCAAAAAGTGAAACAAATTGATACTGCTAATAATACCAACATCAATATTAAACTGTCGACAAACTTGAAGACCTCCGTGAGGTAGCGGTTGAAGGTCCGCCTGCGACACAGGAGGCTGCAGGTTTGATTCGCTCTTCGGGCAAATAAATAAATAATGCTGGACAATTCACACATGTTTGTATGATCTGCAGATACTTATTCTGGTTGTTATCATAAGTAATGTATTAAGTACATCAGTTTCGATAGAGTTATCTAGTCTAGTTAGTACAAATACCTATAACACAAGCCCGCTTACTTTGAGGCTAGAAGTTGTTATGTGAATAGTCCAGCATTATTTATTTACTTATTAAAATTTAAAACTTAAACCTATTGTTAATTTGTATTTATACTATGTACCTACACTGTAGGAACTCGTCTTACTATATTCCCGGAGGTGGCCATTGCGATTTGCGACACAGTATTTTACTTCTGCAGGAGGCATCGGTTCCTATTTTTGTTTCTTTAAGTAGGTAGGTACCTATTTTTAATACGTTTGAGTTCCTATATAAATACTTTTAACTTATTTTTATTAAACTAGATTAAAACGAAACTACAAGAGAAACTATGGCTGCCACGCTGCCACCAAATTTTTCTTATAGTTACGTTTTTAATCAAATTTTTTTATAAACTCTCACCGGCGCGGCGGAAGACCATAACCCGATTCGTATATGCATCAAATATAAAAAAAATGTGCCGTTGCATTGGTTTAGCTCGTTAAGTTTAAACAGAAAACATGAACAAAATGGTGCTTGGTGGCCACCAAAAGGGTCTATGAAAATGCTGATAATGATAAAGTGTCCGTTAGGTAGGAACACAAGCAGGACTTTGCGGGTCAGGCTTTCAAACCTTCATTCAGAAATGACGCCAAGTTTAAAAATGCTTCAGACAAGGGGTATTTTACCACAATTACCATTGCAGGCCGATAAGCGATTCAAAAGAAACAAAAGGAAGCTGCTGCCATAGCTGGTACGGTCTTTTATCGGGCTCTTACAACATTTATACGCTGAGTTGTTAAAGGGTTCCATTCTAACAACACGCCGCGACGTCCATGGCAGATTTGTATTTGTCTTTAATTTGATAAATTTTAATTAGATAAATATCTTACTTATCGTCAACCATTTCTATTAGGTTATCCAAAGAGTCATCCCATTTTGCAATGGACTCTGTGATGATGATAGCTCTTGCACCCGCTTGCTGCGCCTTGTGACTCTTGTACACGAATGAGCATTCCCTGAAATTAAAAAAAAAATATTCAGATTAACGTTTTTAAAAACTTACTGAAGGAAATAAATTTTAACTGTTATAATATTTGAATTTATAATTTAACTAATGGTCCAATAGCGACAACCGATATGGCGCGGCGAGCGACGCAGGAGGTTGATTACCGCCATGGGATCAATTTTTGTACAATCTGCAAATATTTGTTCCGGGTGTTCGAATAAAAATGTATCCAATGTATAAAATATTGTATTAAGTATATCAGTCATCTAGTACCTATAACACAAGCTCTGCTTTGCTTGGAGCTGGATGATCGTGTGGGGATTGTCCAGTATTATTTATTTATTAACTTAGCTTTCATCGCCCTGGGCCGCTCTTATACTTAGATTTAAGATTAGTTTGAAAGTACTTTAGTTCATTTTTAGGGTTCCGTACCCAAAGGGTAAAACAGAACCCTATTACGTGCTATTATTAAGACTCTGCTGTCCGTCTGTCACCACACCAGGCTGTATCTCATGAACCGTGATAGTTAGACAGTTGAAATTTCCACGTATGATGTATTTCTGTTGCCGCTATAATAACAAAAACTAAAAAACAGAATAACAAATATTTAAGGGGGCACCTGACCGATTTTATATTTTATTTGCTTTGGGTGGTTTGTATCTCACTGCCGCCGTGATAGGCCTATTATGATCGCCACTTTATACGTTCACCCCTGAAGCTGCGGCGTTCATAATTCGCCACTGACCCTTGCAGCTGCTAAGAACTGTAGGATTTTCTTCGAGGTGATGTCTCTTAACTCGTCTGGGCTGTGCAGGTGCTTGCTTGCTTGTTAGGGCGACAGTGTCCAGTTAGGGCTCTTGTCATTATGCGAAGGTTGCTTCTGCTTAGCGCTAGGATTCGGTTGGTGTACAGTTTGTCAAAGGCTTTTGAGTGATTCATGCCCGAGGAATTTTTCCAGAGCTCGGACGATTCTTCGAAACAGGAATCCTAGAGGGTTCTGTGAGCCAGGCTTTTAGGTATGCCACAGAACGGCTCAGGGCCCAGCGTCCCCTTGGCCCCGGAGCGCGCGAGTTCGTAGGCACACTCATTGCCGTTGATTCCCGCGTGTCCCGGTACCCATCTTAGGACGACTCTGTTGTTTGAACCCAGATCGTTAAGGCGTGACAGACAGTTCTCGACTAACTTGGACGTGATAACCTTCGAGTCCAGCGCTAGTAGGGCCGCCTGGCTGTCAGAGTTAATAATGATAGTTTGGTTGATGTAGCGCTTTTCCAGACTTACATCAGCACATTCTAGAATAGCGAATACTTCTGCTTGGAAGATAGAGGCGTGATTACCAAGGTTTAAGCTTTTGCCGAACCTTAGCCGCTCTCCGTACACTCCGCAGCCTAGATCCAGCCCCATTTGGGAACCATCCATGCACCAGTTTAGGCACCGGTCCTTGAAGAGTAGCTGTCTTCTTTGTAAGGAAGTTCTACTGTATAGTGCTTTTGAAACACAAGTCGTGGAAGCATGACATCAGTTGTCAATCCAGCATTTAAAAAAAAGGAAAGGATTAAAAAAAACTTTTTGGTAAGACATTTCAGACTAATTTAAGCTCAAGCAGGAAAGCGGCAATATAGTTAATGTAGTGTTTGGGTGCGAAAAGAAGGTTAGTTAGGGACTTGTCCTTGTGGACTCAGCAAGCACAAAAATGTAAGTAAAGTAAGTAAGTGGCATACATCAGGCTAATAGGTAATTCACAACATATTGTGAAGAAACACTGCAACTTGACTTACCCTCGTTCAGCCAAAGCAATATTTCCAACAATTGCTTCATAGTTTTTTATATCAGAGCAACTGTGCAGAGGGACAGTTGGCACCAAACGTGCCTTTTCAAAGACCACACTTTGATTCTGTAAGATCAAAGGAGAAAGTATATTAGAATAACATCATAAATAAATCTGATAAGTAAACTTGCAAATTAAAAAAAATATGTTGGAATATGTTTGGTGGACAGTTCACACAGCATTATCAGTATCAATCAAAAACAGGATAGACTTTGAAATACAAATATATAAAGTAGCTAGAGGTCTGCACGGGTATATTCTATTGTGTATGTTCATCAGGGATAATGTAGGATTCTGGTGAAAGAATTTTCTAATTCTGATTCAATGAAACAAACAAATTTTTCTCTTTATAATATTAGTATAGAATAAGATAATAATGGTAATATATAAATATGTAAGGAATTAGATTTATCTAGTTTTAAAAGTGCACCTAATAAATCAAGTTCTTGCTTATTATCTATTAATTATTCAAAATATAAGCATAAAACAGAAAAAAATAATGATTACTTAAATAAAACATGCCATGTAACTCGTTAAAATGTAATTTGTTAAAAATAATGTGGTGTTGTCGCGCGTATAATTTAGAGCATTTCAATAAAAACAGTTTTATTTAAGTTCGCGAATTTTGTATTTTTTTCATTAAAGAAACCAGTTTACTTTCTCTATTCGATTATTCCACTTCCACAGGTTTTTTCCTACCAGTCATATTTTCTAAATCTGAACATTTACTTTCGTCATCATAAATCTAAGTCCATCCCTTTTTGCTTGATTTTTGCATTATTGTATTATTATACTCTTGAGTTATTTTGTAGCACCCCAACGGGGTACATGTTTGGTACATACATTTACCTAAGATCCTTGTAACAATATGTAACAACTGAATAAATGGATTTCCTCATAATATGAACAACGGGAAGTCATAAAATTTCTTCCTATTGTCCCCACATTCTAAATGATTTTAAAAGTACAGGTAGGTACAGGTACCTATTTGTTATGCAGTAGGTACTTTGTGTTTGTGTCAATACATTTTCATACTTACAAAAGAGGCGCCAAAATCTTTGGCAGGTCTTATTCGGTATGAATACTGAAGTTCAGGTGGATCTACTATTTCAAAGAATATATCACCAGCTATAACATCAGCCGTGGTGGACCCATCATAGAAGTGTAAATCGTTGGCTGAAATGAGGCAACACAAATATGTATTTTAGTTTATTTTTATCATATGTAAGTTTGAGGCAGATTTTAATTAAATTTACTAAATAACAGGCAAATTACATTTCACCAAAATGGTTTGTTAAGCGAATCATGGGCAAAATGTAAACAAGCGTTAACCTCTATTATTTTACTTAACCAACCTCGATAAGCACTGATCAATTAGATTCTGAAGGAGCTAAGCACTAAACGCTCTAGCAAATAATGTACACCTCGATATTCTGCTGATTACAGATATTATGTTAATTCAAAATTGTTATTATGTAGACCTTTTATTATACCTAGTGTTGATTATTTTATGTGCATGCTGTGACGTCCTATTCTATAGAGACACATAGACATAAAACCCCTAAATTGTTATTAGAATCTAGCTTTGGTTGTATGTCCAATTCAATAAATAATTAGGTAACCTCTCATAAAATAATAAATCCTTACCACCAGGCGCAACAGTACTGATGCATATAATGAACAACAGAAAAGAGTACACTAAAATATTATTTACGGCTGCTAGCATGGTTAAAAAACGAAAAACACCAAATTCGCAATCGCTTCATTGAATCACACATAAATCCACTCCACAAACAAACCACAAACCACAGACCACAAATAATAAAAATTTGACAATTGACAATGACAAACAACTATAAAGAAGAAACATGACACTTACTCCTAACTAACTCGTGGACGGAAGAAATCACCCCGCCTAGCTAAAACTTGAAACATTTCGATTTCGTAGTATTGGGACGATGAAAAAAGAGATCCCCTTAGACTTTAGATCAATGTATTCGGATCAGTTTATATTCAGAAACTCATCCGAATCACAGAGTCTAAGGGCGCCGCGCGGCTTTATAGTGCGTTACTCGCACTGGGTAAATTTTCTACGAAAACTTTTTATTAATATCTCAAAAATTTTCGATTTCGGCAGGATTCGAACCGGCGCGGCGCCTCACCTTCAGTACAGGTGCGCTCTAACCAACTAAGCAACGAGATCGACACGTGCCTGGTCTAAAATATCTGGGACTTCTTACGACTTAAGCGTCGTATTAGCTCCACCTACAGGGGAAACCTTGAAAGATTATCACCTGTACTGAAGGTGAGGCGCGGGATCGAATTCTGCCGAAATCGAAAAATTTTGGGATATTATTTAAAAGTTTTCGTAGCTAGTTCCTATAATGTCTGTGATCCGAATACTGTTCGTCTCTCCCTCTGTCGTGCGTCAGTGCGAGCGATTAGTGGGATTGATTACACTCAACTTGATTCAAGTCTTATTTCGATGCATCAAAACATTTTTAGAGTCCAGCCAGCCCGATGGTAGGATTAGACAATTTTTCAAAGCTGGCGCGATTGTTTATTGTTATTATAGACGAACATAGGACCTCCTCCATTCTAAGAAGTCGGATAAATGAAATGGAATGCTGCAAATAAAACGCTTTACTTGCAGATTAAGAAATTAGAAGTAGGCTTTGATTCATGTGAACGAGAACAGGGATTTTTCCCAATCTACAGATTTTTCTTTCTTTTTGTTGTAGGTACTTTCAAGACCATAGACAAGGCATTTAATCTCAATCGCTGAGCTCGTTGCACGTTTAATGGGGGTCATTGATCTGATTCATTATTTGAGCTCCACGTGTTTAGAATTGTCTTGTCTGTGAGAGGGGAATTCACAAATTAAAGGCTATCTTGTAATGCCATCAGAAGAAAAACGTTCCATTCCAGTCCTCACTTATTTGATGTGTTTAACCTAAGTACAAATAATATGTTCGATAAAATAACTGTATGATCGTTTGTAGACTTTCAAACATTTTAAAATCAATAAAAACGTTGAGTTGCCTTCGATTTCTTAGCGGCAAAACTAACTTAACCAAATAAAATAAACTATAATGTAATTATTACGTTTATGAAGGTGAAATCACTTTCATGAACGTTGAATGGAACGTAAAACCAGATATCTGAAATGTGTCCAGCTGTAAGAAACACCCTTTTAATCCGAAAAAATAAACATTTTATGAACATTTATAAATACTCAACTAATCCACCACCTACTACCAAGACCTACTGAAATGCTAAGGGTAGGGCCTAGATAACTGATTGATGGTACCTACCTGAAACATTATATACCTGCATAATAATTATATACATAAAAAATACCCGTAACATAGGTACACTTGGAATAAATATCTGCAAATCGTACAAATATTTCTCTCAAGGTGGAAATCGAACCCTGCCTCCTGCACCACAGGTAGAATTTCGCCGCTGCGCCACAGAGGTCATACCTAGTAGAGTAGGTAGATAATACCTTAAGTTTACCTTTAATGTTATTTTAGATACATGATGGCACGCAATGGCTGTATCTACTACGCTTGTAAGTTTATGTACAAAACGTTTTTTGTTATCACAGGGTAGAGCAGGTAGCATTCATACAGCAGCCATATCTACATAATTAAGCATTTTGAAGCGTTCATATTTGTATTGGTAATATAGCGGGTGAAGCGGCTGCCACCGCGCCGCGCCGCCCCCGCCGCCGCCGCCGCCGCGCCCGTGTCGAAGTAGTTGATTCAATGAGGGAGAAATTATGAACGATGATGGCAGCACTGGTTGTTCTGAGCTACTCTTACTTGGTTTGTTTTGTTTGTTTTTTTTGTTACGTTCCGACTTCCGTCCGTTCATTTCATTAGTCACAAACTCACTCACTAAGTCACTATCAAATCAGTCAGTTGCCTTTGTTTGCCTGGCCTGCTGACCGGCTGCTTGCCTGGGACAAGCGGTTAGGAATAATATTATTCTTTGGGCGAACTCGCAAGTAAATTTTAGAAGAGAAGTGAGTTATGCAGATTCTGATGTGATTTCAACTGGGCTACTGATATCCGTGACTAGGTATGGTTATAAGCAGAAAGAAAATGTTTTCTACTTTAAGTGCGAAACCTACAGGTATTGTACTACAGTTTCTCTGAACGAATTTACCGGCACGGTAGCAGCGGGACAGGTTTTTTTTGTAACCCAAGTATAATTCGTTTAGAGAAGAAATTTAAGTAAGTAGAAGATAGACATATAACTAAAGGTAGGTAAGTATTTAACTTATTTGTAGTACCTGCAGAATCATAGTAAATGGCACAAAGTAGTTAGAGAAAGTTTCTGAATGATAATTATAGAATAGGTCTTACGTACTTTAAAGACGATAACTTTTTTGAAATTGTAGATGATTATCTAATTAAATATTCTGCATGATGCAACACTTCATAATATAATGTTACAGATCTTTTAACATGGCCGAGGATCTTGTATCCCGGCCTTATCAAGAGCAGCTGGAGGAAATAGCAAGCAGAAAAAACACAATCATACATCTACCAACAGGTAATGTGAATATAGGTACTTTTTAGGGTTCCATACCCAAAGGGTAAAAACCGACTCTATTACTAAGACTCCGCTGTCCGTCTGTCACCAGGTTGCATCTCATGAACCGTGATAGATAGTTGGAATTTTAATGCTGGTGCTATTACAACAAATACTAAAAAACAGAATAAAATAAATATTTAAGGGGGCTCCCATACATCAAACGTGATTTTTTTGCTGTTTTTATAAATAATGGTATGGAACCCTTCGTGCGCAAGTCCAACTCGTATGTGCCCGGGTTTATTTCTAATTGGAGGAATATACCTTGTAGGACCCCAGTTTTACATTTTCTGTTAGAGAACAACAAACTGAACTGAGGAGAATCAAATAAAATTTGAATGATTTGGGTGCTTATTTTGTGAGTAAGCATTATTCTATTTAAAAGAGAATCTATTAAAAAAATAAACATTTTTCTGATGCTTTTAAATCAATAAAAAGATACATATTTTGAATTTAAGTATTTCATTTTGGCTCATACTACTTAGAAAAACATCTCAAAACAAGAGGAAATATACCCATCCACTATCTGTACTCTGGATAATGTGTGTGTAAAGAAAGTAGGTAAATTAGAAATTAGGTTATGAAAGTAAATTCATAGCAAAAATTATGTCTACTGACTTAATCCGGCTTTGGATAATGAAGATCAACCATTCCAGGTTCTGGTAAGACCTTCATTGCTGTCTGCCTGATTCGAAGATTCAGAGAAGCTTTGCAGAAACCTTGGGGTCAAGGGGGAAAACGCACATTCTTCCTGGTCAACACAGTTCCCTTGGTGAACCAACAGGTAATATTTTATTTATAAATCACACAAAAATTATTAGAGCCTAAAAAAGCGGTTCAAATTCATTTATGCATGAGTAACAGCCACACCCATAGTTATTACTATCATAAGTGAATACTTAGTCAAGTTTAACATTGTCAAAATCCATCACTCAAAAGAGTGACCAGTGGCGGGACTTGGCGTGGGCTGGTTCCCGGGGCAATTTCCTACCAAGCACCCTCCACCCCAAAATAACGGAAATTAAAATATTGAACCGTCTTGGGGGTTGGTTGACAATCTCCACCTTCAAATTGAACAATAGGAATTATAAGAAACTTGATTTTTTTCGGATTCTTCTGATGTTTGGTGCGAAGTAACTAAGTTTGCCATAGCATAGGTACTCTACCTATGGCAAAATAAATAAGCAGGTATAAATATCGGCCAGTGAAGTGAGCCGCAGTAGGTCATTTTAGAGTTTGTTGAGGTTAGCAAAAAGACAAGTATTCTAAGATGACGGGTAACGGAGATAGCCGCAACATTTTAGCAATTTAGTTCTGCGATAAACAATAAAGTTAAAGAGGTTACGAACCTGAGTATATGACGTGAATTTCAATACCTACTATACCTCCACGCGTTTCTGAGCAGACGGACAACAAAGTGATCCTATAAGTGTTCCTTTTTTCGTTTGGAGGTAAGTACGGAACCCTAAAAACAACTTTTTTTTAATCTGTCTGTGCGTGTGAGTTTTCGGCTCTTCGAACTCTGGTTCGGACCCGAAGGGGTGACAAACCTTCAGGTTCGGATTCGAAGTGCCATCTGCGCGCCCCGAGGGCTCGAGAGGTGTCAAGATGCTCGCCACCCCTTGCCTTAGAGCTCGGTAACCGGGGCGGACCGCCCGCCACTCCGCCCCCTTGCGCCGCTAGTGAGAGACTTACGTAATAATGAGTAATGAAATGACTCTGAGTGACTGACCTAGGCTAGATCTTTAGTAACTAAAATACTTCATTACCTAGATTAGTTTCCATTCTGAATATTAAGCACCTTTTTTCTTCATTAACTAACCAATCAGATGCGAAGAAGTGAGCTTATCCAGATGAGCGTTTTTTTTATTAATTTTTTTACTTTTTTCTGATTTAGGTACATATTTTAAACTCATAAATCATAATAGTCCCTCACCTCTATCACACAAAATTATAAATTTCAAAGTTTAGATGTTTTTTACTTTGTTACCTATTTACACACTAAAGCTTAACTTTAACTTTTTACACTAAAGCTTTTAACTGAATTGGGATGAAAGACTAAAATGTATTTCTATATAGCTGGTGTGCAAAGCCAGAAGCTTGTAGGTATACAATAAAAATACAACTCGTGTTTCTGTTTGTTATATGAGATTGTGTTTCACATCAAATCACACTATAAAATTATAAATGCGAAACTTTGGATGTTTAGATGTTTATTACCTCTTCACGTCAAAACTACTGAACGGATGGGGCTGAAATGTTAATGTTAATACGGGTAGTTCTAGGTCTGAGAACTCTCATTGCAAAACATGTAAGTTTAAAGAGAGAGTAATGTAATGAGATGACTCATTCATTCATTTTGTTGCACAGGTTTAAACATGCCTTAGCTGCAATGAGTGACTCATACAACACAGTCATTGAGTGCAAATAACCCAGCCATTCCTCACATTACCCACAACAATGTAAATCCTACATAAACCTATGTTACAAATCATGTAGGTAGTAATAGTACCCCAATCCTTAGCAATAATAATAAACAAAGATGTTATTGTAATACGTAATAGTTTCTGCCCGCGGCTTTGCACACGTTGTTTAAGGTTTTTTCTATCCCATGGGAACTGAGTCATGGTATAAAAAGTAACCTATTTTTTATTTCTCCATTATTGGATAGGTGGTAAAGTAAAGTACTTACTATTTGACAATATTACGTGTTTCTTCTTTGTCCGATTCTTCAAAGGCCTCCGGTCGTTCAAAAAAATAAATTCATTGCTGAAGGATGTTTTTTTAATAAGACTGCCCAAAATGTTAATGACCTTGAAACGTTATTTTCAGGGTTCATGTATGTCAGTTTGTTTATTCCTCCATTACTTTTAAATGCCTGAACAGATTCGGATTGAACTATTAAGTTACTAAAAGAACTTAATAAGATAAGATAAATAAGTGATCCAGAATAGATATTGATTCATTATAACATTTATAACATTTCTGCAAATTATAGAAAAAAAGTAGTTTTTGTTTGTATTTCTGATAATATTTTTTCTTTTTCCCTATTGTGTATATTATTACATTTATTACATATTAGGTAGGTACCTACTCAAATCCCATGTTGCTCAGATCTAAGATTCGATAGTGCCTATGGCTACTGAAGTGATGTGATAATAAATTTCCTTAGCTATAAAACGCAATTTTTTACTGTTATGGTAGTGTGTCAAGGCGAATTTGTGTCGACCGATACTTACTTATCCTATGCTCCATGCATTCAGATTAAAATTCAATTCTGAAAAAAAAAACAATAGAAATGTCAGTCTATTATGGACATAGAAAGATATTCCCAATGCTCTGAGTTTTCTATTTTATTGACCTATGGTGTATTTAATTAAAATCACTTAAGCTGGTGCTCACCAAAAATATAGTCTAACTAATTTTTGGTGATTTTTTGGTGAACGCGCTTTCGATTATTTTTACCATTGTTTACATAATAAATGCTGAAGTGGCAGTGGGCTGGCCATATCTCGAGAAGAACCGACAGCCGCTGAGGTAAACGTGTTCTTGAGTGGAGACCGCGACTCGGCAAACGTAGTGTAGGACGCCCTCCGACCAGGTGGGATGACGATTTGCGAAAGACTGCTGGCAGATGCTGGATGCGGCATGCTGAAGACAGGGCGCTATGGCGCTCATAAGGGGAGGCTTATGTCCAGCTGTGGACTAATATAGACTGATGGTGATGATATTGTATGATCACGTGACCGAAAATGCCCTGCGTTAGGTTGCATCGCGGGTGACGTCACACCCACATATCACAGATTTACAGTGCATGTTGTTCTTCTTGTTAGGTGTGGTTGTGAGGTGTGACGTCATCGAGTCATGTCAACGAAGCCATAATGACATAGATTGTCGTTTTGGCACGCCATTATTTTATTCAAACTACAACTAAAATTAGTTTTATTACTAATACGACTAGCCTTGAAGAAATATTAATTACATTTTGCATTATTTTTATCAGAAAATACGTAAGAAATAGTTAAAAAAATCTCAGTAGTAGTCAAGTAGCCTATTTATGAATTATTGCTCTTTTACACATTTAAAGAAAAATAAAATAATTCGTAAATTTTTTTCATAAATAGTATCTACATTATAGTATATCTATTAGGGATGGGCCGAATATTCGTTTTATATTCGGTATTCGGCATATTCGGCAGCTTTACCGAATATTCATATTCGGCCGAATATTCGGCTGAATCACCTAATGTTCGGCAAAGTGATACTCAAAGTTTTTACTGTTAAGACCCATGTATTATCATGATTTGAGTGTACAGTGTAATGAAGTAAGTATTTTAGAGTGTAGCTTTCTGATTTTGTCGTCACTGAAGCTTTATTTTCAATTAAAGTAGGTTGGTAAAAAGATAATAACTTCAATCAATATCTTCACGCCGGATCCCTTGCAGGGTATGCAAGGAATCCATAATAACTTAATGCAAAATATAGGTATCTAGCTGTTTTGGGATTAGGCTTCTGTGTTAACTCTTTATAATAATATATTAAACAGGCCTTAATTGAAGGAAAATAAACAAGATATTTATTTCGGTCAGTCTTTATTGTGTTAGAGAATAGCTGAATCAAATCACAACACCTTAGTAGATTATGAATAATATTTTTTTCTAGTTTCTACTCAGCATAGCGTCGCAAAATATATTTATTGATATTAAACGTTTAAACCTATCCTATTCAACCAATATAGTTCTTTTCACTTCTCTTGCTCGAAAAGTGTATCATAATAGTGTAGCTTAGCAGGCCTAAAACTCGAGTTTAATCCCTCGGGCTAAAAAGTAATTTTTCTTTTTAATTTTTGTCTAAAATCATCAGCCAGTACAAAGCATTCGTTCTCTTACATAAAAACTCGACTTCTTGGTGCTCCGTCAATCTTTTTTTGAAAATAGAACCTTCTTGGTGATGTTTTATGAAGCTTGATTCTTCCCTTCACGGTAGAATGCGAACTGTTTCGTTGCGGGTTTAATAGAGATTTAAAAAAAAAGATGGTATTGGCGCTAAATCTCTAGAATTTTCTTCATTCCAAATCACAAACTTTTACGTTTAACTTCCTGACTTTTACTTCCAAATTGTGAACGTGAAAAATGTCATCAAGTGATAGTGAAGATGCTAATATGCAAATGGAAGAAAAGGGCAAAGAAATAATTATGAATCTGTTGCCGACAAAATCACGTGGAATATATTTAAAGAGTTACGAAAATTTTATGAAATGGAGAGATGAGAAACGTGTGGATTCTTTTACAGAAGGGGTTTTTCTCACTTATTTTGATGAATTATCGAAAAAATTCAAATCGTCGACTCTTTGGAGCACATATTCAATGTTAAGAATGACCTTACAAACGAGACACGACGTCGATATTAAAAAATATGTAAATTTAACGGCTTTACTGAAGAAATTGTCCACTGGATACAAGGCAAAAAAATCTAAAGTCTTGACGACACAAGAAATCGAAACATTTTTAAATAACGCTCCAAATAAACAATACTTGGCAACAAAGGTAACCTACTACTTATGTACTCAACTCAAACTAAATAAATAGATACCTACCTACATACCTAAATTATGTACCTAGGTTATTACGATTAATAACACACTTATTTTTTTGTTCAACAGGTTGCTTTAATTTATGGAATCAGCGGTGCATGCAGAGGAATAGAGCTTGCTAATATAACGCTAGAAGACGTAGAAACGGATACAAACCTACAAGCTGTGTGTCTGCCGAACACGAAAACAAACAAAGAGCGTAAATTTGTCATCAGTGGAGAATACCTTAATATAGTTAAAGCCTATCAGGAGTTACGTCCCACTAATGTTTCAACGAGAAGATTTTTTCTAAATTATCAAAATGGTAAATGCACAAGGCAAGTCATAGGCAAAAATAAATTTGGTAACATGCCTAAAGATATTGCCACTTATCTAAATTTACCAAATCCGGAACTCTACACGGGCCATTGTTTCCGCAGAACATCCGCGACTCTGTTGGCGGACTCGGGTGCGAATATAACGACATTAAAACGGCACGGTGGATGGAGGTCCGATCAAGTGGCTGAAGGTTATATAGAGGACTCTATACAAAACAAGTATCACGTCACGCAGCGGATTACGGAAGGAATCAATATTCTACCAAACATTACAGAACCCCAAGCATCTACATCGCGGGATTGGATGAATATGTCAACTCAGCTGAAGCCGCACTCGGATCTTAATAATGCACGAAACTCAAGCATGAGTCGAGTCTCTCCAACTTTTACTCCACAACAATCAACTCAAAATATTACACACACATCCCAATCACAGAGAACCGAAATAAAATTGCCCGGGAAAAACATATCACTAAACATTCAAAATTGCTCTAACTGCACATTTAATTTTTAATAAAATTTCTGAAAATTGTCTAATTTTGAATTGTTTTATTTTCTCGCAATCGAAGTGAAAAGTAGAGTGTTTTACTCGGGCCAAAACCACCCATTATAACTCGGTCTTCTCATCCTCCCTCGCTACGCTCGGGAGTATAACAACCTCGTATATAATGGGATGGTTTAGTCCCTTGTAAAACAATCTACTATTATATAGACAATTAGTAACTTGTTTGTACTTTTCAGGTTGATATTTAAGAGATCAATCACTTAATCTACACATTAAGATTTAGGAACTTAATTATATTCTACTGAGATATAAGACAAATATGACATCTCATATACGACGGAACGGAATCAAATGTACCGAATATTCGGCCGAATATTCGGTTCGGTAAAAGTTTTACCGAATATTCGGCCGAATGTTCGTATTCGGTGAAACCCATGTTCGGCCCATCTCTAATATCTATTAATGTACTTATTTATGAAAAAAAAAATGTTTTTTTGTCTTTAAATGTGTAAAAGAGCAATAATTCATAAAAGAGTTAGAGTGACGAGTTTTAGATCTGACGACCTATGGGTGCAGAAGGTTGCGCCTGAGACGCAGAAGGTTCCGGTTTCGATTCCCGCCGCGGGGAAAGTCAAATGTTTGTTTATTCCGGATCTAGGTGTGTCTTTGTATGTAGGTGTTGTTGTGTTTAAAAAAGAGCCTTTACGCCTGCCATGCGCAGTTTGGCTCAAAAACAGTACTTTTCAAACTCGTTATTTTCATGAACCAGTTATCTTACACTATAAGTTAATTAGTAATAATTTTAGGAAATTTCATTGTCTAAAAAGTTAGTTGAGAAAATATTTGAATTAATATAGTATGTACGCGTTCTATGAAAATAACTTGTTAGAGGTTTTCTTAATTTCCCTGTCAGCATCAGTTTCGAAGCTCAAAATTTTATGAAAATACTGACATATCTAATAAAAAAAAAATGATAACCAATAGATAAAATCCTTGGGAAAAAAGTTAGTTGAAAAAATATTCGGTTTTGGTATCGTACTATGAGAAATTAATTTACAAAAAATGTGAAATTTTACGAATTTCAAATGACTTTTTCACCGATATTACTTATTTAATTTACTATAATAATAGCTTACTAATAAAGTTGAGAATCGTCTTTAAAATCATGCATTTAAAATTTTAAATATTTTGTTGTTATTAATTTTCTGTGAATATTTTAAAACTACTATAAAACGCTGCGCGCAAATCCATTCAAATCAGTCCGCCGCGAGGCTTTCTAGAGTGTGGTCATGTCGCTCGGCGCTCTGACTGACCTGTGTTGACCTTTGTCGTGCGTATAAGGCGAGCGGACATTTATAGCGCCCTCGAAACATTTTGGTACTTTGGTAAGTAATTTTTTTTATTATTATATTTGATGGCAAACATAATTGTAGAATGTATTAATATAGACAAAAATCATATTTCAGACATAATGGGAAATAAAATAAAGTTATTTTTTGCGAAGAAACGAAAGCGCAAAAATTAGCAAACATGGAAAATGCAAGAGCTAAAAGGTTAGTATATACAGGGCGTCCCACGGATATGCCACATGGAGGAAAAGTAACTTGAATATTGTAGATGGAACATTTTACTGAAAGAAGACATAACTTATTTGAATTTTATTATTTTTTAATATTTTATATTGCTATGACAGCTGAGTAATAGCGGCGTGGACGTTGTTATGCAATAAGAGGACCGGACCAAGTCAATAACAAAATAATATTTTGGTAAAATGTTTATCACTCTACAGGGTGATTTTTTTTTCAAAATGAAAATGCAAAATGAGGTCAGACAACTTTTTACTTCATTTGGAAGGATTTTTCCTTGATGAAATATTGAATCGATAAAATTTAGATATTTTTCAATGAAATTGAAATTTATTATGCTTATTTGGTATTTTTAGTTTACCTGCCCATACGATTCGGAAAAATAAGTGGGTAGCTAACAAGTAGACTAAAAACATTTAAAAGAAAGGGAAAGGGAAAAAATTCTCGGGAAAGTATTCCCGAGAAAGATGGTTTTAACTGCTCCATGTTGTGTCTTACACCAACTTTAGGTAAATAAGCGCCCGAATTTCCGATCACTGATTATCAGACAGTGTCGAATTTAGTTATTGCGTAATTTTTTTAGTTTGTAAATTTTGTCTCGTAACCAGTTGTCGAGTTTATTCTTGAAGGCGTATATTGATGTGTGATATAGGGTGTTTTATTTTTTCAGGGCCACTGAGAGGAAGTCTGAAACCGTGAGAGTTATCAAAAAGCCATGTTAATAGTTACGTGTTTGAATTAAGAAGAAGAACTTATTATTTTCATAATAAGTTCTTCGTTAAAAAAGACAAAACTTTTTTATATTTTTGGAAAAGTAAGCATTTGTAAAAAAAAAAAAATCTTTTTTGGCTTCTAAGTTGATAATAAATAAATAAATTTACGACGCCTATGTGCCTTAATGGTTGGAACACCTTCAAAATTGATTTTTTCTAATGGGGTTATTTAAAGAATCATCTGTACAAAAACAGATTTATCACACTGTGGACAATCAATATCATTTTGAACATTTATTAAAATAAATTCAAGGTTATTGCGCTTATTTTGTTTTCCATCGCCCAGTTTTTCTACAAAAATTACAGAAAGTATTTAAAATCTAACGTCCGTGCGTAGATGCGTAGAATCCGACTGTCAGTGCTACCACTGACAGTCGAAAGACGGACGTTAGATTCTATCTACATAACCCTGCAAAATGTACTACATATATCTGACCAAACTAAAATCACTACTTTCAGCTTTTTTGAAGAGGGTATGCAAGAAAATTTTATGTCAAAAAGCTCATAACGATAAAAAAATATGACAAAAGAAGATAGATTTCTTTGCGTATAGTCTGAACGTTTGTACTTTCAACTATACGACAAACAACCCTTTCTCGAATTTGTAGTCTAATTTATAAATTTTCAAATTTGAAGGTTTCATTTTGAAAAAAAAACTCACCCTGTATAGTAAAAAAAGCATTTGACCATATAATTGTTTCGTTATTGACTTGGTCCGGTCCATTTATTGCATAACATCGTCCACGCCGCTATGAATCAGTTGTCATAGCTGCCATTGCAGCAGGCGCGCGAACCAATTGAAGTGATTCCTATTTGAATTATCCATAGTTTTGATTTGAAGCAGCGCCCACTTTTTGGTTGGAATTTGTTCTGAATTAGACTTCCTGACTTATTATTTATTCGTAGAATAAAACATTTAAAATGTTGTAAAATTAACTCGACTTTATCCGTACCAAGTGTTTTATTTGTACCTACTCGTAACAGGCTGAAGGTTTATTAGTCACTTCTTTACTTTAGTCTACATAGCGAAGCGACAGAAATCAAAAGTACCACTTTATTTCCGAGTCAGTGTTTTATTTTAAGAATTTGACCTTTTCTAAGTGTACATTTTTGTATTTATGGAAATAAACAATTTTTTATTTTGATTTTATTTTAACACGTAAATATGTCATCTGTCTAAGTTCAAATTTAAATTAAATAATTGCTATATCAATTTCACTCGAATGGATCAAAGTGCTAAGCTTGACTATACCACAATAGAACGCGCCAGCGCTACTCACACAGTCACGCTCGCTTCTGTGTGGGTTTGAATTACCTAAACTTGACATCGCGCGCTAGGCGTGAACGCTCTTAACTAAATTTTTTGTAACAGTAGGTACCTATTCAGGTACTTGTACATGGGCTGCTCCGTTTTCGGCTAAGATAATTGATTGTGTGAAGTTACGAGCATTATTAACTTTTTAATCTATTTATTCTAGAAAAAAGTTATCGAAGATTTATGCCCGGTGGAAGGCGTCGGCGCATACAGCGGGGAAAATGGCGTTGACCATTGGGATATAAACAAATGGAACATGGAGCTAGAAAACCATCAGGTAGGTCAACAGCACACAAGTCCACTGCTGATCATGTCTCCCCAAAACGAGAAAGACTTTTAATATAAGTCAATAGACCTTCGTTTGACCACTATCTCATCTGATGGAACGTGACGATGTGGCTGACGTACCACGAAGGTGTAGAAGACATCTATTCATTCATGGGTTTTGCCTTAATCACCGCACTGCCACTGCACTGCGAAAATACAAACAGAAGGAAGCTGCTGTCCTTCGGTAGATTCCCTTAGTCTTCTACGACATCCATGCGCTGAGTCGGAGTGATTTATTCTTACGCCGCGATGGCTCCGGAAAATTCACCTTACATAAATATAATAGCTAAGTATAATTATTACGAGAGCTATGGAGCGCAGCACCTCGGAGTCAAACTCTCAAACCGATTAGGGAACTCTACGCTGCGGTCCCAGACCTAGATAGCGGACGTATTGTTTTTTTTTTTATTGGCTTTGGGTGGCTTTGATGTCACTGCGGCCAAGATAGACCTATTGTGATCGCCACTTTATACGTTCACCCCTGAAGCTGCGGCGTTCATAATTCGCCACTGACCCTTGCAGCGGACGTAGCTCAAAGGTATGCTAAATCAAAATGGGACTGGGCCGGATATGTATGCCGGAGGAGTTCGGGGCATAACCATCACGGAATGGAGTCCTAATGGGCGCAGGTTGCGTGGAAGGCCCAGGCTTAGATTAAAGGATGACTTCATATCAAAAAGCATGGGCAAGTATAGCTATTGATGGAGAAAAGTGGAAGGAGGAAAGGGAGGCCTTTGCCCTGCAGTGGGATCCTATAGGCTTATAATAAAATAATAATTACTTTAAAAAATGAACGAAGGTGAGAGAACTTGATATAACATCCTTATTATACTACTCTTGTCCTGAATCTCCCGCGCAACTTTCATCGATCGCGCATAATAGTTAATTATCATTTGACGCCCTGGAACAAATGTTTGTACGATCTGCAAATATTTGTTCCGAGTGTTCTGGGTATTTTCTATGTATAATAAAAAATATCTATTGTTGTAATGTGTTCTAATAAGTATATCAGTCATCTAGTACCTACACATAACACAAGCTCTGCTTAGCTTGGGGCTAGATGATTCGGTGTGGATTGCCCAGCATTATTTATTTATTCAATTGTAATCGTATAATGGAAACAAATGAAAACTAGTATTTACAATTCAAACAATTGAGCTAACGTAGACAGTTGCAAACAATCTACAGGTAGTTCAGCTGTACCATGCCAGTCGGAAGCGTCCCAAACACGGTGGCTGCATTCGCTCGCTGTATGGCAATGCTTATGCGCTGTGCCAGAAACTCAACAGCTCTTGGATCACGCGTCGATTCGACCAGACGCTCAATTTTTGTTTTAATTGTATTTTTTTCTTCAGGTGATCGTCATGACATGTCAAATACTGAGCGACATGCTCAACCATTCCTACGTTAAGATTGAAGATATAAATCTACTGATTTTCGACGAATGCCACCACGCCGTAGATGACCACCCGATGCGGTTGGTTATGAAGCACTTCGAAATTTGCCCACCACACCTTCAGCCTAGAGTTCTTGGTATGTTATATATATCACTCACACCACTAGATACATACTACAAAACAATGTGCCCTGCCGCGTCTGTCTGTTAGTTTGTCTGACCGCGACTCATGAACTACCAAACGATTTTTCTTACGGTTTTCACAAATGGACGGAATGATTTATATAAAAATGAAATAATGCTGGACAATTCACACAGCATTATCTAGCCCCAAGCTAAGCAGAGCTTATGTTAGGGTACTAGATAATTGATATACATAATATAATACAATACATAGATAGATATTTTTTATTATACATAGAAAACGACCAGAACACCCTGAACAAATGTCTGCAGATCGTACACACATTTGTCCCGAGACGGGAATCGAACCCGCAACCTCCTCCGTCGCAAGCAGACCTTCGCCCACCGCGCCACAGAGGTCGCCATTATATGGAAGATGTATGTAGGGTAGGTGTTAAATATTGCTGAATGTCTCAAAAGTTATGCATACAAGTTTGAAATGCATTGACGAGTCTTTTGACTTGGAATTTATGAGGTTTATTATTAAAATAAACATAATGTCATACTCCAAACGACAATTCCATATACTAGTCCAACGACATTTTGAAGTATATTTAGCATAGCTTCCATACCAAGTGCCTTACAAAAAAAATAAAAATTAGGTGTTCCGCGTTTGTCCCACTCGCCTCGGCCCAAAGTAGTCTGAACACGGAAAATAAAATTTGACGCTGAAATCGTTGTTCTTCTTTCGTCCCATTTTAAGATTTCTAACAGAAAATTAGCAAAAGTCTTTCTACTGTCTTTCACATACTTCTCGTGCAAGTAATCTTAATTTATGGTTATTCAAAAGTATTTGAGGACAAAAGGTTATCAAAAGAGTAAAAATAACTTAATTCTAGAGATAATACTTTTGCCTGAACTAGTTGAAACCTGTATCTCAGGCTTCTCTTACACTGTAACTAATAAGCAATAATCACATAGGTAGGTACAGTGTCGTTCATTGATAGCTTACTGCCCTCGTAGATTCCAAGTCTCGTAATTATATCAACGTTGGTTTTATTTAATTAAATTTGTTATTTTGACTTGCTTTATACAGTAAGATTCTAAGTTTAAAATAGTTATGGATTCATAGAAATGGTCTTCAAACGTAACAAACGGTAAGCTAACAATGAACGGCACTGTACATACAATCAAACGACAACGCAGACTATTTAAAAATAAAACTTATACTTACTACACTAAAATAGACACATGGGTAGAGTGATCGCAAAACAAATTGAGCTCTGTGAAGTTGGCTACAACGGCAGCGCACTGCACAGTACACCCGGCTTCGCGCCGGGGTGGGTCGCTAGTTAGTAAATATAAATATATAAAAATTTGATTGTACCTGCGCACTTTTGCTGTTTTTGGTAAGATCACAGATCTCAATGCGTTGTGCGATCACTCTATTAAGCATGTCAATAAACACTTCTGAAAATTATTACGAATAAACATAATGTATACTTATTATTCTACTCATAATGTATAATCTTCTCTTTAATGTTTAATATACTCTTAGGCGCCTCCAGATCAAGAAAAATCGCACAACTACTTATCTGGTAGCTAAATTACTTGTATAACCCACCCAACCAACCGAAAAATTGGTTTTGATCTCGGAACTGCATGAACGATTTCTTTACAGGATTAACAGCAACTCTTTTAAACGCAAACATCACTATGGGGCAAGTTCAAACCACGCTCAAAGAATTGGAGACAACCTTCCACGCCACTATTGCAACAGTCAATGAACTAGGGGAGGTTTTGACGTAAGTTTATATACACTTCTACCTATAAGCAAGCACTTTGCGACATCTTTCCAAATGTAGTCTGTCTTTCAAATGTAGTGTAGTCACTTCGACTACACTACATTTGGAAAGATGTCGTAAAGTGAGTACTAACTCATCCCTATATATACCTTAGCCAAACTTCTTGTAGAATTTTCGTAGACAAACCACGACACAAATTACTAAACCTTAATTGCTTGGCGTTGAGTTTCAGATATAATTTTATGTAACATTTATTGAAGGAAGGATCTCAAACCGATAAGTAATGTAAATTGCGTATAAAAGGCTGCGGCAACAGAGTGAATTTTAGGTTAGGTATGGGTGGTTTGCTTACAAAGATTCTACAAGGAGTTTGGCTAAGGTATACATTACATTAGGTTAGGTACCTACATTTAGAATCATTTATTAATTTGTTACATGTTGTTGTGTGACAAGGATCTTATGACAATTTCTAGTATCAAACATGTACCCCGTTGGGGCGCTACAAAATAACTTAAAACTAGATATATCTAATTCAAAGAGTTAACTTAAATAAGTTATACTATAGTATATACTTACGACGACGACGTCCTGCATGACAAATGTTTATGATCTGCAGATAATATAGATAGAAGATGATGGTTCCGACATGGCGCCCTGTGAGAATGTGCTGAATTATTTTACTTAATGTTAGAGTAAAGAAGTTTTTTTAGTTTAGTTTTAGGAATTTTCCATGGCCCACAGAAACCGTTCCTCCAATTATCTATACAATAAAACTGTAATAGGTTCAATTCTGTATGCCAGAATAAAGCCCTACTGTTCACTTCTGTGAACAGTAGGGCAAACAAGGGGAGGGTTGTCTAGGTTAGAATAGAGATAAATTGCGTCACTTTGTCATCGAATGCGTAAAATATTTGAAACTGGCAGCGCCTCGCGGTTTCACCCGCGTAGTTCCCGTTCCCGTAGGAATTTCGGGATAAAAAGTAGCCTATGTCCTATTCCAGACTATAATCTATCTCTGTGCCAAATTTCATCCAGATCCGTTTTGCCGTTCTGGCGTGATAAAGGAACAAACATCCATCCATCTAAACTTTCACGTTTATAATATTAGTGAGATTAATTCCTTCAACTTCAACATGTACGCAATGTATGACGATGCGATTTCGTTATTCACTATTCTACCCTAGAGAACAATCCCCGTGCTTGGCCTACAGAAACCCTAAAGTCCCTCCAATTATCTATCTATGCATAAAATACAACTACCTACTTAATAGGTTCAATTATGTATACCTACATTGAAAATATTTTGAATATATTTTTGGAGGGCACACAATTATCAACACTGACACAAAAAAAATGTCGGTATGTCTGTATGTTTCTTGGCCGCGCATCACGCCAAAACTACTGAATAATAACTAATAATTTAATATAATAACTATTATATACAACTTGCATGATTTGAGTTCATACAAAAAGAAAGAACCTATTATACTCTTTATCTCGTAATACTGTATTCTCTTATATTATTATATTTTTGCAGTTACTCAACAAATCCTAATGAATCTGTCCAGTACCATGACAGCTTCCGACCGACCGCTGCAATGATTGAAGCAAATGCATTGTTCGACAATGCCATTGACATGATTATGGCAACGAACATTCCCCGCTCAACCAGAGCTCTAGACTTAAAACTTAAACCGTGGCAAATGGACATAAGTTCCGACCCAAAAAAGGTAAGTAAAGAAAAATAATTAATAGTAGGTATATTTTTTAACTAGGGACTAAACCACCTTATTATATACGAGGTTGTTTATACTCCCGAGCGTAGCGAGGAAGGATGACAAGACCGAGTTATAATATAATATGTATAAGTACATATCAGCATGATGTTACGGCATGTCGCCATGCTGTACCGCTGGTTTTCAGTTATGGGCTGTACTTAGGTCACGGACGTCGTGAAAATCCTAATATTATAAATGCGAAACTGTGTTTGTTTGTCCTTCACGCCCTAAATAAGCAAACAATCGACCTGATTTTTTGCATAGGGTTAGTTGAAAGGATGGAGAGTACAGTAAGAGTTTGTGCTGATAAAACATCAAATTGTTATGGGAATATTCGTGAAAAGACCTTTTTATCCCCCTAGAAATGTGAAAATCGAATTTAACGCGGGTGAAACCGCGGGGAACAGTTAGTAAATTATAACTGGTCAGTCTCTCACACATAAAAACTTTTTTTCGCAATACTTTCCGAGTGGCCTGATACATTTTAGGTGTATTCATATTGCAAATAGATGCTAAATAAGAAGATATTTCCATTTCCAGATAGTAAAAGCTGTCAAAAACATGATATTGTCAATGAAGATGCTAATGGAAGAGTTTGGCCCTTTCGGAGGCAACCTGGCCATTTTGGCATATATCCTCCTTCTGGAAAGGCTGAGACGGAAAGCTACCACGCAAGAAGAACACAACATGTACAAAGCCACAATAACCTACTGTACAGAGTAAGTTTTCGCACGCACCTACATATTAATGTTATACATTTCTAGCCATCTAGCCTCAAACTTAAGGTGAATAGTAAGGCAAATGACCTTGGGCATTTCTGCGCGCATATATGCAGCATTGAGTGCTTGTTTTCGATTCAGCATACCATGTAGTGCCCTAATCAACAAAATAATATGATCCTCGGTTAGGTGACGTGTAACTGGTCAGGTATGTATCACAGATTTTGTAGGCTTCGTAGTAATAAGTATTATATATATTAAGTAACATACGTTTTTACGTTTAATAACGTTATCTTGACTGCTTTACGAAGCTAATGGACCGCCAAGAAATAGGTATAAACTATGTGAACCACTATACTGAATTTGGTACTGATCGAATTTGAGACACCGATAAAAAGTGGGTTCGAAGCAACTAAACTAACACTATAACAACTACACTATAATTAACGGCAAGCATTTGGGACCTCCAAAAAACCCTTCAAGATTTATGTGTTACAGGATATATACATTTGAAAGCTCCACAATCAATGTTTTTGTCAGAAAACGGGTTCAAAAATACCTAATTTTCGTGTTTGCCTTTGTATACGCCTTAAGGAACTTTGTATTACAATTGTAGTTTTTTTACAGAGCTAGGGGAATTATATCTAGATCGATGGAAAAGGATAATGGTTACGATAAAATCGTTAAACACTCCTCTCAAAAAGTCTTGCAGCTGCTGAATATTTTGAGAGAATACAGCCCAAACGTCATGAATAAGCCTGGAGGTAAATATTTCTTTCTTTTTCTTTATTATTTTAAAGTAAGCTAGTAGCGATAAATAGTGACACTCGTTGTTTAGTATTCCTCATACAACAGAGCCCTGAGTTTTGTGGTCAAGCAACAGTCGATTAGGGTCAGCTCAAACCTGGAAATTTTAAAAGCAACTAATCTGGTCATCATGCATGAGCGCTCAGAAGGAGTATTTTAGCGTAGAATAGACTGTTTGAAGAATAATAAGTCAGTACCCGAGAATGGACTGCTGCGTGTACAAGGAAGAATGGCAAACTCTATTTTACCTCTTAAATCGATGCATCCGATCAGGCTTCCCGCCACAGGAAGTTTGACGTAGCTTGTCATTCAAGAAGCACACCTCCTCCGTCCTCATGGAAGGCAACAACTTCTGCAAGAAGACTATACCTACTTTCAAAACGTCGGAAGAACTGTGGGAGGCTGCTGTGAAATCAATGAACCCTACATCGAGTTTTGGGCGAGCAGAAGTAGAAGAGTACATGCTCCATCTTAGGCCACATCTTGACTTTCACAAGAGAGATGGCAGTCAAACGCTTTACCAACTCCAATAAAAAAAAAATATGTCCTCGTCCAGGCACTAAAATGGAACGTCTTGTCCTCGTTACTCTATACTATCGACTCACGTAACTCAGACTTAGTTAATAGGAACTAAACTTGATAAACATAGGTACCTAAAATGTAATTATTGCTCTTTCTTTACAGTTTTACTGAGAGTGAACATCTCCAAGAAACCATTAAGCGCGATAATTTTCACACAGCAAAGATTCACTGCAAAAGTGTTATACAATCTTTTAAAAGGGGTTATAGATGTCAACCCCGTAGAATTCGGCTTTCTAAAACACGACTTTATCGTGGGTTTGAACGCGAACCCAATGAAATGTACTAGAGAGGCACATTTCCATGCGAAAGCTAGTCAAAAAGCCTTGCTGATGTTTGGTCGGAAGTAAGTAGAAACAAAAAAAAAATACAAAAGGCATTTATTTACTAAAACAAAAAATTATAGACAGATTACTTGTGGTCCCCGCACTAACGCAACAACGAAACGCAGAATAACTTATCAGGCAGAAATAAAGCTTGACCATAACAATTTTATCGTCTCATGATATTTACCTTCGATGAAAGATAATACAGATGGAAAGACGCGTGTCAAGGTTAAAACAAATCTATCCAATCTCCGTGCAAGTAAGTAGCACCGTTATATAAAGATGAAAATATTTGTTACTAAATATTTTCATCCTTATATTTATGAAAATATTTAGTAACAATGCCACGCAAAACCTTGTCCGATAAGTTCTAACAAAATGTAGTCCGCGTTGTCGGTAGAAGAAACCACACCAACTACAAAATTTAAAAAATGTATCAAAGCAAGACGTCAACTAGTTTCGTCTCTCCACGAGACATCATCAGCACACCACGACACTAGCGGCGTAAGGGGGGGGGGCGGAGGGGCGGTCCGCCCCGGGTACCGAGCTCCAAGGGGTGCCATCTCGGCACCCCTCGGGGCGCGCAGACGGCAATTCAAATCCGAATCCGAAGGGGTGATACAGAAAACTACACACGCAGACATATAAAAAAATTGCGGCTCGCTTCGCTCGCCGTTGTTTTTTTATTATGATTGCAAAATAAATACTTCAATAGTTTAAGATCGGTTGTAGAAAGGTTGCCTAGCAGAGATCGCTCAAACCGATAAGGCATTGTACATAGAACTTTATCTGTACCTATTAGTCTTTCCCTGCCCTGTGTAACTATTTTATTTGATGTGCAATACAATGAGTAATTGCTTTGTACTGTGCTTTATTTTGTTGTAAATCGTAAAAAACATCTTTTCTCATTCATTCATTGTCATAGCTTACTTTTTTTGCTAAGTATGCCTCACCAATTTCAAAACAGGTTGTGACTCACTCCACTTGGTGATTTTTATTTTGTATTTGTTTCATAACAATCTTCGCAGCCGCCGCAATTTCTCCAAACGTTTCAGGGCTCGCTGTTATTAATTTTTTCATACTCTCCTTTACTTGTTTGTGATCACCCGAAAAAGTAACAAAAATTTCGGCGGCTCGCTACGCTCGCCGGTTCATTTTTAGCTTTGTTATAGATAGCCAAAAAAAATTTCGTCGTGGTTTTACAATACTTGTATTTTTGCTAACCTCACCGAACTCCGAAATTACCTATTGTGGTTCGCTCTGCAAGCCGTAGTTATTGATAAATTTATTTTTTAAATAATAGGTCACTTTTAAATTCACATATTTAATATTAATAAGGTCATAATTAAGTCAATTATTAAGGTCACCTATGACAAACTTAGATAGTTTTCACCTAACATCCGAAAATCCAAAAAATATCGCGGCTCGCTTCGCTCGCCGATACTTATAATTCCTGTTGTTAGAAATTGAGGGCGCGGATAGTCAACCGACCGCCAGGGGGGGGGGGGGTGCTTGGTAGAAAAACGCCCCGGGTGCCAGCCCACGCTACGCCGCCACTGCACCACGATACTCGACCCTAACACTGAACAACCAACGGCAGTACCTGTTGTTGTCTGTTGGCGCGTGGAGCTCGGAGTGGCAACATCTCTGGTGGGACTCTGCCGTTGTTGCTTGGCGCTCTCAGCGGAGAGACGAAACTAGTTGACATCTTGCTTCGACAGATTTTTTCGATTTGTAGTTAGTGTGGTTTTTTCTTCTACAACGCGGACTACATTTTGTTAGAACTTATCGGAGAAGGTTTTGCGCAGAATTGTTACTAAATATTTTAATCTTTATATTTTGCAATGGATTTCCGCAAAGTAACGCCTGAGTCTATTTTTTTTAAGCACACAATATCAAATGTTTCTTTCATTCTGGGACGATACCATTGTCATCGAAAAGCGACTGGTTAACAGAATTCGGCCCCTGATCGTACGGACTTGCGAGACGCTTTGAAATTAATTAAGTTTTAGTTATCGTTCATAGTATTCGCCGTGGCGCGGAGGCAGCAGCGTAGCTTGATCGATGGTTTTAGTATGAAAAACTCTCGAAGTTTGAGGAATTGATTATGAATTAACGGGTTATCTACGAACCACAATAATCAAGGTTCACATTTAACCCGCTAACATTTATAATAAACTCCGTTTAGTAAAAAAGTTATACCTGCTTATGGTCGTTTTGAGGTTTTTTTTATTAACCAGACCTTCAGACCCGACATATTTTACCGGAATTTTTATTTTATTACTCAAAGTACAAAAATTTATTGACAAGGAACAAATTCATTATTAAATAGAGCTAACTACATATATACTTACTATACCTTCTACTAATAACAACTAAATTCGTGTTACAGCGAACTTAACTGCATGATTTCGACAAGCGTGATCGAAGAAGGAGTGGATATTCCTCAATGCTTGCTCGTAATGCGTTTTGACCCTCCCTTGGAGTATAGGTCGTACATTCAAAGCAAAGGTGAGAAAATACTCTTAAACACAATAGGGTATAAAATATATTACAACTACAAATGTTTAAATTATTGGTTGTCCTGCTCCGGTACTTCAAGGAGCTGGGCTGGTTAGTGCCTGATTAGGCAGGCAGGGGGACAATGCTCAATACACTCCCATGCGAGATGTCAGTGCAGTTCCCCCACTTAGAATTAGAGGTGTTGGTTTTGGTGAGCGTATCGCTCTTAAACTTTAAACGTTTTTACGACGTATGTTGCAAAAGATGCAACGCAAAAGATGGCCGGTTCGATACTCCCGCCGTGACACAGATTTATCGTCTGTAACTCTGGTATGTACTGACTGACCTAATGTTAATGCACGGCCGATAAAAATGTGCGCGAAGAAATAGAAATAAACGAGGCTGTGAAAAAATTAATACCTATGTATTTGGCTAGTACAAAATTATAAACCTATCTCAGAAACGAAAATTATTATAGAATGAAATAGAAATAAATTAAGGAATTAGCCCATATTTTATGAAAATAGGTTCATTTTCTGTCTGATCTGCAGAGCTTCCGCGTCTGGGTAATTTTATATATCAGTGTAAAGTAAAAAAAACAACTGTTTAATGAAGGGCCATAATTTAATGCTGTGATGATGTAGAAGAAGAAGAGTTGAGTTTCTTTTATTTTAATTTATAAGTTGTTTTTTTGTCAGGACGTGCTCGCAGCAAGGATTCCAATTTTATACTTATGGTAAACAACGAAAACCGTGAAAGATTCATCAAAAACTACGTGGCTTTCCAGAAAATTGAACAGCAAATTCATCGGGTATGTTCAGAATATGATAATGGTGACAAAGACAATGTTATGTTGATAAATCCGTATGTCCCGTTCACCCCATCAGCTTCGCCCACTAGTAAGGGATTTTAATAGGTCGAATTAAAATTATATCCCGTTCGCCCCACCAATCGTCATTGATGCATGTTGGTGGGGCGAACGGGACAATCAATATACAATACGTAAGCTTTTTCTTCACAATATTCGTTTAATATTTTGAAACATTGTTTTTTTTTAGATTTTGGTGGGAAATACAGATTCAAGAGATGCACCATCTGATAATGCAATTCAGGATCTTTATGACCAAGACATTTTGCCGCCTTATGTGACGCCACAAGGAGGTGACTATATTTGTTTTAAGCGAGTAGCTGTGGAATTACACTAAAATCACCCATCTCAAAATTTACATTTGAAAACCATTTCAATGGCCTTGAAAGCCCTTTTAATGACCTGCGCCATACAATTGCAATTTTCGAAGGCCATTTAAAGGGCTTCCGAATGTCAATATAGGATGGGTGGTTTAGCATAATTCCACAGCAGCTGGAATTATGCAAAAACCACCCATCCAGGGTCATTGAAGTGGAAATCAAAAATTATAGGATGGATGGTTTTAGCGCATCCTATATGCGTACGTCAATATCATCATCATCAGCATACATCAGTCCACGTCAATAGAAAACGCATTTAAATGTTACAAGTTAGAGCCCATATTTGAAGGCACTTTTTTATTCTGTGTGCTCGTGGTGCGGCACTGATCTGCGACAACCTATAGTCTTTTGGGAGGTCCCCCCTTAAACTTTCTAATGCTGGATATAATATGATATGATAACATTCGTTATTCCGCAGGACGTTTGCCCGCGGTAGCAGCTGTCAGCCTACTGAACCGTTACTTCAGTACGATGCCCCACGATCAGTTCACGCAAATCAGTCCAGCATGGATCCACGAGAAGGTTACCGATCTGAAAACCGGTATCGAGAAGCGATTGATCACCATTATATTTCCAGTGGCATGTCCAATCAAGGAGCCTATTAAGGTAATGATCAAATTGGTCACTAGCCTATGCCCGCGGTTTTGCACGCGTTTTTTTCGGGATAAAAAGTTTGGATGTTTTAATGTTTTTTACCCCTTTCACGCCAAAACTAAAGAACAGATCGGATGCACAGATGTCGTTCTAGACCTGGATTCATATTTTTGCAAATTTTATTCCTGATAAATGCGTACAAAGCCGCTGGCAGAAGCTAGCTATACTGAAATGTGTTCTGATCGCGTAAGTTTCAAACACTTCTATTCTAAATCTTAAAAGCTTTTTTTGGTTTATTGGTGCTTAGTAAACCGAATAGGTACCTAAATATATCGTTTATTTTGGAAACAAAAGTTTAATAGTTTGAAATGACAAACGAATCTGCAGAAACCATTTAGAACGGGATATTTTTATTTATGATTCGATTTTAGAGTTTTCCAATATTTCCAAACCACTGGATTGAGTTACACAATCCACAAGTAATTTCAACAGAGTGTCATTACATACCAAGAATGGTACAGGAGGCCAATGAGATTACCAAACACAGAAACTTCAACCGCGAAGAAGGTTTCCAACTATCCGGAACCTGGAACCCTGTGGTGAGGTTATGTAGAAAGCGTAGCAGTGATATACCAACCAGACCGCGTTCAGATACCGTCAGTGTTGTGTGTCGTGATCGAGTTGCGTTCGAAAGTGAAACTGGTGGTAGTGGTAAGGTTCGTAGTAAAAGACAAAGAGTGAGGGTAGATCGGTATGTCTACCAATAGAAACCAATTTATTTTCTTTTTTCCGTGATCATGGCGCATGAAACTGTGCCGAAATATAAACTCAAAAATTGAATCATGGTAAATATCCCGTTCTAAATGATTTCTATGTTAATAACCACGATAGCTTCAAAAGTTAAACCTGCAGAAGTTTACAAACTCTATAAGAAAGATTACAATGAAGTTTTTGGAAAAGCTAGTTTTAAAAACCAACCAAAAATTACGAACAACTTAAATAGGTATATTGGGTTGTTTGAATCTAAGTCAGCCGTACTGAATCGAATGTTCAATTACTCCTAAAAATTATAATATTGTTACTGATAAAAAACAGCTTATTTATTTTTTGGCTTAGTACATAAATACAAAATGTAAACACTTCTCTGTTACTAAATTCCTTGAATAATTATTACTAAACAAAATATTGCAGGGAACCCCACAAGAAAGCCTGAAGAGTGCTAAAAGATCAGCTGCCCTGAATGCTTGCATCAAGTTACATGAAGAGGGAGAATTAGACCCGGTTTCGCTACTGCCAAAAGACTATGGGTATGTTATAATAAGTTATAAAGCAGGGCATACCATATACTTATAGAAATGCATCATAAGTTATGGGGTTTCCTTTGTGTTTTAGTGTCGTGGATTTCGACGAAGAAGATGTAAAAGACTGTTTCCAGAACTGGCCCTGGAATGAGAGGACCGATGAGAAAGGCGAAGATGTGCCTAAACCTGGGTCTAAGAAATGCGTACGGAGACATAAGATACAAGTAAGATAATGATGTAAAAAATATTATTCTATTTAGTCCGTCTGTTAGATTATCAGAAGATATTAGACACGTATTTTTTCTATTGTCATTCAAACAAAAAATTACAAAAATAAAGCGCGTCGAAGTTTGGGGGCTCGTGAGGTCACATTATTTTTCGGTTAAATTAGTTAAGTTTTTGATACCAAAGGCTTCCAAATAATACTCCCAGTTCTGCTGAAATAAAGCTGCTTACTTCAGAAATCTCCTAACCGCTTATTCGCAGGTATTTGGGATAAAGACACACTGAACTACTATCGTATTTATAATATTAGTATGAATCCATACTTAAATATTATGAATGCGAAAGCAACTTTGTCTGTCAGTTTGTTACCTTTTCATGCTAAACCGGCTTATCGGATCTCAATGAAATTTGCCAGAGAGGTAGACGGTATCCCGGGGACGGACATAGGCTTCTTTTTATCCCGCTAAAGTGCGTACAAAGCCGCGATCAAAAGCTATTCTCTTATAATTCCACCTTCACCGTTTCGACATTTAAAGACTGAACACAACGTGCATGTGTATTGCTAAAAATCATCTTAAAAATTAGGCTTTTCTTTTCAGTTCCCAAAATGTCTCGAAGCAATACCCGGGTCTGCACTTTTCTACCTTCACATTATAAAACTGACTCCCGCTTTTCCGGAGCCCGGTGCGTCTCGAGATAGAGTCCTCTACGATTTTATGAATGCGGACAATGGATACGGAATCCTTACACAGAACGCGCTGCCGAAACTATGCAAGTTCCCGACATTTATGACTGTTGGTGAAGTCACGACAGAGATACAAATGAACTATGCTGTGATTAACGTGAATGATCAGATGTTTACTCTCATCAAAAGGTATGTTTTTTCAAAAGCATTTAATGTGAATTGCTAAAGCTAATTGGCAAAAAGTCATTAGCTAAGCCTCAACTTAGGAACACACTGGTCCCATGTACATATGCAACGTATGCGACGCAGTACCAGGACGCTTGAATTTGTATGAAAACGTATCTGCTTAGCTTGGGGCTAGATAAAGCAGTGTGAATTGTCCAGCATTATTTATTATTATTATTATATCATACAAATATACGTTATCCATCTATACGTTATCCGACGAGAACGACCAGTGCGTTTCTATATCAATCGCAACGCACCGCGTCAGTCATTAATTGAACTTTGAGTGAGACGGAATTCCGCTCTACTCAATGTTTAATATAATTAATTTCTGCGCTATACTACTACCCCGTCAACGAATTTATTTTCTGTTTGGTTTATGCACGACTATGAAGTTCCCTAATTGTTGACAGGTGAATGAATGAAGTTTGAATAACTGCAGAATGAAAATTTTATAGACACAGTTAAGTACTTTTCACACATAGAGATGCGATTCTGTCGACTCGAAAAATATGGGTACTTAAGAAAGTATAGATTTTTATCAAGACGACATAGTGTGACGAAGATTGTTCTCGATGATTTTCCCATTAAAAAGTATTTAAAATTGTATAAAAATTATAGTTTGCCATGGTAACGCACCAAGGTTATCGACATAGCTCAATTAGCAAGCAGAAGTTGCAGTGGGCTGGCCATATCTCGAGAAAAACCGACAACCGCTGGGGTAAACGTGTTCTTGAGTGGAGACCGCGACTCGGCAAACGTAGTGTAGGACTCCCTCCGACCAGGTGGGATGACGATTTGCGAAAGACTGCTGGCAGATGCTGGATGCGGCAAGCTGAAGACAGGGTGCTCATTAGGGGAGGCCTATGTCCAGCTGTGGACTAATATAGGCTGATGATGATAATGATAATGCAATTAGTCTTACTTTTACCACGGAACGGACATTCATCGATCGTTCGTTCTTAGGTTGGTTCTAGGTAACTAACTCGCCAGGGGGCGCTGCTAAAAACAATTTTCGCTTGTTATAATGCATTTTTTGACATAATTATTTCTTTTTCAGATTTCACTTTTTCTTGTTTGACGAAATACTGGCAGTCGCTAAGAAGTTCTTAGTATTCGAGGGAACAGTGAACTGCATGTACATTGTGCCTGTGAAAGGTAGCGGAAGTATTGATATTGACTGGGATGTTATGCAAAAGTACGACAGTTTGCCACCTACTGATGTTCCCGATGTTATGGTAAATTATTATTATAAAGAACCTGTAGTATTTCAGTTTCTATTTCCTGGAAGAGCTTTTGGTGTAACTATTGGTCGAAACACCCCAAGAAAAGGCCGCTACCACTTTCCTTTATGGGGTTTCCGTTATGTGGTTGCCTATATAGGGTTCGTTTGTTTGACAACGTGGGTTTACGTTTCCACTGCAGCACACACTATACACGCACACTGTGCATTTTGAATGCGTGGGTTCGTTTCTTTGACAACGTGGGTCTACGCTTCCACTGCATATACAGGCGTCGCCCGTCCCACTTCCCGCAATGAGCTACGGACGCGTGTACCGCGTGCATAAAGCGTTGATAGTTGAGCTACGTGGGTGCCACATTCGAGCAAGCCACGCTTGTAGCAATGACGTCATCAATCTCGTATACGTGCGTAGCTCGCTATCAATGTAAGCGGGTTAACTACAAGCCTAGTTTGTGTTAGAAGACCACCAACGAGAGACTTCTTCACATTGAATTCCCCTAGTTATGGTATGAAACGTTGTTGTTCCTACACAAACTATATCTATAGATTCCTACGAAAAGTTAACCCGCCCACATTTACTGCTATATAATATATTATCTAACGTCTAAGTACGCGGTGCGATGATATATCGCAGCTCTTAGCACGCGGGGATATTAATGTATGTAGCCATATTTTAGTAAAACTTTAGAAGCCTCAGTAGTTCTGTACGTCCTACATCCAAACTGATTTTACAAATTCAACGTCGCGTCGTGCGTGACTACACCAATGCTCTGGTTTTTTCGGGATTTAAGATATTTGAAATTTTTGAGGCATATTTTTTTGAAAAGAGTAGTTTAGAGAAATGTCAAATATTCAATTCAAATATAAACCAGAAATGCCAACAAACTTGGATGCGATCAGCCCAAAATCCATTTATATGATGGTGTTGATAAATAATCATTAATTATGTTAACAAATCGCGAAAGTTAAAAGTAAAATATAATCACTTAAAAAAATATTGGAGCTTTAACTTTAAAAGCTATATGCACGGCACAAGTTGAAGTCTACACCCAGCTGTGGGATAACACGGGCTGATGATGATGATGCTGATGAAATAATTTATTTTCAGGAAAGGCGAGCAATGAAAGTCACTGAAGAGAATTTCAAGCACAGAGTGGTTACACCTTGGTACAGGGGACTGCTTTTGCCTGATAGGTGGGTGTTGTTTCTCGTGCTTTTTTATTTTTATTGAATTTTTAGACGCACATATCATAAAACAATCACAGATTTTAACAAAACTTATGGGCTTACGCTTTATTTTTTTTGGTTAGATTTTCCGAAAGGAGTAGATAATTTGATGTTTTAGGGTTCCGTAACCAAAGAGTAAAAAACAGGACCCTATTACTTAGACTCTGCTGTCCGTCTGTCTGTCCGTCTGTCACCAGGCTGTGTCTCATGAACCGTGATAGTTAGACAGTGAAATTTTCACACATGATGTATTTCTGTTGCCGCTATAACAACAAATACTAAAAATCAAAATATAAAAATGAATGAATTAACAATTCCGCGAAAAATCTTCTCCAATAAGTTCTAACAAAATGTAGTCCGCGTTGTAGAAGAAAAACCACACCAACTACAAAATAATAAAATTCCTATCAAAGCAAGATGTCAACTAGTTTCGTCTCTCCACGAGACATCATCAGGACACCACAAACCCTAAAAACAGAATAAAACAAATATTGAAGGGCAAAAAAATATATTTGCTCGTTTTTGATAACGGCAACAGGTAGACGCTTGAAATATTCACAGAATATTGAGTTACATTATTCACTTTAAAAATAAATAATTAAATTAAAATAAAATTTATATGTAAGGGAGCTCCCATACAACAAACGTGATTTTTTTTGCCGTTTTTAAAGATAATGTAATATAATAATAATAAAAATAATGATTTTAAAGATGATACGGAACCCTTCGTGCGCGAGTCAGACTCGCATTTAGCCGGTTTTATTTTTCAAAAACTAAAACCAAGTTTAAATTCGTAGATAGATATCACTCAGGGTAGCGTAACAGCGCGGAGTGCCAACATTGGGTTTGGAACTCGTTTCAAACCCGGAACACTTCGATAGGGAAAAGCTCAAGGGTGGGTACCTCACAAACTGACTTCCACGAATTAGTTTCTATTCGGTTTATATACTACTATGAAGTACCCCAATTGTTTAGTTTAGGTGATCGAATGAAGGCTGAATGACAGAATGAAGTATTTCATAGACGCAACTGTGTCGCATCTTTCTGCCAAAAGTAACTATTTTTGACAGAAAGATGCGAATCTGTCGATTCTAAAACGACGGAGACTTACGCAATTTTCGATTGTTATAGAGCCGAGATAGTATGTAACGATGATGCCTCGGGCAAGTACCAAATAAGGAATCAAAAATAATACTATTTTTTTCTGTTGAATATTCCGATTCCAAAAATAAAGTCATTTCGACGCCTGAGTAATAAGTACAATAATACAAAATGTTGAGTAAAAATATCAAAATCGATGATAATTTCTTCATAAACAAAACGATTGTCATAAAAACTCGAATCGGTAAAGTGTTGTACGTAGGTACGACACTAGCATTTTATTGTCAGTCGAACTACCAAAAATATAAATAAGTTCTTGGAATAGATAGGCAGCCTATAGATGCAAGTTTTTGAAATTCCTTTGATTCTCGTAACAATGTGCTAGTTGATTTTTAATACTTTTCTATTTATAACTTGTAGAATCTATAAAAACCCGGTTTAGCCAGGTTTACCTCATCGAGACCTTACTCGAACAATCCTTAATTTAGGGTGTATTTATTTAAAATAAACTAAATTCTTCTGTTACAGGTATGTTGTTACAAACGTGCTGGAGCATATGACGCCGTATTCATTATTCAGGCAGGATTCAGATGAAACATTCGCATATTACTATTCTTCCAAATACAATCTCGAAATACTGGGAGACAAAAAACAGCCCTTGCTTGAAGTTAGTATAATAGTTATTATTTTCTAGTCACGGCGTAAGAATCGATCCCCTCCAAATCAACCTATGGATGTCTGTCTTAAAAGTCTTCTAAGGGGAACTTATCAACCGAAGAAACAGCTACCTTCTTTGTATTTATTACATCTCTACTGCGATCGCCAACCCGTTTGCCAAGCCCGTGGTTATTATGACACCTCCCCCCCACGTATGATCCCCTCTGTGTGCCCCCTACATACACACATATGTGTACCGTACATATGTGTGCTGATCAGAATACTCACTTCGTTTTTACAGGTCCGCAGCATAAATTCCCGGATGAACTGCCTACTGCCCCGAGCGGCGACCATAAAGTCGTTCACGGACAAACAAGCGAAGCTCGTCGCAATTTCCTTTGGAGACGATAGACCTAAAGGCGGCTATAATGAGATCTTCGTACCAGAATTCTGCATCGCATATGATTACCCCGCAGTGCTCTGGTACAAGGCGATTATGCTGCCTAGCATCCTTCACAGGTATGTTCGCAGATCTTTTTTATGAACCTTGACCTCAATAAATATTAATAAATAAACCTGATGCACATTCACGGACAAACAAGCGACACTTGAGGCAAAAATTCAAAATTAAAAACTTTCCATAAAATAAAACACTGACATGAAAATCATTTTGCGACGATAGCAAGCGCGCGTATAGTGAGGTTTTCGTACCAGAGTTCTTCTATGTGATGAATAGTAGAATACTAATTGTTAATGCTATAAATAAAAATTTCTTATTCATACTATGACTTCTCCGAGATCCGTACAATCGTCTTGTACCAGATCACACCAGGGAAGTCATATTGTGAATAAGAAATCCGTATTTACAATAAACGATTCGTGCGAAGCAACATTTACAGGTATGTCTTATGGTAGGTGACAAATTTACAGCACTTAAAAAAGCAACCGACCGTAAAGACCAGCATCTTTCGGACCTTATCTCGCGCTAGGTGGTGTTGCCACAACATCGTTTACTCCCACCTGTTCTGTTGAGTAGTTCTGTTGACAAAACTACTGGGATTTTTTCCCCCATTAGTTCTGTGACTTAAAAGACTATGCTTTACACCTGACTTTTATCTCTACTATTCCCACCTGTTCTGTTGAGTAGTTCTGTTGAGTAGTTCTGTTGACAAAACTACTGGGATTTTTTCCCCCATTAGTTCTGTGACTTAAAAGACTATGCTTTACACCTGACTTTTATCTCTACTATTCCCACCTGTTCTGTTGAGTAGTTCTGTTGACAAAACTACTGGGATTTTTTCCCCCATTAGTTCTGTGACTTAAAAGACTATGCTATGGCTGAAAAAAAAACGTCACCTTATTCAACATGATCCAAAAAATATCATACGTAAGACGGAAAAACATCGAAAGACGGCTGAATGCCGCAAGCTGCAATAGGGCGCTGCTATGAAGTTGGGGAATGGAGAGGCTTAAAGCAATAAATTACATAGCCGATGGTTATGGGAGGTTTTTTGGCGACTTTTTAGCTCCCCTGGTGATATGTAGTGGGATTTTAGACTACCCAAAATCAGTCAAATCAAAAAAATTTAGAATATTGGAAAATTGAGCACCGTGATTTAAAATGCCGTCGTCGCGTCGGTTCGGTTTAGAAATTGAAGGTTGCAACGTTAAAAAAAATCGAACCCTATCGAGCCTCATGTTGTTAATTGACGACCCCTCGTCCAAGTGTCTAAAGCTTCGGTTTTCCAAAGATTCATTCAGCAAATGAATTTTTCTTTGATCTTTGGGTACTAGGAAACTAGTATTAATATTAACATTTCTAATGTATCAGATTGCACATGCTGTTGATTGCACAAGAACTCATCATAGAAGCGTCAGTCGGAATGGATTACGGAACTCCACTTCTGGCCAAACGTAAGCATTATGGTATTTCAAGAAACGTTGAGCCTTTCACAATAATTTTTAAATGTCTAATTTTATTTAAGAGGCGAATCTAATGTGTTTTGTTATCAAACGAGGCCTAGATCTCACGGGATCCAGTAGTATAAGACTCAAATTATATAAAAAAAACAACAATTTTTATTTCGTACCTTGAATGTGAAAATACGAATGAGAGAAAAGAATATAAAAAAAACATGAAAGTGTTTGCTCTTTTGCACATCATTTGGTCGAGGTCTCAGCAACCCTGCGGTCTATGGAAATTACTTAGGTTTTGTTAGTAGGGTATTACTAATTATTTAGTTCCTTGAACCAGTTACATCATAAGTTGTGTAGTTTTCTTGTAAATAAACAAACACTTGTATTTTGCACTTACCCGTTCCAAGAACGTATGCTCTATCTCGCTCCTATGAACGCAAAACCCTATGCCTATCCTTTTCACAAAATGGCGCGCATTGCGCCCTCTTAAGGCGCTGTAAGTTTTTTACCTTCATTTAAAGAACTTTATCTCACTTTCAGTATGTTTATGTCACTCTGATTAATTAACAGTTTTGCTAGTGTGAAGACCTATAGCACTTTAAGGACTTTTTTTATGATATGACAACCCACTAATTAAATAACCGCAAGCTGGGTTATTAGAATTTACACATAGTTTAAAATTGTACTTTCTTTCAGATGAAGACTGGGCACCTATTGAGGTGTTTATGCCTATTGCTATAGACTCTCTATTGTCAAATATTGAAGAGCCTGCCAAGGGATCGAATGCCGTTGACAGGTATAAATACTTTTACTCAAACATAGCATGTAATCTGCTGATTATTTCGACAACCTTCTTTGAGCAAAGTCGACCTTTCGATCCTACTCGAACAACAAACAGTAAAATTATTACAGTTCGCTCTATGCGGTCCGTAATGTATTTCGAATTCTAGCATAAAGGTTTTATGCATACTGAGCAGTACTTACAAGCTTCACAGGCTGGTTAGAATAGATTAGAAAAAGAAAACGCGGGTAACTAAGAAAAGAGCATCGCGGTGATTTTTTTTTTCATGATACGAGTACATTCTAATCAATTTTCGTGAATAAATTGTGAAAATGAACTCTTCAAGCGACGAATTGAAAATCCTACAATTCAATTTAAATTACTCGCATTGTTTGAGTAAGCACTATACAAGCCTCGGTCGGCAATGACTGGCTGGCCACAATAAGCTGGCCTCAAGCTAAGCTTGCTATGGTCTCGGCTTTCAAGCTTGGTCATCATTGCAGCCCTTGCTGTCCGCGCTATAACGGCCTCGACCTTCGGGCCTTCATTTCAGCTTGGTCATCACGGGCTGCAATGCTGACCGCGCTGTGATGGCCTGGACTTGCGCCACACTTCGCTTTCAGCCATCTTCAACCGCCGCCAGCAACAAAGCCATTACAGACCTCGGACGTAATGTACTATTTTATACTCCATGCTCGTAAAACGCACTTTATACGTCATGTACCTCTAACGCAAGATTATTATAACCCTGTTAGCTGAAAAGGTGGAGGTTTTACCAAATTTTACCTAGAAGATCCAAAGATTTGTTTGTTTTTTTTTTGAGAAGATTTTACCATGAGATCTTTATCGAACTAACCTCAGTCAGACGAAAGGGAAAAAAAACTAAATTTCTCGAAACACGTAACCTAACTTTTACTATTTACTTGCTGAAAGTGTGAAAAGAAAAGTTTTCATAAACAAATCAAATTCATAAATTCCCAAAAAATTTCGATTTCGGTGGGACTCGAACTTGGTTCAAAATTTATGCCTAGACGTAGAATAACATATAGTCTGTTTTATTTCAAAAACGCGTGCGAAGCCGCGGGCATAGGCTAGTTTAAATATAAATATTTAATGTTTCACAGGATCAACCAACCGATTTGCTCCAATGGTAATGAACTGCCTAAAATCTTGTCTATGAGCGACAGTCTGTACCAACTACAAAAAAAGAAAATCAGTGCTGATTTTCCTTGGGAAGTAAGTATACCGTACATATGTTTAAATGTAGATCAACATAATCAAATATATGTATGTTGTTTCATTATTTATGTTAGGTAAACTCAATTTCGAGAAGAAGGCCAAGAGGAGGATCCAGTTAGGCTGGGACTCGGTAACACTACGTTTACCGAGTCGTGGACGTAGGTCATGGACGTAGGCCGTAGGACGCCCTACGGCTAGTTGGGATGCGTCAAGCTGAAGACAGGGCGCTATGGCGCTCCTTAGGGAAGGCCTTTGTCCAGCCGTGGACTAACATAGGCTGATGACGATTTATGCACCTAAGTAGGCTATTTACGAACCTAATTCGTTTAGGGATGCAACGTTGGTGTTCGTCTGACAAGGTTCTTAGTGAATCCGCATATATTGATAATTAATTCGTCAAACTGCGATAGTTTTATAGTAAAATAATGTTTTTATTTCATACAAATTACGTATATCGAATTTCATTTTTATTGCTCAGATACAATTTTACAGGTTTATGATGTAGGTATTTATGTAAACTAAATATGAAGTTGTAGGTTTATGTGGCTAACATTTGTGTATTTAATTTAAAAACCGGGTAAATGAGTATAGGTTACTTAACGGGCTTAAACGAGCTTCCTTCCATCACACTATAATATAATAATTATAAGTGCGAAAGTTTAGATGTTTGTTACCTCTTCACGCCAAAACTACTGAACAGATTGGGATGAAATTTTGCATACATGTAGTTCTAAAGCATAATTTTTATCCCATGCATCAGTTCCACCATATCATCAAAGGATAGAAATAACCTTAAAAAACGCGTGCGAAACCGCGGGCAGAAACTACTCCTTAAATAAAAGAACATGCATACATTATTAGTCGAACAAGTATTTTTGAGTGATTCAGGTGAGTTCCGAATGTAAGTTAGTTATGAAATTAATCACTAAAGGTAAAACGGGACGCGGTGCGATTAAAATTATTATTCATTTATTTCAGATAAAATATCATATAACATTTTCAAAATTAACCTTGAACTTAAAATAACATATTATAAAAATCAAATAAGTAACACAAAATAATCAAATAGGACACAATCCAGAAAAATATAAATTAAATAATACAGCGTAATAAAATAATACAAGAAATGTCACGTTATCGAATAATATTAATGATTTTACACAGTAAAGAATAATTAAATTCATATATAGGTATATTTATTTTCATTTGCAAAACCCATGCTAAAAGAAACCTCGAATCAACTGTCGTTTTGGATTCAATAGATATGAAATATAAGAGATTTCTTAATAAATTCAACATGACATGTTGAATGAGCGGGCCCTAATGCAATGAATGATATTACATTGTAATATCATTCATTGCATTAGGGCCCGCTCATACCGAGTCACGACGCGACGCGCATTGGCGTAAGCGCGGCGCCGCTGCCGCCGCCGCCGCCGCCGCGGGGAGTTTTTGTATTATGTCACTAAAATTTGTACCTTTTTCCTAGTAAATAAAGTTGCGCATTTCGGCATGAACTGACCCGACTCCAAAACGACACTTGATTCAAATTTTGTTTTTCCGTGGGTTTATAGGAAATGGCCTACAAAGGACACAAAACTACTTCATCATTATCATGATGAAGTAGTACTTATCTGTTAGTTAAATTACCTGTTGAACTCAGAAACTCCAAAAATCCCAAAAAAAGAACTAGCGCGCGCCTTAGCTTGGGGCTAGGTAGATGATGCTGTTTGGATTGTCCAGAATTATTTATTTATTTAGATATAATTTATTATAATTAATACTATTTAATTTTTAATTACTACTTTTCATTTATTTATGTAATACGGGGTTAGTTAAGGTTACTAACATCCCATATTCCTCTATAAAAGCTTCATTTACAAACTATGAATTCCCATTATCCTTAGATAAAAAAACATACAATTGACTCCATTATGTGACTTGTCTAACATTGTATTTTTGAGTTTATTCTTGATCGTAAATAATTTTTGTAATAAATCATTATGCGTAGTATTTTGAGTTGGCTTTTAGTCCGTATATCACTTCAGTAATGAATCTCTACATCATCATCATCAGCCTATGTCCACAGCTGGATAAAGGTCTAATGAATCCGTTACATACCAGGATCATATGGAGCCGATGGACATTGAAAGGAACGTCGTGAACGCGACCATATTGGACGTCGAATCGTACGACGACTTTGTCAGCCATGTGATGAAGCCGCAGACTGGACCGGTGCCTCAAAAGCGCATTGTTCCCATCACGGCGGCTATTAAACCACCGCCGCTCAAGTAAGATCTTTTACTGAACTTGATAATAGAAAGAAAGAATTAATTTTTGACACCATAATATAGACATCTCCATAATTAAACGTCTAATTACGTCTTTTATAACGTCAAGTTTCCAAAGACGGCGTGGACAAAACGATGCGGACGAGATTATTCAAGTCAAGAAAGCTGATCTCGATCACATAGGATTATTATACTCCAGCCAAATTCGATGTGACATATTTGTAAACAAACCAGTAACATATAGCCTAAAATTCACTTTGTTGGTATTTTTATACGCAACTCTCATTCCTTGCCCATTTAAGATCTGAAATTCAATAAATAATACTAACAATTATGTCTGAAACTCAACGCCAAGCATAACGAATGACATGCATTCATGCTTGGTATTGAGATTCAGTAAACTTTTCAAACTATCATGGTTATTACAATAAAAGTCATTTATAACGGGATATTTACCATGATTTTTATGAACTCATGGTAAATATCCCGTTATAAATGACTTTTATGAATGCGTGATTTGGTAGATTTAAGAGTTTTTTGCTGTGGTTAGTTTACAATCATTTCACATCGAATTTGGTTGGAGTATAGATGTTAGCGTGAAGGATACTTCAATTCTTGACTACCTATTCGTTAAGAAATGGTTAATCTAAGCTGGATAAGCGACACATAGTATTGTCGAAGAAATTTCAAGACGGGATACAACCTACGATTTGTCGTGTTTTGAGTTTAGCAGGTTAGAAATTTAAAATTGCATTAATTACCATCCCGACAATTAATTATTGATCGACCTTTAGGGAGGATCAGTAAGTCTCAATTCAAAATGGCGATCAATCGCGATAGCCGCATTTGAAACGAATGCTGATTATTTAGTCAATTTTGAACGCATGTTGTATACATATACAATATACATATATTGCCGCATTTGATAAAGAATGACAAAAATATGTAACGTCATTTTAAATGCCCAAACGGCTACATCAATAAGTATTTTTTGACAAATATGTCAGTTTGCCGCCTTTGATTCTATACGACACGTAATGTAAATTGCTTAATAAAAGATGCAGCAACAGAGTGAATTTTAGGGCGGCTTGTTTACAAAAATTCTAACGCGTTTGTATCAGTGCTCGAAAAAAGAAGTTGTAGTACGTTGTACCAAGTTTAATAAGTGTACGTGGCTACGAAGTTTTACATTTCCATTAGGCTAAAAAAACACGACTACACTACGTAAGTAAATTTTGGTGAAATCTGGTTTTGGTCAAAAACCACAAAGCACGAAGTGTTTTTTAGTTTGAGCTGTTAAAATGGGTATCTTGTTGGGCAGGGTTCCGAGTCGTGAACGTTTTGCTTTACCTATGTACTTAGCTTTTTAAATATACTTTTTTATTGTTTTTGTTCAATATATTTCTATTCCCATTGCCTTTCCTTCTATAAACAGTAGAACTACACTACGTACTAAACTGTGATATAAAATGGTGATGGAAATAAAATTAAACTTGATTTTTTTGTGTTTTGTGTTTCTGTAGCTTTTTTGTAAACATGATTTTTTGTGTGTGTTGTGTTTCTGTAGCTTTTTTTACCCGACTACCGACAGGGGAGGGTTATTTTACTAGTACCTTTTCATTTAAGTATGACTTTTTCTTATAGTACTGATGAACCTGTTGTTGCTGATGAAAATGAAGTTTCACATCCTGGACCATCAAGAAAGCGGTCGCACAGTGCGAGCTCAAACTCAAGCTGCAGTTTCGTCAGTTTCAAATCTATGGACTCTCAAGCTCTTCAGACTCGGAAGATGAAAGTCCAAAAAAGAAAATCTCTCTCTATCTCTACAGAGGTTCGCAAAATTCTGGCCTACAAAGAGTAACATATAGTTTTGTTCTGGACACGACGAGCCTTCGTAGGATAGGTTGAAGAAGATCCTTCTTAGAATAGGTATAATAGTCTAGGTTTGAAACGTCAAAGGAGGTTGAAATACCTCAACATGGATGCTGGCCGCAAGCACATTCAAAAATTCAAATACCTGCGAACGAACGAACCATTTGATCGTCTATTGTTTTTTCTCATTCTAATTTTGGAAAATGTAGGGGAGATTTTTTGTATAAATAGGCACGCTAGCTAGAATAAGTTCAGTTTATACTCGGACGCGATCAAGAAAACCTGAAGAAGTAAATAAAGCTGGAAACAAGAACAAAGTGTTTTACTGGAAAAATTCAAGAAGCTTACAGTCCACAACAGTTCCTGGTCCTTCGAGCCGGATTGGAGTGAAGAGATCCTGCACCCATCGGATTGGAGTGAAGAGATCCTGCACCCATCGGATCGGAGTGAAGAGATCCGCACCCACTGGATTGGAGAACGAAGAATCAAGCGCTCGCGCAGTATGGTTGTAACCAGAAGCCAAGTGGATACGTCCGAACGACGTGAAACTGAGGAAGAGGCTGTACGGCAAGCCGCCGAACTGGAAGCCATCGCGAACGAACGAAGACGAAGGCTGTCGCAAGAAGCTCCGGCGACACCCGCTACGCATCAAGTAGCCAGACATCGCGACCCAGCCATAGGGTTCGCACCCGACTTCACCCGCGCCGGAACGAGTACGGAACGCCATAGGGATGAACAATCTCCCGCCCGAACTGCGCGCTCTCTACGATCGAACGGGAGCATAGCGGCCAGGGCGCGGGCGGCGGAACTGGAGGCGGAAGAGAAACTGGCCGAACTTAGGCGTAAAGAACTCCAAATAGAAGCAGATCTCGTCAAGAAGAGATTGGCTGCTAACCTAGCAGCATTGGAAGACGAGGAAAGGAGTATACATGAAGACGAACTACCGGAACACAGTGAGAGAGTCGAGCAGTGGCTGCAGACAACTGAAGGGGAGAAAAGTGACACTATTCCAAGAACTGAGAAGAACATCCGATTCAACGCCAGGAACATATCGACTACGCCGGTCAAGACTAAGAGTACTGCCAACGTCGATGCATTAGCTGATGCGATAGAGAAGCTAGCAAGACCGAGGATGAAGTGCCCAGACCTGCACGCGTTTTCCGGTTCACCGAATGAGTGGTTGCCCTTCAAAGCTGCCTTTAACGACTCGACGAGAACATACAAGCTGACACCGGCTGAGAACATCCAAAGGCTGAGAAGCAGCCTTAAAGGGGAAGCAAGAGAGCTAGTTGCTTCACTCCTGTACACCGCAAGCAATCCAGAAATCATCATGAAGACCCTGGAACAATGCTTCGGAAGACCAGAAATCATCATCGACCGGGCCATTGATGACCTTCGAAGACTACCGAAACCCGGACCATCTGCAATAGAACTGAACTCATTCGCCGTCAAGCTTCAGAACGTGGTCTGTGTGTTGAGCAACATCGGGAACAGAGGCTACCTGTACAATCCGACGCTGACCAGAGAAACACTGGAGAAGCTGAGCCCCCACATTCGCTCACGCTGGTGTGACTACGCAACCGAACAAGAGGGAATGATCGAGCCCGAGATCATTATGCTATCACGCTTCCTTATGCGCGAAGCGGACCGAGCCCTGCGGTTCAGCTATGCACCACCGACCAGCAAGAAGGAAAACCTGCCGAAACCGAACACAGCATTCAAGAAGAAGACGAACGCCGTGTACAACACTACTGAAGAACTCGCTGAAGCTGAAGAGAAGTGTTCATGCTGCGAGAAGGAACACAAGTTGACAGATTGCCCCAAATATAAGGCAATGACAACTGACGAGCGATGGGAACACGTGAAGAAGAACAAGCTGTGCTTCAAATGTATAGTGAAGAAGCATCGACGCACCAACTGCAAGGCGACATCATGTGGAGTCAACCAATGTTCACGTCCACACCATCAGACTCTACATCAAGAAAGAAAAGACAGTTCAAGCCCAACCGAAGCAGTCATGACAGTGACCACCGCTGCCTCGAATGACATGGCAGTTTTGCTGAAGATGTGTCCAGTCACCGTCGTCGGTCCACGGGGGGAGATCGATACGCTCGCCCTCTTGGATGAAGGGTCCACAGTCACTCTGATTGATGAGAGGTTGGCGCGTACTATCGGAGCAAAAGGACCTTCACTGCCACTACGAATGCGTGGAGTCAACACTACGCAAAGGGAGGAAGAAAGCCAACTTGTCACCGTACAACTGAAGGGCAAGGATAGCAAGCTACATCCACTTCGGGCACGCACCGTCAAGAACATGAAGCTGCTGCAACAATCGATTCCCGCAACACTGTTGGATCAAGACCATCTGAGGGACTTACAACGAGATGAAGTCTGCTACGAGTCATCACAACCTGGGATCCTGATTGGAGCTGACCACTGGGAGTACATAGTCTCACAGGAGCTACGAGTCGGAAGAGCGAACCAACCAGCTGCATCGAGAACACAGCTGGGATGGATCATCCACGGAACCATACCACGCAGCATCATCGCGAACCAAGACAGCGTTCTACACATCTACACACCTGAAGCCATTGAGAAGCAGAACCAAGAGCTGCATGAGCTAATAGAGAAGCATTTTAGCATTGAAGCGATTGGCATCAACCAAAAGCCACGTACGAGTGAAGAAGATCTCCGAGCTACAAATATCGTCGAACAGACAATCAAGAAGATTGACCAAAGATATGAAGTTGGTCTACCATGGAAGAAAGAAGACACGAAACTACCTCAGAGCTACAACATGGCACTTCGTCGTCTTCAAAGCATTGAGAAGAAGATGGATGCTGACCCAGTCTTCGCCGAAGAATATACGAAGCAAATTGAGAACTTGCTGCAGAAGCGGTACGCTGAACCATGCGATGGATCGGAGGAGTCTAGCACCGTCTGCTGGTACTTGCCTCACTTCGCAGTACGCAACCCCAACAAGCCCAGCAAGATAAGGCTTGTCTTCGATGCAGCAGCAAAGAGCAATGGAGTCAGCCTGAACGACCACCTGCTGGAAGGACCCGACCTCTTGATGTCCCTACCAGGCATCCTGTTCAGATTCAGAGAGAAGCGAATCGCGATTACGGCAGACATACAGGAGATGTTTCTACAGATTAAGATTCGTCAAGAGGATCAGCCAGCACAACAATTCTTGTGGAGAGGCAACGAGAGAAAGAAGACGCCTCAACGATTCAAGATGACAAGCATGATATTCGGCGCTGCGAGTTCCCCATTCATGGCGCATTTCGTGCGAAACTACAATGCGAGGGTATACGCTCAAACTCACCCTCTTGCCTGCGAAGCCATCACCAGAAGCCACTACATGGACGATTTGGTAGCGAGCTACGATGACGACGTGGAAGCCCATCGAGCCGTGACGGAACTGCGCACAGTGCACGCGGTTGCTGGATTCACATTGCGAGCATGGAACAGCAACAAGGATAGCGTACTAGAAGACGTGCCGGCTGAACTACGAGCTACAACACCGATGCAATTTGACGAAAGGGGGTCAGAGAACAAGATCCTTGGACTCTACTGGAACGCCGAACAAGATGAACTTGGATTCAACACCTCCATGAATAGAGTTCCCGCAGAAGTACGTGCACGAGTCCGCGCGCCAACGAAGAGAGAGGCACTCAGCGCGGTGATGTCCATCTACGATCCGCTCGGACTGCTGAGTCACTATACGATACGAGCAAAAATTGTGCTTCAGAAGCTATGGCGCATCAAGATGTCATGGGATGAACCGATTCCGGAAGAAGAAAATGAGCTGTTCGCCACGTGGCTGGAACAACTGAACGACCTGTCTTGCCTTCGGCTGGAGCGACACTACGAGATTCAAGACAACACTGACCTCGAGCTACATGTACTATGTGATGCCAGCGAACAAGCCTACTCGACCGTGGCATACTGGCGAAGCACGAGACCAGATGGAAGCTTCAGTGTTTGCCTCGTCGCTGCTAAGTCCAAGGTTGCTCCAAAGCGAACGCAAACCATTCCCCGCTTGGAACTACAAGCGGCGGTCATCGGAGCAAAGTTGGCCTACGCCATCAGACATGAACATCGAGTCGAAGTCAAGAGAACGATCTACTGGAGTGACTCAATGACAGTTATACATTGGATACGAAACAATGCAAGAAGATATACGCCCTACGTCGCGCATCGTCTGGGGGAGCTATCTGAACTTACCCAGAAAGAAGATTGGAAGTGGATACCGACCAGCGAGAATACGGCAGACGACGCGACCAGGCTGACGAACACACGCATAATGGCAGAAGATCGATGGTTCCGAGGGCCAGACTTCCTTCGCCGCCCAGAGCATCAGTGGCCGAAGGAGACGTCTGGCTGCAACCACGAGGAGGAAGTTCTGCACACGCGAGTGGAAGAAGACAAGACGGATGGATGGCTGCCAGATCCATCACACTTCTCTAAGTACGAGACACTAGTCAGAGCTACAGCACGAGTACTCTTCTTCATCGAGAGATGTCGACGACGAGCCACGAACATGGAAAACCGGCACATCGAAGATGCGGAACGTGCGCTTATTCGCCACGCACAAAAGGAGAGCTTCGCAGACGAGCTGCAACGAATGAAAACGTCTCGTCCAATCACGAAATCGAGTCGCCTGTTCCGGTTGGACCCGATTTTAGAAGATAGCATTCTACGAGTACGAGGTCGCATTGGAGCTTCCGACGCACCGATTGAGATGAAGCGGCCCATAATACTCGACGGTCGTCACCGCATCACAAGACTTATCGTCTTGCGAGAACACTGCGCAGCTGGTCACGCTAACAGGGAGCGTGTGACTAACGACCTCAGACAGAAATATTGGGTGATTCATCTACGACCGACAGTACGTGGCATCGAGAAGGAATGCAGACTCTGCCAAGTACGGAAGATGAAGCCTCTACCACCAGCTACGGGAGACTTGCCGAAAGCCCGCCTCACGCCGTTCCTGCGCCCTTTCAGCCACTGCGGAACTGACTATTTTGGGCCCATGATAGTAAAGATTGGACGACGCCGGGAGAAGAGATGGGGCGCCCTCTATACGTGCCTCACTACACGCGCCGTACACATAGAGGTCGTTACTACACTTTCCGTCAACTCTGCAATCATGGCACTGAGAAGAATGGCTGCGCGACGAGGTTGGCCCCGTATCATGATGTCCGACAACGCATCGAACTTTCGAGGTGCAGACAAAGAACTGCGGGCTGCCTACGTGGAATGGGCACCAGTTCTGCGAGATGAAGGACAACTACATCGAATGGAATGGCGCTTTATACCTCCTGGCGCACCGAACCAGGGGGGAGCCTGGGAGCGACTGGTGCGATCAGTCAAAGTCGCATTAGCCGCCACCTTGAACGAGAAGGAACCACCCGAAGAAGTATTGATCACCCTCCTGACAGAAGCGGAATTCTCCATCAACGCGAGGCCACTTACGCACGTTAGCGTGAACCCCGAGGAACCCGAGGCGCTAACTCCGAACCATTTTTTGCTAGGGTCATCCAACGGTCTACCTACCACTGGTCCGTGCAGCGAGGCAGATCGACGAACATGGAGAATGAGCCAAGCGCTTGCTGACCACTTTTGGCGGCGCTGGCTTCGAGAGTACCTTCCGACATTGGTACCTCGCGGCGAGCCTACGAGCAACAGACGACCACTTCAAGAAGGAGACATCGTTGTGGTCGTAGACCACACTCTACCCCGAAATGTGTGGCCAATGGGAGTCGTCGAGCGCACCTACAAGGGACCTGATGGAGGCGTACGGGTGGCGGATGTCCGGACGAAGACTGGCGTCTTCAAGCGGCCGACCAGCAAACTCGTCGTGTTGGTGAAAAAGGAGGCTGCGCGAGCTACGCCGGGGGGAGGATGTTCTGGACACGACGAGCCTTCGTAGGATAGGTTGAAGAAGATCCTTCTTAGAATAGGTATAATAGTCTAGGTTTGAAACGTCAAAGGAGGTTGAAATACCTCAACATGGATGCTGGCCGCAAGCACATTCAAAAATTCAAATACCTGCGAACGAACGAACCATTTGATCGTCTATTGTTTTTTCTCATTCTAATTTTGGAAAATGTAGGGGAGATTTTTTGTATAAATAGGCACGCTAGCTAGAATAAGTTCAGTTTATACTCGGACGCGATCAAGAAAACCTGAAGAAGTAAATAAAGCTGGAAACAAGAACAAAGTGTTTTACTGGAAAAATTCAAGAAGCTTACAGTCCACAACAAGTTTGTTTGGTCATTTATTTTAAGAGCGGCAAGATTTCTACAAAACGTTATAACTGATGGAGAGCATTCATGCTGGATTCCAGCGCTGAGCAGATTTAATCGTACCAGCGCATCTACCGTGCCTACTTCAAAAACTGTAATATTTATGACACCATGAATAATCATTTTTATGTTGCGGCGATAAAGGAATTCCATTCGTAAAAGCCGACGACGTAACATCTGGTAACACCTACTGAGTTCGAGAGTCAAACTAAACTTTGAAATTGGCACGACACTAGGAATTTCAAGAAGAGTAGATGAACCATTCATTCTAAAACAATTGAAAGCCATAAATGTTATGATATTACGAATACAAAAAGTGCAGTAGGCCCAGAGCGAAATGTATTGCAATCAATCAAAAAGATGCAGTTTTTCAACCCACCCTATTTTATTTAAGTATTATGATATATATTTGATATATGTTCGATATATGATATATATTCAAATGTATGATTTGAAAACTTATTCGCAAATTACACAATGGACCTCTGCGTGATCATCGTGCTCAAATGTCGGAATGAAACTGAGTAGGTAGAGGAAAAGCAGTAGAAATCCTGGCCGTACACAGAGAATTTTTCCTTTGAGCAAGGCATGGCAACGCTGAACAAAATATAGACATATTTTGTTCCCACCAAAAGCTGCTAACGGTTACATGTTGGAGAAGTATCGAAAATGTTTTATTTTAATTTTCCTCACTTGAACGACACTTGAAGAAGTTGCGCTCGCAGAACCAAACAAACTGAGCGAAGCATTATTGAGTAAAAGCCCTCTTAAATAGCTGACGAAGCATTGACTTAGGTACAGTGCTTCAGAACATGGCGTTTTATTTCCAGTATTCCTTGAGCCTAAAGTGGAGACAGGCAGGCAGGCAGGACACGTTGCTAGGCGGGACGATAGCCGACGGACCAAAGCGGTCACAACACAAAGCGGTACCCGATATCCAGGAACCTAAAATGGAGATAGGCGGGATGAAAACGGCCGAAGGACTAAGGCCGTCTCAGTTGTCTTTTTTTCTAATCAATTGACCTTTGACCACAATCTGACCTGATGGAAACTGACAATGTGGCTGTATCACGTAAATCTAGAAGAGAACCTGGGTCTCATCAAAGTAAGGTATTCACTCTTGTTTTGAAGAGACCCAAGTTGTGATTGGAAAAGCAGCAGCAGGCAGCGTGTTCCAAACCCTAGTGGTGCGGTAGTGGTAGGAGAAGCGATTCGTCCTCGCAGACCACCTATCAGATATTCGAACTATATCTACTATTATCGGGTCGTCCCGAAGACACGCACGTTAGCAATTTAGCTATGGTGTATAATAAAAGAGAGGCGCACACACTTGTGCAATACAATTATGATACGCGCACTCGGCTAGACTCCGTTAACACTGGCCACCATGGCCGAAAACTCTGCTAATAAGAAATTATAAGACGAAGCGTATAGGTACCCAGCAGAGGGGTGCCCACCGGTTGAACAGTGAAGATAATGTTTATTTGTATTTTCAAGATCTGCAAGTCATTTATTAAGCAAATTACCATCAAATAATAGAAGCAAATTAGCACTACAAATTTTTTATGTTTGTTTAACAATAAAGTGGATTATGTTTATTTATTTCTAAGCAAATATGAGTTTTCGTACATAAATGTCTTGAGTGCAAAAACATACCATGCGTTCCTGAACCGAGTACTTTTATGTTAACATAGTATGTAGGTACTTTGCGACCTATCTTTCTTGAATGAGAGTTTTCTTACCCATAGTATTAGGATATACTTTAAACCCGTAGATAAGAAGTGCATCTTTCACGTAATCACTTTGGGACTACTGACCACTATTCCACTTTCAGATACGTTGAAAAAATAGCAATCCTCCAGAAGACGCCAAAAGGACGAGGGCCGGAACTGCGCGACGTCTTGTCAGCATTAACTGCAATAAAGTCGTCTGACACATTCTGCTTAGAACGCGCTGAGACTTTAGGGGACTCCTTTCTGAAGTATGCAGCTACAATCTATCTGTTCCACAAGTTTGCTGGAAGAGATGAGGGACAGCTGTCGAATATCAAAGGCCGGCTTATAAGTAACAGGTATGAACTTTGTTTAACTGATTTGCGTAAAAACTTATAATTAATTAATTTTATAAAATGTAGCTAAGAAAGTTCCCTACGTAAGTATTGGAATAGGAATATTTTTGCTTGGTAAACATAATATTTCGTGGCACTTTGAATTCATCCCAGAATACATTTTGTTAAGATACGCTATTGTTAAGATCCAACCTGCTCTGTTCCAAGACCAGCGTTGGATGTATCGAGTTTATAACCAACTCATGCTGAGATAGAGACGGGTTTGTGACTCAATACGTCTGTGTGGTCCTAACTTTTATTTTGAAGCATGTTTTGTTTCTGCATGACTTGCTTCATAACACCCAACCAATCTAAGTATTTTTTTTACAGAAACCTGTTTTACGCTGGAGAAAGGCTCAACATCGGAGGAAGAATGAAAATTGAACCGTTCGCCCCCAAAAAGGACTTCATGGTACCAGGTTTCTTCGCGCCAGGGGAACTGGAAGAGTTTATTCAGGACAAAAAGGTAAGTTTCGCGGTTAGCACCTACTTAATTACTTTCCCATGGTTGTATTAGGATCCTTCAACTCAAGCCGAAGGCGACAAGCATAAGCAGCAGTATTCATAAATTTATGATACTTTAGTAAAATATTTTTATTGGTAACAAACTAACAATGTATGCTTATGTTATACGTATGAAATATACTTTACAAATCTAAACAACCCTTAATCACTTGCATTCATAGGTAGGTACTGGGCTGAAGCAACGATATTATATCATGCGTTAGAAATTTTCAATATCTCATAGAACAATAGGTACTTATTTTTCACTTCTCTTGCTCGAAAAGTGTATCATAATAGTGTAGCTTAGCAGGCCTAAAACTCGAGTTTAATCCCTCGGGCTAAAAAGTAATTTTTCTTTTTAATTTTTGTCTAAAATCATCAGCCAGTACAAAGCATTCGTTCTCTTACATAAAAACTCGACTTCTTGGTGCTCCGTCAACCTTTTTTTTGAAAATAGAACCGTCTTGGTGATGTTTTATGAAGGTTGATTCTTCCCTTCACGGTAGAATGCGAACTCTTTCGTTGCGGGTTAAATAGAGATTTAAAAAAAAAGATGGTATTGGCGCTAAATCTCTAGAATTTTCTTCATTCCAAATCACAAACTTTTACGTTTAACTTCCTGACTTTTACTTCCAAATTGTGAACGTGAAAAATGTCATCAAGTGATAGTGAAGATGCTAATATGCAAATGGAAGAAAAGGGCAAAGAAATAATTATGAATCTGTTGCCGACAACACGACACAAGAAATCGAAACATTTTTAAATAACGCTCCAAATAAACAATACTTGGCAACAAAGGTAACCTACTACTTATGTACTCAACTCAAACTAAATAAATAGATACCTACCTACATACCTAAATTATGTACCTAGGTTATTACGATTAATAACACACTTATTTTTTTGTTCAACAGGTTGCTTTAATTTATGGAATCAGCGGTGCATGCAGAGGAATAGAGCTTGCTAATATAACGCTAGAAGACGTAGAAACGGATACAAACCTACAAGCTGTGAGTCTGCCGAACACGAAAACAAACAAAGAGCGTAAATTTGTCATCAGTGGAGAATACCTTAATATAGTTAAAGCCTATCAGGAGTTACGTCCCACTAATGTTTCAACGAGAAGATTTTTTCTAAATTATCAAAATGGTAAATGCACAAGGCAAGTCATAGGCAAAAATAAATTTGGTAACATGCCTAAAGATATTGCCACTTATCTAAATTTACCAAATCCGGAACTCTACACGGGCCATTGTTTCCGCAGAACATCCGCGACTCTGTTGGCGGACTCGGGTGCGAATATAACGACATTAAAACGGCACGGTGGATGGAGGTCCGATCAAGTGGCTGAAGGTTATATAGAGGACTCTATACAAAACAAGTATCACGTCACGCAGCGGATTACGGAAGGAATCAATATTCTACCAAACATTACAGAACCCCAAGCATCTACATCGCGGGATTGGATGAATATGTCAACTCAGCTGAAGCCGCACTCAGATCTTAATAATGCACGAAACTCAAGCATGAGTCGAGTCTCTCCAACTTTTACTCCACAACAATCAACTCAAAATATTACACACACATCCCAATCACAGAGAACCGAAATAAAATTGCCCGGGAAAAACATATCACTAAACATTCAAAATTGCTCTAACTGCACATTTAATTTTTAATAAAATTTCTGAAAATTGTCTAATTTTGAATTGTTTTATTTTCTCGCAATCGAAGTGAAAAGTAGAGTGTTTTACTCGGGCCAAAACCACCCATTATAACTCGGTCTTCTCATCCTCCCTCGCTACGCTCGGGAGTATAACAACCTCGTATATAATGGGATGGTTTAGTCCCTTGTAAAACAATCTACTATTAGGGTCTCCTATAATATAATGGAAAGTTTTATCATAACTCTAAACACTCTTCTTATGAAACTGAATGAATTCAAACACAGCTGCGAAAACATCTTTGACTAACTCTTCAGGTGTGTGCAACGCAGCAAAGTGGCCGCCGAAATCTAACGTGGTCGAATGTACCAGGTTAGGGAATTTGTCTTTTAATATCCAGTCGGGTTGATACATTATCTCGTGCTCGAATTTGATTGCGGCGAACGGCACAGGTGTTGGTATTCTGAAAGCAAGATTAAAATGCTCATCATGCTTCTTTGCATGATGCTTGACAGGGGGCTGAAATCAACCTTACTGCTGTTTGACACCTGTTGTCCTATTTTAATTCTCCATATACCGATGAACTAGAAATAATACTTAATGGTCTAAGTATCTGATTTCATTACGGCCTTATACCGAGCTCTATTTTGACAAATAAATATAGTTAAATAGCGTCAGCGAGCAGAGTGCTTATTTTTGTAAATTCTTACATCACAACGGTATTCTGAATTGCCTGACATTTGTAGAGGAAAAACATACACTTACTCTTGTACAATCCTAACTTCTTTCGAGAACCCCTCGGAGTACAATCGCATTGAAGTAACAGCACAATTGTTCATCCACATAATAGTGACGGTGTCTAACACGTCATCTATTTCGAGGTTTTCAAGGCCTCCGTGTGGTGTGTCCAGTTGGTCTTTGTTACTGCAAATGGCTATCTTCTCCATCAAATATGCTGCCAATCCAGCTGGAGAATCCGTTAGGGCAACACCTGAAAAATATGCATAGTTCATATTGTAACCTGCGTAGGTTCTTGAGGGGATGAAAATGGGATTGAAAAGTCATCTATCTTGCTGTCCCACTCAGATCTGATTCAGATCTGAACAGCATATATATGACGTCATCATAGAGATGACGCCATTCTTGATTCCACTCTATATATATGCAGGTAACTTACACTTCGGATACTATAAATTCATCATAATACCTACTATCAACCGGTAGTCACCCAATTTTGGGTATCATCATCATCATCAGCAATACTGAACATAGGCCTCCCCCAAACGCCGCGGCGACGACGACTCCGCACTTCAGCCTGCTCATTCTGAGAACTATGTCGGTTTCTTTGTTTCTTCTACTGATTTCCGTATTCCGGATTTTATTCTAGAGACACTCCCGAGAAGAATAGGCTTCCTCTTTTTCTCGCCAGCTTAATCTGTCCTGTGTAAAGCCTCCATCAAATTCTTTCAATACCATTGAGGATTTGGCAACTGGCTGCCTTTCTAAGTCATCATTAATCACAAATAAAATCGGCCAAGTGCGAGTCGGACTCGCGCACGAAGGGTTCCGTACCATTATCTAGAAAAACGAGCAAAAAAAATCACGTTTGTTGTATGGGAGCCCCCCTTAAATATTTATTTAATTCTGGTTTTTAGTATTTGTTGTTATAGCGTCCAGCAACAGAAATACATCATCCTGTGAAAATTTCAACAGTCTAACTATCACGGTTCATGAGATACAGCCTGGTGACAGACGGACAGCGAAGTCTTAGTAATAAGGTCCCGTTTTTACCCTTTGGGTACGGAACCCTAAAAAGACAAAACTTTTTTAACTTACCAACTGTGTCCGGTTTTGTAGCTTGCAAATGAAAGTACCCACTTTCTCTGAAGGAATATTTGAACCACTTCGTTAGCGGGTATGTTTTGTTCGCGTGCTTAGGCTCGACGTAGGTCGGCCACAGTGAGCCTAGTAGAAGCTTTAGATTGCTTATTTTTCTTGAAGATATCGGCATGTTTGAGTGGTAGCTGGAAAGAAAAGAAATAAATGACCATCCTTAATTAAAGCTTTGTGCGCATAATCTAGTGTACAAACTTGAGTAGGTACAAAACCGTATCTTTCTTGGCTAACTTTGTTGTTTGTTTATTTGAGTTGAATACATACATTTATTTACTTATTGTTGTCTTTAAGTGCTGTTCATAAATGTTATTTATTTGTCCTAAGATGAAGTAAAATGTCTTTCAGTATTAGGTTTATTATCAATCCCCGATTGCTCATGGCCGCACACAAGTCCACGGCTGATCATGCCTCACCCAAATAAACACTTAGAGAATAACAAAAAAAACTTTGCAAAATATTAGAATCAAAAATATTTGGTAACAATTCCGCGTAAAACCTTGTCTGATAAGATCCAACAAAATGCATTCGCGTGCACCGCCCACCCTCCCACAAATTGACATGGCATGCAATCAAAGAAGGTAAAACACAGTCTTATGCAATATAAAATTGCCAATTCACTTACCATCCTTCTATAAACACAGACAACTTAATTTGTAAAAGAAAAGATCACACCAACTACACAATGAAAAACCTATCAAAGTTCTATAAACACAGACAACTTAATTTGTAAAAGAAAAGATCACACCAACTACACAATGAAAAACCTATCAAAGTAAGTCGTTAACTAGTTTCGTCGGTCCTCGAGACATCATGATCATCATAAGAGGGTTTAGCCATAGTTAAGAGACGCTTCGCCGCCGGATTGGCGATCGCGGTGGAGGATGTCAAAAATACACAGAAAGAAGCTCCTGCCCTTCCTCAGGTAGGTTTCTTTAATAGACTCTTACGATATTCACGCTGAGGTTCGATTCTTACACCTATAGTATTTAAGGAGAACAATCTTAAGCTTAGTTTTATATAAATAATATTGACCTGTATCTAAATCACATTATATTATGACTTAGATAGGCGAATAACATTGTATTACATTTTAAGCATTATACAAACTTACTAGTGGTTTATTTTTCGCTTCTTCCACTAGTGGACAAAAAATTGAAGCGAACAAAATCAATGACACTTTGTTTCTTATTTGATAATCTATAAAACTGTTTATGTATAAAATTTGACTTGTCTAAGTGCTTATTTTGTAAGCCTAAAGAAATAAAGTTATTGAATTTTGAATTTTGACACCGCGACCGCCACGGCCCAAATACATCCTAAGTATTTCTCCTATACTCCTCCTTTACCCTGGCCTTATGTCCCATTTCTCTTGGGGTCGGGCTTCTAGTCCTCATGCATCACTCCGGGCGCTTTTATGTGCTCAAGGTCAACTCTACACCCATCGTCTTCATATCCTTTTGGACGGTTTCAATCCAAGTGGTCGGGGTCTGCCTGGTCTTCTTCATATGTTTTTTCATCTCTACGCATTAACTGACCATACCATCGTAGTCGGTACTCTTTCAGCTTTTCCTGTATGGGTGCTACTTTGATGTCCTTCGCCTCCTGCCCCACCTCATTTTTCATAAATAAAAAGTTCTTTAATATCAATTTTCGAAATGATAATAAATAAGACTTACCCTAGTACCTGATCAGGGAATAATGTAACCATGCTTGAAGCACATTGGGATCCCCAGTCGCCTGCCTGAATGTAGAATTTGTCGAATCCAAGTCTCGTCATAAGATTTCGCATTATGATGCCGATCTGAACTTGGTTCATTCCTGGCATTGTTGCTCCCTGAAATTAATAAATTTTGAAATTAAAGTAGGGATAGCACATGTTCGGGTAGAACATTACATAAACGACGATCTCTGTGGCGCAGCGGGCGGAGGTCCGCCTGCTAAGTAGGTGGTTTCGGGTTCGAGTCTCGCCGCGTGACAAGTATTTGTAAGATCTGCAAAACTATCCTTCATGGATGTGTAAAGGCCATAGACGACGATGATGCTTTAAACTGATGCAACTCCTCTGTTGCTATAGAAATAATAAAATTTTATTAACACGTGTCACTTATCTCATAAGAATTACAAGCTGGAATTGATTAGCCTTTGTATCTCACTATGATTCATCAAAGATAAGATTATATAGAATATAATAATACCTAATGATGTAATTATGACACCTCATTTATTTATTAAGAATATATTATTATTTCGTATAAAATTCTGGCGCTTTACCTCAGAAAATCCATAACCCGGCAAATCAGCAGCGACAACCTCGAAAACAAAATCATATCCATCCTTCTGTGACGTCAGTAACGGTATAACCTTATCGAACTCTTTGGATGAACTCGGCCAACCGTGTAACAATAGCAGAGGAAGAACTTTTACTCCTTCGTTAACTTGCGGCTTGACCTTTATGAAATGTATATCCAACCCTTGAATGTTCGTCTTGTAATGAGGCAATCGGTTCAGTAGATCTATTCGTCGTTTCCAGTCGTATTTCTCGGTCCAATATCGTAGTACAGTATCTAAGTAATCGGTATTGATTCCGTATTGAGACTGGATACCTTGTAGGGGTTTCGTTAGTGGTCTTCTTTTCTTCAACCTCTGCTGTAGATCTAGGATTGCCTGTAAATTAAAATAATATATACAGGTAGGTCCGGTAGGTCCATACTTTGAGGATCAAACGTAGTGGGGTTCTCGAGGGTTCCATTTCAATCTGCAGATGCAGATTGGATTGGTCCCGGTGGGGGTGGGAGCTATGGTTCTGCGTTGTATGTTTCATTTTTAACCTATTTCAAAAAGAGTTTCTATGTTCGGTTGTATGTATTTATTATTTTGTGTTCGTAGATTTCTCCGTCATTTATGGATCTCTATTTTACAGAGAATAATTCCGACTTGGTCCCATAAAAAAAGAGGTCCGATTTATCCCGTCAAGCTCAAAAACAACAATACTTTTGAAAAATCACGACTACCTACAACGATTTTGGTCAATTATTATTGGATTTTAAAAACTTTTCTGTCGTTGTTGTATGTAGGTTGATTTTGAAGTGGGTCGATAAAAGAAAATTGATCCTCGAGTAATTGACATGTGCGCCGTAAAAAGTATCTAAAACATCATCGTTGTCTAAGGTTTTTTTCACTTCTCTTGCTCGAAAAGTGTATCATAATAGTGTAGCTTAGCAGGCCTAAAACTCGAGTTTAATCCCTCGGGCTAAAAAGTAATTTTTCTTTTTAATTTTTGTCTAAAATCATCAGCCAGTACAAAGCATTCGTTCTCTTACATAAAAACTCGACTTCTTGGTGCTCCGTCAACCTTTTTTTTGAAAATAGAACCGTCTTGGTGATGTTTTATGAAGGTTGATTCTTCCCTTCACGGTAGAATGCGAACTCTTTCGTTGCGGGTTAAATAGAGATTTAAAAAAAAAGATGGTATTGGCGCTAAATCTCTAGAATTTTCTTCATTCCAAATCACAAACTTTTACGTTTAACTTCCTGACTTTTACTTCCAAATTGTGAACGTGAAAAATGTCATCAAGTGATAGTGAAGATGCTAATATGCAAATGGAAGAAAAGGGCAAAGAAATAATTATGAATCTGTTGCCGACAAAATCACGTGGAATATATTTAAAGAGTTACGAAAATTTTATGAAATGGAGAGATGAGAAACGTGTGGATTCTTTTACAGAAGGGGTTTTTCTCACTTATTTTGATGAATTATCGAAAAAATTCAAATCGTCGACTCTTTGGAGCACATATTCAATGTTAAGAATGACCTTACAAACGAGACACGACGTCGATATTAAAAAATATGTAAATTTAACGGCTTTACTGAAGAAATTGTCCACTGGATACAAGGCAAAAAAATCTAAAGTCTTGACGACACAAGAAATCGAAACATTTTTAAATAACGCTCCAAATAAACAATACTTGGCAACAAAGGTAACCTACTACTTATGTACTCAACTCAAACTAAATAAATAGATACCTACCTACATACCTAAATTATGTACCTAGGTTATTACGATTAATAACACACTTATTTTTTTGTTCAACAGGTTGCTTTAATTTATGGAATCAGCGGTGCATGCAGAGGAATAGAGCTTGCTAATATAACGCTAGAAGACGTAGAAACGGATACAAACCTACAAGCTGTGAGTCTGCCGAACACGAAAACAAACAAAGAGCGTAAATTTGTCATCAGTGGAGAATACCTTAATATAGTTAAAGCCTATCAGGAGTTACGTCCCACTAATGTTTCAACGTTTGGATGAATATGTCAACTCAGCTGAAGCCGCACTCAGATCTTAATAATGCACGAAACTCAAGCATGAGTCGAGTCTCTCCAACTTTTACTCCACAACAATCAACTCAAAATATTACACACACATCCCAATCACAGAGAACCGAAATAAAATTGCCCGGGAAAAACATATCACTAAACATTCAAAATTGCTCTAACTGCACATTTAATTTTTAATAAAATTTCTGAAAATTGTCTAATTTTGAATTGTTTTATTTTCTCGCAATCGAAGTGAAAAGTAGAGTGTTTTACTCGGGCCAAAACCACCCATTATAACTCGGTCTTGTCATCCTCCCTCGCTACGCTCGGGAGTATAACAACCTCGTATATAATGGGATGGTTTAGTCCCTTGTAAAACAATCTACTATTGTTATAGTGCTTACGCACTTTGGGTATCTCTAGGAAATGAAATAAGTTCCCAAAAATTTCCGGTCTCGGCGGGACTCGAACCCGCGCCCCACCCTCAGTACGGGTGTGCTCTAACCAACTAAGCCACGAAACCCTTAGTCGGTTCAACCGAAAATCTTTGGCACCTCTTACGGACTATAGCGCCGGTGGCTCCACCTACAGGGGTAACATTACAGTTTTAACCAAACCTGCTCAACGACCAAAGTTACATTTGATTCGTTTGATTTTGGGAACTTATTTCATCATCGTTGTCCATGAAAGGGAAGGGCTCTTTCATATGTTTCATTTGAGTCGGTTAATGATGTCGGCAAACTTTGGAAACTTTCCTTACATAGTTTACTTTGACTATAATAGTTGGTTTTATTACTCACTGCGTCTTCAAATTCAATCTTGAACGACCGTATAGATATATTCTCGTCTGTCGGCCTAGCGCCAACACCCCACCATTTCTGTAGTTCCAGTTTTGGTAACGAAGGTGGTTTAATGATGTACGTGTACAGAAGACCGGCTACCAACGCCACCAAAGCCAATAACATGATAGCTAACATATTGGATTACCTGTAACAGAAGGAAATTGGTACACAAAAACTTGACATCCTGAATCAGATGATACCGATAGGTATAGATATCGATAGGCTATGATCGGTGCAATCCCAAAACCTGCATTTTTGTTGCTTTGTGACGGCTAAAACATTATTATTTATTTATTATACATTAAAGAGCGCAGCACTGGTCGTTGACCGGGTACCTACTTCTTGTTGACCTAGAAGGTCTAATAATTTTATTTAGATAATAAAACGGTACCCTCGTTGCGCGATACCGACTCGCATTTGACGTTTTATTCTCCTTCCAATGCGGTCTCTTTTATACGACATGACAGCGGCTCTTTAATTTAAATTTAACTCGAATAGTTTATACTTGGTCTTCCACTTCCTCGTCTTCTACTTTTCCTTCTGTGACGCATGTAGGTACATAGCCGCCCATTTTTGTATCGTAGTTTTTAAGGTCGACATTTTTGGATTCAATTAAAAAATACCTTAGTTTTCAACAACATCTGACTGATTTGTTTTACAAGGCCCGGTTGATTGTCATTTCACTTCACAATCACAACTGGACGTTTATAATAATTAATTAGGTTTAAATACCTCCAGCAAAAAAAACCTGACGAATGGAGGCATTCGTCAGGTTTTTTTTTTGTAAATAAGTCTCAGGTAGGTAAACGTGACCTTGTTTGTCGGATAAATAAGATACCTATCTACTACCTACCTGCCTTTATTATAGGTACCTACGAAACGAAATTCCTTTTTACACGGGATCCCGGTTATGACATGACATGACACATCCTAAGCCGGTATATTAATTAAATATTATATATTTTAACAAGGGACCAAACCACTTCATTATAGACGACGTTGTTTATACTCCCGAGCGTAGCGAGGGGGAATGACAAGACCGAGTTATAATGGGTGGTTTTGGCCCGCATGAAAAAGAACACTCTTTATTTCGAGTGTGAGAAAATAAAACAATCAAAACTTACCTTCAGTAAATATTCCACACCGATTTTACTTGTCTACTTCATGAATAGTATCGTTAGTCTCATAATACCATATTTCAAATGTTGCGCAACAGATAAATGGAATCATATTGATTATTTCTTGGCCATTCTGTCCCATTTGTATATTATTAAATTAATTTTCGCTTGATGACATTTTCAATTAAATCAGCCAAGTTCATCTTCAGTTAAATTTCCCGAGATTTTGCGCTGATTGATACCATTTTTTTTGTGTCTTCGTTACGCGCAAAGTTACTACCTACTTACGCATTCTACCATGGAGAAAGAATCACCATACAAAACATCCAACATAGACCAAAAAGGCGCTTTCAGTTCCATTTTCAAAAATAAATTCAAATGAAATGTATGTTCTTTGTAAATGGAACACCAAAAAGTTAAGTCTTTATGCAATATGACGAATGTATTGTACAGGCTGATGATTTAAAAAGAAAAATAAAAAATACCTGTTATAATTATAAATATAATGTTATAAGGTATTTTTTACCTTAAAACTAATTTTACGCCCCCTAAGCTACGCTATATTGACAGACTTTTTGAGCAAGAGAACTGAAAAAGGTATTTTATCTTACCCGTTTATAAAATAATCTAAATATTTCAACGTTTGTTTTGATTGTCTATAAACTTTAGCGGATCTTTTAATAACTACCTCATACAGCAATTTGTGAATTGCGTTGTGGGCTGCGTTATTAATATTATTTATGTATACCTAATCTAGTTATATTCCTTACATTTTGTAGCCTGTAAAAAAGTCCTTAAAAATATAGCTATAACTTTACATTGTATTGTTATATGTAGCAGATCTGGTTCAGTTCTCTAAAATATATGTATATTGTTTTTATGTTAGGCAACTATTATTTTGTAAACATGACATTGTAGTAACCTCGTTATGGTTTCACATAAGAGATAACTGTACTTACTAGATAGTACGTGAACTACAACAAATTAATTATTAAACACAAAGCCATACCTACTTCATTACATTACAATGTATTGCTACTAATCGAGGTTAAAATGATTAGAGAGGATTCTTTGAAATGATCATACTTAACAATAATTTTTTCAGTCCGACAAACCGATCATTGTATACGGGATTCAAAGTAGTCCGTAGTCCGGCGGTGCTATGTGAAACTTTCAATGTAGCCTTTGGTCGGGTCACTAGGAAAGAAGGCTGTTACCAGCTTCCACAATTATCATATTCTCAGCCTATCCACTGCTAGACATAGGCCTCCCCTAATACCATAGCGCCCTGTCTTCAGCTTGACGCAATACAAGCTAGCAAATACATTAAGTGATGAAACGAAATCATATCAAGAAAGTCTTTTACTCCATAGATGATTATATTAATGATGTTAATGCTTGGCCAAATGTCGCCCAGTTCCGCACCGACAATAGTATTTAAGGAGAACAATCTTAAGCTTAGTTTTATATAAATATTGACCTCTATCTAAATCACATTATATTATGACTTAGATAGGCGAATAACATTGTATTACATTTTAAGCATTATACAAACTTACTAGTGGTTTATTTTTCGCTTCTTCCACTAGTGGACAAAAAATTGAAGCGAACAAAATCAATGACATTTTGTTTCTTATTTGATAATCTATAAAACTGTTTATGTATAAAATTTGACTTGTCTAAGTGCTTATTTTGTAAGCCTAAAGAAATAAAGTTATTGAATTTTGAATTAAAAACCCGACGAAACAGAAACTCGTAGCACAGATTAAAACCTTCATAATTATCTAACCTAAGTACTAGTATTATTATAATATCTGTGCCTAAGCATAACATTAGAAAGACCACCGATTTTCTTCAAACATGTTTATGAACAGTTTATCACTATTCTATGAAAAAAGCTATTTAAAATCCACGAAAAGTACGTATCATTAAAAATTGGCTCATCCATTTGGGAAGCTATGATGCCATAGACGAACATACGCACATTACGCAGCACGTAAAACTTAGTTTTTATTTTATTTTCTGGTTAATTATTAGATATGTATTTTTCAAAGAACATTTCACTTATTTATTATAGAGTTTCGTCAAGTCTTGTGCTGTAATGTGAAAGATGAAAGAATAAGATTTTAAAAAATATAAGAATATGAGAAGTAAATACCTTCTTTTGCTCATAAGTACTTGCCACGACTTCGATATTATGGTCTTTTTGCCCTCTTTTGGCAAAATCCTCCTTCGTCTAACCTTTTCAACTTATCTCTATCCCTCGCTAACCTTATACATGATTTCCCTAATAGTAGGTAATCTTTTAGCTCGTCCGTCCTCCTCCAACTTTTACTGTTTATTTGTCTTTTCCTCTACCTGTATGTCCAGTACAGCATTTCAGTTTGTTTGCGTTAATTGTGACGTTTTCTATTTTAGTTACGAAACATCTGTTTGTGTCGGATGTTTTCAACTAACGTTAGTACAAACACAAATCACATGCTTAAGTACACAAGCACCGGCTAGACAAAAAACTCGAGGAACAAGTATTTTTTAACGTTAGTTAATGAACTTACAAAACTAAAAGACATCCTTCATAAAGATCTATCGCTGTAGGTAGGTATTTATTTATTTTAGGTGTTTATAAAAAAAACTCCATAAAAATATGTATTTAAATACAAAAACATAAATAATCTAATCCCGTCAATTCGCGCCACCAAGTTAAAAGCTATAAACCAATTTCCGAAGGAACCCGTCCTTTATGTATGTTTTAAATAAATGAAAGATGAACTTTTCTTAAAACTAAAGCAATTAAAGAAACAATAAAATCACGGACACTTACTGTTTGGTTTCCAACGCCAAAAATTGCAAGACATTAAAGGTAGGCTATCTCTAACAAAAACACTGTATAAGAAACAAGTGCGCGATGAGAACGTTTGTTGTCGACTGCGGGTGTCGCCGAAATTTAGTTTTGACTTTGACTACCGGCGAAGCGCGGCAGGCGGCGTCGTTGTGTAGAGTACGTCGTACCCGTCAAGGGCATAGCTAGCTTACTACTACGAGGGGAAGACTGCCTCTAGGGGGGAGAGGGGGTCATTCATTACGGTGACGATGACGACGGTGACTATGAATGAAGTTTGTATTAAGAATTGGCACACAACAAACAGCATGCGACCGAGATGTTCCCCGTTTCTGACACTTGTGTCTTGCGGCTTGCGGGGTTGTAGTAACTTATGGAAGGGAAGGAACTTGGTAACTAGGATTTGCGGGCAGCTTTTCGCGTTGTAGGTACCGGTTTAGTATGTAAGGTACCTAACACAACTAAGGACCATAATATGAAATGATCCGTATATTTCTTGTTCTTGCTTCTGTAACCGTTTCGTCTTATATTCGCATTTTTAATAATTTTAGTAAGTACAGTGCGCAGGTATTATATCTAACTAGTTTCTGCCTGCGGCTTCGCATGCGTTGTTTCTATTGAAACGTTTAAAGGCTATTTCTATCCCATGGGAATTAAAACTGAAGAAAAATTTGCACACAGGTATGTGCAAATTTCAATCGTTCCGATCCGCTCATTAGTTTTGGCATGAAAAAGCAACAAACACCCATACATGCAAACTTTCGCATTTATAATATCAGTGTGATTATCTATAGGTAAAGTTGGTGACCATGCGTGTTAATCTTAATGACCTTGATTCGCATTATCAGTAAATTCGTTGCTTTACCTGCATACTTATCTGTAATTCTGTATCTGATTCGATATTTTAGTTGAAAGATTTCGGCTGGAAACAAACGAAATATTTCGTAGATCTGAATATTTGTTGACTAACAGATCACTCGAATCTCCCCTTATTTAGATTGTCTTGCTAAACAATGCAGAGCAATGACCGATACCTATACTGATTATAGTTATAACGGGCTTATCGTGTTCCTTTGTTTATTACCCGACGTGATGTTTATGTTTACGTACCCTTTTATAGAATGGGAATCAACTGGGCTACTTTGAGCCCGGTTTTCTTATAAAATTAGTAGTTAATGAAATGACAGAAGTTTAGGCACAGAATATAGATAAAAACCAGGCCACGGCCGCACTGCAAGATGGTTGGTTCAATGGAAGCTAGTCGCTTAGCGTAATTACTTCGACTGGCCGCATCAAGGCGACCATAGAAGTTAAAATGCAGTAAAACAGACATCGCCTTGCTTCAGCGAGGGCGACTGGGGCGGGTCCCGTACAATTTCATACGTTTTATTTCCCATATACCATCTTGCAGTTATAACGGCCGTTGCGTTAGGCTTAACCTCTCCTTCGTCCTTTGTGTAATAATTAAAGGAAACTATATATGTATATCATTTTAGATCCGTCCTACATTCCTGATCGGCATTGTATTCTCCAAAGAAGAAGTTCTAAGCGGGAAACCAGAACCAGACAACGTGGAGAAGGTGAAACGCCGGTACACAGACGGAGATGCTATAGCTGAGGCGGAGCCGCAAGGCAAGGCCCAGAATGCTATGCAGTGCTATTTGCACTCTCAAGCAGTGTCGGATAAGGTAAGATAAATTTATAGATGCATATTGAGAATCGAAATTGGAAGATGCCCTAAGCGAGGAACCAGAATCAGACAGCGTGGAGAAGGTCAAACGCCGGTACACAGACGGAGATGCTATAGCTGAGGCTGAAGCGCAAGGCAGGGCCCAGAATCATATGCAGTGCCATTTGTACTCTCGGGTAGTGTCAAATAAGATAAGATGGAAAAGCTATGACGCCGAAGGTCATAGCTTTTCCATCTTATCTTATCTATATATAGGTAAAATTATTTGATCTCTGCTTGTATTGTTATTATAAATTAATATCTTTCTTCTCCGTTGGCTAAAGTCGACTTGTTAAGGGTGATGTTAATGTACCTACTGTGTTAATGACCTTTAATGTATTTTTTTCCTTCCAGTCTGTAGCCGATTGCGTGGAGGCTCTTATTGGTACCTACCTGCTAAGCGGCGGAGTCAAGGCAGCAGTAAAATTTGTGGAATGGATGCGGATATTCCCCGCGAAGGTAACCGAAATATTTATTAACTAGCTGTGCTCGCGGCTTCGCCCGCGCATAGTTCCCGGCGTTTATCAAAAAGAAAAAGCCTTCTCTTTAATAGATTTACTTTATTAGACTTTAATAGATTTCGCGGATTTTTCGCGGAAGAATAAAGGTTGTCATTGGGATGTCATGTCCGGTCTATGAAGGGTCTATACCATTTTTATTTGACAGACTCATAGCGCCTTTTTTCACGGCACCCTAATTATTGAACTTACCTTTGTTACCCGCTGTAATAATAGCTTCTTCCGTGTGCAGTCTCGTCAAAATCGAAACAGACAATGTTTTTAAAAAATTGTGTTTTCTTAAAAGTACCGGTTTACTTTCATATCATCATCGGCCTTTATTAGTCCACTGCTGGACAGAGCGCTATAGCGCTCATTAGGGGAGGCCTATGTCCAGCTGAGGACTAATATGCATGTAGTAAAATGCCATGCCAGTGTGCTAAAACATTACTGTTTTTACAGGACAAGCTAGCAGAGTTACTAAACAAACCTGTCCCCACGGTTATCACGGAAAAGAAAGCGGCCCAAAGAGATATCGACTTCCTTATGGATCACTGCCAGAGCAACATTGAAGAGATTCTGGGATACAAGTTCAAAGACCCTGCGTTTTTGTTGGAGGTAAATAAACGGCACTCAGAAATTATTTGGATAGGTAACTTACAATCGACGACCGATGTGGCGCGGCGGGCGAAGATCCGACGCAGGAGGTTGCGGATTCGATTCCCGCCTTGGCATAAATGAAGGTACGATCTGCAAATTTGTATCCAATATTTTGTGTATTTAAAAAAATTATATCAGTCATCTAGTACCTACCCATAACACAAGCTCTGCTTAGCGTTAGGGCTAGATGATGCTGTATGAATTGTCCAGCATTATTTATTATTATTCATTACTAAACTATAATCTAGGCTATGCAGATTACTTGTAACTACATCTACCTACATACTTTACTGGTTCACTGCTGGATGCAGGCTTTCAGCTACTAAGCCTTAACATATGGGGGGTAATGCCCATAGTCTCCACGCTGGGCGTGCTGTGGTGGTTGGGGATCGCAGTTTGGTGGTAGAATGGTTCTGCAGATGGAGCTGCTGTCCACCCCCCAGTTTACATCCCGAAGGCCTCGTTTACGGAGACGCGATGCATCGCGCGTTGCGTTTGGCGGGGCGCGGCCTGCACTGGATTCAAAACTGTAACAGGTCCTATTCTGTACATTGAAGACATTTTCTTTTTGGTGCCCTCCAATTCCTATTGTCGATACTCGAACCAAAACTGTAATGGTTTTATTTCTTATCGGTCTGTCTGTTTCTTAGCCGCGCATCACGCCTGAATCCATCCACTACTGGATGGATTCAAATGAAACTTGGCATGGATACTTTTATATCAGAATTCAGTACGATTCCCTTGGGAGAGGGGATGAAAGTCATAATGTGTACTAGGTACTGTTATTCATTAACGCGTTGTCCGATTTCATTCATTCTTTTTTTGTTAGAACCTGTTGCAAGGTCGTAAAAACCATTCAACATCTTCATCAGCCCTGTCTGCAGCTTGCCGCATCCAGCATTTGCCTGCAGTCTTTTGCTGGTCGTCATCCCACCTACTTGTAATAATAATAATAAGTTATAGTTTGCCGAGTCGCGGTCTCCACTCAAGAACACGTGTACCCCGGAGTTTTCGGTTCTTCACAAGATATGGCCGACCCACTGCCATTTCAGCTTGCTCATTTCAAATAGATGTAACAAGCTCAGAAAATTGAAAAAAATTCGCGTTATTTCCAATTAATAGTCTCTTGTTGTTAGACTCACACTTCCTTTTTACTCTTTTCGTAAATTACAAAGTCAGTTCAGAATTCTATACTATAAAATAATGAGGTAGTATTGTTTGAAAAAACTAAGTAATCGTTATCAAAGGTATATGAAACGAATATGGTTCTCACTAACGAACCATGATGACGCTAAATTAGGAATTTATAAAGGGTAAAAGACGTTTTTACTGTTTTCTATAAAGTAGTAATCATATTCATTAATGTCTTGGTTTGCCTTATATTATTTCTTCCTTACTTATATACCATGACGATGCATTTGAATTTTTTACCTAAGTTGGTTAATAATTTAAATGCATCGTTTTGTATTCCACAAATATGTTTTGTTTGGTTTCAGGGTTAAATTTTAACTAGGTATTTTACAGAATAGATGAGTATTATTTATTCACGCGTTTGTTCATCTCTCATGTTAATAGGCGGACAATAAGTACCAATAGGTGAGGTGAGCTTAAGTTATCTATTGTATTTTCAAATTAACCAGCACAAGGCGATATTGTGTCTACGTTACAATAACATTCATAACAAACCTACTACATTTGTTTTGTTTAGTGTTTATGTGTCAATGAAATACGCACTTTACGAGTCCTATTGATATTTATTTACCTTGTATAGACGATATTACGTTAAGCCGTTGTCCCACCGCCACGCACGGAGGGCTATCATTAAAATCTGTTGGGAATTGACGAAGGAATCACCAAAATGGTTGTAGCTAGTGATTTTTTAAATGTAGGTATTATTTTGTTTGCTTCACGGGATAAATACTTATAGTCCTATATATTTTTGATGAGACCAATTCGGGATTATTTTTTAAACCTACCTACTTAACGGAGAAACCGATGAACATACATAGAAAAGGACATTCAGCCGAATATAGAACCTCCTCCTTGAAGTCGGTAAAAACAATGGTGGTTTAGAAACACGTGGGGTTCAAAAACAGGTCACATTAAATGTCATTAAAAACTCTTTATTTTCCCAGGCCGTATCCCACGCTTCATTCATACGCAACCGACTCACGCGCTCATACGAGCGTCTCGAATTCCTCGGCGACGCCATCTTGGATTTCCTGATAACGTCATACATCTTTCAAAACAACCCTAATTTGAAACCTGGCGAGCTTACCGACCTAAGATCCGCATTGGTCAATAACGTCACATTCGCAGCGTATGTCGTTAAGCTCGGATTGCACAAGTAAGTACCAAATCAGTTTCGTGAGGTAAGGACATCGTCTTAACTTAGTAATTTCGTAACTATAATTCTTCATAGCAAGAAATAAAGTGCTTTTTACTTCTGTTCTTCATTTATGTAACATGTAAAAAGATAGAATGGCGAATGCGATTCAATGCAAAACGGAGTGTGAAAGGACCTCCCACTCGACTCTGAATTGTAGCGGTTGCCATTGTGGTAGGTAGGAACCGCTATTCTTGACGTCGTTTGGGGGAGGCCTATGTTCAGCAGTTGAAGTATTGATGATGACGATGTAACAAAATAGTGGCACATGTTATAGTACATTACTGACGAGATCAGTAACTGTTAGTTCATAATAATCTGTGCCTAAACATAAAAGAGTTGTCCATACTAATATCACATTAAGGTACGTATTAAGAAAGCTTACTTATGATCATTGATGTATGCTTGAGCAACGCTTATGGCATTGAAAATCGTTACTCAACTATAGATCGATGACTGAGTAAGCTTTCATAATACGGGCCCAATATTGGATGTGTGGATGAAGAAGAAGAAAAATATTTATTTTTACCCAAAAATACAAACAGACTTACATACTAGGTAGGTACTATTATTAAAGGTAAAACTATACAAAGAACAAGAAAAACTAATAAAAAAAAATATTAATAAAAATAGGGTAAAAAAGGGTCCCCACCTCAGCATGTGTAGCATTTGGCTAAGCCCAATGTTACGCTGTGTTTTGTGGATGGATGTTTGTTACATCTTTACGCCAAAACTTCTGAACGGATCTGGCTGAAATTTAGTTATACAGGTAGTTCTAGGCCTGGAATAAAACATAGGCTTACTTGTTCCTGGACTGGTTTCCGCAACTAGGCCACAGGTGGGCCCTTTTTGCATGACGGGTAGGGGGCTGCTAGTCTAACCACCCGATGTCCTCTAGGAAGGCCAAGAGCTCGCTGACGCCGGTGCATGCCTCCCTAGGTGTCCATAAAACACAGGCTACTTTTTATCCCATAATTTAGTTCCCATTGGATAGAAATAACCACAATCAACGCGTGCGAAGCCGCGGGCGGAAATTAGTTATGAATACGAAAGTAACTCTGACTGTCGGTCTGTCACCTTAAATCGCCTAAACGGATCTCAATGAAATTTGGCAGGTGAGTGTTTTTCAAGAAAAAATCCCGCGGCCATTTTAGTGGAACAAAATTTTTTCAACGCTATATTTATAAATTCATTCGGATGCACTGCCTAACTGCGTTGCGTCTAAGCATAGACCAATTAATTGGTCTGTGGTTTAAGGGATTTCTTTCTAGAAAAGCATTCTAGATGGCACTTTTTATTCCGGAAACGCGCGTGTGAAACCCGAGTAGAAGCTAGTATGCAAAAAGCAGTTTATTTCTCACAATAACTTATTTTATTGACATAATTCAGAGTGAGAAATAAAACTGCTTGTTTTAGTTTAAAAATTATGACTAAGAGGGTTTTAATATAATTTTGTCTATAAGATCTTAACTAGCTAAATGTCCCGTTCTTCGGTTTTGTGGAAGTATAATATTGATTCTAATTAAATTCACAGATATATCTGCAAAGAACTGAACCCGCAACTCGACAAGGCTGTAATGGCATTCGTGGACCATCAAGTGGCGAGGAACCACGAGATCGTGGAGGACGTTCTTTATCTCATTGACGAAGAAGAATGTCCGATGTCTGAATATGTCGAAGTTCCAAAGGTAAAAAACATAAATAAAACTGCACTTAATTGCTAATTTTACTTTTTATTGCGAAATTTAATCATTGAAAAGTAGATACTTTTAGACTCAACCGCGAAATTTCTTAACGAGACGTCACCGTTCACCGAATTATCAAGAATCTTTAGCGGAATATATCTTTTTTAAAAGAAAGAAAACAAATTATTTATTAGATACAATACAACACACAAACAACAAAAATGATGGTTTTGTTTCATGCAAATACATTCTTAATTTTATTTTGATTGAAGGAACAGAACAGAAGCACTTTGAGTTGACAAACTGAACGGTGACGGTACAGAAAAAGGGCAACGTTTTTATCACCCGGAATAGGCAATTTGAAGTTGCAAATTGTTTTCATCCTAGTCAGTGATTAGTTTTTATGAACTTTTTCCTGTATCGTACTGTAACCAAATCAATAAAGTTTATTTATTTAAAAAATATTGTTTCAGACGCTAAGCGACGTGTTCGAATCGTTAGCGGGAGCGATCTACTTAGACAGCGGCGGTGACCTGCAAAAGGTCTGGTCCGTATACTACCGGATAATGTGCAACGAAATTTACGAGTTCTCTATGCGTATCCCAAGGCAGCCTGTTACCATACTATACGAGATGGTTCATGCTTGCCCTAAATTCGGGTGAGTAAGAAATAAAATGATATCCCAAAAAACGATTTCAGCGGGACTTGAAACCGTGATCTTTCTTAGGTGAGTAGTAGAGTAAACAAAAATAAACTTTGTTTCAGTGACTCCAAACTAGTAAACCCAGATTTGCCGGGTATCTCCAAAGTAAGCGTGCCCGTCACATTCACGAAGAAAGACAAAATGTGCACCGTACACGGGATCGGCGGGAACAAGTCTCAAGCCAAGCGTGCTGCGGCGAAACTCGCCTTGAAAATACTTAATGCATAATCTCTAGACCACCTTAAGACGAACTCTGTAGCGCGGCAGACGGTGCGGAACCTTCTGCGACGCAGCAGGTTGCGGATTCGATTCCCGCCTCGGGACAAGTGTTTGTAAGATCTACGGATATTTGTTCCGAGATTCGTGTAGTTTTCCGACTGTTTATGCATGATAAAAATATTATACCTAATTTAAGATATCTAGTACCCATAAAACAAGCTCTGCTTAGCTTGGAGATGTTTGAATTTATTGTACAGCACATATTATTTATGAAACTTGTAAGGTTTTAGATCTGAATGGAGTCTAGATGAGAACTGAACGTAATTTTGCATGCGAGGTTTTTTTTAATACAAGATTGTGCACCGAGGGCACAAATCAGTGGCTTACGTCACGGGCGACATTAAATCCCGAGCGCAACTCGGGATTATTGAACATATTTGTAATTGGTTAGTTATAATCAGATTAGTTACTCAATAAATAAATTCAATACAATATTTACGAGCGAATCGAGATTAAATGTTTGGTTACGTGTTTCGCGGCATTGGCTTTGTTTTCGTCTTTTGAACAGATTACAGAGGTTAGTTCGAATTTCGAAAAAGATCTCGCTGTTCGGATAGGTTTAATTTTTTTCAAACATATTTTAATGTTCCAAATTCAAACTCATTATTCTCTTGTGAGTAATTTTCATTATTCCCATGGGAGTACTGACTTTGAATTTGGAGTCTCAAAATACGTATGAAAATGTTGACCAAGGAGACTCTAACCAAGGAGACTCTAACCAAGAGATCTCATTCGATTTGTTTCGTTTTTCAGTACAATAAATAAATAATCACTTGCTCCCATCTACACTAATATTATAAAGAGAAAAGATTTGTTTGTTTGAATTGAATACTATATTGAATAACTTGAGGACCGATTTGAAAAATTATTTCACCATTAGAATCCTACGTTATCCCTGATGAACATAGGCTATAGAATAATTATACCCGTGCGAAGCCAGAGCGGCACCGCTAGTGATGTATAATGTGCGTTTTACGAGCATAGTGTGATTTTTTTAATTAATTGGCTCCAACGTCAATAATTTTACATGGTCAATTTTATAAAGATATTTGAATTGGCTTAAACCTCAATATACATGGTCGGGCATGCATGAGCTGTCATTCTTATTTTATTTTGGTTTTGAAAATAATAATCTACCTACTTAGGTATCTTTATTAGTTATTTTATAAAAGACTAGCAGCGCCTTGCGGTTTCACCCGCGTAGTTCCCGTTCCCGTGGGAATTCCGGGATAAAAAGTAGCCTATGTTCTATTCCAAACTATAATCTATCTCTGTGCCAAATTTCATCCGGATCCGTTCAGCCGTTCTGGCGTGATAAAGGAACAAACATCCATCCATCTATCCATCCATCTAAACTTTACGTTTATAATATTAGTGAGATTAGCGAGATTAAATTATTTACCCAAAAACACAAGAACAATAAGAAAAAAACACTAAAAAAGTTGATATAAAAGAACACCCAGGAGTAAATAGAGTCGATTCTCACTTTAAGAAAAACATGTTTCGTAGGTTCAACACATCTCCGCCCGCGAAATAATTGCAGCGGAACTGCAGTAGTTTCACCATGACTTGTCCGTTGTACGGCAAGCTGAACAGAGTCGAAGCTCCCTGTTACGTACGCATATATTTGACTATGATTCTATCTCTCTCCCGGCGATTTGCTCAGACGCTACATCTACGCGTCCTGTCCGTCATTTAGCTGCAATATTCGCGGGTTTCTTGTGGTAGTATACAATTTATATTCCGCTACTCGAACGGCGACAAAATTATGCGCAGCGAACTTTCTTTGCGGTTTCGCTGCTATTATTTCGCGGTGGAGATGTGTATATATTAGTCCACTGCTGGACATAGGCCTCCCCTAATGAGCGCCCTGTCTTCAGCTTGCCGCATCTAGTATCTACCAGCAGTCTTTCGCAAATCTTCATCCCACCTGGTCGGAGGGCGTCCTACACTACGTTTACCGAGTCGCAGTCTCCACTCAAGAACACGTTTACCACAGCGGTTATCGGTTCTTCGCGAGATATGACCGGCCCACTGCCACTTCAGCTTGCTAATCCTTTGAGCTATGTCGACAATATTGGTTCTCTGTCGGATGTATTCGTTGCGAATCCTATCCTTCAGAGAAACTCCGAGCATAGCTCTCTCCATAGCTCGCTCGCTGTTTGGTATCGGTGGTATTGTATTAATGAGCGCAGACCTTCAAGTTACTGAGTATTGTCAAGGTACCATTACAGTGACTATGACTGATTTCGATACGATTTTGTATCAACCAAATATGTTCGAAGAAGTAGGGGTTGTTGGTATGTTAAAGATATCGACACAAAATTATTTTGTAAGCGTAAATTAGGTGTAGGTACGTTATCTTGGTAAAATTTATACTCTTCTCCTTTAAGGAACGAAATTAAATGTTGATTGTGTACTTAGGTACGTACACAAGTTATTTCGTAATAATTCATGTAGGTACCTAAGCAATGAACGTAATGCCTATTTTTTATAATTGGTAAGGTATCGCACCGTGGCGTCTCGCGATGTTGAATGCTCTCTTCGCATGTTTGTGCTAATTTTACTAGTACAAAATGACACTCGAGCACATGTTATGATGTCAATAATATGATAGAGCCCTTCATGTCAGGACCTATTAATATAAACGTGTCTTCAATACTCTGGTCTAACTACAAAACTGCGCATGGTACAGTTGAGTGCATAATGTATATTACTGTAAGAACTAAATTGAAAACTTTAGAAAAATTACGACTTGCTACAACAGTTTCGATCATAACTTAGTCAATTCTTAATAGATTTGGATGATTCTTGCGCTAAACTATGTTATATACCTTATTTATTTTAGTACTAGCGCTCGCAAACGGTAAGAAAGGTAAATGTTTGTGTTAATTGGATTCGGATTTTGTCAGGGATAGTATGTTTGTGTGGCGCGGTACCTTTACATAGAAACTGTTGTATTTTGACTTTGTCGCATTATGGCGAAGTAGGTACCTACTACAAATTTATAGATATTTTATAGAGAATATAATGTAAACGTTTATTCATTTCCAAATTATTATATTTATTTGTCATAATTTGACTTTAGGTTTACCTATTGGTCGTATGGTGTTAATCTGTTTGATGGAATCAGAATATATGTGTTATTTATTGCAAAATGTTTTATTTTACCTATCCGCATACACAATTCATATTCCCTGTTGATTTGAGACCTTTCCTTCAATATAATAATAAATCATTTATTATCTATGTATTATATTTTGTATATCAGTTATCTACTACCCATAATACTCTGCTTAGCTTTGGGCTTTTAGATAATGTTGTGTGTGAATTGTCCAGCATTATTTATTTACTTTTCTTCACAAAGTAGATACAAAATTTAGGCATTTCACATGAGAGAGAGAACTTTGCTGGATTATAGCTAGTTGATATAGCAGTACTATGTATTACGTAGTGATTGATCGGAAGTTTACGACGGTCTATCTACTTTTGGAGATACAGTCACATCTCTTCAGGAGTACAATAAGAAAAGGAAAGTAAATTCACACAAATACTCCCTAACCTTTTGACATTAGTGCACCAATCTTATCTTTGTCAGCTCCACCCAGCAGCGTTGCCAGTAAGTAATTATCCAGCAGAGCTGGTCTTCTAATACAGGACCGGAATAGATCGTTAAGTGCAAAAGCGGCCAAACTACTTTTCATAAAATATAACTGCTACTTGACTGTAGTACAGTCAAGTACTGTGAATACTAATTATATTTTAAAGTTTTTTTAAAATTTGCATCTGTTTCTGCTAAAATTTACTTTTGACATCTGCTTCCGCTGCTATGATACTTCCGTTGCATCACTGGTAGGTAGGTAGTTACATAAAGATTTTGTTCCCACGTTAAATGGATTTTATTTTAACACATTACAATAAAATTACAAGAAGTAAGTGCTGGGCCTCTTGTAAGCAAAGGTGTTCATTTTCTTGTAATGGTGGACGCGTTTGGGCAGAGGGAAACGGATCTTGCTGTTGTGGAATTGCTTGACTTGCGGCCGGCGGCACGCAGCAGCTTTGATTACCTCCACTTTGATGATCTGAAAATAAATGAGTATGATTTACTTTTTTTTCTATAGCCGCCATTCCTCCCACAGCTCCTCATCCTTCCACTTAATGTGATCAACCGCGAATTCCTACTCTTTTAATTAATTTAAAACGCAGTCCACAAGTATATTTTCGTGAATTTGTCTGGTCTATTTTTTTTTAGAGTTTTCTTCCCTCTGATGGGCTTAAGGTTCCCTCTAATCTTTTCACTATTTGTGATCTATTTACTTAGTATGTAATTTTTGATCCAATATAACTGACGATTCTCATCTACTTATGTGGAAAGTTATCATAAAGATGGCACATCAAAAGCAAAATTCGTAATAGCTGATTGGCACAAAAATGTTGCTGTCCAGCACATTCCATCATGAATTAATCCTTACAGCAGAGCTGATTCAAAAACAAGGTTTCCACTGAAAGAGTACAAGAGGAATAAGATAGTGGCAGGGTAATCGTCAGTTGCAAATACAGCGCGCTTTAGCATTTTCAATTGATCTCATTGGCCGATGGTAGCGTGCGAGTGTTCCATGGCGATTTCATAGTAATGTATGTATCTCTCTGGCCGCTAGTGCGCACCTGGCCTTTGTTATTTTCTTTTGGTGTAGCAAGGAGTATCTTTTTCCAATGGTTAAATTAATTAGGTAATAAAAGTTCACCTGGATGGAATGAGCACGTGCTCTGTGCCTGGCCCCCATATCACGGTAGCACTGAGTGACAGCACCGCCTACGCTGAGGTCACGGTACTCGCGGTACATGTTGTGAACTCCAGAACGGGACTCATAACGCAGCCAAATGCCAAAGTTCTTGATCTTGATGGGGCTCCTCTCTGCGATTTCCTGTAATTGAGATTGAACTTGGAGATAATTGGGACAAAATTATTACCACTCACTTTTGGAAACTTGATCAATATTTTCAAAACTGATTGCCAGTAGGCTCTTTCTTATCTCTTTAATGTTGAATTTTGGAATGATTTGTTTAGGTCAACATCATAGGGATAGACAAATTGCAAGAAAAATCGCGTCAAACACAGGTGTTGACGCGACGTGATTTTTTTGTGGTTAATAATTTTTTCTGCATGCCTCAAGCAATAAAAGTAATGGATAAGTAATGCCGCAAATCGTAAACCATTTTCAATGAACTCATGATAAAACCAACTTTCAATATTTTGAATTTTTGGAGCATTAGGGAAAATAGAGATTATTGTACTAAAAAACAACATTTTCCCAAATGTAAAATAAAAATATCTCCAAGCTTGTATAATAAAAATTAAAACCACAAGATTTTTTTTATCTTTCTCCAACCCGCATTGAACCACCATAAAGGTAACGAAATTCATTACAAATAGATATTGTATTCATTTACAGGTTATTGTATTCATTACAGGCTAGGGGCTATTCAAACTAAAATTGCAAAATATCCAATACCTTTCATTTTCAATATTAAATTTCTGTTTTATTTGTAATTTATATTTTTCTAAAAATCAATTGGATTCCTGCTAAAGTAAAAGATGAAGAAAGAAAAAAAAAACAATATGCTCCTTTAGTTTTGTCAATAATGAAGGATGACTCCTTTCACAAATTTTCTCTAACACTCATTGTTTGGGAATTGGCCATTCACTTTCTCAAAAAGCCACCCATATTCTAAAGGCACTTATTAATATTATATATTGAAAATACTAAAATGATGGTTACCTTGATGGAAACAATTTCACCAGTGGTCTTCTTGAATTTCTTCAACTGTCTCAAGAAATACCAGAAACGGGATTTGGCAACGATGTAGTCTGGAGAGAAGATCCTCATTTTGTATAGAGGAGGCTTGGGCTCACTTTCTGAGGGGAGCTTGCGTCCAATGACTTCAAATTCTTTCAACTGAAAAATTATTAGACAAATATGATTATATCAGATAACTAGTTTATTAACTACAACACAAGTTCTGCATAACTTGGGGCTCAATGAACCCTAATTTATTTTGCATTTTTATTTATTTGTTTTATATTTTGGGCTAGCCAGTATTCAGCCCAACTTTGAGAAGCCGACGATTGAGTGAGAAAAGAATGTAAGTATCCTTTTACAAATATAATGATAGGAACGAGTAGTACATAGGACAATCACAACATGACATAACCTCAAAACATTATTTACCTGCACTTGGCCAAAATTAGGAAGGGCATTTCATCGGGCAGGGGTTAAAAACTTCAGGATATCTATGATATCAGAAATTATAGAATAAATGGGTAATGGAAAAGGAACACAGCTCGCACGACTTCATGAGATGCGGCGACAACGTGTACGGTTCACCCAAGGAACTGAGTTTTAACACATTTTTATACACTCATTTCTCACTTTTTGGCAGAACAATGAAATGTTTCATGCTGATACACTAGTTTTACACATAATTCACAAAACTTACCTCTCCTTTAGCCTTCATTTTTACAGGTTTTTCTCAAAGAACCTGTCAACGGAAACGAATCACTATCGCGAAAGAAAGAAAGATGGCCGAGCGAGTGAGTGAGCCCCACCCTTAGAGTATAGGTATCTAGAGACGGCGTATTGTTCTATAGGAACTTTCGGTTATACAAATATGATCTAAATCGATATTGTACTCATAAACTTATAGCTATCTCGTTTTATCTTACCTACAATAACCAATGTAAAAAGAGACATCAATATAATGTGCGAAACCTATTTTTGGCAACATTGAAACGTGACGTCATAGCAAAGCATGATTGAGGCCGGTTCGCCATTTTACTTTCAGGTATGTAAACTGTCAACGAGAGTTGCATTTACAGTAAAAATGCTAAAATTATTTGAGTTCGGGACTTTTTCATGTGAATACTTATATAGTAAGCGAAAGAAAGCTAATAGGAAGATGCCAAACAGCAGTTTGGTAGGTTGCGGCTTAAAAACAAGTGAAAATCGTCCAAACATAACATTACACCGGTACGTATTCTTATTTTGCTAAATTACCAAATAATACAATAAATACCTTATGTGTTGGCTTTCATTCGGTATGAATTTTATGTAAACTATTCCTAGTTTACATAAAATTCATACCGAATGTAGCTTATTTTTGTAAGTTTTAAGTGTAATTAAAGAAAACATGAAACTGTTTGTTTGGCGATAGTGTTGTACTTCAAGGCATTTTTCATAGGTATCGATGTTTTCAAGTGTAAATTGTAGTGTATTAATTTTCAACTGGTTTTTTACGTTCTAGGTTACCCGAAAATTACGGTAAAAGAAAAAGTGGCTGGACTCAATTGGAGTAGAAAATTTGAAGTTTGGTACGAAAGATATTTTCGTTCGTTCTCTTCATTTTGAAGAAACTTGCTTCAATCGAACTTTAAATAACAAGACTGCGAGAGGATGCCGTACCGTCACGAATCTTTTTAGTAAGTATTTTACTTGACCTTACTCCCACAAACTTCTATTGCAAAGTAATGCATATATGCATTAACAAACTTGACTACCTTTATTTTTCTAAAGGGCTTAAATTTTGATATTAATGAATATTAAGTTTTAAGTAAATAAATCTGACCCAAAGTAATATTAAAGCCTACCATACTTCAAATCCCCTCTAAAATGTACATTTCCATAAATCCTCCCTTAGCAAATTATTTCCATGCAAAATAAAGTTATTTCGCAAACGATGTGGCACGGTGGGCGAAGGTCTGCCTGCAACGCAGGTAGACCTTCGCCCACCTTTTTTTTTAGAATTTCTTTAAGATTTTAGATTTTTTTTCAAAGTTGAACTACTCAGTACCTTTCTAGAGTCTATAATTGTAGGCTGACAAATAATGTTGCATTATAAATTTATTCTTCATGTTTGTTTCAGCCACTAGTGCCAGCGCGATCCAGTACTTTAATAGAAATAATGTAAATTTGAGATTTATACTGTAAATGAATAAGACTGATTACATTAGGTACTTGTAAAATTGAAAATTTAGGTGTAGTATTAGTTGAATTTTTGAATTAGGTAGGTATATTGCAAATGTGTAAATGAATGAGACTGTTGCATTGCTTCTACAATCGAAAATACAGGTGGCGTCTGTGTTAAATTTTTGATTTATACTGTAAATGAATAAGACGGATTACATTGCTTGTTTAATTAAAAATGTAGGAGTCTGTGTTAAATTTGTGATATAATATAATAAATGAATGAGACTTGTTGAATTGCTTATAAAATGTGGTGTCTATCTTTTTGTGATTTATATTATAATAATAAATAATACTAGCTGTTCCCCGCGGTTTCATCCTCGTTAAATTCGAATTTCATATAATATCTAGGGGGATATTCCTGTAACTCTACCATGGGAGTTTGTTATTTTACTAAGACAAAAAGTAGCCTATGTTACTCTCCATCCTTTCTTAGTTAGGTTCCGGTTTCTTAGTTAAGCCGTGACTGAATGACAAACAAATACACTTTCGCATTTATAATATAAGCATAGATAGCGTCTACGCTAAAGATACAGATTACACATTGTTATACCCATATTGTTATACAAATATAAATATACTATCTCACAAATCACTGTTGCATACAAACAATATATTTTGCAATTAAGTAGCTTGTTGTTTCATTTCAGTAGGTACCTTTTTTTTTTAAATGAACACAACGTTTATTAACAAAGAAAATTTGAATCAAATAGTATAAACAAATTAGAACTAGTATTTACCTACAATTGAAACAAATGAGCTAACTGCAGACTGTTCAATAAACTGGTTTGGTGAACTTTGATCTTTAATTCTAAGGAGGTCTGGCACGTGTCTAAACGCATGAGTCTTGACTCGGAAAATACATTAAAAAATTACCATTGTTATAATAGCTCATTTTCTTAACTTCTCAGTGGTTGCGTCTCATGAGCGCGGTCGAGCCATAGTTGGGTACGTGCACTCACATACTTTGTATCTCTAATTAAAGCATTCTATGACTATATGATTATAGAATTCTGTTTCATAATCGTGGTGAAAACAATAAAATCACTACGAAACTGCTAAAATATCGTCACAAAAATACTTGTTTCGATAAAAATATCGAGGTACAAAAGGGCAGCACTACGGAAAGGAGCCATTTTAGTCTATAGGTAAGTTTAGGTATACACGTTTTTTTCGTAGGTATGCCGTCTCTAGGTATACTCTAAGGCCCCACCGAGCCGACAGAGCAATGTTGCCAGTTTTATGACGTTGACATGAAATGACTTGAATTCTTTGAATATTGGCAACGGGTGTCTATTAAAATGGTTTGGCCATCTTGGTAGAGCTGAAGCAAATAAACGATGTAGAGAAAAGTTATTTCTCTGAGTTTACTGCTCAGTTTACCAATTTTGAATTACCATTTGTTTAGCTTTTGTGTTGTCTATCTGTGTATAGTGTTGGTTTTAATGTGATTGTTGCTTGTTACCCTCGTCGCTAGCGGCCGGTCCCAACCTGTAGACGTCGCGTCGGTGACCCCTCCGTATGGTATGGGTAATAACTAATAACCATGGGACGGTGGCCCCGCCGCCTCCTCCCGATCCTGATTCTCCAAAAGCCATGTGACCTTGGCTGGCTCAAAACGTCTTTCAGAGTCTACGCACGAAGACAATCCTCCACCAAAAAAAACATCTACCTCTCCCGAGGCAGCTGTAGCTTCTATCCAGACAATCATAGAGTTATTATATTATATTAGTTATTATATTAAATCTATGCAGACATTCTGCCCCCGTAATTGAAAAGGGCGCATGTACGTGTTACATGAAATCGAGAAAAAAAATCTTAAAGTTAAAAAATAAACAAATGCATGCTGTCTCTAAACTACGATATATTCAAATTTTTTATAAATGCAGGTAGATGTTGTAGTGTTGTAAGATCAGGATGTATATATATATTTTTTTTATTATTGTTATTTAAATAGTTATTTCTTAATTTCCTTTTTTTCTTAGTACAAAAAATCCAGAAAAATACTTAATCCTTGGTTCAAAAGACGCATATACACAGATACGTCTTTCCAACTATGTAATGATATCATACTACTACTTTTCTTTGTATTTAGTGGATTTTACTTCTCATCATTGATGAAAAAATAATTATAATATGGCACATCGGCATTCTTCACACATAGTACAGGCACCGTTCTTATTACTTATTACGAAAAAGTTTGTGATTTATTTATAATATTCAGTCTGAAGACTGAGTTATCATTTACTCTTATGTCAAAATAATTATAATATGGCAAAATAATTATATTATAATATCATATTAATATTATACATGCGAAAGTTTAGATGGATGTATGTTTGGTACTTCTTTACGCCAAAACTCTGAATGGATCGGGCTGAAATTTTGCATATAGGTAGTCCTAGGCCTGGAATCAAACATATCAATTCCCTTGGCATAGAAATAACCTTTAACAACGCGTGCGAAGCCGCGGGCAGAATCTAGTATTAAATACTAATGTCTCTAAATAAATTTCAAATCTATCTAAAGTAAATGCCGAATAAGACAATATGTCCAGTGAAATAACTATTTGAAAATCAAAATTATTCTTTCAAATTAATTAATTAATGAATTCAAAAGTGAAAACAAGATCCATTGATCATGTTTGGCTATGCTGCGTTCTCTGCATTAAGGTGCTTCCGAGCCTGAAAAAAGAGTTTCTCTATTTTCAACTCTTTTTACAGGATTCAATAGTAATACAAATAAAATAGAGAATCTCTTTTTTCGCATCTACTCCTAAACTATACAAAATATAACAATAACAGAGGCATTAAAAAATAGCTTATAAAATAGGTATCACGGACCCCTATTGAATTTTGAAATTTCCTTTGTTCAACTGAATAATAAGATAAAATAGGTGACGGCGCTAGGGGCGGGCCTTTGGCTATATAAAAACTATATCGCGCGTACCTAGCCTAGGGGATACCTACACCTTAACGCTTTATATACGAAATCAATAGTATTCAAAATAGAAAAAAGTTAGTTTGAACGTGATGAAACACGCTTTAAAAATAACTCTACTGGACTAACTGTTATTTACCTACTAAAAATACGTAAACAACTACTCACCGGAATTGGCCCACACATTACACGTACGCACCGACCACTCTCGACTCGGGCGCAACTAAATGATTTACTAGAGAACCCTGCCCCGCGCATCCCGCTATGAGCCAGACATTTTGGACAAAAGGGCGCTTGTGCGCACAAACGTCTTTTCGACTATGTATGACCGTATCCGTTAAATTCTATAAATGTAAAGAAAAAAAACGCATCTACCAGATGCGCCCTATTAAATATGCTTCATAGAAAAATGATACGAATGCGTCTTTTCTTTTATTTAACTGACCTAATTTAAAATAGCTCAGGAGGCGCTTATACACAAATGAGTCTTTTTGTCTTTGTACATCGAAAATACGTCCTATCATACTAGTACTAAGATAAAAATACATGTGAATGCGCCCTTTTGCTTAACGTTAACTTTTTGTAGGAAAGTGCTAGGAAAAAATGCGATTTACCATCAGATGCGCGTTTTTTCGCTGATCACGGTGGTATATTATAACTCAATTTTGCAAAAAATGTTAGATGCGCCCTTTTCGATTATGGCGGCAGCATTATATACCCACCCATTTATAGTTGTAGATTCAAGTCAGGCCTAGGTACTCTAATAATGACAAGGGCCCATTTGTGGTCCATGTTTCCCGATCAGAAATCAACGCCCCTGTAGGCGCCTAGATGAGATCTCCCTACATATCAAGTTTGGTCAATTCTTAAAGAATAATAAATTTGCAAACATTTGCCCTGATGGAGTGAAGCGAGTAGGACGCAATAAAATATCCAATCATCTCAAGCCATAAGGGGATCTCTTTTTTTATGAAATTAACTATGAATCGACATTACGATCTATTTTCGAAGCTTAGGACACTGACTGACACAACTGGCTAGTACTATATTAACTCTATGGACACAACACACTGGTAGAGTCGCTACGACTCTACCTGTGTGTTGACACTTCAACACACAAGACAAGCGAAGCGGCGCCATAAAAGAAGTTGAAGTTTGACATTGATTTGATTTCTTTTCCAAATAGCTATGAGTAAGAAGTGAAGTCTCTTGCCTAATTTAAATAAGGCTGACTGTTAGAAAAGAAAATAAATATTTTGTGAATATGAGTGAGATTGAAAAAATAGTGAAAGTGATTAATTGACACACATTAAACATGTTCTCCAGAAATATAAAACGTGCCTTCAAGTATGGGGTCTATGGCGGTGTTGCGATCGGTGGTAGTATAGCAGGAATGCATACGTTTCTTAGTGGCGAATTCGACTATGAATCCCTTGGTATCATCAGGATTTCGAGAACAGCAAAAACGGCTCTAGATATTGGAAGGACCTACCAAGATTTATTGTACAGCAAGAATTGGGACAGAGACTCAGACGAATATATACAGATCAGAAGCAAAGCGCACAAAATTGGGGCAGAGAAACTTCTTGAACTATGCCAGACAAATAAAGGTGTGTACATCAAAGTTGGCCAGCATATTGGTGCGTTAGACTACATAATTCCCGAGGAATATGTGTCCACAATGCGTATTTTGCACAGGAATGCGCCCAAAAATACTGTTGAAGAGTGTTACAAAGTTATAGAAAAAGACTTGAAACAACATGTAAGGATTTTAATAAGTATACATTAAACCTAGACTTAAGAATATCAGTACTTACTAAAGTTTATTAGAATCTGATAATTATCTACGCTTAAAAAACTGTATAGATGATGTAATCAACAACATAACCTCATCACTTTTGATAGATGTGGATGCAAATGAAATTTTTAATAACTTTGAATATTTTCAGCCTGATACCATTTTTGATGAATTTGAACCGGAGCCACTTGGGGTGGCTTCCCTGGCACAAGTACATAAAGCCAAACTTAAAGATGGCACTGTAGTTGCTGTTAAAATACAGCATGAGTTTGTGAAAAAGAACATAGACATTGATTTATTATGGATGTCATTTATTCTCAAAACTATGGAAGTTGTTTTTCCGGAGTTTCAAATGAAATGGCTCATAGAAGAAACAAAAAAAAATATAAATAAAGAACTTGATTTCATACAAGAAGGGAAGAATGCTGAAAAAGTAGCCGACATGTTCAAATCCTATGCATGGCTAAAAATACCAAAAATATTTTGGGAATACAGTACACCAAGAGTGCTTGTTATGGAATTCATGGATGGTTCACCTATAAATGATGTTCAATACATTGAGGTGAGCACATCACAAGACAATACACCTAATACACCTCTTAAAAACTCCATCCCTCCCTTTTTAAACAATCTAATTTAAATTATTAGAACATTTTGTATGCATACTTACCACATGATTTTACATCATGATATTGGGATTTCTCATTATAATGCGTGACATGAAGTTCGTTTATTTGATTAATTCAAGGTCTCATAGCATGTTAAATTGTTATTCCAAGAGAATGCTAATTCTATACCTACATACCAGGCCTACTTTCTTAAGCAGATAAGATTTCACTTATACCAGGCAGGAGCCTAGTACATGGGAAATCTTGTTTTATAATTGATTATACAATTCCTGGATAAAAAGTAGCCTGTTATTTATTAAGGTCAATTATTTTCTTATTGCTTCTTAATTTTAGCTACAGCACACTGAATGGTAGGCTAAGTTTCATCCAGGTGCTATGCTAGTTTGGCTACTTTTCTATGAAACTTGTTTATAATAAAATTTTTATTTATAACATGTCAAAGGAAATGTAGCACTGAGTTTTTTTAGAAATCTAAAGGTCTAAAGGAAATGTAGTACTGAGTTTTTTAGACATTATAATGATGTTTTGTAGTTATACCTAAATTTATTTGTAACTTTTACAGAAAAATAAAATAGACAAGATTGATGTTTGCACAAAACTTGGAGATCTGTACTCTCACATGATCTTTATCACTGGGTTTGTGCATAGTGATCCCCACCCTGGTAACATCTTGGTGAAGAAAAACCCTCATGATAAGAATTTCACCATTTCTCTGATTGATCATGGTTTGTATGCTGTAAGTTGTTTTATATTTTTTTCATGTTTTTGCATGATTTGTTAGGGCTCTGTATTATTTAAACATATAAAAACTTGTTTGCTACTTGCCTGTGGTCCCATTCAGCTGTTCAGCAGGTCACTGGACCACAAATAAATTATCTTTTGGTCGGTTTACTGTACCCCTGAAGATTCTTTAATTTCCTGGCTCAGTTGACTAGATCATTCATTTAGTGTGATTGTGGGTAAGTATTTCTACAATGATCAAATGTCATATTTTGACATCTAATGTCAAAAACATCGAATGTCAAAATTGCATTACAAATGGTTTTGCCTATTCACTTTAAAAATGTTTTTCGCAAATAATCAAGTTGGACATACTATCTCTTTCAGACATTACCAAATGAATTCCGATACCACTACTCGAAACTTTGGCTGGCGATAATCAGCCAGAACCGCGAAGAAATGAGGCTTCATTCAAAAGAGCTAGGAATTAACAAAGATTTGTATCCACTGTTCGCGTGTATCGTGAGCGCGCGACCCTGGGATATCATCATGTCTGGCATTACTCGATCCACGCCTGACCAAGCAGAGGTTAGTAAAGCCACCTTTTCTAGCTTATAATCTGAAGTCTAGACCTGGAATAAGACAGGTTTTTTATTTAACTTTTTACCACATAAATCAGTTGCCATAGGAAAGAAATAACCTTAAGGTTGATGGTTTCGTATTGGCGCGAGATTCAAACTGTAGTTTCTATGGTTTTAATTCATGAAAACACAAATTTCTATTCACTGGTTTTTTGAAACATTTGGGAAAATGTTTCAAATTGTGATTTTGTGCTAACAATCGTAAACCATTTTCTATGAACTCGTGATAAAACCAACTTTGATTCATTTGTATTTTTGTAGCATTTGGGAAAATGTTGATTTTTAGCACAAAATCTCTTATTTTCCCAAATTTTCCAAAAATACCATTGCGATTTGCGGCAAATTACTTTTATCTCACGTGGAACGCAGAAAAAATAAAAACCCCAACAAAAAATCTCAAAGTCTCGCGCTTATCCGCGTCGAACCACCTTAATCTAAAATTATGCCAAGTCACAGATGAAATAATGTTATGGCCAAGTCTCGTCTCGTATTACTTCCGCCGTAAAAGTGTTGTGATCCCGAGAAGAGCCAAGTCGCCAACCGCAGGGTTCCGCAGTAAAAAAAACTAATTTCTAGAATTTTTTCTCAGTAAGTAGGTACTTGCCTACAAAAAGTGGTGAGATGGTGAGTGGCTGATGATGATACAGACATCATTTCTTTCGCATTTTTAATAACATTAGTATAAGGATGCTGTATTGATGGATATTTCTCAGACACCTTTCGCCCTGGTTCGCCAAGGAAAGCTCGTGCTTAAGAAATCTTAAGCATAAGGTTTCCTTTATGCAGGTTAAACAAAGTTTATACCAGAAATAGGTAATAGGAGAGATCTCTTATAAAATGTTGAACCTGCACAAAGGTATACAAGATATATGTATATAACAGATCGGTCGGGAACTATTCGTTTAGCGGTTCATTTCGAATGTTTACCCACAGCAGTGTGAATTAATTTACCAAGTAGGTTAAACAGACTGTTGGTACACGACTTCAATGTCATTACAGACAGCGACAGAGTTAGCAAAAAGTGGTTTATACCAGAAATAGGTAATAGGAGAGATCTCTTGTAAACTATTTAACCTGCACAAAGGTATACAACATATATATATATATAACAGATCGGTCGGGAACGATTAGTTTAGCGGTTCTTTTCGAATGTTTACCCACAGCAGTGTGAATTAATTTACCAAGTAGGTTAAACAGACTGTTGGTACACGACTTCAATGTCATTACAGACAGCGGCAGAGTTAGCAAATAGTGGGGACATTTTTGGAAAGCTCCCAGCAGTGAAGACGTGATTTTGGTAGTTGACTGTAGGTAATAAGGATAGACCATGTTATTAATTTTAATGTTACCATTTTATTTCAGAAAGAAGTATTCCAAAAAAATATACCGAAAGTTGGTGTCCACATAACGCAAGTTTTAGAACAAATGGACAGAAAAGGACTGCTAGTGCTAAAAACAAACGATTTGATTAGAAGCATAGAATATACGCTGGGTACTAAAGACAAAATGTGCGGATTCTTAGTGATGAGCAAATGCTGCACGCAATGCGTTTATGAAATGGAATATCCGGTAATTATTTTACATACGTACTTCCTATCGTAGTTTCGCTAATTCAAAATAGGGGTAACAACGGTTATTGGTTGTGTGAAGAACACCAACGTACCTACAATTAGGCGACTTTAGAACTAAAACCAATTATCAGATAATGTTTGATTGTTTTCTTTTAACGAATAAGGTGGTAGGTGTACAATATTTTAAATAAATAAATAAATCCTTTCTAATATCTCGTAAATTTTTGGTCTATTTTGTATAATATACTAAGAATTTTTTCCAAGTCCGAGATAAAAACAAATAGGTAACCTAGGTATTTTTATTGTTTCAGAAATCGTCAATGATTAAAAAGAAATTCATGACATTGAAATACCAATGCGCCATGTTTCTGATATATTGCTACGGTTTGTATAATAGAGTTTTATACGTCATGGAAAATTTTTATTGTAGGCCTCGATTACATTTTTCACTACGCAAGGTTAAAACATCAGTACAACTTCTATGAACAGACCAGGAATGTTACGGGGAGGTCCAACTCCGATTCCGGTATGTCGGAATTTCCGATTGATCTACACCTTCGGTTCCGGAAACTTTTAATCGGAGGTCGACGCGGATAGCGGGCGGTGGCACGCGGCGGCGGCGACAGCACGTATAAATAGGTTTATGCATGCCGCGCGGGGAGCCCCCCTCTCCACTACACGTTAGTTTCCAACGTCCATTACTACCTACTCACTTGATCACTTCAGAGATGTTTATCATCCAATATGGATTATTTGTTTTGTTTGCGCGTTTTAATTAAAGTTGTCAATTTTGGCGTGTCCACCAGGCTCAGTAGCAAGCGAACAATTAAAAAGTGGTGCTGGCCTAATCTATGATCCGTTACGAAATAGATAAGACGGAGACAAAGCTGCAAAGCTTTTGTTTATTAAGTAAATATTGTCAATTTGATTTTACTATACTGCTATTACCGATAAACCAAATTTTATAACTCCGACTTCGGTCTCGTTTAAACCACCTCCGTAACATCCCTAGAACAGACCTAAGCAATTTTTGATTATTCTAATGCATTATGTGGCTGTTATTGTTAAGTTTTCCTTGGCTATTTTAAATGTTATTAAATAAATTAGCAGTAAGTCCTCAAATACCTCTTTTAACTGCTAACTAATAAGGTTGCAGATACTGTACATACCTTATGTGTAGTCTGTATATAAGATCAAATGTTATTTTGTACCAGATTTATTTTATTCAGACGGTTACAATATTGTTAATATTTTATAGGTAATGAAATAGAGCTATTTATTTTACCATATTTTGTTTTTTATAAATTACAATAAAATAATCTATACTAATCTTATAAATTCGATATTAACTCGGTCTTTCTGACTTTTCACGCATATTCTTAGTCCTTTCCTTAAGATTTCCTCGACTCGACCTCAAACTCACTCCAACAAAATCGTATTCTTGACAGAAACGTCCTTCACTTGATATTTTTTCAGCTCACCTCAAGTTCGAGGTAAGATGGAAACTGTCAAACGTAAGGTACCTCATCATTACCAACCTTGAAACTCCCTCAAGACCACTCAAGACGATTGTTTTGAGTTTGACAAAAATTAGTGAAATTTTGAACTTTAAGAGTTTGTCTAAATTATTAAGATGAATAAATTAATAATGCTGGACTATTCACACAGCGTTATCTAGCCCCAAGCTAAGCAGAGCTTGTGTTATGGGCAACAATCCATACTCTTATCCTGCCCGTAGATATTACGCGACGACGACGCCTCAAACCCTTTGTTTTTCTTTTTAAATTCAGTGGGCGTTTTGTTAGCTTGCGTTAATATAGGTGCATACTTATCTACGTAAAACACAACCGTACAAACCTAGAAGTTCCTATTGTGCAATCACCAAAACTGCTCTTGTTGATTGTTAGTAACGATGAGTCGAGGGAATACTCAAAAACCTTTGAGGTATGACTAAGAATACCGATGTCAAGGTAACTCTCGCGGAAGCCTCCAAACCTTCTCAATTGAGTTTGATTGGAGAAATATCAGGAAACGACTAAGAATATGGGTGTAAATATACTGGCGCATATCTGGACCCAAACTAGCGCCGCCACCTTCTTTATCTTATAATTCACACTTTTATGAATAAGGGGGTAAGTCGTTACGTTTCGAGTTAGACCTAGTTAGGTAACAAAATCGTGTTTCACGTCCTAAGAAGTAAAGGAAATATTTTATTGATCAAAGTAGGTACAGTTCAACCACTTAAACAAGTCGCATCGGCAAAATTCGACTGCACGGAAGAGTACATTTCAACCAGATTGAATAAGAATGCCAACGCCTTTAGTAGACTTCATTGCGTTGCGTTAAGCTTTTGAGTCAACAAAAACACGAGGCTCATGCTATCTCGCTCACAAAAACAGAGCTCAAGCTATCTCGCTCTAATGGTATGTACACGGGAAGACAAAAAAGAAACCAACGTATTTTCTTATGTATCTATCCCACTCAAAATACGACTCGCGAATGTCGAGATCGCGCGGACGACCTCATGCGCGTAGCCATCACCCAATAGCAACCACACATGTTTCGCGCGCCTAGGCAGAGCGTTATGATTGGCTAGGATTTTTTCGCGCCTGCCGAAACCGAAGCCGACTTCTGCGCAGGTACATCGGTGTAACATATTTTTGTGGTCAACCTGTACTTTGATTTGACTTAACTAAATAGATACCTATATATTGAATTCAAAGAAGTAAAGTATTTCAAGATGTTTATTGAGAGCGATGAAACAAAATACTTAAGAAATTTTAGTTTCCAGAATATCTAGCTTGCTAGTTAATTTACATAAGTCGTTCTGAATTTTGATCAGGATATCCGTGAAGTTGCTACTTTTATTCCCATTCAGTCGAAAAATAGAACAAGCGGAGAGACGGCAGGATATTTCAGAGTTCTTGGTATTGGCGTAAAGTAAATTATTTACTGCGCAGCGCGATTTATCCATCTTTTCGTTAGATATTGTGGTCAGAGCTGAAATATAGTGAATTAGTCAAATACGAATTTTTTTTAGTCACAGGGTTCAGTTTTTTACAACTTGGTTGGTATTCTGCGTTTAAGTATAGGTAACTAACTTACGCCCGAATACTCAAACGCATTTCACATATTTGAGACCATCTCAGTTGCCTGAGACGTTCTTAAACTTGAAAACCTTATATCGAACATCTGTTATAAAAAATAAGCACGCTCATCTCAAATCCTGCTATAATGACGACTTACGGCTTATTTGGTATTCACCAAATTTGACAGCACTCAAACGACATCTCAGCTCGATATCTAAGCATGCGCTTATTTGAGACTGGTCGGGACCAATCTCGCAACTCAGAGCACGACCGTTGATTTTTGAAGACAGCTTGCAGAAACTTTACAAAAATTTTTTTGGAGAAAGCTGTGTGCACAAAATGTCTGTATCTTCGCTGTCTTCACTATCTTCAGAGTAAGAAAATTTGTTTGGACAACGGCGATACCCATGTAGGTATAAACCTTTTTTTTGACTCTAGTATTGAACCCCGTAACTTTGGAGTTACGGGGTTACTGGAGTCAAAAGCTGGACTGGAGCCAAGTAACATAAAATCAGGTTCAAATTGCTATCACGAACACCAGAGCCTCTCAACTGGTGAGAGGCCTGGTGTATTAAAAAGTAAATCCCCTTGCCTACAATACAATCTTATTTATATTGACTAGCGGCCCGCCCGGTTTCGCACGGGTAGATAGAGGTATTTAACAAAAAAAAAAATTAACACACTTGACAGACTTTCCATGCCACTCGATCAAGTCTGCTTTTGAAAAAATAAACAATCAAAATCATCCGTTTGGGAGCTATGATACCTACCGCAACAACACACAGACACAAATATCCACCCGTCAAACTTATAACAACCCTTTCTCTGTCGGGGCCACAGATTACCCCCAATTTGGGGGTAATCAATATACTGCCACCAAACGTTCTTACCGTTCTCTGGTGGCGGCAGCGGCGGCGATGACGGCGGCGGCGGTTCGTTACCCAGCTGTGCGCCTCTGCGGGTCGCGTCGCAAAAGCTTAGTAGCGAACGTGCTAAGGGAAGGACAGAATATTAGACTTTTATGGATATTTTATCTTGAAGGTGATTAAAGAAACGAACAAAGCGTCACTAGGTAATTATGTTGTTGCTGTTTTTTTTTATTGGTGGTTACGGCCTACCTGAGTATTTGATGTTAAGTGCGACTCAATCCCTCCATATTAGATACACACTTGACTTACAGACACATTTTCCAAAACGTCAAACATTATTATAAAAAACATAAAGTAGGTACCTACCTACGTAAAATTATGTGAATATTTTTGTACATCAACATTATCTAAGAATGAAAATGAAATTATCAGTGGTGTTAAACGAATACCTACTTTGTTAAACAGATTATAAAAGCAGTCGTATACTATACAGATTATAATGTCAATCAAATCAATATTAAATTTTAAAATATGGACATGTCACAATAAAAAAAAAGTGTATCTACTTTAATAATAACAGGAATTACTGCGCGCTCTCCCCGGCATGCGTACGATATCTGGGTGGTAGAGCAAATAGCACAGGCCGACTTCGTGGACCAACAGCTCCCACTGCGCCAACCATGTGCCGTTTGGGGACTGCAAGGCCCGTTTGCTGTAAAGCTACTGGGTTGTCAACTCTACCACGCAGCATCATAAATAATGCATAAGGAGGAGGAGCCTCCGCCTCGAGTATAGTGTCCAGACCAACAAGGATGGGTAGAGGTATGGATAATACCCATAAACGCGTTTATACGCATAACGTGCAAACTTTCGCTGGACCCTCTCGACCATCATCTTGTACTTGTCCGCATGAGGATCCCAAACAATGGCTCCAAACGACTACGTACATAGGCATTATCTATACAACATCACGCTACTCGTAAATCGGGAAGTCCCAGGTTACACGCATTACAAATCATAAGAGGGTTGACAGACGGACAACAAAGTGATCCTATAGGGGTTCCTTTTTTCATTTTTAGGTACAGAACTCTAAAAAAATATGTAAAAACCTTGTAACTTACGAGAACAGCTAAATTGAGTGCTTTTATCTGGGCCATTCTTGTCTGTCAATATAGTAGTCGATAAACAGTCTCTTTGGCCTGTAGTTTCTTTATCCATCAGCATGTTGTTCGGCACAATTGAAGACACTGAAGAACGATTTACAAACGATTAGGATCACGTCACTGCACACTGAAGGCGAATCGAAGTATTTTTTGCGCATCAGCATTGCCATACAGCTGCAGCGGGGCAATACAGCCAGGCGTCTTGGGGACGCTTCCGAATGGTATTGATATGGATCAGTTAGCTACCAGTAGATTGTTTGCAACTGTCTGCAGTTAGCACCAATATGTTTCAATTGTAAACACTAGTTCTTCTAATTTGTGTGTATTATTTGATGTAGTACGCCTAAGAACACAGTAGTGCTCTTAATTTTATGTGTAGGTACACCTCTGTAATACCAGTGTATCATACATAATACCTAGTATATTATGATACAAGTGAGCTAAGTTGCTCATTATACACGAAGCTGTGGGTTGCAGCCCGAGCCGTAGGCAAGGGCGTAAATCAGCCGAGTGTCTAGTGAGCAAGTTTCTCACAAGTTTCATACGCACTTTTTCAACACACTTGCGAGGAAAAAACAAACATGTAGGTAGGCAGTCGGTGCCGGGTCAGTGACTGGAAAAACGGTCATTCGAATCGCATCACTATTAATAAAACATGCAGCGCCTCGCGGTTTGACCCGCGTAGTTCCCTTTTCCGTGGGAATTCCGGGATAAAACATAGCCTATGTCAGTCCCTGAAAAGTACCTAAGCTTTCTAATGGTGAAAGAATTTTTTAAATCAGTCCAGTAGTTTTTAGGGTTCCGTACGCTAAGGGTAAAACGATACCCTATTACTAAGACTCCGCTGTCCGTCTGTCACCACACCAGGCTGTATCTCATAAACCGTGATAGTTAGACAGTTGAAATTTTCACAGATGATGTAGGGTGGTTGGACCAATAGATGACTGATTAAGCGGAATTCAAGTTGTTTTATTTTTTAACTCAACTCCTATTCAAGGAATATTCTATGTTTTTGGTTGTATACGTAGGTAGATATTTGGTGCATCAACTAGATAAACTGTTTTTACTCTGAACTATTTGTAAATGAGTTAAAATTGCAAAAATATCAAAAAATGACTTTGGCCCTTATTGTGACCGGTTTGGAACTAATTCTGACCGAAATCGGCCCTATTTATGACCGACCAAATAAAAGGCGAAATCTTCATAACAAGAGACTTTATTTGAAAGAAGTGGGGTTCCGTAGGTATACATAATTTTGTCTGCATATACTAAGGTACTTATCATAATTGTAATTGCTTGATAAATAAATAACAATCAGTTTACACAAATAACAATCAGTCTGCACATAATACTTACTTATCTTATTTTTTAAGGCTTGATGAAAAAATAACAATCATTCTAAAAAAATAAGAAAATAACAATCAGTCCACGAAAACATTCCAACCCCATGCTAGGTACCTACACATTTTAATTTATAAAACATCAAAAAATATCTAAGAATCTTAAGTTTTAACCTTTATACCATTAGGCAAGTCATAAATATACTTTTTATCTGCATTGTAACAATTGTGTAACAAGTCTATGTCAGGATGAGTTTTTTAAGTCAACTTTTGATTACGAAGAACCCTAATAAAATTCCACAACAGTTTTATTGCAACAGTCAGAATCAGCCGGTCACAATTAGGTTTTTAGGTCCAAATTATGAACGAACAAATTTCTTCGGTCACATATAGAGCGTTTGGAACAATAAATGACCAGCTAAAAAATAACAGCCCAAAACAACGATTTTTCTGTAATTAAACTCCGGTCATGTTTTGGTTTATAGAATTATGTATCCAAAACCATTAAGAAACACGTAAAAAATCAATAAAAAATCAAAGATACAATCTACAATATCCAAACAAAATTTGCAGGTCGGAGCTGATTCTGACCGCTCGGTCACAAATAGGATTTTATGTATCTTTTTTAGACCAGTAATTGAACAGCAAATTTCTCGAAAACCGTATTAAAAATTACTTATTTTCTTTGATTTTCTGGTTGAGATAATAGTCATAAATGCAGGGGAACACATAAATGGGGCCTAATTATATCAAGAAATCGGCAATCCACTCATAAGCTTAAGAAACTGGTTTACTCACCTTAGCTCGTTCTCCATACAAAATGGCGATGGCCGAAACACGTCCGCACAAAATGAGGTCCTGGAGCGTGACTGAGGGTCCAATGACGATGTATTTATTTTTAAAAGAGGGAACACTGTTGCCGCTTCAAAGAAAAAATACGCCACTACAGGGAGTACCACTCAATTCTTATAATTCGAGAAAATGTGCGTTTCGGTCATCTACTGGGGGGTGGTCATCTTTTGGTCCGACTACCCTATTTCTGTTGCCGCTTTAACAACATAATACTAAAAAACAGAATAAAATTAATATTTAAGGGGGCTCCCATACAACAAACGTGATGTTTTTGCCGTTTTTATAGATAATGGTACGGAACCCTGCGTGCGCGAGTCCGACTCGCACTTTATTAAGTTCAATCGTTACATACAAAAATACAATTTTTTCCTTTTAATAATATTAGTGTAGAAGAAGCAGTCTATGAAATAGGTATCATATTATTTCATTCCGTCAAAGAACAATGCGTGGACGAAGAATATGTAAGTAAGTATAGGTATCTAATAGAATGCCACTATCTCTGGTTGACAATATTGACTAATGTACTATCCCGGTATCTCGTGTTAGAAGCAGCGAGCAGAAACTAGTTTGATATTTTTTATTTATTTTACAATTTTTAAGAACTGGGTAGTAGCCGTGGCGGTCGCGGTGGAATCGACTCCCAAACTCAGCCCGTGGATGTCGTAAAATCTGACTAAAGCAACCTACCATCCCTCTGGCAGCGCAGCAACTTCTTAGTTTTTTAGTAGGTACACTTCTCCTGCAATCACTTCAGCTTTGTTCTGCATGGAAGAAACATGCGGCGCTGATTTCAAATGTACTAGGTACTCCCGTCGGATAGGTGGTCACCGAGGGGTTGGGATAGCGAGTTATAGGTTCCTTTCAAACGTACCTACAATCTTACTCCGTTTGCAGGGGTTACTTCCTTATTCTTATTTACATTATATGATATCTCTAAACCACCCCTGTGTCACGCAATGGGGGTTTCACCATATCTAATCACCGAAGGCACGTTCAACAGTAGATATTTCTGTGCTGGGGTAGAATTCAAAGATAGGTAAGGTTGTACCTACATAGTATGGAAGTAAAGTCACGTACCAGAGTTTCGATTTTCGGGCATCCAAACCTCCAAGATATAAGGACTGTACGGATGATTTCCTTTCCTCAGCTCTGTGAGCGGTATTTCGACATTATCAGGAGATTTGAGGATGATAACCTCTTCGCAATAGTCTGGTAGATCGAGTAGGTGCCAAACTTTCTGACGCAAGACGGAGATGGAAGCTGACGGCCGCGTCGATATGTAGCTCAAGTTTTCGTACAAGACTGTAATGTCGGTGAATTAGTGTGTAATAAAACTACCTAATAAACTACTCTGAACTCTGCAGTGGATGCTCACGGGCTTCTTGGGTGAACCAGAACAGGTTTAATCATCACACCAATATTAAGATTGATGTTTGTTACCTACTTCTTACTTTACGCCAAACCTACTGAACGAATCGGGCTGAGGATTAAAGGAGACACCAGGATTGAGAAATCCTGATGTCTGCCCGAGGAGGGGCAATCAGGGGAGGCACGGGTCTGTCACCGAAATTTTGCATAGACGTAGGTAGTTGATCTAGACCTGAAATAATTTATAACCGTTTCCATAGACACAACGCGTGCGAAGCCGCAGGCAGAAACTAATAAAATTATAAAAATTAATACCTAATGCTGAATAGATCAGCAGAATCATCTAGCCTCAAGTTAAGCAGAGCTTGTGTTATGGGTAAAGATAACTGATATACCCACTTATTACAATAGGTACCATTACATCATAGACAGCCATTTTTATCATACTAGAAAACATCTGGTAAAATATCTGCAAGCTTACAAACATTTGTCCCGAGGCGGGAATCGAACCCGCAACCTCCTAAGTCACAGGCGGACCTTCGCCCGCTACGCAACATATGTCGTCAAAAGTAATATTATAGATATATAAGTCTTGTACGAGTAGGTAACATACTTCCCAAATCATACCGCCGAATTGACACAAATGTAATGACTTCTTTCCTGAAGAGTTTTATGGGCGCTTTTAGGAGCTTCGTGAGAGACATGATTGGGTTGATATCTCTTAGCCCCAGTAACACAAGTGTTTGGCAAAACGTTCTAGATCATTTCTTATTTTATAATTCATATTCACATGATTAAAAAACTGAAAACACTGTGAGAAAGGAAAACTGAAACCCTACCTACATTGCGATGACAAATATCACTGTTGACATTTTATTTGAAGTATTTTTTTATTCTTGCCTTTTTCGGAATCTATGATCAAAGGTTTCTGTAACATCAAAGAGATTTTATTGGCTTTGCTACCATTCGTTTTATGCTTAGGCCTCGTTTACGGACGCGGGGCGTGGCGAGTTGCGTTGGGCGGCGGCGCAGCCCGCACTGAACTTAATGCCTTGGTTGCGTTGATCAGTCGTCACCAAAGATTATAGTTCTAGTCTTAACGTAGGATCCTAGGATCTTTGGTCGTCACTTTCTCTATAACGTCAAAAAATTTCGTCAGGAAATTTCAAAAATTTCATTGATCAGTTTGTGATACCTATTATGTTTTTTTTAAAACCTCTGTAATAAATAGTTTTATTTTGTATAGTTTAGGCTGAGATACGAAGTTGCCATTTGTGGCCAAACTCTATTTTCGCATCTCTGCCTAAACATTACCAAAAAAAACTGTTATAGAGGCATGAAAAAAAGATTATTTAAGCTTATAAGCTATCACAAAATAACCATTGAAATTTTTTATATGTCTTGTCAACGTCAATAATTAAATAAAATAGGTGGCAGGGCAGCGCTATTTGGGTCGGGGTAGCGCCTTAACTATAACTAGCAAAACACTATATCATATTGAAACAGTTTTAATGACTAAAAAACCAAAAATATTTTTATCTTAGACGAAAATTAAATAGTTAAGTACTACAGTGTTTATATTTCTGACTCTAGTTTCACAGCCTGCATAGCAAACATTAGTTGTTGGAACTTTGTGAATTCCCATGTGTTTGTTAGAAAGTGATACATTGTTCCGTAAATTATTTCCACATGGCAGTTATCTGTAAAAAAAAACCACTTTAGTGAGTTAAAAAAACCCTTTAGTTTCTTGTCGTAGTTAATTGTAATCGGAACATAAAACATTCTCCATTTTTAAAGACGAAAAATAATAGAGGATGATGTTCCATGTTCGGCTGTATGTATTTTTTTTGATGTACCTACCTATGTTCATCGGTTGAACCGTCAATGAGGGGTTTTCGATTTGCATGTTTCAAAAGAAAAAAATTGTTCCAAATGTCTCGATAGATGGCAGGGGGCGTCAACTGGCAATTAGGGTATGTCAATGTCAAATGAAAGGAAAATAACCTTACGTCAAAATTAACCGATTTGGAAAATTCAAAGTTTTCCTTTCATTTTAAATTGACATACCATATTTATAGTTGACGCCCTGCCACCTATTAATCTCAGTAGGTGGCAGGGGGCGTGGATCTCAATTTGAGAGTCACAACCATAGAGTTACTATTAGTACCTACTAGGTCACAATTTATTCATTTCCTTGTAACATATAGTTGGATATGCCTGAATACAATTTTTCAATAATTTCGGAGTATCAAAAAGTTTTCTGATAAAGAAGGTGCTACAATATTTTTTTCTGATATAATTTTTTTCTACGTCTGGATAACTCAACTATCTCGTTCAACAATTTTCAAAATTATTTTTTTCGCATCATCATCATCAGCCTATATCAGTCCAGCTGAACATAGGTCTCCCCTAATGAGCGCCATCATAGCCCCGTTTTCGCATCAACCAACACAAATTTATTCGCAAAGAACATTTTCAGACGGAGTGCGATGATAATATTTTTTGGTCTCATTTTTCATTTTTAGGGTTCCGTACCCAAAGGGTAAAAACGGGACCCTATTACTAAGACTTCGCTGTCCGTCTGTCACCAGGCTGTATCTCATGAACCGTATCTAATAGTTAGCCAGTTGAAATTTTCACAGATAATGTATTTCTGTTGCCGCTATAACAACAAATACTAAAAAACAGAATAAAATAAATATTTAAGGGGGCTTCCATACAATGATTTTTTGCCGTTTTTCAGATAATGGCAGAACCCTTCGTGCGCGAGTCCGACTCGCACTTGGCCGGTTTTATTAAAAATGATCGTTCGTGTTCGCGCTACACTACCGACTTCTGAAATATATTGTTTTCGGTGTCTTGGAGCTATCATTCATTTACAGTCCGAAAATCTGACAGATTGCTTGCTATGATACAGTTCGGCAAAGGTTGTCGACATTTTTGAAAATTCGGCCAGATCGAATGCTACGCGGAAAATGTCTGATATTCGTATTTTCGAGATCAGGATAATCGAATCTATCAATTTGATGCGGTTTTGGCCGTATTGCTATGAGACAAAAGTTTTGGTCGTGGGCTCTCGTTCTATTACGTTTGTCAACAATAACTTAAAAAACAGTGATAACAAATTTGAAGAAATTTTAAGTCGGGTTTTATGACAGTCATCCATAATTAATTCATTATGAACACTCATAGTCGGAGATCTTTGATGATTTGGGTATGCACCCTAGTACTGTTAGATAGGGAAAAAAATAAGCTTTCATTTGATACATAATTCAATTAAATAACAGATGGGTGCATAAATACACTTGGGCACCTGTATAGACCAACCAGGAACCATAGAGCTGGCCCATCTGCGGGGCGATGACCCATGCTTTTCTTGTTCCTTGTATCCTATTCTCTCAGCTAATGCTTGATTTTTTCAAATATTTCTTGAGATACGTTGACCGAAAATAAATTAATTAGAATTTTTAATATTTTTTAGTAACAGTTTCTGTACGATTTGGCTCGGCAATCTATGTGCGATATATTTATTTGTTTATTATCAACTATTTAAGCCTAGTCATTATCAAATAACATCGATGGGTGAGTAAATTTCTTAGAACGGATCTTAGACCATTAAATATTTTTTTTTATTTTAATTCACGTTAATGTTAACACTATTTAATTTTTATTATTTGGGACCACCAAAGAGATTGCAAAATAATCAACAAAATCGTATAACAAAAAAATTTAAAAAAAATAACAATACCTACCTATAATTATATGAGAACTCCACTCGCCTCTTTTTATGAAAATATAAAAGATATGATTTAAGATTTGGTATAATATTGGCAAATAATATGCCATTAATATTGGTTCATGCTTGAATAAAGCCAAATAGCAGAACGAAAAACAATTTTCACTTACTTCTTTCCAATAGAAAGCTTAGCTCAGTTGGAGTGATAAATTTGTCATATTGATGCGTTCCCTTGGGTAATATGTTTAATACATATTCCGCAACACAAATAGAGGCAAACTGCGAGATTCTAGTTCGATTTGGAGTGGTAAAGAATATTTTACCCCCCGGCTTAAGGGCTTTTACACACGCCTTGACGAAAATATCTTGATTGTTGACATGTTCAATGACTTCTGATGCTATGACCCCGTCATAATATCCAATGTAACTTTCTGCATGCTCCTAAAACAGTAAAATTATTTTTCTATAACTGCTTATTTTATGATTTATTTTATTCAAAGAACCATGCTAATATTTTAAATCAGCTAATGCTCGCGTTTTCGCTTACGCGGTTAGATAGATCATAATTTATAGAAGGAATTTTAAAAATCTTCAAGTAAATAAAAATATAATTAGGAGATTCAAACTTTGCCTCTTAATAATAAAAGTACATGTGAAAGTAACTCTTTCCGTCCTTTTTACTCCTAAATGGCTGAATGAATCTTAGTATATTGTGGGTACTTTTTTCGTATGAAGAAGCCAGTCAAAATTAAAAGTCTCTGCCACGGTTTTGATTTGTGCAGGAGGGCTGTTTTATGGTGGGTACAGACCAAGCGAGCGAATGCAAACGAGTGGGATTCGACAGTCGGTACGTTCGTTGCATATTGCTATGATGTAGCGACAGCCGCCGGAGCACGGCCGGAGGCCCTTGTTTGTACTAGCTTGCTTTCGCAATGACGTCCACACTGGTTCTTTTGCGTTCGTTCGTTAGCCTTCGCTCGCTCTCGCTCGCTTGGTCTGTACCCGGCATAACTCGAACTAAGTTATAGAAGACTAGTTTCTGGCCTGTTTTTTAGAATGGATTAATATGCTACTGACCGAAGATGGCCATGGCAGCGTTGCCGGACTTTACTAGCTTCTGGCCGCGGATTCGCACGCGCTTTTAAAGTAGCCTAGATGTCCGTCCCCGGGAGTCCGTCGAGATTGCTACGAATCAACTGGACGCAGGTTTCTAACGATAACGTGCTACAACGCGTTGAGAAGACCACATAATTTTTACAGAACATCAAGCGTAGAAAAGTTGGGTAGCTTGGACATGTTCTCAGGCATGAAAGATACCAGCGCTGCTTGAACTTATAGTGATGGGAAAAGTAGTGGGTAAACGAAGCGCTGGCAGACGAAAAAATCGTGGCTGACAAACATCTCAGAGTGGACTAATATCGCCAGCATCAAAGACCTTTTAAGTTTGGTGCAAGATCGCGAAAAATTTACTAAGCTTAAGGCTAACCTCCACTAGTGGTTAGCCACCATAAAAGCCCCCGGGATACCGTTTACCTCCCTGCAAAATGTAATTTAGTTACATTCAGCCATTTAGGCGTGAAATGGTAACAGTCAGATTTACTTTCGTTTTTATGATGTTACGTAGTTTTTATGGATAATAATTTACCTCAATGGGTCGGATGTAATAACTTGGTTTGTTATCAGCAATTCTTGGATCAATATCTCTATGTTCAATAGCTATTGCTATCAGTTCTTTGCTTGCATCAATACCGGTCACAGCTGCCCCAATCCGAGCCAGACCCTGTAAGTTTAAGCAGAGATTATCTGTATCATTCAGACTTTGCATATAATAACTATTTAAAACTACTGATAATATTATAAGAGTGTGAGACACTTTGTGTCGTTGATCCATTGAAGTGGAAAGTGACGTTATTTCGAACAAGATCTGTCAAGGGCGAGTGTGAATCGCGCGCTGAGGGTTTTGTTGCATATGCCATGATTGAACGATCAAACGCTACATACATTTCAGATGTGTTGCTCTGCAATCTTCCAAGATAGGGGGGACAGTGAACGGCTCACAATGTGCGTAAAACTTCTATCTCCTGTATAAAATACCAGTAGAACCTAGATAGACAGTAATAGTAAAAACTTTTTTTTCATTTATGGCCTACTAGCAGCGCCTCGCGGTTTCACCCGCGTAGTTCCCGTTCCCGTAGGAATTTCGGGATAAAAAGTAGCCTATGTCCTATTCCAGGCTATAATCTATCTCTGTGCCAAATTTCATTCAGATCCGTTCAGCCGTTCTGGCGTGATAAAGGAACAAACATCCATCCATCCATCTATCTATCCATCCATCCATCTAAACTTTCACGTTTATAATATTAGTGAGAAGTGAGATTTTCATAAGCTACCAACCTCTGCTAATATGCCTCCTCCACAGCCCACATCTAAAATCTTTTTCCCTTGGAGTGGTGTTAAAGATCTCTCCTCATCTGATTCAATAAGTCCATCCCTTATAAAAGGTATCCTGAAATTAACCAACAATTAAAGTAGTTTATTCATTTTGATTTTAATAATAAAAAAGAATGAACTACTAACTATATCAGCATATACTTCGATTGTTAAACATGCCTGAACAAGGGTGTGTTTAACATGTAGGTACTAAGAATACACAGAAGAAAGCAGCTGTACTTCTTCTGGTAGGTTCCTCAGCCATCTTACAACATTCATGGGCCAAGTTGGAGGGGTTGATTTGTATGTCATCACAGCAACAAACGACATGCATGTTTGACATTAATCAACATTTTACTAGCAAGTTTTCTTACTTGTTATCAGGGCAAGGAATACTGGTTCTACTGACCTTGATGTGGTACCGGTACATCTTTGGTATCGATATAAATTATACCGGTATATAAAGGTACATTAACAATTTAATTCTGTGCAAGAGAGAGAAAACTTATTAGAAGTTTTTGTGTTTGTTGTTAATAGCTTCCGTATGCATGTGCGTCTTATATCCACTGAAAATATGCTATGTCGCGAGAACCACTTTGAATACGGGTATTTTGAAGCAAAGTATGGATACTCAAATTTATCGATAAGTAAATACCAGTATTACCACTAAATTGTACAGGTATTATTAGTATCGGTACCAAACCCTGCTTGTCATGGAGACCTTGGACACTATTTGAAACTTTTTGTGAGCTTTGATTAAGTATATCTTTGTTGCTAAAAGAGTGACCTTGTGCTGTTATGGATTAGCAACATCATTAACAGTCCATGACATCCTATTGTTAGGTAGTATAGTATGTAGCAAAGGAAAGCCCATTTGCCAAGTCAATTAGTATTGAAGTGTTTTCATGGACACTGTCGCTGCCAAACAGCGAAGGACAGTTACTGGGAGAAAACAAATTTCAGACAGCTACTATCGGGCAGCTACATCAACATTTTTTGTTTCTACAGTCCACTGACCTTCCCCCACTCCCACAAGGACAGCTACTGGGCCGTCAATAAATTCATACGAACGTGACAGTGGCGGCTGGTTAGTGCCAATGGACAGTTTATACTGCTGAAAAGCTATTTCAGGTTTCAGACTTTTTCTTCATCTAGGGTGTTTAAAATGCCAAATGGTGTAAAAAATAAAGTTAAATGTAGATACAATATAAAGTGATATGCTGAATTGGCTCAGTACACAGCTACTGTGTAGACAGTAGCTGTCTCTTATAAATAAAAAATAAATAAAAAAAAAAAAAAAAAAAATGCTTTATTTCAGACAACCATGGGTCCATATGCTTACGAGTAGGTACATATTTACACATTAAAAATACAATAAAATAGAAAAGAATATATACATAACAACAATTTAATAACTAACATAGGCACTGTGTACAGCGAATGAACGAGCCGAGGATTATCAATCAAGGAAATAGGTTCCTTGATTGATCACCCTCCGCACAAAGCACTTCCAGAGTGGGGATGACAGGCACTCTGCCACAGCACCCAGGATGCTGTTGCGACTGTCCCGTACTCTGCGCATCAGGGAAACTGTTTTTTTGCGCATAACCGCATGAAAACCGTCGGTGTGGTGCTGCGCAAACATTCCTGATGCGCTGCAGAATCTAGGCAGCCCCAGCATCATCCGAAATATGTTGTTATATTGGACTCGTAGGGCGTCCATCGATCTTTTGGTATGCCGGACCCACAGACTTCCCGTGTAAAAACTCTGACAGTATGCTTTAAAAAGCGTTATTTTAACTTGGTCAGTACAACGGGAAAATCTGCGGGCCAGCATGTTCCCTCGAACCGATAGAGCCCTACGCTCCCTTTCAACATCCACATCGTCCCTAAGGTCGTCGAGAAGTAAATGCCCAAGATATTTAAACTTCGACACGCGATTTATTTTCAAGCCGTTAAGGGTAATATCAAGTATGTTCTCGGGACATTTACCGACGGCCTTAAAAACCATGTACTCTGTCTTTTTTACATTATATTTGAGCCCATGCTCAACAGCGTAGTTCTCACAAACACTCAGTAGTTTCTTTATACCCCCCACCGTCGGGCTCAGCAGCACCATATCATCGGCATAACTTATATTATTAACGCTTACGCCGTTCATGCGGCAGCCGATACGCATGCTGCTGAGCTCGCCAATGAGGTCGTTAAGATACAGATTGAAGAGCTTCGGAGATGTAACCCCCCCCTGTCTCACTCCGCTCTCCAACCTGTATGCTCCTGATAGAGAACCAGCCCACTTAACATGGTTAATTTGGTTATCATACCAGTACCTAAAAATTTTAAGGACTTCAACCGGTAATCCCCTGTCTCCCAGCTTTCTCCACAGCACATCGTATGACACAAGGTCAAAGGCTTTGGAGAGGTCGAGGAAACAGGCGAATACCGGCGTCCTACGGTCTGTATAATACTGGATGGTACTCTTGAGACATATGATTGCGCTCTCTGTAGACAGTCCGGGTCGGAACCCGAACTGAGCGTCATGTAGTTCTTATGCAGACAGCAGCCGTCTTTTAATGTAAAAACTTGGGGAAAGTGACAGGAACTGTATAGACAGCAGATGGACAGTTGCTGTCTACTGGGTGGTCAGTCACAAGGCCTGTGAAAACCAGGCTTAATAGGGATTACTTCACTGTTCATAAAATTAGTAGCCAGACTACAAATAGAACGCCAAATAGCGAACCATATTTAACTTTACAATTTATTCTAATTTACCTTATCATATTCATGGCGTGAAGTGCTTTCATAGGTCCATTCGGATTCCACCAGTCTTTAGTTTGGGAAAACATTTGAATTTCTTGCGAGTCCACAGTAGAATTCGTCGCTCGCTCACCTTTGGGATCTGTTATATGCTTGCCGATAGTACCAAGACCACTAGTTGAAGCAAGGTGGCGGTTTTCCGGCGATCTAAATGATGCACATCTGCAAATAAATAAGCCTGAGTAAGATTGTTTATTTTGCTGACAAATTTTTCTGTTAATTAGAGGACTTACAAATAGCTTTTAGGTACTGTATTCTGACTCCTGCGCCATAATAACTGTAAGGATCTTGCAGTCCCAGTCATGATTTCAGAAATTGCTCTGTTGTTTAAAAAGAGCAAATGGAAAACTCAGAGAAACACTTAAACAGAGGTACATTATTTTTACTTTTTTAGCATTTGACCAAAGAGAATAAAACCACTACGTCTACGATAAACATTTGACAAAGGAGAGTTATGATGTTCAACTTCAACTTCTTATTTCATGGCTCGCTGTGTCTGTGCTGAGATCAAGAAATTTTTATATATATTGCTAGCGGTCCGCCCCGGATTCGCACGGGTATATTCTTTAGCTTAAGTTACTCAGTGATAATGTAGCTTTCTAACGGCAAAATATTTTTTACATACAAAAATACAAATCATTCCTCTTTAGTATTGTGACTGAATCGGCCCTGTCCTTGCAATAATATAACCAAAACAAAAACACGCGACAGGGTTGCCCGCCTGCTGTGTTTTAATTTCATCTACCTACTTGAATATCTTTATAATTTTGTGATTGTTCATTTTATTACTGAATAGAAAAATGAAATTCGTTGTGGATGACATAATACGAAGTGTTCAATAAATATACAATGTGTGTTTTTTGATTTATAGACTAAATAAAAAATATAACCCATATAATTTTTATACAGAATAATATTTGCGCCTCAACTGAGACGTACGAAAAGCTTTATTGTTACCTAAATTTAATTGTATAAAAATCTTACCTGCTAGGTAGGTACCTAGGGTGCCTTCCATTTATTACTTTCATAACTATTTCATGATGATATTTCGCTTAGTAGGTAGGCTATTTGACTACTATTGGGAATTAGTTCTGACGTATTGTCTGATAAAAAATAATGCAAATGATACTAATATTTCTTCAAGGCCCGCCGTATTTGCTGTGAAAACCAATTTTAAAGTTTGAATAAAATAATGGCGCCCTAAAACGCCCATGGCTCCGGCGACTTGATTCGATGACGTCACAACTCCATTAGTCAACTAACACCATGTCAACCGTGGACGGAAGAAATCACCCCTCCCTTGATGGTACACACTTTACACCTCTGTGAAGTTGGCCGCCAGACTTTGTTTTTTTGAAACTTCGATATTGCTAATCGTTTGAGAATCGTTTGAGAGAGATTGAGAGTTCATTAACATCGTTTGAGAGTTATTAATTTTTATGTAAAAACCATTTTAAATTTTTGTGTGAAGTTGGCCGTCATTCCGGCAAAAATGTACTTGGACGTTTAATTTTTGTTTCATTTGTTTGAGAATCGTTTGAGAGAGATTGAGAGTTCATCAACATCGTTTGAGAGTTATTAATTTAATTATTACAGTAAATAATCATTTCTGAACCAGCAATTTTGAATTTCCCCGCCAAATAGTGCACTTCCGGTCTGCGGCGCAGGCGCAGTGGATGACCGAAGAGGAAGTTGGCCGCCAGACTTTGTCTTTTTGAAACTTCGATATTGCTAATCGTTTGAGAATCGTTTGAGAGAGATTGAGAGTTCATTAACATCGTTTGAGAGTTATTAATTTTTATGTAAAAACCATTTTAAATTTTTGTGTGAAGTTGGCCGTCATTCCGGCAAAAATGTACTTGGACGTTTAATTTTTGTTTCATTTGTTTGAGAATCGTTTGAGAGAGATTGAGAGTTCATCAACATCGTTTGAGAGTTATTAATTTAATTATTACAGTAAATAATCATTTCTGAACCAGCAATTTTGAATTTCCCCGCCAAATAGTGCACTTCCGGTCTGCGGCGCAGGCGCAGTGGATGACTGAAGAGTGAGTAAACATTTGAATGAAAGAATGAGTAGGAAAATACGTCATAGAATGACATTGACATTAATTAACAATTGACGTACGTCATTTATTCTCAGCCTTTTGTTTGTTTATATCAGACCAGCGTTGCCAGAATGTTACTTTTGTAACATTTTACGTTACTTTTGACCCTCTCATGTTACTTCCATGTTACACGACTCAATATGTTATTTTGTGTTACTTTTAGGTCAATATAAATAAACTTGAAAAATACTTTCCAGCAAACAAAAAAATATCGTGAAACGGAACGCATCCAAGAATGTTTTTGTTCGTCATGTTGGCGCCCTTGATTTTGTGGACTGACTGACTGATGCGACGTTTGCGCGAAAATCTGTCACTTCGTCGTACCGCATACTCACTCGCGTGTATTTTTCAATTACTTAGGACACACATAATTGATTGTATGTTTTTTTCTTTTTCATGCCTGCATTGCCAGTCGATTATTCGATAAACAATTATTACGATTTTTTCGAAGTTGTACAAATGGGACAGGACAGGACAGACAACTTATTTTAGTTTTTGTGTAATAAAGTGCCATAATGAGTATTATTTATGTCGTTTTCCACATAATATATGGTAATGTAACTTTTCTCGGGAAAATGTTACTTTTTGAGCTGTCTCATGTTATATTTGACTATCAGCCACTGGCAACACTGTATCAGACTGGGTAGCAAGCACGCAAGCACTAATAGATGGATTTTTTTTATGATGTCCCGAAAATAAAATTAGTCAATAATTTGTCATTTTGGCGAGACTATTGTACCTACATTATATAATAATAATAATTTATTTCAAATCAAGCAATTCAAGAATTATAAACTAAATACATGAACTCTTATTTGGCTTGGCATCCAGTTTAGGGTTGATTAGTGTACATGGTACAATAATATACTCCGCATATGACCATGATTTTGTAGATTTGTTAGCGCTATTTAGACCCCCGCCACGTACACCTTGGTCGGATCGGACTCACTCCTCTACACACGAGACCGCTGGATGCGACCCCGGGTGCTCCTGGAGCCTCCTCCGAAACTATCTCCCAAGAAGACCAGCAGCCAATAGGCTAATAAACAGCTCAGCTTTTAATAAATGGGGAGACCTTTGCCCAGCTGTAGAAAACCTTGTGTTAGGTTTATTACAATACACCTGATAAATAGAATAAACGATACAGGTTACAGTGCCAGCTTTATTGCTAAAAATTATCTTGTTGTGGTTCAGGTCCTGCAGGTAGATATATCAAAACCTAGTGTTCGTTATTATTAACCCATGCATTGCCCAGCTTACATCCCGCGATACAAAGTACTCTGTAGACCTTAGAGGAATAGGTATACTCGATCTACACTGTAGACCCACCCAGCCAGCACATCTAGGTACCTACATCTGTGGGAATGTGGGAAGTTGCCATGTGTTTTGTTGGCAATGAAATAGTTAGTAGTTAGGTATATTAAATGTATCTGCTACCAAACTATTCTGAATAAAACAATAAGTGTATAATAAAATAACATTATAATATTATATTATCATCACTAATCTGTTAGGTATATAATCATCAATTTTGGCATCGGTGTTGTTGCTTGTCTCCATTATCAATTTGCATGGATGACAGAAACATTTCAGGCCCTATACTAACTCAAATCAACTCTTCAAATATAAATTTCTTCCAAACAAAGGTAAGTAATCATCATCATCCATTCTACAGTAACAAGAATAATAATAGTGTGGTGTAACATGTAAGGAACATACCACACCTTTCCTCGTTTCATGGTCAGCTACTACAATGATCTTTTTTTATTAAATAAAAATTATATTATTCTCAGTTCTATAACAATTTAGTAACTTTTACTTTTTGAAGATGTCAGGCTGTTGATCTTAGATCAGAAATAAATATTATTGGTGATCAATTGTTACTTAGATTTTGTCTATAACAAGTCAAGAGTTCTGGGCAGACGATTAGGAAAGGATGCATTTGAATTATTTACTTACAAGTATCTCTACTTTAATGATTAAACTTAGCCTACCTGAACTATACAGCAAACATAATATTTGATAAGTTAAAAGGTACAATCAATGGAAAGTACTAATTAAATTTACATTAGAACTACAAATCAGTTCCTCAATCAGAATAACGTTAAACACTAAGCAGACACATACATCTAAAAGAAATATATATCAGAAAAATAAATTATGATTTTAACACAAGGAATTTTAACACTTTCTCATATAAAAAAAACTTCCGACTAACTTACTGAGAAGTAGTACATAAATGTTTGAAGCATAGATAGATAGATAGATAATTCTTTATTGTACCACACAAACACAGAAAACAGTACAGAAATAAAAGGTTACAAGATGAAGTACAAAGGCGGCCTTATCGCTATAAGCGATCTCTTCCAGGCAACCTTGGGATGGAGCATATTGATTTGTGACTGCTAATAACTATCACACAGATCTAAAATTAAAAATTTAAATGGAAAAAAGCTAAATTGCTTGGCTTTACAAAGTGTTTGTATGATAATTATTTTACAGGATAATCAAAGTTCTCTTTACATCGCATTTACATTACGATTCATAATAATGCTTCCGTTAGCTTTACTTACAATTAAATAGGTACCTACCATTCACACATACATAATCTAAATTAAAAAATGCTATATCTGCATGTTTCCCACCAATAACATAAATAGCGATGAATATTTACAAAATACTGCTCATCGTCGCAGATGTCACCGACGCAGCAGGCTCTCCTCGAGCACTACGCGAAAGGTAGCATGATATCAAGTACCAGCATCTTATTTGCCTTTTAGTTGTGATAGTGACGGAAGATTTTGCAGGTTGCGGTATAATGGTGATCTCATCTCAGTATATATAATGTACTCTGTGATCTCATCAACCTAATAATAATCTTCAAAGGCTTCAGCAGACTCTTTCGCGAACCACTTTCATCGAACGTTAAAAAGTGAAAAACTTAAAAAAAATAAAACCGGCCAAGTGCAAGTCGGACTCGCGCACGAAGGGTTCCGTACCATTATCTATAAAAACGGCAAAAAAAAACACGTTTCTTGTATGGGAGCCCCCTTAAATATTTATTTTATACAGTTTTTATATAGTATTTGTTGTTATAGCGGCAACAGAAATACATCATCTGTGAAAATTTCAACTGTCTAACTATCACGGTTCATGAGATACAGCCTGGTGACAGACGGACAGACGGACAGCGAAGTCTTAGGGGCCGTTCAAGTATGACGTAAGCACTATAGGGGGGGCGAGGGGTCCTTGCTTTGCTTATTTTGAATGACATGGGGGGCAGGGGGGTCTAGATGATGATTAGATCATCGGTAGTTAGGTATTTACTTTTTTACACAGATGGCAACCCACACATTGTCTTTCCTGAAAACGAATCGCATTTTCAAGGATTCCCACAAGTAATGCATACGTTTAGGCACTCGCTTAGAACGAAGTAGGGGAATTATCGCGCGCTATTGTCTAAATTTCCTCTGTCAGTGTATTGTTCCGTTTGGATACTATAACGAGTAGACGTATCGTAAGCATAGCAAAGCAAGTTAACATTTGTGTTACCGTTGATTCCATTAGCGAAAGTTTAAGGTTTAAATAAGATGTTGCTTCAAATAGACAAATCCAAGCTATACCAAAAATTGTTAGAAAATTAAAAAAAATCTCATACAAATACGAAAGCACAAAATGTACAGAAGTTAGTTAACGAAGTGTGGCGAAATTATAAATTACAAGCAAAGTTGCAGAATTGAAGAAGAATTGCAAGCGGCGACTAAGAATAAATCCAATCTACTAGGTACATTTTTACATTTAGAATCTATTTTCTTATTGTTAGAATTATAACTTCTGCTCATTATTCATTAAAAAAAACAATACATTAATTAAAAAATGTTTATGTAAGCATGGGGGGAGGGGGTAAGAGCTTTGCTTACTTTTGCTGACAAGGGGGATAGGGGGGTAAATAATTGTAATAAATCTGCTTACGTAATACTTGAGCGGCCCCTTAGTAATAGGGTCCCATTTTTACCCTTTGGATACGGAACCCTAAAAACGAATTGAATTGGGAGTGGGGAGGGGGCTTAAAGATCAAGAAGTGATAAGGGTGGAAGAAGCAAGGAATCTTGGAATCATCATCGACTCCCATCTTAGATTTGAGAATCATGTTCTTAATTTAGTAAAAGCTTGTTTTTATCGTCTAAAGGTACTATACAAAATTAGAAATCAATTATCTGAAGCTTCCCGTATTATTCTTTGCGAATCACTGATTATCTCTAAATTAAATTATGGGGATATTGTTTTTGGTCCACGATTACTTGAAAGTACTCAGCGAACTGTACAAAAAGTGCAGAATGCTTGTTGTCGTTTTTGTTTCAATATACCGCCCCGTAGCCACATAACACCGTTCTTGAACAACATGTCCTTGTTAAACATGGAGTCGCGTAGGCTTCTGGATCTGGGAGGTTTGGTTTTTGACGTTATTAAGTTTGGAAAGCCTGAGTATCTGCACTCAAAACTTAATTTCGTCTCTGATAAAAGATCGTTGCGCTCAGTCAGATCTGCACTGCTTTATCACAATCACAAGACCGCAGCTTTCAGAGGAAGTTTTAGATATGCGGCAACGAAGTGCTGGAACAATATTCCTCCCCCGATTAGAAATGTTAAAACCAAGTACACATTTAAAAGTTTTTGTTACAGGAACAATTTGAGGGAATTCCTAAGCGCTTCGTTTGCCAAAAATAAAAATACTAGGTATTATCGTCTCGCACTCTGTTGTTATGGTTCACATAAAGTACTAATCGTAAGACTGAGGTAGGAAACGCCACACTAAAAGGATTTAGTTATTACTCCGAAGACAAAAATATTAAGTAGCTAGATTACATATAATAATAACACATTGACTTGTAACTCGTTCTGCTTGCTCTCAATAGGTCATGGCTGAAAATCAGTGCTTTTGCTTCTTTAGCAAAATATTACACTGAGCCAAGGCCTTTTTGACATACCTACTGCAGCACACATAGACACCTTACCTAGATTTAATTATTGTTGTTTTTTTATGTCACCTATATTTTATTATTGTTTGTTTTTAGTAATGTACCTACTGTAAAATTGTTGTATTTTGTATGTGTGTGTCTGAAGTTGCAAATAAAGTGTTTATCTATCTATCTATCTATCTATAAAGAAAGTTTGAAAATGTAACTGAATAAAACAGCCAAATTATTGTTTTTTACTTTATTTTTTAGGTTCTAAGGTTCATTTTGTCATTTGAAAATGGGTTCATTTCCTCCTTGTTTCCCGCTCAAATTCAAATAAGAAGTCAAATAAAAAAAACCAGCTGTTCCAACGAAACGAACCGTGTCAGCCGTCGTTAAACTTCGCCAAACAGGGAGAAAGTTAGAAAAAAAAGAAAAGTCATAGTCCAGCTAGTCTAGTCATAATACCATTTCACAAGTTAATACTTTGAACTATATTTAAATAATCATAAAATATCCATGACAAATATTCTAAAATATAAAAATATCAATTTAGATACTTACTACACCCAATATTATTAATAAAGCTTTTTCTTAATATTCATTACTAGCAGCGCCTCGCGGTTTCAACCGCGTAGTTCCCGTTCCCGTAGGAATATCGGGATAAAAAGTAGCCTATGTCCTATTCCAGACTATAATCTATCTCTGTGCCAAATTTCATCCAGATCCGTTTTGCCGTTCTGGCGTGATAAAGGAACAAACATCCATCCATCTATCTATCCATCCATCTAAACTTTCACTTTTACTAGCAGCGCCTCGCGGTTTCACCCGCGTAGTTCCCGTTCCCGTAGGAATTTCGGAATAAAAAGTAGCCTATGTCCTATTCCAGACTATAATCTATCTCTGTGCCAAATTTCATCCAGATCCGTTTTGCCGTTCTGGCGTGATAAAGGAACAAACATCCATCCATCTATCTATCCATCCATCCATCTAAACTTTCACGTTTATAATATTAGTGAGATAATATTAGTGAGATAGTGAGATTATTTCCAAAGCAGCCATGCACTGCTTTGGAAATTTGATTTCCTACTTGTTCGCTACTCAAATTCGAATAATAAGACAAATAAGTTTTAATAATGAATATGCAAAAGTTTTATTAATAATATTGGGTGTAGGAAGTATCTAAATTAATATTTTTATATTTTAGAATATATGTCATGGATATTTTATGATTATTTAAACATATTTCAAAGTATTAACTTGTGAAATGGTATTATGACTAGAATAGCTGCACTATGATTTTTCTTTTTTTTCTAACTTTCTCGCTCTACGATGTTTGGCGAAGTTTAACGACGGCTGACACCTTAGCTGACACGATTCCTTTCAATGAATGTCAATGTCTTTCTATGACGTCTTTTCCCATTCATTCTTTCATTCACCCTTTTATTCATTCTTCTTCACTGCGCCTGCGCCGCAGACCGGAAGTGCACTATTTGGCGGGGAAATTCAAAATTGCTGGTTCAGAAATGATTATTTACTGTAATAATTAAATTAATAACTCTCAAACGATGTTGATGAACTCTCAATCTCTCTCAAACGATTCTCAAACAAATGAAACAAAAATTAAATGTCCAAGTACATTTTTGCCGGAATGACGGCCAACTTCACACAAAAATTTAAAATGGTTTTTACATAAAAATTAATAACTCTCAAACGATGTTAATGAACTCTCAATCTCTCTCAAACGATTCTCAAACGATTAGCAATATCGAAGTTTCAAAAAGACAAAGTCTGGCGGCCAACTTCACAGAGGTACACTTTACACCGTAGAGTTATTGTAGTACTAGTTTGCACCCATAGACTAGTTAGTATTCTCTGACTACTTTATAGTGATCTGTGGTTAGTATACTTTTGCACTAAACCGTTTGTTAGTAGGTATTCACTATAAAGTACATAGTGGTTTTAATCTCTTTGGTATTCACCCGTTTATTAGTAGGTATTCATCTATGGGTATTCATCAAAGAGATTAAAACCACTACGGTATTCATCTATGCATCAAACTTTGCACCAACTTTGCACCAACTTTGCACTTACCAAAATCACGGAATACTATTACTCCTAGCACCAAAATGAGTAGGTATACAATAACTTACGGTACTAAGTTACTGTATACTCATTGCTTTGTACTCTGCAAGAGAAAAAATAATTCCGTTTGAAAAAATCACGTTGGAGCTGAAGGTGTTTTGCAATTTTGTTAATTTTCTATTTGTTTTAGCTGAAACGAATAGGATATCTTCTCCTTCAGACTTGTCGCGATGTTGTAAAAGTGTATTTACCCTCACATTTGCTGTGGAAATTCTGGGCATTGATGAGTGGGAAGATTGTGAACAAGGATGGAGCGATCATGGACCTTACGTTGAAGGCATGAAGTTTCAGTATACTTTGGTTTCTGGACAGACTTATGATCTCGATATTCTTATTTGGCCGCACATAGCTAAGGTTGGTTTGGTATTCAGTTGATCCGGCAGAGCAGCTTTAATTAGCAGCTCTACATTTACTAATTACCTAGGTGCCTACGTTCTAAACTAAGTATAAGATAGTTTCAATAAGGTACCTAGGGTAATATAATAACCTTTAGTACCTAGTAGATTATGCACCGAGTGTGTAAAGCCACACACCGAGCGCAACCCTACTTACACGTACCTACACGAAGAGAATAATCTACTTTTCTCACTATGTGCGAGTAAATAGTAAGAGTTTGGTTACTTGTTTCGCGGCATTAGTATTATATTTCGACACAACAGAGGTTAGTTCGATTACACTCTGAACAAATATTTGTCAGGTCAGGAATTGAACCGGCAACCCAGGTAGCGTCGCAGGTGGACCTTCGTCCACCGCGCCACATCAGTAGTCAAATTGTACAGAAATTGTATCGGATGGTTGTTTGTATACCTATACGGATTTCTTTGGTAAAAATTTTCACAAATAAATATTTTGATGTTCCGAATTCCCGACGTTTAAGTCGTTTGTGGGATGGGCGGGTAACATGAGCTAGCCAGGTGATTCTTAGCACACTGTCCCACCGTAACCATTGCCGCTACCATGGCCAAGAATAGCGAGCCGGCCGGGAACTGGGTTCCGTATTTTTCTGGCTTGCTTCTGCATTGGCGGTTATGTCAATAATCCATGGGGATTATGGGCCCTGGGTATGTGGGGCATGTGGGATCGTAGTTCGTTGTTGGAGTTGTTGCGCAGGGGGCGGTATGGCCCACCCCTGCCTAGACCCTGCAGACATCCCTTAGTCGCCTCTTACGACACCTAGGTACGCACGGGTAGAGTTGGGTTAACATAATACTACTCGTAGCTGCGCCTTCCCTTTAGATGCCTGTGGTTGGTACAGATTCAAAGCCGGCACCACACGGCCAGCTCCGAGTTCTTTTAAAACTTGCTATACATATAATTGCTTGCTATAGGTACATATAATTGCATATAATTGCTACTCTCAGTATTTCAATATCCTATAAAAGTACTCCCAATAATATGCACTAGGGCAAGTGCATAGCTCACACTAAGGTAAGGACAGTCATCCACCTATGCCTTCGCTTTGCAATACGTTTTCGGGATTCACCACCTCCTACTAGGTAGGTACCTACTTTATACAAACTAGTTTATAATCTCGCCAACTTACTAAAATCGTTGTATTTTAGTAAATATGATGAAAATCAAATATCCTATCTGTCTATCTGTAATTTTAGATTTATTGCGGCGTTCACTACGCTTGGGTCAGAACATGGAAGTTGTTAGAGCGGCGCTGGATAACCTGGTCTATACGCCATGCCTTCCCAGTCCGGGTAATGGATTTCCAGCAGAATATATCAATTGTATCGACTTCTATGGGTGTCGGGGCGCTAGGAGCTGCGTGAGTGCCGATATTTTTAGTTTGTAATAAGTTAGCAAGGTAAACCAACATAAAATGGAGGCGGCTCGGGACTGCTGTTTGTGGCGTTGTTTGGAGGAGGCCTACGTTCAGCCGCGTGGTGCTGGCTGAGAATTTGCACCACCCCAACTTTTCCCGTGGGTTTCGTAAGAGGCGACTAAGGGACATACACCGGAGCGGGCAGCAGCGCCTCTTGCAGAAAAGATCTAAAGTGGGGTTATCTGCATTACCTCCCATGAGATAAAAGCCAATAAGACGATTATCAGGGAAAGGCCTGCGTCCAGCAGTGGACTATTATAGGATGCCGAGGTCTACGTTCAGTAGATGCTTGTGAGCTGATAATGATGACCAACATAAAATTAACGTAGGTACTCCCAAAGCAGCATTTACTCAGTTCCTTTGTTTCATTAAATTAAACTAACATAAAGAGGTATGATGATCCTGCAAGAGTGCATCCTCTTACCGATAATGGTACCTGTTTAATGTCCATCGTCGTATCAGTTTTAGTATTTTTAGGGGGGTGGGTCTTCGTACCATACAAATATTGTAGGGGACAGCAGGTAGCATTCATAAAGTTCTTTTCCAAGCTCCTTAAAATAATAATTAATAGCTATTTCAAAACTGTTTCAACACCACTTTGTTTTTTTTTTTCGCTCTTTGCCACACTGTACACGACAGACGGACATACGGACAGCGGAGTCTTAGTAATAAGGTCCCGTTTTACCCTTTGGGTACGGAACCCTGAAAATACACACATTTCTGGCTTTTTTAAATGTGGAATAATTCCAAGTTACGAGTAAATGTAACAAAATCATAGTTTTCCTTTTGATTTCGTTACATTTACTCCTAACTAGGTACTTAAAACATGGTACCTAGGATGGTACTTCGCTGTGATTAAATTAGCTAAGTAGGTATGTTTTACTAGCTATCGAGTAAAAGTAAGTTGATGAACTTATAAAATTTACTTATTAGGAAAATAAGATCGCTTCGTATAAAATCCATTAGAAATAACATATGTAGGATTAAGTTTTTGCTGTGTAAAATAGCTAGAATAATGAACCGCGCAACTGCAGAATCTAATTTAATTGGCGCGAAATGCGCCCGTTTACATTTTATTTTGAAAATCCAGCTTTTGTTTCATTGGTGGATGGTGCGTTACTCATGCACACGTAGTGCAAGGCTGCGGACAAGTTAATACCAAACAATGCCAGAATTGATTGATACTTCTTTTTTACTGTAAAAATTTAAGAAGTTTGATGAATTCGTTAAAGATTTTTAACTACCTACTATCAAAATGCGGAAAATCAATTAGGGTATGTCGCGGCCGAAATTTCGGTCCATTTTTGGCCGAAACCGAAACAGTGGTCAAACTCTTGATTTTTTGATCCGAGATACCGAAACCGAACCTTCGGTCGGACACTAGACATAACCCTAAAACGTTTTCATAGAAACAGCGCGTGCAAAACCGCGGGCAGATTGTAGTAGGTAACTAAAAAATGTAGTTGGAAGAAAGGAACTAGAATGTAGTAGGTAAAGTCTTTATTATACATTTCAGCGCTAAAAACGAAAAGACGTCCTATGTTTGCCTTCCACCTCCGCAATTCGGTGAACGCCTTTACTTCGCCCCAGTTTTGGAAAGCGAGACGTCTTTGAGAGATTTCATAAAAGATCTGATAAGGAGTCATGTTGAGGAATACATCCCCGCGTCAAATTTGGACGGAATATTTGATGTGCCTCACGCTGTTTCTGGTATTATTTTTTTATTTACCTACGTCTATCATTCAATCTTTCTCAAAACTTAGAGTTTTTAGTCGGTAGCTTGATGTGATTGAACAGTTGAAGCTGCAGCTTGAAGAGCAAGCTTAGGTATGGTATGTCTTCTCTTCTCACTGAATAGACTATTGGAAACTTATTTATAATGTAGTCAAAAACTACATTATAAATAAGTTTCCAATTGTTTTCATCCTAGTCAGTGACAGCGTAACAAAGCGTAATCGTGTACGGTACACGATCCAGCCTAAAGAAATAAAGTTATTGACTTTTGACTTTTTATAAATTAGGTACACGGTGTAGGTAGGCTACCTACCTACCTAATTTATAAAAAGTCAAAAGTCAATAACTTTATTTCTTTAGGCTTACAAAATAAGCACTTAGACAAGTCAAATTTTATACGTATACAGCTTTATAAATAGTAATTATTATCAAATAAGAAACAAAATGTTATTGATTTTATTCGCTTAAATTTTTTATCCTCTAGTCTTTGATAAAAGTAAAAAACTTTTTTTACTTTTATCGATGCCTCTAGTGGAAGAAGACACATAGACGATGTTTAACACATTTTGATGGAGTGTGTTCACAACGAATCGTTTAGAGCGCTCTCACATTACCGCGCGGTACCGTAGGTGCGGTGCCCTGCCGCAAGAGTTTCGCAATGACGTTGTCCGTTGTACGAGATGCGGAATAGATGCAAAACTGCCGCGGACATGCTGCGGACCTCGAGTTGCGGCTCCACAAATTCGATTCCGCGCGGTAATGCGCCGCATGCTCCCTGCATGCAGCTCAAAGAATCTGAATTTACTCCCTTTGCCTACTATTTATTTTTAATTTCTTTGTATTTTTATGTATAATTCTGTTTAGGTTAAGAGTTTTTTTAGGCAATAAATGTTTTTTTTTTATGTGGGACGGGCGTTAGAACTAGTATTTCGTAATTTAGTTATAGGGATAGGTCACTGCAACAGCGTTCTAGCTGAGCCTGTTTCGGACACAGCTAGAACGCTGTACAAACTTTTTCTTAGTTTTTAAGATTTGATTTTATTTTTCCTGTTAAACTTACCAGGGCGTCATACCATAACCGCATGTGCGATAAACCCCTAAATTGATAAAAACAAAAAAAAAGCATGGCTCGCTCCAGGGCCCTTTGCGCACCTCGCACTCGGTGCACAGTAGGTATCTATCTATCTAAGACACACATACATATTTTTAAAATATATTTTCCCAGACGTGCGTCACCAAGATGCAGCTCTATATCATGTACAAGAAACGATTCTAAAAGCAATATCGCCGAAGGTTCATGTGGAACCGGAAGTACTGGAACCAGAACCAACTCCCAAAGGAAAAGGAATCAAAAAGAACCTGCCACCGACGTCGTCGGTTAAAAACCTTGCTAAGCCCAAATTTGAAATACAACTTAGCGGAGACCGCATACTGGCTGGTAAGAAATTTCCCTAATTTTGATTATGTTTAAAGAACACAAGAAGAACCCCCGCAAAGTCGAGCAAATAATACCATCCTTTTCTCGAAGGAGTTCGGGCCATTTTCGATCCCCCATAACTTCGTTGTGGCTAAAACTAGAATCCTGAATTTTCAGTAACCAAGCAGACATTGTATAGACACGGTATATTTAAAATTTCATTCAATTTGAACATGAAAGAACATTTCAAACCAGGATATAATGTAAAGACTGTGCCTGTGTGTACCCAATTTCTACGTAGATCGGCGCAGGCGACCCCGTCGGTTCCATGTGCCTTAAAACGGGACTAATTTACTGGGAAAAACACCTCGTACCCGGACTTTGCGCACGCTTGGTTGCAGAGAAAATAGATATATTTCTGGTCTCTGAACAAACTCCAAGGCTACTTTGTTATTATACGTATTTGTAATGTATCTATGTTTTAGCTATTGTATTAGGATATTCCTGTAATGATAGTTTAAGTTTGAAAATAAATACTTACCACCAGGTGAAATTCTGTTCAAACGAAGGTCTTATAGGCTATAAAAAAACATTCACTAATTTGTTTATTTTTAATGTTATGTATAACCAGATACCTAGAAAATAAATCAACGATCACTGAAATATAAGCGGGTAACTACGAACCTAGTTAGTGTTGGAAGAACACTAACGGTTCATCCCTTAACTTCTTCATGGTGAGTGCGGTTCTAGACGCACGCATTCCGCATCTGCCGCATCTCGTGCTCGAACCGCAGGCAACCAGGGGCTAACTAAACTAGGTTCGTTACATTCATAATGAATTGGTCAAACTACGAAAGTTAGTAAAAGATCGCTGAAATGTTTTATTTTTACCAATATTTTTTCCCAATAGGTCTTTTTTCGAGTGGTCCGGTCCAAGTCCTTACGAGGGTCGTTATCGTAACAGCATAACTGAGTGTGCTTGAAAAGTATCTACCTATCTAAATAATAAGGATTAATAATCCTCCGAAATTCTTCATGAGGATAAAATTATTTAGATAGAAAAAATTGTGAAATTTCATTATTGTTGTTTCATTATTGGCAGGTATTCGTTAGGTATTCTGCCTGCAGCCTTAACAAATTAGACTTTTCAACTTCTTCTTTTTTTAGGGTTCCTCATAAAGAAAAAAGGAACCCTTATAGGATCACTTTGTTGTCTGTCTGTTCTTCCGATTTTTTTATTTGTTGTGTTGTGGCACATAATATGGTGGCATCCCAAGATCTATCCATTATATTCTCATGATACTTAATGGGTCGTTTTTCACATTCTATTATTGGAAAAAGCCTCAAAAAAAAGAATTCCGAAACTTCAACTCAACATAGATTTTCATTAGGGCCAGACTCCACCAAAGCTGAACTGAGCGGAGAAGAGATGTGTTTTATACAACCAATAAGTATAACGTCGTTATTCATACATGTCGTCTCCACCCAGCTTTAGTGCAGACCACCGAGCGGAGATGTATCAAATTTGTAGGCGAAGAAACAAAGATAGCAGTGGAGATGTGAGGTGTGCCTCGCAAGCTGGCGACGTCACGCAGCGGAGACGAGATGAGTGGCGACGTGAGCTGTGCTTCGATAGGGCATTCATCTCAACAAACATTCGACGCTCGCCGCACGCCACTGAGCTCCATTCTAGAGATATGCGTACTGGACGCATCTCCGCACCGCTTCGGTGGAGACGCCTTAGCAGAAAAACGTCTCTTCTGGTGATAGTACTTCAATGCTTTTCGTCACCGCTACGGAAACCTCCCTCCGCACATCTCCGCTTACGTGGAGTCTGAGCCTAAGGCTGAGCTTATAATTATATCCTACGTTGTGCTGACAATTTTGAATTATTGCTATCTCGACACGAATTTTGGATTTTTGTGATTTGTTTTTGCTACTATAGTGCGTAAGCCTGGGGTTAATTTGTAATGAATTTAATAAGATTTAATAAGCTTACTTGAGTCCGAAGCAAGTTCCAGTAATTTTCGAGTCCTACGTAACTTGACCTCGTGGCGCAAGCGCATCACGTACTGAAGGAGGGTTGCGGGATTCAGTCCTGTCGAAGCCGAAAAATTAAATAATTTTATTTTTAGGGACAATAATTTTCTTAACCTTTGTAGGCTAGTTTTCCGGTCAGTAGGTGCCTATTAACAACTTCTCATAAGAAATTCTTAACAGGAATCGGGAGAGTAATACCATTCCACAAGACCGGAGACAAGCCGAACGATTTGGGCGAGATAATCGTATTGATTAGCAGCGGTAACCTACCGGCGGCCGACGATTACCCTTTGGTTTTCGTGAACGTTAACCGGCTGTGCGAGGTCCCGATGGAAGAGTTCATGGATTTGGGGTACGTAATCAGGTTTCATCTTTACGTATTTTCTCGCATGGGATACTCAGTTGATGCTATCTGCGTGACCCATTTATCTTGTTTTCTGGAGAAGTTATTTTTAGGGTTCCGTACCCAAAGGGTAAAAACGGGACCCTATTACTAAGGCTCCGCTGTCCGTCTGTCCGTCTGTCACCAGGCTGTATCTCATGAACCGTGATAGTTTGACTGTTGAAATTTTCACAGATGATGTATTTTTATTGCCGCTACAACAACAAATACTAAAAAACAGAATAAAAAAAACATTTAAGGGGGCTCCCATACAACAAACGTGTTTTTTTGGCCGTTTTTATAGATAATGGTACGGAACCCTCCGTGCGCGAGTCCGACTCGCACTTGGCCGGTTTTATTATTGTTATTGGGAAGCAATAGGCACCTATTTCTTCTATGGTTAAATCCAGTTTTCACCCTTGAGACGTGTGATAGGAACCTACGTATGAAAATATGAGAAAAGCACCAGTATTTAACCTGTTTTCTTCGATAGATTATTTGGATATTCAATCTTGTAATCTATGTAGGTAATGTACTTACTTTAAGTACCCACAGAGTTTCATGTCTGCCCTGCTATTTATTGTATTAATTAAGGAATAAATAACATTTTATAGAATGACAGAACTGTATACAAGATGGCAAATCGGCGATGAAGTGCATGACTCGAAACCAGTACCTATATGTTCAGAAAAGGACATTTCGTTCGAAGACCATCATGCGATACTTTTGCCCTACAGTTTGGTACCAAAAATCATGTGTGGGTTTACCGAGGAATATGTAGTGCAGGTTCTTTTATTTGTAATATCTCCTACCTAGTCATCAAATTGAGTCCAGTAAGAAATTAGATTTTTTTAGTTAATCTGTTTATCTATTGGTAATACAGAAAGAAACTGTAATTTATAGTGGTTGTGCAAGGACGTAGCTGTAGGATTGAGATGCCCAACCTCAAATTCTAATATATTAAGTAGGTATAGTTATTCCACTCTCTTATTGCTGTTTGGTAGTTTTGGACTGACAATCGAATAGTCATTAGTCATGCCCTAATGCTTTACCGATTAATTTTTAAGGTTTTTTTTGTTATAGTGCTCACCCGCACTTTGGGTATCTCTAAGAAATGAAATAAGTTCCCAAAAATTATAGGTTTCGGCGGGACTCGAACCCGCGCCCCACCCTCAGTACGGGTGTGCTCTAACCAACTAAGCCACGAAACCCTTAGTCAGTTCAACGGAGAATCTTTGGGACCTCAACGACCTCAGTGGCGCGGTGGGCGAAGGTCCGCCTGCGACGCAGGAGGTTGCGGGTTCGATTCCCGCCTTGGGACAAATATTTTTACAATCTGCAGATATTTGTTCCGGGTGTTCTGGTCGTTTTCTATGTAGGTATAATAAAAAAATATCTATCTATGTAATCTATTGTATTATGTATATCAGTTATCTAGTACCCATAACACAAGCTCTGGTTAGCTTGGGGCTAGATAATGCTGTGTGAATTGTCCAGCATTATGTATTTATTTAGTTAGCAGATTCGCATCTCTCTTTCTGTCAAAAGTAAATGTGTCTATAAAATAACTCATTCTGTCATTCAGTTATAATTCACTCACCTGTGAACAAAGAGGGAATTTCTTAGTCGTGCATGAACCAAACAACAAATGAGAGAGTGGACGGGGTTACAGGTAATTTTATCGAACATTGCAGCTTCGCGGACGCAGAACAATTCAAGAAATAAGGGAATCATATTTATTTGGTTATAAAAAAAATGACCGTGATTTCGATATGACCATTCCGAAACCTAGCAACGCAGACACAGACTTTCTCATAGCTGTTACGAAGATACATGCAATGAAACTAGCAAAATCAATGAACGGTTTTATTCAAGGAGAGTTTCCATTGTTCCCACCAAGGACGTCGGTGAGACCCTTAGATCGCGAAGGGGTTTGTACAAACGATATCAACGGTATCAGAATACCCGTAGAACCATACTTAGTGGTGAAACCCGACGTGATTCTCATGGCACAGATGACCTTGGAAGTTTCTATCGGATTGGTCGGTTGCAAGCCACAGCCCCAGCATTTCACACGATTCTCCAGAATGTTCTGTTTGATCAAGGACTCTACCACTTTGATGTCGACGCTGAGATGCATCGCAACTATAAATGAAGAGATAAAAGAATCTCATAATCTGCTCACAGGATTTGCCTTGGACACTGGTGACGTTGCGTTTTTGTTCGTGGAAGGTCCGCAAGAAGGACATATTTTGCGCGTTTGGGGCATGACAGAGGATTTCTATCCGATTCTGAAGCCGGTGTTTTCTTGCTCTGTAAAATATTCTGCGAGGATTTATCCTGGTTACTATTATTGTTTGTGTTTAAGTAGATACTATAATTGTCAGATTACTTTTTGCAGGGTGAATGGTATCATGACTAACGGAATGTCGACAAAACTTAAAGTGAATGTAACGCACGATAATGTCAAAATAAAAACGTGCGTCGAGATTCCGTAATTCCGTTCACTTCATTTTAATTCGTCCTGTTATTCATCTTATTTTGTAGACGGGAGTTAAGTTTGTGACTCAAGTATTTCGTTGCAGAATTATTGGCAGCAGAAATGCCATTCAGTGTCCTGAAAATGTTTGTTCCTTTGGGAGTTTTATTAGCTTGCCCACCGGTGTACGCCCGACCAGCTTTACCTTTACCTACGAGAGCAGTAAGTACCTACCTATATTGTTTTTTTTTCGGTCGAGCTTAACTTGACTATATACAGCAAACAACAATTCAACTGCAACTATAGCAACGTAGACAGACCACCCACAAGATGTACCGATGACCTGGTGTAGATTATGTAGCGCAGGACCGGCCTTCGTAGCGATATTTGGGGGAGACGTGGCTATAATGTATAACATCTTTTGGCCTTGATGATGGCGATAATGATGATGTAGTAACTAATAAAGACATTTTACCTGTTTTTAATTAAAGAAGTGGTTGTTTCCACGTAGTAATGTTTTCTCATCCTCTTACCAAATATTATCCATTATCAGAATTTATCGCTGCTGGAGTGGATATGATATCCCTCTACCAATATTGTACCACTCACTTCTGCCTGGCCTCTGTGGTATCTGAATAAATCGTAGCCAAAACCTTAGCACTCAGTGGTAGTAGTGTACCTAGAATAGGCTATTTCCCTACTATTTTCCGAAAAAAAAAACGAATTAGTCCGTCAGTTAGATTATTAGATACGTATTTTTTCTTTTGTCAATCAATCAAAAAATTACAAAGATACAGCTCGTCAAAGTTTGGGAGTGGGGGCTTGTGACGTCACAACTAGTCGCAAGTCGCTGAGAAGTGTCGCCCGGTGTGACGTCCCGGAACTTTATCTGGCTATAACTAATATACACAACTAATATAACACATAATTTTTGTTTGATTGTTAAAAGAAAAAATACGTGTCCAATATCTTCTGATAATCTGACGGACTAATTCGATTGTTTTATGAAAATAACCTCAACTGTAGATTTCGTAATGCCCAGTTTCACAACTTCCACTAACAGCCTACTATATCATTGGACCATTCCATGCCCTCACTTACCAGTCCCTACTATAATAACTCCTTATAACTGTATTCCAGGCAGTGCTCAAGATCGGCAGCCTGTTAGCCGGTAAACTAAAATATACGCCAGATCGTTCGGAAATGCCGACGGGGGCTGAACTGAAAAGCCTTCGTCTTGAACTGTGCGTTGCGCCGCGGCCGGTACCAGTAGTTATTGGCGAGCAACATGATGAGACACGAGGTACTTGAAAATTTAATTCAGCAGTGGAATAATAATATAAAGTAGATATATGCAAGGTTGACAATATCGTCAAAGTTGCAGGGCGCATTCGGATGCTTAAACCATAGACAAGTCTGCCTTGGAGGCTGGCAGAAGCGAGAGGCCTAGACCTGGAGGCCTAGACCCAATAAAGTATTTTAAATACTAAGGTAACTAGAATCGCAGTCTTGAATGTTTCTCTGGTAACACCGGGGATATAGTTATATAGTTTTTTCATTCATTTACTCCGGGGATGTAGTTGTATAGTTTGTTTGACCATCAAGACGTTAAAACCACTTCACTAAATGCCAAATTTGTGGTAAAAATGTGCGAGACTCGCTATAAATCATACATGATGCCGGGTACAAACCAAGCGAGCGAGAGCGAGCGAAGGCTAACGAACGAACGCAAAAGTACCAGTGGACGTCATTGTGGAAGCAAGCGAGTCCAAACAAGGGCCTTAGTTCGCCTTCGGCCGTGCTCCGGCGGCTGTCGCTACATCAAAGTAATATGGAACGAACGTACCAATTTTCAAATCCCAATTGTTTGCATTCGCCCGCTCTCGCTCGCTTGAGAGAAAACACGATCACTTTACACAGCAAAAAGTAAAAAAAAAACTGTGAATCATTGCAAATAGCATGAAAAAACATTTAGAAATAATTGTTCGCTGTGTTGGGTGGATAGGATGATATTCATCGTAACATTTTCCCCTTGATTTAGGGAGTTCAATATTTTTATACCTACTTACTAAAATGGTTGATCAATTCAAATCATTGTTGGATCGGTGCTCAACTTACAATTATAGGCCTCTCACTTTTCTGTTTCAGCCCGAATCACCTCGAGGGACGATGAATATACAGGTCCTCCAAAAATGAAAGTTTCTATGGCCAAAATGCTTTAAACCATTATTCTACATTTCAACTGAATAACTTGGTACCCTTAATTACCTAATAAACAGGTACGTATGTACACACCTTGTTATTAAAAAAGGTACCGATTACCTGTGTAGCGACTACTTTTAGGGACCTTACGCTGCGAACTGTTTTACATAGTAAACTGTATGCAAGACGCTACGTACAGCGTGAGCTGCTATGAATACTTCACTAAGCCGCTACGAACTCCTACGCGGCGTAGGGTGCTACGAACTCCTACGCGGCGTAGGCTGCTACGAACTGTTTGTTGGGCTGGGCTAGCTGTTTATTATCTATTGGTCCGAACACAGGGGCGTTAGGGGAATTAATAAATGCGGTAAATGTGGCATTATAATATATTTCAATATCTACTGGTTATAATGCCGCATTTACAAGTTAATAAACAAGTATATTATGTAATAGATTATTTTTAAACAATATATTTTTTTCCTTGAAATTTAGGAGCCAAGCACCGTATGGAAGCCACATCCACTAAATGTGCCTCAGTGTTTGAGAAAAGAGCATACTCGACGAGAAGGCTGCCAACTTTTCTATTCATATTGACCAAAGGCAATTTTATAGGTTTTCTTTCTTAGGAAACCTGAAAAATACTTAGATTTACACACGCACTTCTAAAACTTCTGGAACCAGCGGGACCTAGATGCGGCCCTTGAAAATCGTACAAGTACATGAAAAGTCAAAACAAAGCAACAGATGTTCTAATGTCCTAACGCCCGTCTCATATTAGCGCTCGGAACCGAATTGGCGGAGCCGCAACTCGAGGTCCGCAGTGTGTGCGCGACAGTTTCGCATCTGTTCCGCATTTCTTACAACGGACAACGTCATTGCGAAACTCTTGCGGCACCGCACTTACGGTACCTACCGCTCTGAAGGCCAAAGTCCTCCCTTCCCACCTGAATGTTATACATAATATTGATAGGTACGGAATAGCATATATTTTATGTAAAACGAGAATTTTAATAGCTAAATTATACAAAGTATCAAGAAATAGTACCATACTAACCAACTCAATGTAAACAGTGTTTTACCTTAAAATCTATAATTTTCTCGGGCTCAGTTCGAGTTGCTTTTCATTGTTTTATAAATCTTGGCACTCACTCCACTTCTAGTCGTTTTATTGAATTATGAATTCGTAATTTTTTTTTTTTTATTACAGCATTATCTAGCCCTAAGCTAAGCAGAGCTTGTGTTATGGGTAGGTACTAGATAACTGATATACATAATACAATACAATACATAGATAGATATTTTTATTAGTATATACATAGAAAACGACCAGAACACTCTGAACAAATATCTGCAGATCGTACACACATTTGTTCCGAGGCGGGAATCGAACCCGCAACCTCCTGCGTCGCAGGCAGGCCTTCGCCCACCGCACCACAGAGGTCGTCAATTATGATCACAACAAAACCAAATCATCGACAATTTGTTTTAAGTATAGTATGTTATTAAGCGTAAGTTGCCACGCATAATAACATTGCCATTTAAAAAGTTTCCGTTTATCTTCGACCTCGTCATTCGTTAGACCGACTCTTCGAAGCGAAGGCTGCTGTAAACTGGTACGCAGCTTAGGCTGCCACAGACTGCTACACTGCGGATTTGCGTGAAAAGGCTAAAAACGTTTGCGTACGCAATCGTTGCCGTTGCGGCATACGTTTCCTATGCCATATTCTGTTGACCTGGCAATTGTACACTAGTTTGCAACATGCAGGAAGGCATACTTTAGCTAGTTGAAATTTCCCCTGTGAATGGACCAGAACTTGTTGCAAACAAACATTTATATACCCCTTACCTCTAATAACGAAAAACTAATCATAACTTTAGGGTTGCCAGTTTTAAAATTACTCGGAAGATTTTTTCAAATTTTCTGCTTCTATATCGGAGTTCATTGTTTACTAGCTATGTTATGATACAACTTTGTGACTTTTTACGTAAAACAACTGCTTGCTACTATTAACGGGAAAAACTGAAAACTTTTTCACAAAGGCAAGTTACATATTGGCTAGTTAACTTTGTGTCTCAAGGCTTTTAAAAGAACTTACCACAGAAGTTTGGTTATGTTCGGCAGACATGTTCTTCAAATTTAATGATGTTTAGTAAATTTCTTGCATGTTTTATATTTTTAGTGGAGCTAAGTAATAATAAATGTATCTACATGCTAATTTTAAATGTGAAAGTAAGTCTGTTCATTTGTTACGGTTTCACAACTTAACTACAGTTACATGCACACTACACTAAGAAGTAGTTTGTAACTAAACGACTGAACGGACCTTAATATTTGGGAATGACACCAATTTTATCCTGAGAAAGAAAGGACTAGGTATCTACATTTTGAAAAAGTGCCTGCTACGTGAGCTTTGTTGAAAAAACTAAGTGGTTATTTTTTAACCCTAAATGACAATTTTGGGGTCTTTAATCTTTACTTTGAAGCTTTTCATACCATACCTACATATATATTTTCCAAGAATTTTATTGCGTCAGACATTCCTGAACATCTAATAAAACAAATCTATTTATGTTATCAAACCCTCGGCCGTGAAATGTATTTAGGTAAACAACAACAAATCTTCAAGTAACGAATCATGTTTACTTTATAACAAGTTTGATCGTGATAATCTAGGTTCGAGAGGCTTCGAAAACATCCCTTCAGATAAGGACAAAATACCTACTCAAAAGTTTAGATTTCGGTTAACAAAATTTCTCCTAAGCGCTCATTGAAACACGTCGTTCAAATTTCAGTTACCACCTCAAATTTCCCAACTGTAAATAGAAGTTCTAAACAAAGCTAGAACTTATAACCGAAGTTAAATTGTTAGTATAGCGTGTAACTAGCTATTTAAACTAGAAACGGCGCCTTACGTTCAGTATAAGTTGTTATAACTAGCAACCACTTTACGTGCACTTCACCTGATCTTTAACCACTTTGCTGCAGCCAATTTAAGCTTTTGGAATGCACCGTGCGGAATATTTTGTTAAACTAATAACGCAAATAAAATCAGAGCTCAAAGCGTTAAAAACAGCCGAAGCAAGATTGGCACATCAAATTGGTTTAAGTAGGCGTTTGCAAAAGGGAATAAATTATTTGTGCCATAAAAAGGAAAACGGGATGGCAATAAAATCTGTCGTCTTAAGTAATGCCCTCGTGTTTTAGGCTTATCTGCTAACGATGACAGGGAATCTTCGCATCTTGAAATTGGTGAGAAGGCAAGGCAAAATTTATCGTTTCGTACTTCAAAATAAGTTTTTATTTTTTTATTGTGGCACCATATTTTTTACGGAATGATTGAGTAAGACGCATTTATAAATACATTACGTTTGGAGGTGAGGTGGAATTTCAGCCAAATAGTTACAGAGAGAAATCTCATTTGAACCGGGCCGACCCACCTGGTTCACTTTATCCGATGGTCTTTCGACCAACAGATTGATGTTTGATGATCGATTACTTGGAATACTCGTAGTAATTATATATTTTTGCGCTCTGAGATTTTTCTTAATTTGTCTTAACGAAATCAAGAGGAGTTACTTTGAAGCACTCAGAGTTATTTTTCCGATATCACTTTCTTGAGCGACAGTTCACGATGGCTAGAGGTCGCTTCAGGTACCTGTTCTATTTGTAAATCTGATAGATATGTTTTAACGGACGTTTTATTAATTAAAACACGAACAGTGGCGGCGTAGCGTGGGCTGGCACCCGGGGCGTTTTTCTACCAAGCACCCCCCCCCCCCACTTTCTAACAACAGGAATTATAAGTAACGGCGAGCGAAGCGAGCCGCGATATTTTTTTGGATTTTCGGATGTTAGGTGAAAAGTAACTAAGTTTGTCATAGGTGACCTTAATAATTGACTTAATTGTGACCTTATTAATATTAAATATGTGAAAAATATGAGGTGACCTATAGTTTAAAAAATAAATTTATCAATAACTACGGCTAGCGGAGCGAGCCACAATAGGTAATTTCGGGGTTCGGTGAGGTTAGCAAAAATACAAGTATTCTAAGACCACGACGAAATTTTTTTTTGGCGATCTACAACAAAGCTAAAAACGAGCCGGCGAGCGTAGCGAGTCGCCGAAATTTTTGTTACTTTCGGGTGATCACAAACAAGTTAAGGAGAGCCCTGAAATGTTTGGAGAAATTGCGGCGGCTGCGAAGATTGTTATGAAACAAATACAAAATAAAAATCACCGAGTAGAGTGAGCCACAACCTGTTTTGAAATTGGTGAGGCATACTTAGCAAAAAAAGTAAGCTATGACAATGAATGAAAAAAGATTTTTTTTACGATTTACAACAAAATAAAGCACAGTACAAAGCAATTACTCATTATTGCACATCAAGTAAAATAGTTACACAGGGCAGGAAAAGATAAAGTTGTATGTACAATGCCTTATCGGTTTGAGCGATCTCTGCTAGGCAACCTTTCTACACCCGATTTTAAAGTATTCAAGTATTTATTTTGCAACCATAATAAAAAACAACGGCGAGCGAAGCGAGCCGCAATTTTTTTATATGGCTGCGTGTGAGTTTTCGGTATCACCCCTTCGGATTCGTATTTGAAGTACCATCTGCGCGCCCCGAGGGGTGCCGTGATGGCACCCCTTGGAGCTCGGTACCCGGGGCGGACCGCCCCTCCGCCCCCCCCCTTACGCCGCTAGTGAACACGAATAGGCTGTAAATAAACATATATTTGAAAGTAAGAACAAATAAGCGAAGTTACTCAATAACAAGATATTATACCCACGTAAGTACTTAATTTGTTAGTTATCGTTTAAAACGAACAGTATTATCCAGGAAAAACTTAACATTATTGTTTACTTAATGTAGATAGATTAATTGATATTGTAAGTAAATGTATTCAGTGCATGAAATATGATGTAACTTTAGTGCTTAGCTAAACATATACATATTTAGCATAGATGACAGATTTAGTCATCTGTGACATTTAGGCATAGTTAAAACTTCATTTCAATATTATTACATTCCAAAACAAATATCTTGTGCAAGTGTTGAAGTAAGCAGATTATATTTAAAATATATTTTATATATTGATTATGCTTAACCTTAAAGTGATAAAGTTTTTCTTTGAACATTTATCGGGTTTTTATCTTATTCTTAGTCGTTCACTTGGCCGAGTGGTCGTGGTTATGATCTCCTGATGAACGGCTGTTCGTACACCGTTACTTGGTGGTTGGGTTGTGGGAACAGTAGGGTCACGGTGGATTGTGTCAGAGAGGTGATGAGGTCCGACCATCTAGTTGGAGAACGACCACGAGACCTCCATTCCATCCTCGCCCTTCATTCTGCCATGGACCATAAAACAATGCATAGTCTTGCTTCCATGCCACTTATCCAAAACGGTAGAGGGTTTTATAATAAACGAGATTTACGAGATTTATCAGTCTGATATGAAGCGATCGTCGAAGCGTCCCGACCGTTCAATTCAAAAGACCATTTGTCAGTGTCCTTGCCTTATCTCATCCAAAAACAGAATGAATTGGCAACTGCCTAAAAAACAACGTTTCATTTTATGTAGAAATATTTATTTTAACGGATGGAGAAAGAACATCAAACATTAAAATAAATCTTTATTTAAATCCAGCGGTACCACGTGCTTCATTGACAGGTAGCGCGATTTAGAGTCCTAAGATCCTGCTGCATTTGTTGAACTAACCAGTAGACGATTAATATATATCTTACACCTTCTGTTAAATTGGTCGACAGCCCTCGATCAACCGATGTGGCCAGCTCTTTTAACCCAGTCGCTGTGCGTACATACACGTACGTCGTACACCCAGTGTGGTGTGACACAAAATGATCCGCCGCAGCCTAGAGGAAGTGAAGACGGACACTAGCGTTATGGACAAAGTGTTAAAACCAGCCTTCAGGAGGTTTTAACACTTTCATTGCCCAAAAAGACTAAAGACCAATTAAAAACAAATAAGTCTCATAAAAACCAAAGGTCCAAAGATCTTTGGTTTTTATGAGTCATTTTATTGCAGGTCTAAAGAATCCCTGGCATCGTGTTTACAATCTCTAAATCATGTTTTTATGTAACGCACCGAAGGGTCGGACATGTTGACTGGATGCCATCATTCGATAAATTAGCTTCTAACGTCGTCTACTATGCAATAAAAGTATTGACATTCCGCTGGCATGTATCTGATTCTCGTAAAATAGGAAGATTGCATGGCGGAAGAATCAGAGAGAAGGATTGTTAAGGAAAACCCGTTTTCTTTGTTGTGTTCTCTGAAATATCTGACTACTGAAACGTGGCATTGTTTTCCTCTGTAATTGCATCATCATCATCATCATCAGCCTATACTAGTCGGTCGGTGGTCATCAGCTTGCCGCATCCAGCATCTGCCAGCCGTCTTTCGCAAATCATCCCACCTAGTCGGAGGGCGTCCTACACCACGTTTGCCGAGTCGCGGTCTGTAATTGCATGCAAACGAATCCTACGTCCTATTATCCATCCATCCATCAATCCTTATATTATTAACTAGCTTCAGCCCGCTGCTTTGCACGCGCTTCTCAAGAAGATTCGTTCAGCCATTTAGGCGTAAAACGGTAACAGACAGACAAACAGAACATTTTCGCTTTATAAATGTAAGTACCTATGTGCTGATAATTATTTTTTACCTATATATGAACAGATAGACAGATCAGTGTAACCAACCTTACAACAAATGTGATGCCAACATACAAGCGTTAATACTTTATTAACAAAGAAAACAATCAAATATTAGAAACAAATTAAAATTAGTATTTAGAATTGAAACAATTGAGCTAACTTCAGACTGTTGCAAACAATCTACAGGTAGCTCTGAATTTAGGCTCTCCGGGCTTAAATAAAACCGGCCAAGTGTGAGTCGGACTCGCGCACGAAAGGTTCCGTACCATTATCTATAAAAACGGCAAAAAAATCACGTTTGTTGTATGGGAGCCCCCTTAAATATTAATTTTATTATGCCTCTATAACAACAAATACTAAAAGTATTTGTTGTTATAGAGGCAACAGAAATACATCATCTGTGAAAATTTCAACTGTCTAACTACCACAGTTCATGAGATAAAGCCTGGTGATAGACGGACAGACAGACAGACGTATAGCGAAGTCTTAGTAATAGGGTCCCGTTTTTACCCATTGGCTACGGAACCCTAAAAACCTAGTCAGGTAAAAAAAGTAGTTCATGTAATAAGTAGGATATGAGTGCCAAAGAAAGCCTAACAAAACCCGGCTTCTAATAACTCTACAAAGCACGAGGTCAGAGAGCATACGAGGCTCTTAAAAATTAAGTAGCAAGGAAAAAGCCTTTTAAACTGTTACTGGGGAATAAAGCCCTCCTATAAAAGTAATGGGATAAAGTATTAGCTAATTCACGTACTGCTTAGCGACTGAAATAATAAAGTTTATGAATACTCCAGTCCTTAATGTGTGGTTTTAATACCGTCTTTATTTTCTTCTATGGTTCAATTATATCTCAAATATGGGGGCCTTCTTTTCGGTTTTCCCTATAGGTCAGGATTTTGTTTATATAAAGCAGTAGCTAAAAAGGTTTCTAAAATAACAACCAATAAAATAACATTGCGTAAAGGTGACATGATATTTTGATTTGGCCAGTTTTTAACTCGAGCATTAGGCATTAGTAACATTTTTGCCCGGTGAGGCCTAACCCGCCTTTTTTATTTAATTTTCATTTGTTGACATTTAAATTATTATTATTCATTTATTTCAGAAAAAATATCCATAACACAGTATCAAAATGAACCTATTTAGTAGAACTTAAAGTAACATTATAAAAATCAAATAGGTATACATGTACATGCAATATATACACCATAATCAAATAACATAAGGGATTTCATGAATAGAAAATTTTGAATGAGTATGCACAATTCAGAAAAATATTAATTAACTAAATTAATTAATACAGGATAGTAAAATAATAAAAGAAAACTAAAATCGTTAACGAATAATAAAAATGATTTTAGACAATTAAGAATAATTAAAATTAATAAAGATCGTTCAGACGGAGCCCATCATATCATTATTTGCATTCACCTGTTTGGAATGGGCAGTTTTGCTCGAGCAACAATCGTCTGCAGGTGGTCGTTGCCGCTGCTTCACACACGCTGGAGTAGGAAACCGGCTTTCTTGCGAATAATCGCGTGAAAGCCGTACGCTTCCGCGAACATCCTAGATGCGCTTCAAAAGTGAGGCTGCCGCATCCTGAAGATATTGTTATATTTGACTTGCAGAGACCTGGCAGCCCGATGGTGTGGTTTTCCCATAAGCTGCTCGAGTAGAAGGACTGGCAATAAGCCTTGAAAAGAGTAACCTTCACTTCCCTCGAGCAGCGAGCAAACATGTTTCCCCGGACTGCCAGCGCTCGGCGTTCCCTTTCTATATCCATGTCATCGTTCAGTCACAATATGCCCCAGGTATTTAAAACTAAACACCACCCGCAGAGCCGCACCGTTGAGCATAATTAGGCGGAACATGGACTTGTTTAACTACCCCACTTTTGAACACAAGAACTTCGCTCTTTTTCGAGCTGTGCCTTAGTCCATGGTTCAGTCGCATATGCCTCACACATCGTTAGGTACTAGTTGGCGAACTGAGCCCACCGACGGTCCCAGCAGCATCATGTAATCCGCGTAACTGAAGTTGTTGACGCAAACTCCATCTACAAAACGTATGGGTACTGCTGAGCTCGCCGAAACACAAATAACCCAAATTAAATGCTAAAACACAAATAATCTGGAAACGAACCCACAGTACAGTAGGTACAGATGGTGATGTTCATGAAGGTTTTAAAATCTTACACCCCACTGTGTATGAAACGGAATGGGGTCAAGTTCCAGTGAACAGAACAACCCAGCTTTTATTCCCGAACCCTTTGTTGCGCCAGGCACGGTGCCAACTGCATTGACTTCTATCCTATCCCGTTGGTTTCACGTGATCACGAATGAAATTGAGCTATCAATTGCAAGAAACTGAGATAATTACCTACCGACTGTTTTTAATAGTCGGTCTAGAAATGATGTTCTTTTTTACGGCCAATGCGCTGATTTTAAAAGTAAAAATGCATTGGGATACTATCAACCTATTAACCTTCTAAGGTGGAAAAGCTTGCATTACACATAAATGTATAGGTACAGTGCGCGTCAGAATTAAGTATCCCCCTTGTCTACAAAATATTTTCTAACTTCTATTCGCTTGTGACTAATTTTCAAAGCAAAAACTTAGCAAGCCGCTAAGGATCGAACCACCCACCCTTTATACGGAGACTCGAATTCTCGGCATTAGATCAACTGAGCTATTTAGCTGTTGGAACAACGTGTCCAATTTTGTCTATCGGTCTAATTAGTCCCCATTTTTAATGCCAAGTCTTACATTTTTTTTTATGGATGCGGGTAGGATTTGACTTTGTCGTTTGTAGCGAACAAAGTAATTGCCACTCGTCTTATTTCGTGTGGTTTGCTTTGTGCATATTTTGCGAGAGATCGAAATATTGTTACCAATGTTCTTTCGTTGTAAACAACTTATTTTTGAATAAATTATCACAATCTATTATAAAAAACCTTTCACTGTTTACAGATATTATTTGTTATTATGGTTTATCAAAACAATTATTTCGTTATAATATCATAGATTTATACGTAGTAGTTATTGTATAATATTGTAGACATTTTTAGAATATTATTTTTTGTAATTTTTGTTTTTTTTTCATTAACTTGCAATTAAGCCCATAAAGAATAATATCAACTAAAAATCTCTCATATTGCAAAGAAAAAAAGATAACAATTGATAAAAAAACGAAACACCGCTCACGAGATTCGAACCCTGTCACTCTTATCTTGGCTTGCATTAATTTGCCGGTTACTACCGCAAGGCCAAGTTGATACTTAAAGAATTCATCGAATTTTAAGTAAGGTTACCAAATGAAAATGAAATTAAAATGAAACAATTGATACAAAAATTACATTTTAATGATACAGAACATACAATTTTGTTAGAAACGTCAAAAATATGAAAAGAAAATGGAAAATATATAAAAAACATGTAGTTTTGATCACCCAATCTCCAACGATCGCTGACAGGATTTGAACCCACATACATTGAGATAGGGGGATACTTAATTGTGACGCGCACTGTACCTTTGATTACGCACACCAAACATTCATCTCGACCGAGAAAGGCGTCCTTTCCCATTGACGCCTTGTATGCCATTCTTTATATCCACAACATTCACGATGAAAATGTCGCAAAGCAATTTGTACAAGTTGTTGTGTGCACCCGCGATGCTCGACAGCGGTCAGAGGCCGAGATTTATGAAACGGCACGTTAAAAATTACTCCACTTTAAAACCTGAAAGCTAGACCTTATTGTAGATCCATGTAGAGTCCGGATTTGCATAGCTCTCGACATTAGTTGTATTTCGTAGGCAATAGGTATACCAAGTGGGAAGCTGAGTAACGGCCCTGTCTAGAATTTATGCCTCGCAAAAATCTGTTATTGGGATCGTTATACTACGTTATTCTAAGTAGGCAGTTAAATTCAATGTTTTCTTTGGACCCAAGGACCAAAGTGCGTTATCGTTTATTTTTACGATAAATGCATTGGGCTGTATGAATGGTTGTCCGGATTATCGTATTAGGTATAACACTCAGCACTATGGTATAAGAAAATTTTAAAATAAAAGAAAATCCACACTGATTCAAACACTTCTCCTGGGTCTCTTAATGACCTACTATAAATTACAGCTTTATTTGGAGGTATCCCGACGCACACTAGCGCTAACCTACACATTTTACTATCATTATTTAAGATAAATAATAGATTCAGGCGTTACTTTGCGGAAATCCATTGCAAAATATAAGGATGAAAATATTTAGGAACAATTCCGCGAAAAAAACTTTCTCTGATAAGTTCTAACAAAATGTAGTCCGCGTGGTAGAAGAAAACGACGCCAACTACAAAAAAAGGTTTTTTTCGCGGAATTGTCACTAAATATTTTCATCCTTATATCATTATTTAAGACAAAGGAATTTACTAAATAACCATTGTGCCGTTTGTGATACCTATCATAAGCTTGTTTTAATGACTCTGTAAAAGTTTTATTTTTTCTACTTTAGGCAGAGATGCGAAAATGCTCTTGGTGGCCATAAATTTCTGTTTTCGCCTTTTTGCCTATACTTACTATACAAAATAAAACAATTACAGATGTATTAAAAAAAAGTGCGAGTTGGACTCGCGCACGAAGAGTTCCGTACCATTATCTATAAAAACGGCAAAAAAATCACGTTTATTACTAGGGTCCCGTTTTTACCCTTTGGGTACGGAACCCTAAAAAATCATGATTGATATCACAAACTACCCTGTTTTTTTTTAATTCCTTTGTTAAACGAGTCTGGGTACCACCGCCTTAAAAAATCAAATAAGTTACCTAGTTCGTACCTTTTCCCAGACCTTTCGGACTGATGTTTAACGAAAATGAAAGAGATCAGTCCACTGCTGGACATAGGCCTCCCCTAATGAGCGCCATAGCGCCCTGTCTTCAGCTTGCCGCATCCAGCATCTGCCAGCAGTCTTTCGCAAATCGTCATCCCACCTGGTCGGAGGGCGTCCTACACTACGTTTGCCGAGTCGCGGTCTCCACTCAAGAACACGTTTACCCCAGCGGTTGTCGGTTCTTCTCATATGGTTTATATAGGACTAGCAGCGCCTTGCGGTTTCACCCGCGTAGTTCCCGTTCCCGTGGGAATTCCGGGAACATAGTAGCCTATGTTCTATTCCAAATTATAATCTATCTCTGTGCGAAATTTCATCCAGATCCGTTCAGCAGTTCTTACGTGATTGAGTAACAAACATCCATCCATCTATCCATCCATCTAAACTTTCACGTTTATAATATTAGTGAGATTGACAAAGGTTAATTGTGATTCGGAAAAGGGCAGTGGGGCAGTGTTCCCGGAAGTAGCTGGTTATAATAAAGCCATTATTCAGACACTTAATTTAACAATAAGATGGCTCTTTGGCATAAGGGTCTGCTACTACAGCTTTCCCAATATTTCATACTCTTGGCAAATATCGGTTTTTTCATCAAACAGGGCAGTTCTATTTATGTGTTTCATGGAATAGGTAGCTCTCGAACCGTTGTCTCTTGAGTGCCGCTGGGGTCAAAATAATTTATGATTGTCTTGTCACCACTGCCAGGGACGAAGTTTTTTAGGGTTCCGTACCCAAAGGGTAAAACGGGAGCCTATTACTAAAACTTCGCTGTCCATCTGTCCGTCTGTCACCAGGCATCTCATGAACCGTGATAGTTAGACAGTTCAAATTTTCACAGATGATGTATTTCTGTTGACTAAAAAATAGAATAGAATAAAAATAAATATTTAAGGGGGCTTCCATACAAAAAACATGATTTTTTTGCCGTTTTTGTAGATGGTGAATGGTACGGAACCCTTCGTGCGCGAGTCCGACTCGCATTTGGCCAGTTTTATTTTTTATTCAAATCTCCTCTTCGGAAGTCAATTGTGAATAAGCTTCATTATTATGTCCCCGATTAAATTAGTTCCTTCAGTTAACAATAGTATATTTAATGATATGCGTGTGTGTAAAGTGTACGTAAATAAAATGAATAAATAAATAATGCTGGACAATTCACACAGCATCTAGCTCCAAGTAAAGCAAAGGTTGTTTTATGGGTACTAGATAACTGATAAACATAATACAATACAATAAAATGATAGATATTTTTAATGTTAATAGAAAACGTCCAGAACACCCGGAACAAATGAAAAAAACTAATTAATAAAAAAAAAATGTTTGCTGCGAGGATCCGAAAAGAGATTTTAAGTCTGACTTATTTGTACCATACTTAAAAACTTCATCACTCTGTTACGAAAAAGTTCACACTACTAAAACCCTCTGTCCAACGAGCATCATAAAATTCAGTAAGTACGTAGGTAACTCAAGACGATCGTATTTTCCACGAAGGCACCTTTATACCTCGTGTCACTAAACGAGCACATTTATTAAAGGACCAAAGCCAGCCTAGATTGTGCGAGATATGGCACACTAGCAGAGCAATCCGCCCCGGCTTCGCATGGGCAGCAGAGTAGTTTAATATATATTTTTATGGGGATTCATTACCTACGTTAAACATTGTTTTATTTACGAGTAACTCTATTGGTTCTCGTGATGTACGCCAGTAAAGCTCCTAATCGGCATATTTTTTCCCGAAATATTCGACAAACATCGTCGTATCTCAGTTAATTTACCCGAAAACTCTCCCCATGAATCTCTCTGTCCATTAGTGAAAGCTGTATGAAAATCCGTTGGGTGATTTTTGAGTTTATCGCGTTCAGACAGACAGATGCGGCGAGGAACATTGTTTTCTAAATGTAGAAACGCGAACTGAAAACCTTATGTTCGTAAATGTTCGCGTTCGTACGTGCTCGCGGTGCGTAGCGACCACAGCTAATTTATGGACGCCCCTACAATAGGGCCGAGGTTCGGGTCCAATTTATGTGTGTACCAGGCTTAATTTCATTTGATTTCAGGGCTATTAAAACTAAGGGATTAGATAGCTTTAATTACTTTTAGTTCCAACGATCGTATTATTTCTTCCGCGCCTTTAACCTTTAGGTTCAATAAAACATCTTTATTAGCTAATATTTTCGGTCACGTAAGTTCTCTTAGCTATAAATAGTTTTGGTTGATTACAGTTAATATATCCGGGAAATGGGTAATTTAAAGGTCGTTTGGTTATCTGCAATAAAGTCCGTTAGTGCAAGCTGCTTCGGTTGCGTGCATGACAATATCTTTATGTTGATATTCGTACTATATCTATTACGAGCTGGTGTTATTATGTTAGTTTGTGCCTAGCAATATTCACCTACCTATAAGATTACGACAAGTCATAAAATATTGTTGCTCGTAATCATAAATACTATGAATACTTCGGCCTAAATAGGATAACTTTCGGTAGGGAAGGGTAGAAGGAAAAGTTCAATGTTTTGATGCCGATATTGGCAATATAAATGGGCATATTCGACATTACGTAGCAAACAAACAAACTTTTGAGGATAACTTTTAAGAGTAGGTATTTTTGGTCTTTCTGAACTAAATTACACCGTAGCGTATGTTTTAGGAAGAGCCTGGTTAACCATCCATACTTCCTAATACTATATCTGTGTTATTTTCACCACAGCCTAGTGCGTTATTTAGCAAGTTGTACTACGTGCCGGTTAGGTTGGCTTCGACGTGAACACTGAATCTCCAACATAATATCAAAGCGCTGACGGCCACGACGCAATTGTCATGTCACGTGATGTAAGGCTGCATAGCATTGCCATGAGACAGACCATTTTAAATTACATAGTGCACCGAAGATTATGTCGAAGAATCATGTAAAATACATTTATTAAATGTTTTTAAAATTAACTGACGAATATCGCCAGCGTCGAAGACCTGTTTCGCTTGGCGCAAGATCATGCTTGCGAGAAATTTGCTGAGCGACGGCTAACTTCCAGTAGTGGAGAGCCACCATAAGAAGAAGAAGATTCAAAAGTGTCCGTTCTATTTTAGTAATTGATCGGTTATTGAAAAAATACGATTACAATATTAATTTTGAACAAACTTTTATACGCGCTGGTTCGGAGGGAACTTTGACTGATGTCCTTTAAGTTTGAGTATTCAGGGGTATATTCTACTTATTTATACAAACTGCTTACCGAAGCATGCCTAAATAATAGACCTACTCAATATGCAGGCCAAGTCCTCTACAAAACAGGTTAAGGTCTGATAAGTAAATCTAATTTATTCCTTCGCGTAAGTAGATGTACCTACTTTAAGAGACCCCATTTCAAACTTTTAACAAGATATAAAATTCTATCTACCCTGAAAGCAACAACGTTCCATGACAAGCTTGCAGCGAACATTGAGATAAGAAAGTTGTGAACAAATTGTGAGAAAACAGACAAACATTACTGATAGCAGCTGAATGAGCATAAACAATATTGTTCCTGAAACTTTCAGCATAAAGGGAACGATTATTATTAGTTCCAGCTCGGTGACTCCTCCGTAAGGATTATTTGCGTCTGTTCTTCTACTATCCAAATCTTGCCATTACTAACTTAAACGACTCTTCTTGAACTTCATTATTATATTTTTTTGTCTGAGGCGCTTTTCGTGTTTCCATCCGTAAAAATAAATTAGTCAGTTCCCTTTAACAATGCATAGCTGCCACAATACCGGCTGCGGTAACTCGTAAATAAATACAAACCGAAGTTCTTATACAACTTTAATGCTGCATAATTTATTTAAACACTTCCAGTCCACTCAACTCTTTTCTCTCGTGGATTCTTTCCATAACTCAGCATCATAAAATGTTGAAAAATGTTGCCGGTTTATAACCTAAGTTAAATATTCTGCGTCACTGGCGGGTAAAATACATGAAAATACTTTATTGCCAGAAACCTTAATAAACTCGTTAGCTATTCCGCTATAGCGCGTCACATTAATTCAAGTCACGGTGTAATTTCAGTGTGGCGTTCTCATAGAGGGCTTACCACGGAAACTCGGAATGATCCTTATACTTGTAACACGTTCACAAATTGGAGTGAATTGTTTTTTGGGGTTCATGTAACATGTTAATTCTCTCTTTACTTCCGTATGCGGGTTTTTCTTTTGTTTTATAGGCGCATATTTTTGCGGAATAAATTCATTGCGCAATAAAATTGAATTTGCATTTAATTCAAACACTGAAAAACAGAGACCTTCTTGTTCCTACTTGATTTATGAAATTCTGAATTTTCGTTGAAAAAGGAACAGCACGAATAAGGTTCCGTTCAGCGCGTTTTTACTCTATGGTTCCGTTACTTTTGCGTGAGAATAGGAGAGTGGCAAAAACTATGATAGAGGCTGCAGAAGTGTCAACAACAGAGTGTTCCAAACGATTACCTACACGCACACGTCCGCGGACCGTGTTGTCCACGGACATGTTTGTAATGCCCACTTGAACGGACGTGGACTTTATTAGTCACTTTAGTTATTAATTGTTTTAGCTGTTGAGTTGTTGCTTTGTTTTGTTATGTTCTTTGTTTTAGTAGCAGCATATGTCGCGTATACTGGACCGACTTCGAACCACAATGTAGAGAGGACCTAGTCTAAGTTTGGAACTCGTTATTTTGATTTGTTTATTTAATACTAGCAGCGCCTTGCGGTTTCACCCGCGTAGTTCCCGTTCCCGTGGGAATTCCGGGATAAAAAGTAGCCTATGTTCTATTCCAGACTATAATCTATCTCTGTGCCAAATTTCATCCAGATTCGTTCAGCCGTTCTGGCGTGATAAAGGAACAAACATCCATCCATCTATCCATCCATCTAAACTTTCACGTTTATAATATTAGTGAGATTTATTTATTTAAAAAATACTAAAGAAACTGATACGGTGGACCGTGTCAATTTCCTTAGTTTTTTTAAAAGTTTTTTTGAGTTTCTAATAGGCACTTAATTGTCCAGATTTTCGCACCGAGCGTTAGTAAGGTGCGAAGACACATTCCACCATCTTCTTGATTTCACTCATAGAAATTGGAATATGAATCCTAAGGTAAAATGTACTGTTTTTGCAATAAAGGAACCTGGCATTATGGGAATTTCGGGTATTCTGGGTAAGGCTGTATTTAAGACAAGCTTCTGCACGTCGTTTCGCTCGCGTTTATCCATAAAAAGTAGCCTATGTCAAGTTCTGTTCAGTTCTTTATTTATAAGAACATTTTCTTACATGTCAAGTAGGTACATACATATTTATAATATAGCTTAGTAGTACATTATTATATAGTGATAGAGCTATTGAGGTAATTTTTTTTTGGGAATGTTACCAGAAGTATTTTAATCTATACTAATATAACTGTTCTGTGTTATCACTAACTTATATTCTTTTGTAGGTTTTTCCTTACTCAGTAGGTTTAGATTTAGACCTCTAAAGACAAATAGCTCTCTTTCTTTTTACTAGCTGGTTGGAGTACTCCTCGAGGAATCTCGTCACATTGCCTGATAATTGTAATAGAGTGTGTAGTTTGGTAGTGTTATCCTCAATGTTGCATTTTCGTCTTTTATCCATGTTTCATCATCACAATAATATGTTTAATAATATGTATTTAATTTTACATAAGTAATTACTTGTTTTTAAACATCATACGTGAGATTAAAAAAGGGGGAAGGGGGTCGAACAAAATCTTACGAGATCTCACCTTTTTTAAGGTTTTTTTTTTCGGATTATCGCTTACTATCAAAGCTGAATTATATAAATGCGGTAGAATCAGATCCCTTGCTGTCCACCTTGCTGTTGGTAATTATCCAACGACTCCAACTTTGCTATTTTAATGCCGTCGAGGTAAAGCCAGAAATTTTGATTAGATTTTTATTCATAAAAATGTTAGTTACCTCGGTTGACGATTCCAGTACCTAACTTAATTAGCCTAGAGATTTTTATGCTGTCCTCATTCCAGTCGGGGTTTTTTATGCACAAAATTGCTTTTTTATTGAATAAAAAACCAGCTAATAAAGCTTAATAATTCCATATATATATGAAATTATTATTTTTAATTAAGTTTTCATTTATCGTATCGAAATAAATACTAGGTAAGGAGTTTAGCTGTTCCAACTAGAATTATTATTTTCATTTTTAGAGTTCCGTATCCAAGGGTGAAAATCCCTATTACTAAACCTCCGCTGTCTGCCTTCAAATTTTAAGCCTTCGTACATGATGTAAGATAGCTCAAATTGAATAAACTCCTGGCAAAAGATGTGTCCACTTTGAGCAAAGTTGCCTGTTGCCAGCAACAGACGTCACAGGTTGTAAAAGAAAAACCAGCTAAACACCGACTGTTTCAGAAAATAAACCGTAAACTGTACAAATTGGCGCGGCAAAGTCAAAAGTTACGACGAAACTTTTCAATTACACTGTTAGTATGATGAAAATTCTCGCCCGAAAAAACAAAGTGGCAAAACATCAACATTTCAATTCTGTTACATTGCTCCATCCAGTTCAATTTGCATGTGAATTAGGCCTTCGTCGGGCCCGATGTCGACTGGACTGCTCACGGATTCATTCCACTCCACACGCAGTGTACTCTTGGGATCAACCTTCGGCCAAACAGTGATAGAGGCGGCATTTTCCTATGCTCATAATAGGCTACTTGACTACTACTGAGAGATAATTCTAACGTATTGTCTGATAAAAATAATGTAAAATGTAACTAATATTTCTTCAAGGCCAGTCTTATTAGTAAGAAACGATAATCCCTGTCATGGCTTCGGTGACATGACTCGATGACGTCACACCTTACAAGAAAAACAAGACACACTGTAATCTGTGATACGTGTGACGGCACCAGCGATGCAACCAAACGCAGAGCGTTTTCGGTCACGTGATCATTATAAAAAAATGTGTAATCTTAATCCCGTTTTTTTTTACCTAAAATAGGCATATTTTCGAATAAAAAGTACCTGATTACGCTCTGTTACGTTGTCACGACTAGGATGAAAACAATTTGTAACTTATTTTCAATTTAGATGTTTCATCTTCTGAACGGATCGGCCTGAAATTTTATATAGAGATACTCGTACTCCTACACCTGGAAAAAGGTTACTTTACACCGCGAGTAAACGCGTGCGAAGCCGCGGGTTTAAGCTTATAGAAAATATAAGTTTTTGGGCAATAGATATTTTATGTATTAGGTATAGAGGATTCGATCCCTTATTTTTAATTCCAGGTTTTCGGGACTACTTTTTACATATTTTCATTTTAATTTACTTTTTCTTAAACTAAGTCTGGATTTTTTCAAAATATTTTCCCGCTTTCTGTGATCGAAGCTAAACCTAAAATTTCAGGGAGGGGGAGCTGAATGTGTGGTCCTTAATTTTTTTACACCCTGTATGTTGCTAAGTATAATACATTTATTGTTTATTTTGCTCACATGTACATGTATACAGCTTAGATATTAATGTTAGCCTAGGTCAGGTGTTAGTGGACAAAAACTTGAAGCGAACAAAATCAATAACATTTTGTTTCTTATTTGATAACAATTACTATTTATTAAGCTGTTTATGTATAAAATTTAACTTGTCTAAGTGCTTATTTTGTAAGCCTAAAGAAATAAAGTTACTGACTTTTAACTTTTTGACTTTTGGTTAATAGTACATGCACCCTATAGGGCACTGCAAAAGAATTTATATAAAATGGCAAATACTGTGTTTCAGTTAAAATAAACATTACACACATACCAACACCACCTTAGCATAAATTCATTACGGATGTAAGCGGGTTAACTACGAACCTTATTTGTGTTGGAAGAACACCAACGTTACAACGTTACAATCAACGTCAGAAGTCCCTCGTTAAGGGATGAAACGTTGGTGTTCTTCCAACACAAATAAGGTCCGTAGTTAACCCGCTTACATCCGTAATGTATACGTCAAACTACGATAGTTTTTATAGTAAATTAGCATAAATTGTTGCCATTATATAACAGACCTTCTATTTTGCATAATGAATTACTGTACTAGCTTGTAGTTCAGGACTTTATCATTGAGAAACTTCGCTAAAAGTTAGTTAGCGATGCTGATGAAGACAGGAGTTTGAGAGCTAGGTCATTGGGAAATGGATAAACTACTACAGTAATCAATTAGGTAAGTTAAATTATGGAGGACTTTGTTTATTACTTTGTTAAGTAGTTTGATGAGAGAGAGGAATTAAAGAGGGGACAATTTTCTGGGTGGTATACTAAGTTTCGAATTAAACTGAGTCCATACTAATATTATAAATTAGAAAGTAACTCCGTCTGTCTGTCTGTTACCTATTCACGCCTAAACGGCTGAACGGATATCAGTGAAATTTGGCAGGGAGGTAAATAATATAGATTACCTAGATGTTTTGCAGAACTGTTGGTACATAATATTATTTACCTAATGTTCTGCTACCTTGTTAAAACAAACAATGTTGCAATTTTCAAAATGAGCTTTTCCTATCTAAGTAAGACTTAGAATATTGCATAATTAGAGGCGCTTATTTTGTTGAATTTGATAATTTCTAGAAAGTTTGGTTATAACTAATATGTTTTTAAATAAAAATCAATGCTCTTTGTTAGTCTCGCTGTAACAGATTTAATTATAAAACCTATCGTAGTTTGATGAATTCATTACGGATGTAAGCGGGTTAACTACGAACCTTATTTGTGTAGGAAAAACACTAACGTTTCATCCCTTAACGAGGGACTTCTTCTGGGTGAGTGCGGTTCTATGCGCGCGCGTACCGCATCCCTCCGAGCACGATAAGGTTTATAGTCAACCCCTTACATCCGTAATGAGATTTGAATATTTTTAAAGTTTGCTTGCTCTAAGACAGGATGAGTTTATGAGAGAAAAAGATAGAGAATTGTGGTCTTTGTAAAAAGGTAGAGTAGCCGTCAGTAGCTAACAAAGTGGATAAGAGCTCGTTAATAAATAAACTAGTTATATAACTAATTTAGAAACCAAACTCGATAATATTATAATTTCATACAGATAGGTAAGCATTGCGGCGTTTTCGTAGATATGAAACACATTAGGAGAATGACTTCGTGATTAACAATGAATCAGCTTATCATAATGTATTTAGGCACTAATTGCCATACCGCTAGCGAATATTAAAGAAATCTACGCTTTTGCTTTAATTATCTAGGTAGGTACTTAATAATAATAATATAGCCTTTTATTCGTTATTTTACGGTGAGACGTCACGCTATCAGGGTGTCAGCTGACGACGGTGCACAGCGGTGTCTCCTTGCAGGCGGCCAGTGAACAGTGGATTATGTATGAGAGTGAGGGAATAGAGAGTGTACCTGTGTTTGCGTGAACACTTGTGCACCATATGTAATGCTCACCTGGCTGGTCTTCTTTGAATCTGGTGCCGTGGCCGAAATTCGGATAGAATCATCATTATTTTTATATGTATATTGTACCTAGGTTTAAATAAGATTCCTGTTAAAATTGGGTTACAATATTTAAGGTTTTTTTTATTTCCAAACCTATAAACCTATTTTGCTTTGAATAAGTTGTTGAGGAGGAATCCGTAAATTGACACATGAGCTATACCAACTCGTAAAGAAATCTCATAACAACGCCAAATATTGACTCCGAGAGATCGTTTCACGATATCATTGTGCCTCCAGGCAATGTTTATTTTTTTCCGCGAAAACACGCCTGTCGTCAGAACCACTAAGTTCCCCTATTTTTATTTTGACATACAAACAACGTATAGCCTACGTGTAGCCCGCGGCCTTGAATCTGAATTTTCAGGACAAATATGATAATCAAGATCCTAGACCTGCATCTAAGCAAAATTTCAGCCCGATCCTATCAGTAGTTTTTGCGTGAAGAGATAACAAACATACGTCGAGCTAGCAATCCGTCCATCCAAACTTTCGTTTTTATAATATTAATGTATTTTTTTAAAGCAAAATATCTAATATATCTAAAAATTCTTTATTACATAATAAACAAACGATATCTACGTTATTTTCTTTAAAAATGAATGTTAAAGTTTAAATTTCCAAAATCGCGCCAAAAACGCTTATTCTGTCATGGCGCTCCTATGAACGCGAGATCTTATGCCTATCCTTTCTGTAATTCTTTATTGTACACACAATAATACATAGCATGAACTTATTTAATAGGTTATGTACATAGGCGAGCTTAACCCTTGATAAGAGTTTTCTTCCAGCAAACCTTAGAGTTATAGGGGAGGCGATGGAACAGGTATAGAGGAAGTGTACAAATAATAAATCGAACATTGGGTATACAGACTATTAAATTAAAAGTAGGTAGCTATGTACAGTACTTACTTACATAATGAACCCTTTTCACAAAATGGCGTTATAGGTCGCCCCCTTAAGCTGAAGTTATTTTTAAGGAAGTATGAATAGAAGTGATTGACTTTTTGTGTACAGTGCGCGTCAGAATTAAGTATCCCCCTTGTCTACAAAATATTTTCTAACTTCTATTCGCTTGTGACTAATTTTCAATGCAAAAACTTATCAAGCCGCTAAGGATCGAACCACCCACCTTTTATATGGAGACTCGAATTCTCGGCATTAGATCAACTGAGCTATTTAGCTGTTGGAACAATGCGTCCAATTTTGTCTATCGGTCTAATTATTAGTCCCTATTTTAATACCAAGTCTTACATTTTTTTTATGGATGCGGGTAGGGTTTGACTTTGTCGTTTGTAGCGAACAAAGTAATTGTCACTCGTCTTATTCCGTGTGGTTTGCTTTGTGCATATTTAGCGAGAGATCGAAATATTGTTACCAATGTTCTTTCGTTGTGAACAAATTATTTGTGATTAAATTATCACAATCTATTATAAAAAACCTTTCACTGTTTACAGATATTATTTGTTATTATGGTTTATCAAAACAATTATTTCGTTATAATATCATAGATTTATACGTAGTAGTTATTGTATAATATTGTAGACATAATTATAAAATATTCTTTTTTGTAATTTTTTTTTTCATTAACTTGCAATTAAGCTTATAAAGAATAATATCAATTAAAAATCTTACATATTGCAAAAAAAATAGATTAATAAACAAAACGAAACACCGCTCACGAGATTCGAACCATGTCACTCTTATCTCGTCTTAACTTGCCGGTTACTACCGCAAGGCCAAGTTGATACTTAGAAAACCCATCGAATTTTAAGTAAGGTTACCAAATTAAATGAAATTAAAATGAAACAATTTATTCAAAAATTACATTTTAATGATACAGAACATACAATTTTTGTTGGAAACGTCAAAAATATGAAAAGAAAATGGAAAATTATAAAAAAACATGTAATTTTGATCACCCAATCTCCAACGATCGCTGACAGGATTTGAACCCACATACATTGAGATAGGGGGATACTTAATTGTGACGCGCACTGTACCACTAAAATTATTTTCATAATTTTTTGTCTGTCCATCGAGTGGATAATTCACAAAAATCCGTTCCGGAAATTCCGCACAAAAGCCAAACCACTATTGAAAGTTCACTTTTAAAAGCCTATTTAACCTCTACGTCACACTCGCAGAGTCACACGTAAAGCTCGCCGCATAGCGAGGTCAATTAATTGAACTAATAGGTAGTCCGCTGGCCTCGGCTGATTGTTTCACAGATTTTGATGGGCTTCCGTGTCGTTAGTTCGCACCTTGTGAACTAGGGAATTCGCAACATTTTGAAGTTATACAATTTTAGATACAGTGTGGCGATAACTTTACTAAAATCGAATTGCAGGGGATTTTCTCTTTCGCATAGTTTCCCATTTTTTAAAGATATGTAAATATATGTTTTTATTTCTTGCTGGCCCTTTCCTCACTCAATAGCATAAAATGGTCGACTGCCGGACGCAGGCCTCCCCCTGGTAATCGCCTTATGAGCTTCTATCTCACGTTATGTCCTGGGTATTATGGACATAAGTGAAATAGAAGTATAGAAGTGCATGCCCCCATCATGCCCACCATGCATGATGGGGGCATGCACCATAATGTGATCGAAGTTCGGTAATCTGCAAGAGGCACAGCCGACCGCCCCCCGTTGTATGTCCCTTAGTCGCCTCTTACGACACCCACGGGAAGAGTTAGGGTGGTGCAAAATCAAAATCAAAAATTATTTATTTCCATAAATACAAAAATGTACCTACACTTAAAAAAGGTCAAATTCTTAAAAGAAAACACACGGAAATATAGTGGTATTTTTTATTTCTGTCGCTTCGGTATGTAGACTAAATTAAAGAAGCGACTAAGAAACCTTTAGCCTGTTAGTTGTTATTTTTCGAGGTGGAGCAAAATCCGTCCCAAGCTTTTTTATTTTCTAAATAATCTGGCTTCTTGACTCTCAGGCAGGCTTGACGTTGAGTTTCGGGACACCTTGTATATATATTTTTAAGTGAATAGATCAGCAGATGCCGTCGAAGCTCGAATATAATGTTCAATATGAAATTTCGTCAGTAAATCATCGCGGGCGACAATGACCATCTGTTACTAGATTACGCTGCCGGGATTATTAAATTGATAATATTTTGTGAAAAATAATGAACCAATAACCAATAAGATTTCTTTATTAATATTTAAATCGGGTAGTAGAATAGGTGCCTTCTAGGGAATATACTTATACTCTTCGATATAAGCTTATACTCATTAGCAAAAGTTAAACACCGGCGAGCCAGCATAGATCTCGTAGTAATAAAGATGATGCAGTGTAAATATTTAAAGCATTTTTCACTGAAGATTGAAGTTGCGAAAAAAATCTCAATGGCGCGGCGGGGTATAAACTCAGTTTTTTCCAGCTTTGATACGAAGTTTATTATTTTGAAAAGTTTGACTGGCTGAAGCTTATTGAAAGAATTGTATATTGATGAGGACTTTTTACTTTTTTCTGAATTATATACCGATGTGGCGCGGTGGGCGAAGGTCTGCCTGCGACTCAGGAGGTTGCGGGTTCGATTCCCACCTCGGGACAAATGTATGTACGATCTGCAGACATTTGTTCAGAGTGTTCTGGTCGTTTTCTATGTATAGTAAAAAATATCTATCTATTTATTGTATTACATTATGTGTATCAGTTGTCTAGTACCCATAACACAAGCTCTGCTTAGCTTGGGGCTATAATGCTGTGTGAATGGTCCAGCATTATTTATTTATTTATATCTACCTATTTACCTACTGTTTTGACTTACTAAATCAAAGATTTCACAGTAAAAGTCGTCCGACGATTTCTCCAAAATATCTTCATATAATTTTTTACAAAAAGTAGGTAGTTTACAAAAAGTAAAACTGCCTTCTATTTTACACTGTTTTAAAGTTTTGCGTAACAAAAACTAATCCCCCGGGTAATAGTACACATTATTGCGAAGGCGAAATAGGCAATTGCCATTTCGCATACAGCCACGAGAATGCAATGTGTACGATAGATGAAAGAGTTCTAAATTCAAACAGCACACCGTTTCATACAACATTGCCGGCGCGCTCTTTGTTCCAAATCAAAAGAACGCGCCGGGAAGTGATTTTGGTTTTTCAGTCTACGTAAATATGATACTTCGCGTGTTCTTTATTCAAAAGTAATGACAATATTTCCAGGCATGTTTAAGAAAAAATCTTTACGGATCCACTTTGGGACCACTATATATACAATATTAGCGAAATCATTTTTAAAAAGAGGTCCTTATTTGATAGAAAAAACGACGAACGAATGTATGTTCGCCGAACATACATTCGTTCGTAGCCGAATATTAAAGATCCTTCTCCAAAAACTGTTAAAAATTAAAACATGCATGAGCACTTTCCATAGCAGCAGACATTGATGATAACAATTCGTCAAATAAAATAGGATGTCTGCCATTTTAGCCGAGTTCGATGAAAAACCGTGGAGGGAAACATGATGACATGCGGTGATTGATAAATCCATAACGTCGACGCTCGTGCTTTTAATATTCACCATGGACTTTTGCGCCGAAAATACGGAAATGTTTTTGGGCTTTGTTAAAAGTACCTACGGCAAAGCTAATCCTAGTTAGTTAATCCTGTGAAAGTCGTACACAAAAAAGGAATGTTTCTGGTTGAAACTAGGTTTTGTTGGTTATGTTCACGATATTCGACACATCAGGTTAGTATTCATATTTTTTTATTGGTACAGAATGATGTAGCTCGTTATATACAAGTCGGCTTGTTGTTTAGTGCTTGGTGTTATTTTAAGTATGATATTGTACAAGATTTGTCCCACACATTTTAAAAACCTTCGGTCTTCACCATCAGACCAGCTAAATGGTACCATTGCATTGACACCAAACTTTAGTATGCCAAATTTCAGCTGAATCGGTTGAGGATAACTGAAAAACCTAGACCTCTTGTTTAAGTCGGTTGCCATGATTGTGTTTCTTCATTTGTTACCAGTGTACCTACCAGTTATTGTGAAAATTAGCATGTGATGATGTTTTAGATACGTTTGACGGCGCACATAATGTAGGTATTAATTCCTCGAGGGTCAAAATGTTATGGGACCACTTCAAAATCAATCTTTATACAAAAACGAAAGAATCATCGAAATCTATTAAGGTAGAATTGGCAAAGATGTCACCAAAATTGTTGTAGCTAGTCGTGATATTTCAAACGTATTATGTATATTGCTTTTTGTGCTTTGACTGAATAAATACTGATCTCTTGGCTATACATTTTTAATGGGACTATTTCGGAATCCTTTCTCTTTAGCGAAATAATGTTTAAAATCGGTCCATAGTGACGGAGAAATTGACGAACATACAAAAAAAAAGAAACTCCCCCTGAAGTTGGTTAAAAAAATACATACATACAGCCGAACATGAAACCTCTTTTTACGAATTTTTGAAGTCAGTTTAAATGTAAAGTTCGTTGTGCTATTGAGGTCTGTAATGCTATTGAGGTCTAATTTGTATCATGTACCTACTGCGATTGAATTTTGTATAGTAATTGTATATTATTTTTGTAGGTATACAATTTAATATCTATAACAATTTTGTTTAATGTTGTATAACGTTTTGTGTAATACAAAAAATCACTCAGAAAGAAGTTGGGAAGGATTTATCTGAAAGAATGACATGAATAAAATTATGCGGAGTTGCGGAAGCATAAATGGACTTGTTCAGAAGTAGGTAATCTTTTTGTTCGAAATCGTTTCTGAAAGATTTTGTTTAAGGATTTAGTTATTAACGTTTTGCGAAATCTTTGTGATGTTTTATCTTTTTGACGTAGAACAATGAGGTCATGCCATGACGTGACGTATTTTATATATTCGTACCCAAAATTTCATGCAAAATAGGCGACAACAATAATAAATAAATTATCCTATTAATAAAACACTGTTTTAACCGGATTGATCGCGTGTATTATATATTTTGTTTATAACCTGACGTTTCGGAGGCTTTTCAGCTTCCATGGTCACAGGCAGACTATAAACAAAACACAGGTTATAATTATAACAGACAGGTTATAAACAAAATATATAATATACGCGATCAATCCGGTTAAAACAGTGTTATATTATGAGTTCTCGCGAAAATAACCTGAGAATATACTAAATTATCCTATTACTAAAAATGTTACCTACCCAACTTAAGTAGGTAACATTTTTAGTAGTAACTTAGGTAGTGAACTTTGAAATATGTATACCTAGTGTAAATCACTAATAATATTCTTACATGAGCATTCTGTATAAACTACCTAAGTAAAAGAGATGTTCACCCAGAAAAATTATTAACTAATCCGTTCGACAAATGAACACGAAAAACTTTTTAATCCCTCTCAAATTCAGGACAAAACTCGTGGAACTTTTAAATTGGACGCATTTGTCATTAATCTACCAAACCTACCATTTCCGGATAATTTCGTTTCATTAATTGTGACGGATCAAACTCCTAGGCAAGTTGAAACATTCCGTCGTGACGGTGAGGATTGATTGCAATGCCCGCAACTTGGGTCAAGTTTGTTATGACCTTTGAGAAAGGAAAACTCTATGGTGTAAAGGTGGAAGCGCACTATTAAAGAATAACTGGTTGCGCCGTGTCGCGCAGTTCCGCTCAGTGCGAGTGGACCTTAAGACGTAAAACTCCGCGGAGAGGAAATTCCCTCGAGTAATTAGGTGAACTCTGAATGTAGGCTACTAGAATCTATGAATAGAATTGTTTTTTACGGCGCGTTCAGGTGCCGTCATGTTTTGATCTGTTTTTTTGGACTTAAATTGAGTAGCCTAGATACGTTCACTTAGTGTTTGAAGTAGTAAATCTGGGTCAGTTGGTTTTGTTTGTCAATCTATGGGCATATCACCAAGCAACTGCCATTTTATGCTCCAAAGCATACACACATTTTGAAGAAAGACATACATACCATCTGTAAACCATAGTGTTCCATGATCTGATTAAACTTTTATAGCTTTTAGCGTGCTCTTAAAGCTATAATTCGGCGTCATAAATCCGCAAATTTGTAATCTAAATCTGGAACTTCCAGACCAAAGAGATCATAATCTTTGGGTAGTGAATGAGCTTCTAATATATAATAATAAATAGGCTATTTGACTATATTGACAATAAGTTGCAAATTGTTATCATCCTTGTCAGTGAAAACGTAAAAAAGCGTACTTTGATGGTTATTATTAGAAAATATGCGTATGTTGGGTAAAAGAAGTATTAAAATAGGTCACTATGATCGGAAACGCGATTGCATCGCTGGTAACGTCACATTATCGTGTCACTGTGCGCCGACTAAATAAGGTCTTGGAGGGAAATCTGGCGGTTTGTAATTAGCCCAAAAACTATAAAAACAAACATATTTTTTTAAATAATTTGCTTTCATCTTTATCTCGTATTTTGCCTCGTACATTCTGAACGAAAAAGTAGGTCGCGGCTGATCGCGGTGTCAGCCGAAATAAATGTATTTATAGTTTATGTTGTATGTATAGCGTACAACATCCAAGTCAACATAATTTGGTCGAACATCTAGATTCTCTACCTGTCTGGCTCTAACTCTCATTAAATAGCGTCATTATCTATTCATTCATCCATCCATCCAAACTTTTGCATTTATAATATTATGCGTTAATGTGAAGTATCTAACCTGAACCTAACAGTACCTGCAAAATGAAAGTAGCAACCAGAGATTTAAATCTTTTAGTTAGGTACTAAAATTCCTGACCTACTACCTGACATAGAGGAAAAACTCGGGAATATCATACGTGAGAGAGGTTCGGTACCTAGTTCCTACAATACGATATCAGCTCAAAATAGCCTGCGCAGGATTATAATGTAAGGTAGGTACATATTTAATATCCACACGAAACTGGCTTATACAAAATCATTTTGAAGAGTATTCCCTCAGCACCTTGGGGTATTTTCGTATCTAACATTTGCAAATACGCTTTTCAATAATCCTGAAAGCGGGTTTGGATTAGGTAGGTTTATTTGATATGTCAACTTTGCATAAAAATCTTTATTTTATATCAAAGACTGGGTCTTATCGGTGCAATGATGCAATTTCCTACAATTGACAAGCTAATTTACAAAAATAAGATACGTAGCGGTAATCGAGCCCGCAACTTCCAGCGTTGTAGGTGGACCCGTCTTCTGCGCTATGGAGGTCGTTTTATGCTCATTGCTTAAAAGCTAAAACGTTAATATGATTCAAGCATTATGTAATTAAACTTACCACTGAAAGTCAAAGTGAAAAATTGAACGTAGGTAGGTACCTACTACTGCTATGCTACGTGAAGCGAATCCAAGAAACGGAGAAAGACGGTGTCGGCTGCGTTTTCAGCATAGATGTGCGAGCTGGTAGCTGAGCGGTGCGAGGATGTGTAGCGGAATTTTTACAGATAAGATTACATTTACTATGTACGAGTCGACTGTATTTAACTACTGAACTTTGTAGGTAAGGTACATACCTACTAGTAAATTTATAATATACCACAGAGACGAAGGCCCGTTTTATGAATGCTTGGTCAGTTTTCAATCTGTGCTTGAGTAACGATTTTGTATGGCATAAGCTTTACTCAAGCATTAGATCGATGACTGAGCAAGCTTTCATAATACGGGCCTAAGAGGCTGACGGACAAACCGAACCGTTTTAAGTTAGCTTTTGGATAAAATAAGTACCTAATGTGATACATAAATAATAAGGCCACGATTGTGTTTGAGTTCGTCCGTCCCTAGGACACATCCCTCGCAATACATCCCTCACACAAATTTTTGTATGCACAAAAAACTCGCTCCGCGGAGCCTTTTCCACCAGAGCTGCGCTGAGCGAGGCTACGTAAATGAAGTGATTCTATTGGTTGTTGAAAACACATTCCTCGCTACGCATCTCTCGTGGAAACGAAGATGGGATTCTGATTCACGAAACAGAACGCTGCGTTTCGGCAATTAGTTCTTTTGCGAATTCGGACAGCTGTGTGAAACAAAAGCCTTCCTCGAATGAGGCAATTAAAAGCGAAACATTCTACTCGGATTTTCCTCTGATCCGCAACTTTTTGTTTGTACCGTACTAACTAGGTGGCATATTAAAGATAAATAGTTAACTATATTAAAATTCTCCTGTACTTTTAAGCAAACTTGAACACGAAGTTTTCTCTCAACGGCAAACTTAAGCAGCAAAAGAAAGTTGTCTTAAAATAGCGATGACTAATACAAACTAAGACGGCTTCCGGCTCAAAACTTAGTCTGAGCCGAGTTAAAATCGGTTTAGGTCTCACAACGAAGTTGCCGATACCGCACTTTTTGCTGGAAACTCAAACTAAACTTGTGATGCCTTAAACACTGGTTAGACGGTCGGAAATTTCTGACTCTTCTGAAGAATAGAATGAATAAACTCAACGACTTGACTCAGGAACGAGAAGGTGACACCCAGCAGCGAGATAGTTACCATGATATTGATGAAATTTACCGCACACAAAACAAACGAAAGAAAAACAACTTTCTTTTACTACGTTTGCCGAGTCGCGGTCTCCACTCAAGAACACGTTTACCCCAGCGGTTATCGGTTCTTCGCGAGATATGGCCGGCCCACTGCCACTTCAGCTTGCTAATCCTTTGAGCTATGTCGACAACCTTGGTTCTCTGTCGGATGTATTCGTTACGAATCCTATCCTACAGAGAAACTCCGAGCATAGCTCTCTCCAAAGCTCGCTGGGCGAGCTTTAAATTAAACTGGTAGACCAACCCTACCGTGAGTGCCCACGTCTCAGCTCCGTAGGTCATGACGGGTAGGACGCACTGATTAGTAGATTATTTGTAGAAATCACTGTAAACATTCAATAAATATCATATAATATAATGTTTGTGAATAAAGAAACTGAACTATCTATAATTTAATTAAAAAAAATTGGTTGCCTGTAAAGTCGGTATACGGGCGAAAGTTTTACGTGACAACGACTTTGAGTGGTAAAATAATGCCCGAGTGGAAGGGACGCGTGCCTCTCACTCGCTCTCATTGTGAGCGCATAACGTGAGCGGAGCGTAACGCAGTTTCTTGAAGTGTCACCCGGCAAACCAATTTATAAGACGTTGTCACGTCAAAAGTAATCTGTCTAGGAACATTCTGTGCTAACAATAATTATGACTGCATTATTTTCGAAATAACAGTGTGGATCAAAAAATTTAAAAACTGTTAAATCAATTTTTGAACTTACGTAAATAAACTACCAGGAATACGCCCTAGTAGTGAGATAACACGGTTTCGAATTATTGCGGGGAAGCCGTCAGTTGTAGCATCCGCAATCATTCCCAATGCGGTACAATAGCGTGGTAGACCCAATAACATCCTAAAAATATGATTGAACTGGACGCGTAGAACTTTGAACGAGGCTTGGGTGAAATTTACCCGTCTGCTGCGTCTGGATAGATCAGAGAAATGATAGAGCTTAAATTTCCATTAATCATTTGCGGATTAAATCGTGTTAATTACGATATACGACGACAATTCGATAGTTTCATATCTAAACTCGACCGAAAAATCGTCAATATCAAGTTGTTTGGACAGAAAAATGCACAGTGTATTCCTGTTTTAGTTAATGGCTTTTATGTAGCAGGAAAAACGGCGAGTGCCAACTTAGTACGGCACATTAGTTGCAAGATACGTAATCAAAAGCTCCATTAGAACCTCTGAGGATAGAAAAAGCTGTGATCTATTCCATGGTCTGGTTTACGATATACATACTGTTGTAAATCGAGAGCGGGTACAACGTTAATCAATTGATTTAAAAAATCGTTCATCATAAAGAAGGGGGTTAGGTTTTTGATGAGTGTGCTACGGTGGCAGATCTATTCTGCAAGAGGCGCTGCTGTCCCCCTCCCCGGTGTATGTCCATTAGTCGCCTCTTACGACACCCACGGTAAGGCATGCGATCTCCAACTCGCATGCCCAGCGTGAGGATTATGGACGCTACCCCCCATGAGACAAAAGCCAATAAGACGATAATCAGGGGAAGCTTGCGTCCAGCAGTAGACCATTATAGACTGTTAAAGTTGAGGGATTGTGTAAAACTTTTAGTTTTGTGATTCTTCTTTATTTATTTTATTTTAATTACTAAGAGATACGAAAATTCTGTAAGCTGATACAAGTTGAATAATTTTAGATCATCTGAAATCACCGAACTCCATATTCTAAGTAAATTAAGGGTTCGCGAAGGTTTGGGTTCTTTGACCACGAAATAGTTTAAGTTACAGGGATCTGATGGTTAATCTAAGTTTTCATTTGAAAGTTGGACTTTAAAGCTGAGCGCGCATCTATCGGCGAATTTCCTACAGCATTTTACTGAAATGCCGTGGGCTCGCTGCCGATAGGTGCCCGATGCTGCATACTATTTCATATAAAGCTTAAAACATTCGATGACTGCAGGGAATGCCGCGTCTTACGCGCGGCCAGGTGCACTCGAGGTTAAGTTTAAAAAACTAGTAACGCCTTTTCTTTTATTTTTGATGACGTTTTCTGTGATCGAAGCTGAACCCCCCTGAGAAATTGGTTCTGCATTTTTGTTACACCCTGCAGGGTACTTATACATAAGTTGATTTTGAAGTGGTTCCATAAACTAATTCCGGCAGAGAAGAGAGACTAATTCAAGACTAATTCAATTCAATTCAATTAAGACTAATTCAGGCACTTTCACATTCTTGAGTGAGGTCCATGGCACCAACCGCTGGCTAGACCACTGTCTGACTACACATGCTGCGTGGGATACAGTGATAAAGGTGCATGTTGACTATAATGCTAACTGGTCGGACCATCTACCACTTATAATTGTTTGTAATATGGGGTGCCTCACCGTTAAAGAGTCTAGAAACTTACCTAACCAAAATTCTATGGTAAAATGGGGTAAACGGGACGAAGGTCAGATTATGATGTACAACAAGCACTGTAGTGATAATCTGAAGACTTTAAAACTTGATCTTAAAAACTGTGATAATTCTAGTAATAAGATAAACTTAATTGACAATTACTATGTAAAACTAATAAGCATCTTTCGCGCAGCATCAATTTTAAGTTGCGGTTCCCAATGTGGTGCAAAGAACAAAAAGAAGAAAACTGTTATTGGATGGAACCACCACGTTCAGCAGAGTCACCAGATAGCTCGCTCTGACTTTAAATTCTGGTTAGTTCAAGGTAAACCTAGATCAGGTGATAGTTTTGAAAGAATGTGTCATAGCCGTAATATCTTTAAAAAGAAGTTGAAATGGTGTCAGGATAATGAAGAAAAAATTAAAATGAATATTTTAGCAGAAAGTAGAATGAATAAAAATTTTGTTAAGTTCTGGAAGGACACTAAACAGCTCAATGGTAAAACTAGTACACCCATGACGATAGAAAACATTGAAAATCATAAAGACATAGCAGATCTTTTTGCGCAACATTTCAACATAGCACCATCCGCAGCGTCGCCGGAGGTGCTCGATGCTGAGGTTAGCAAAGCTGAGCCTTTGACAGGTGATTTACTGCAGTTCACAGCTGAAGATATTGCAGCAGCTGTACGACGTATGAAGAAAGGTAAATCACCTGGTTTCGACTGTCTTAGCATCGAGCACATCCAACATGCGGGTGGTGAGATATATCGTGTGTTAGGCGAGCTTTTTAACGCATGTTTAAGTAACGCTTATCTTCCAACTGAACTTATGAGAACTGTGGTGGTTCCAGTGCCAAAAAACAAGACGGAGACCTGTCTAAACTTGGAAACTTTAGACCAATCTCGCTCGGTACAATAGTAGGTAAGATTCTGGAGAGGCTCCTGCGACCTGCACTGGTGACGGATATAAGAATAGACGATGCGCAGTTTGGTTTTCGTCCTGGTACGGCAACAGATTCTGCAATATTTAGTGTTAAACACACTGTCAATTACTATATTGCTAGGGAAACCTCTGTCTATGCATGTTTTCTTGATCTGAGCCGTGCTTTCGATCTGGTAAATTATAATTTACTGTGGTCGAAACTCGGTAAAAGTGACGTTAATGGTAGCATTGTGCATCTGTTGCGGTACTGGTATGAGAACCAAGTAAACAATGTAAGATGGGCTGACTCGATGTCTAACGACTACAGGCTAGACTGCGGAGTGCGGCAGGGGGGGTTGACCTCTCCGGACCTCTTTAACCTGTACATGAATGATCTGATCGCTGAACTGAGGAGGACCAGAATCGGATGCCACATCGGTAATATGTGTATGAATAATTTTAGCTATGCTGACGATATGGTTCTGCTCAGTCCATCGATCAGTGGACTCCGAAAGCTTCTTGGCATTTGTGTTGATTATGCTACAGCGCATGGATTAAGATACAATGCCAAGAAGACGGAGATGATGGTCTTTAAGTGGAAGGGAGGTCCGGAAAGGTTACCCGAAGTATTTTTAGAAGGCACGCCAGTGCGGGTCGTAAGGAGCTTCAAATATCTGGGGCACATTCTCACCGAGGAACAGAAAGATGATGAGGACATGGAGAGAGAACGACGGGCTCTGGCTGTGCGGTGCAATATGCTCGCGCGTAGATTCGCAAAATGTAATGAGCAGGTGAAACTAACTTTATTTACTACCTATTGTCAAAATTTCTATACATGTCAGCTTTGGTCATCATTTAACAGAAAATCCTATAGTACACTTAGAATCCAATATAATAACGCCTTCCGCATTTTAATGAAAAAACCTAGATATTGTAGTGCGTCGGGTATGTTCGCCGAGGCCGGAGTCCCCGATTTCTACGCCATCCTCAGAACGCGCATCTTTTCGTTCTGGAAACGTCTGCGCGCATCCAAGAACTCTATCTTGCAGGCTATCGCTGAGTGCCCTGACAATAGCTTTTTCCGCTATTGGATATCGGTGCACCACAGTGGGAACCGCAAATAGCCTAAATAGGTGTATCTACCTACCTACTAGGTAATGTTATAATGTTATATAATTACTATAATTAGTACCTTGATATGTTATTTCTATATATATATAATGTAAAACTATGGACTTGCTTGACTGAAATAAAAGATTATTATTATTATTATTATTATAAAACTTTGACCCCGAAGGAATTGATATATGCGCAGTACTTAAAAAATCTAAAAAAATCACATGATAATTTTCACAATCACTCGTAACAAATGGTTTCCATGGCAACGGGAGTAAACACGAGGTCTACTTTGAAAAACAAATTATAAAGTTGACGGATTGCGGATGGCCCTTACAACTATGTACTTCCAAACCAATTTTCATTATTTGAGTCGGTTTTTATTTAGTTTTTTTAAACTTAAAATTATATTTTATCAAACAAGTAAAAACCTACCAATCAGGTATAGTCAAGTTAGGTCAAATTCAATCGAAATAGTAGTCAGAACTCATTTAAAACAAATCATTCAATCTTCATATAAATATTTCTAAAATACTTCTTGCAGTATTCACTCATTTTTATCTAAAGAAAGGTCCATTGGAAGTTAATCTTTCATACAATATAGCTTCTCATCATAAATCTACGTCGCAGAAACTGTCACACGTATAAAGATATACTCCTTTTTAGCAAAGGGACGATGAGGCGGCACTAAAAGGGAGCCACATTTTTCCTGGGTGCTGCGCCGACCACTGACCGTCTTTGAAAAGCTTTTATTTATCTCTTATACTACACTTACCTATAGGTTCTTCCTTGAATAGTAAAATTATACTCGCAAGTTACATATTTGTTTGTAATCATTTACTCTGTCGATTGATATGCGTTTCATCACTGGCCGCCGAAACATGTTTTTTTTGTTCAAAATGGCGGACTAGCCGGTATGCCAGGCTCCATACAAAAATGTTCATAAATTTTAATTCCGTAAGCTTTCAAAACAGACAATTGTTTCGAGCTTCTGTGCTTTGCTTCGACGATTATGTCGTTAAATATTTTCCGCCAATATATTCCTTGGGTTTTGTAACCCTCTGTATACAAAAAACATCCAGGTTTTTGAATCGGAATATAGATGTCGATGTAGGTAGGTATAAACATTATCTTTCTGAATATAGTAAAAACTTATAAGATTCATGGAACTTCTTTTCTCTTGGTAGTATTTTGGAACGTTCTGGGAATTGATGAACTACTTGGTTATGTAATTGCATATTAGTGTCGAGTTCCTAATATCCAAGGAACTTCTAATCTCTTGGTACTTTGGGAACTGCTAAGATATTTTCTGGGAATTGATATCTCACCGATTAAAATGATTTTAATTACCGATTTAACTAATAACGATTCAAACAAATAAGCCTGCCTTAAAAATGGGATGAAAAACGAATGAGATCACTATAAAATTAGATTTTCCGTGTCCTGGCTACTTTGGGTCGACGCAAGTGGGGCGAATGCGAAACACCTCGATTTTTTAACAAAAATGTCTTTTGACACTGTGTAAAATATATCAACAAGACAAGGCACGAGCTCGTGCTGTGCTCGTGAAAAAAGGATTGAAATTTGATTATGAATCGTACAGACAGAGCAACAAGAAGGTGGAAATTTTCCGTTTTATCATGCTTACACCGAACCTAAGTCAATAAAGGCTGAGATGAGATCCCTTGCTGAGCTTAAAATACTGTCTAAAAGCACTTTGACTTTCCATACAAAGTCCCTAAAAAAGTAAAGGCCTTATGACCCTTCGTCAATGGTTAAAACAAATACACGATATAATATATCGATACTTCATGGCAAATCGGACGTTCCATAACCATAGATTTGACAATATACCTACAGGTCACAATGGAGAACGGATGTACCGAAGGGGAACTCTTTTTTCATTGAGAGCGGAATACGAACCTGTGACACGTGTGACTGTGACCCTGGTCACGGTGGGAAGATGTAGGTAGGTACTTAGTGTCAATGAAAAAAGAGATCCCCTTATTTAGATCAATGCTTAGTGTTAACCACTCGAGAATATCCATACTAATATTATAAATTCAAAAGTAACTCTGTCTGTCTGTCTGTTACCTTTTCACGCATAAACGGCTGAAAGGAGCTTAATGAAATTTGGCAGCTAGGTAAATGTCAATCCCAATTTCAGGGACGGACATAGGCTGGCAGGCTATCGTGTCAGTCTAGCTCCTGAGAAGAGAATGAGAGACATTATGCCATTCCATGTGGAATCTCGTGGAATTCTCGGTCACTATTCATCAATGACTGTCTTTTAGTGTGCGTTACGGCGTAGCAGAGATATCAGTTTCAGTTTACAGAATTTATTTCCCAAAAGAACATACCTAGTTCACTTAAATGAGAATGTATAGGTACACGTTATTGTTAAGCTTACTATCTTAACTAATTAGGTTAAGTTATAATGAAGCAAATTAGATTAGATCGTAAGCAAATTAGAGCAATTAATTGGTCGGAGGTTACATTTTAACTTATTAAAACACTTAAGCCAAATTATTTCACCCAAAATATACCATTGTATCATGCATGACATCGGTCATCAGCCAATCCATGTGGAATCTCGTGGAATTCTCGCTCACTAATCATCAATGACTGTCTTTTAGTGTGCGTTACGGCGTAGCAGAGGTATAATGAAGCAAATTAGATCGTGTCACAGCCAGAGCGACTAATTGGTCGGAGGTTACATCCACACAACGATGAATCCAGATTTAATTTCCACTACGAATAATTACGGTTAGGGTAAACTAAATATGTAGTTATTCTGTGATTAGGTGAGGATTATGTTTTATTGTTGGTTGGTTGGTTTAGAACTTCTTGGAACTTCTTCTTCTTTCTTGAGTTTCTTGCTGTTTATTTCTCGGAATTAATTATTTGAATTGCTGTTGACATTTCCGTTACTCGTGACCAAAACAAGGACAGACTTTTTATACGAAAAATCAGCGAGAAATTTACGGATTTTTGATACACTTTGTTCAGTAAGTGTTCATTCCAAACCAATTTTCACTATTTTGGTATTTGAAATCAGTTTACAGTTATTTTTAAACACGTCAAATTATTTTACGTGTAGCTGTTAGTTTATGCGAAAGTTTTGATGTTTGTTACCTTTTCACGACTAAACTATTGAACGGATCGGGCTGAAATTTAGCATGTTCTAAACCTAGAATTAAAAAGCTACTTTTTATTCTAAGAAAACGCGAGAGAAACCACGGGCTGTAGTCAATGACCAATATAATACTTTTTGCACGTTCTAACGCAATGAAGCCCTCGACATTTTTTTTATCATAAAACAGTAATAAAGCTGTAACTTTTTACGGGTGAAAGTAACGTCAAAGAAAATTGAACCATTTGAAATTTTTCCCCCGTTATTATAAAGGAATTCACATTATTTCTGCCAGTTCACGAATATTAATAACGCGATATGATACCTTAATCGAAGTGCTACGACCATGATATTCAAAGATGGTTTATTTTGAGTTTGATATGCCTTTTTCCCTAATCTACAATGTTCCAATTTATTACCCGTGACACAATAGTTTCGCTTAGAAAGCTGAAAAATTTAAATAGTTTTATGTTTAAAAATAAATGATTATTAAGTATGATTATGTTTCGATTGCGACCAAGAATAACATTTCAATTGGATTCATTGTGTCCGCGAAAACGGGTTCGAAAACTACCCCAAAGATTTTCAACTAGTCGGTCACTAGAACTTGTGGCGCACTTGGAAGAGCGTCCCCTGCGCGTACTGAGTGGAAGGTTGCGGGTTCTCGTCTAGGTCATACATTTTAGGGATATTATTTAAATCCTTAAAACAAATAACCATCAATCAATATCATCATCATCTTTCAAAAATAGGATTGATTGGCAGTGGGGCACGTATTTACCCCTCAGACGACTATCCGAACTTTACCCCAAATACTAGTTCTAATCCTAGAATAACAGAAAATTGAAACTTTTTGTCCTGGAGAAACGTCTGCGAAGCTGAAAACTTATATCATGTTACTTTGAAGAGACGACAAATTAATTTCAACTTTGCTTGTAAATAATAATCGATAGATCATATAAGGGTAAAAAAGGGTAACTTGTGTACATACCTTTGAGACTAATACTTCGCTGAAGAGTTATAACGAATCAATTACGAGCATAGCTGCCATTCAATGAGAAAGAGGTTTCGGCCACTTTTTTACCCGACACCAACAGGGGAGGGTTATGATGTTAGTACCCTATGTTTGTATGTTTATATGTTTTTTGACATATTCGTCCATCATTTTAAATCTAGTTTTACCCATTTTCGGGTGGGCAAATTTTGTGGTTGTGGTAAAAATAAATAAACCTAAAACTTATCAATAAAAATCCTTTCAATATCACAATTAATCGTTCCGTTCGTTTATCACTACGATTTTGTGAGAGCACTCTTGAATCGTAGACTATCCCACTCGCACATGGCACACCCAACGTTCGAAACCATAAATTTTTCAGCATAAATTTTCCTACAAATTAGTGATTGATTACCTGCCAAATGGACGTGGTCATTTGTCAATCTCCTTTTTGAATTATCTGATATGATAACATATTTTTATCTAATATTGATATCAACATTTCAGTTCAGCTTTACAAAACATCTCTCAGTAAACAATAATAATTTTAAACAGGTAAATAGGTTCGTTTTGTGAATGCTTGTAATGGTTAAACAAACCTCCTTACGATAAGTTTGATTTTGTAGATGGACACCTTATTATATTTAGTAGGTAACCTTAGAGCGAGTGTAACGAGCCCGGAACCGGTTTATTGAGTTGCCGTTGTGTACCTAAATATTCGTCAGGATACCTTACCTGTGACGTATTGGGTTGGGACGCAACTGATTTCCATAGGTCACCTTCGGGACTTAATATTGGCTGAGCTCATGAATAAAGACCCAAGAGTCTTGGAAACCCTTCGAGTTACGACAGGTGTTGAATTATATCTGTGACTTCAATCCTTTCTGTTTGATCCTTTCATTGGGTTTCTTTCCCTTCAATATCCTTTTCGCGGAATAGGTGGGTAGGATACGATTTAATGAAGGAAAGTCGTAAAGTTCTAGGAAGGTAGAGTCAATTAAGTTCAAGTTGATTGGTTAAAATTTGTATTGTTAATCAATGCAGGCCTTGGAACAAATTATGTTGTTGACGAAAGTTTGTTAAGATGTTTGGCCACCTCTTCACCATCGGAGCCATAGACAGCCTCTCTGCAGGGGGTGTCTCAGCTACGAAGAATCAGTTGCTCACGTAGTCATGGAACGCAAGGAAGTAACGGCGGTGCAACAATACGAAATCCTCGACCAACCGAGGTCACTCCGCGAAGCCTGTGAAGACCCCAGGAAGATTCTGCGCTTCTGGACGGAGTTAGGCTGGCTACGCTAGCAGAACGAAACCACGCACAATGGACCAATCCGAGTCCGAGTGCGGGCAATAGACATGCACACAACAAACAAAGAAACAAGATGTTTGGCAAATTGGAACTCCCAAACTATTGAAAGTCTATTATTAATGTGTTTGAAATTTTGCACGGATGTAGATTTATGCGGAGAACAACATCAGCTTTTTCTTTACGTATAAAATGCGTGTGAACCCGCGGGTAGAAGCTCAGTAGTTCGTACTATAATATTTAAAGGAAAATCCAGGTCTATTAAAAGGCATATCGTTTAGCTGCGCAACGTTTAGGTAGAAGTTGCGGCCCATGGTTTGAAAATGATACATTTTGAGGTTTAGATTTCAATAGTTACCATTGAGAACCACAATCAGCTGAAAATGGGCCATGATTGCATTTTCAGTGACAATTACGGCCACAACAATCTATATTGCTATATTGTAGTAAAAAGCACACAAAATTAGCAGAGATAATATTTTCACACGTCGTTACTACCTACTAGTTTTCAGCTGTCAGGTGTGATTGAATTTAGATGTAATCGCTAAATTATCTACACTGTTTGTGCAAATTGAGTTTAACACAACATGAATTACGCTGTAAATGGCTTTTATGAACCATTTTCGTTATTAAATTTAGAAGCCCATGGTTGGATTTGATGATGAGGAAAAATCAACTGTAGATTTCACAAATAGCTACATGAAATTTTGCACACATTGCGCCTAGCCGGAGTACCTACACTTACATTTTTTTTCGTCAAAATCTTCGATCAAAAATTTCCGGCAGGCCGCGAACTACCTACTTATTTTTGATCGAGGGTCAAAATAGATTATAAAGAACAGGGGTCTACTTAAAAAAAAACATAATATTGACGGATGACGTCAATCGCACGAAACGAACAACCTAATGCCGCCTACAGACTTACGCAAGGTAAAATGCACCATGAAATGAAAGAATTTGCCGTCCACACTAATGTCTCATGCAATGTAAGCCAACTATTCTATATAGTGGACAGAACATTTCACGAACACGCTATGAGCATTACGAATCCGTGATTTGTCGGTTTTTCGAACGAATACAACGTCGTCTCTAACTGACACCTTTCGTTACAGATCTATATTCAATAAATGTCAGAATAATTTCATAGTAACATCAGTCGAAGAACGTATCGGGTGTCCTTCGTTTTGTGCGATCCAACGTCATCCGTCAACTTCGTTAGTTTTTCAAAGTAGACCTCCTGAATTGCATACGCGACGGAATATAATAACACCCAAGCGGTACTGCAAGAAAACTTTGTAGATGTACAAAAAGTTGGTGCACAAAAGTAGCTATTCCGTCTGCGCAGGCTTTTATGGATGATCCATATATTAAGATAGGTTAATATCCACCGGGTAAGCGACGCCTCTTGCAGATCATTTTTACAACTGAACTGTGATCCCCAACCCGCATGCCCAGCGTGGGGATTATGGACATTACCTACTATAGGTATGATAAAATCAATTATGGTGCTTACCAGGGGAATCCTGCGTCCAGCAGTGGACGAGTCTTGGCTGTAGCTGTAATAATGGTCAATTAAAACAGCAATCCAAATTCAATACAAAATTCAAGATGGCATGCCACTTTCCAGCAGGCCAGCATAATATTTCGGTGCCACTCATCGCCAATTAGATAATGGCATTTGAAACTTAGTTACCGAAGTTCGTCTTAGATCTACCCCTATTGTCTGTTGCATGTCAATCTGATAAAGTAAGTTAGTCGTGTGTCAGAACCATTCAAAGAACCATGTTATTTCTATTGTATGCTATGTATGGGTACATTGCATACATAGAAGTAACATGCTTCTTAGAATGGTTCTATCCGATACAGAGATAATATTCAAATTAGTAAATTTCGAACACAATTGCAAATATATTAATATTAATAGAAGATCTCAAGAGGCTCAAATATGCAGGTCTCGACAGAGCCTACGCGTTTGCTTCCCTTGAAGTCCAGACCCTAGGTCAGTGGGGCATAGAGGCTCTCCGCGTTTAAAAAAAATATCTGAGCGTCTGGTCGAAGCGACGCGTGACCCGAGAGCTGGTAAGTACCTATCTGGCGCAGCGCATCAGCATGGCCATACATCAGCGGCCGCAGCGGGGCAATGCAGCCAGCGTCTTGGGGACGCTTCCGACTGGAATTGATTATATTTGTTGAGCTACCTGTAGATTGTTTGCAACAGTCTGCAGTTAGCTCAATCGTTTCAATCGTGAGTTCTAGTTCTAATTTTTGTCTATTATTTGATTGTAATTTTCTTTGTTAATATGATTATACATTGTTTCTGACTAAATAATTGTGAATGTTAGAAACATTTGTAGACATGCTTCTAAGGGTTCCATTGAAAGCCTAGAAATAACTTTCAGATGGTTCTCACTTCGTTGGTTTGAGTTTCGGTTACATGGTTACGTATTTGAAGTGCCCTTAGTGAACTACTGGGAATTACATTTCTTTGAATTTTGGCTTCTTTCCCGTTATTTTCTCGAACTCCAATATCCATCACGATCGGTGACAAGGTTAATTTATTTTTTACCGACGAAAAACACAAGGAGAGTTTCTACGTTCGGATGTATGTATTTTTTATAACGTTTATTGATTTCTTCATCAATTTTGGACCGATTTGAAGAATTCTTTCGTTATTGAATGGAGAATCATCTCGAAGTAGTCCCTATAAAAATGTGTTCCCAAGGAATAAGTATTTGTCCTGAAAAACTTAAATTCCAAGGAATTTGAAGTCGGTTTTATGTATTTTCAGAACAAACAAATTATGAATTCCATTCTTCAACGCGATTCAAAATATTTCGGTCCCAAGTGGAACTAACTCGGTATTTTTGTTCTTCTGAATTTGGGAATGGTTCATAAAATTTGAACAATTCTGATCAGTTTTAGCTTAATTATTTACGTAAATAACGGCCTTATTTGGAAAGTAAGTGTTTCAGCTATCTACTTTCAGTTGGTAGGTACTAAATAATAAATAACACTTCAAGCCCTTTCGATTTCTGCTAAGTACAAATTATGGTGATTAGGAAGTTTTGAGCTCCGACAGTTGAAGGATATATCTAATGTTTATTTTCCTTCACAAAGGTACGTAGGTAACATACTGACCGCCGTATTCAAGAACAATACTATGAGGTCTCACAGTGCTCACGAACGCATAGGGTCGGTAAATTGACAACTTTTGTAAGGGAAAAATGGCAAAAATATGTACTTGGCTTGCTACCGTACATAAGTATTGTTCTTGAATACGGGTGTTAATCTAGCTTTGTGGTAGGCGCTTAGACAAGGTAGTGCTAATAGGTGGGTGAGTAATTTAATTACATAGGTGTCTAACTCTTTCATTGCCCATGTCACATACGGTGCGCCTCTTCAGGTACACCGCAAATACTAGGCAGTGAGAGCGTTAATTTGTTTATGCAACCTGAGTTGTGAAAGACTGGTGCCTGTTATAGGTTTATGAAAAACCTGTAGCACAGGTCACCAGTGTACTCATTCCGTGGGAGGTATACATGTAAAACTGTTCAAAGTATATTATTACACTGTAGCAAGGTGAGTTAGACAGAAGTTGTTTGTGGTTTTAATAATCATTAATTTTATATGTTTTGGTAGGTATCTTATTTTATGCAAGAAAATTATGTTCAGGGTGTTTTTTGTTAATTAACATAAATAAAATCAGCAGAAGATACATAAATAAAATAAAGAGACATATTCGGAATCAATTTTTGTACAATAGCGAAATAATTTTTAATATTGGTCCATAATTGACGGAGATCTCGACGAACATACAAAAAATTCAGCCGAACAAAGAAACTCCTCCTGAAGTCGGTAAAAATCATAATAGCCCTTGAACGTTCTTCAGAAACAATCCGCCCGCTTAGAAACTTACTAATTATTATACCCGTCGAGATTCACGGCAACAACTCAACATTTCCAAGTCACTTGATAACTATTTGCGAAATTAGATCTGCTTGCCCACGGGAGAATTAATGTTGGACCCTAATCAAACTTGCTCCCGGTTCGAAGTCTGAAGATATTAGACGTGTAGGTGAGCGAGGTGGAATGAAATATCTTGAGACTTGACCTCGTACGTACAAAAGAGTAGGTATTATTCCTAAGTTTACTTTGTGAAAAAGCTACCTGTTTCACGAAGGAAGTAAACTTAGGAAAAACAACGGCACTCACCTGTCTTACTGTTAAACTCGATCTAGTTTAGTTCCTTCCTCAAATGTATTGTAATTCTAATGTGTCGTTCAAATAAATCACCTCATTTCATTTCATTTCATTAGGAATTTTAAACCTGAAATGTGAACAAAATAGATGAAAATATTTTTATGTTCCTTATTCCCGCAATCGGATCAGTCAGAGTGAGTACCTAATTATAGAATTAGCTCCAATAGAGTATAAATAAATATATTTTTTAATTTTTTAAAATCTATTTTAATGTTATTAATAGTACATTCAAAAAAATATAACACCTACAAACATTTTAATTATTAAGGAAACAAACGAAAAGTAAAACTGCACCCAGTTTTGGGTAATTACGCTGCTCTTTTTCTGTGACGTCACCGTTCAGTTTGTCAACTCAAAGTGCTTCTGTTCCTTCAATGAAAATACTTCAAAGAAACAAATAAATTATAAAAACCATCATGTTTGTTGTTTGTGTGTTGTTTCTGTTAAAAGTGATAAACAATTTTCTTTCTTTCTATCGTTCATAAAGATATCCCGCTAAAAGCATCATGACAATACGGTGAACGGTGACGTCACGTATTGAAATTTTGCGATTGAGTCTTAAAATATCTAATCTCTGATAAAATTTCACAACAAAAACATCAAACAATACAAAAATAAATATGCAGATGTATTTCTATAATACACGTAAAAATTGCTTACGTAGGTAACAATTGCGTACCTAGTTTTTTTGAAGTTACATACATATACCCTATTGGTAATCGATGAACAAAAATATGTTGAACATGACCTATGTCAGTCTCCACACCGTTCATCTAACCCCAAATAAAGCAGAGCTTGTGTTATGAGCTAAATATTGATTAGTTAAATGTTCATCCATTTCCTATAGTAAAAACTGCTTACCTACCTACCCTGTTGACTCACAAACTAGAATGACCTGTTTCTATGGCAAACCTATCCATCCTAGCCGGCATGAGCATCCAATAAATACATTTGCATAGAAATCGAAATAATACAGAATAACACATAATATCCGAATAAACAGATCTTGATAAAGGTTTCTCCGAACTTGCAAAAATAAAAACGTAAACAAATTGTCATGAAAGTCTGGCGCAAGCATCATCAAAAAACATTCGGCTCGTAATGCCGGGTACAGACCAAGCGAGCGAGAGCGAGCGAAGGCTAACGAACGAACGCAAAAGAACCAGTGTCGACGTCATTGCGAAAGAAAAGCAAGCCCAAACAAGGGCCTTCGTTCGTCTTTGGCCGTGCTCCGGCGGCTGTCGCTACATCAAAGCAATATGGAGCGAACATTCCGATTATCGAATCCCACTCGTTTGCATTCGCTCGCTCTCGCTCGCTTGGTCTGTACCCACCATAAGATGTTATTCTTGTTTAAGTACATTACATGGCTATTTAGCATTGTTTATTTTTATAGTCAGATTATATCTTGTGGTAACGGTTATCGGCTAAGCACGGATATGAAGATCCCGAAAGAGAAGTAGTCTCGTAACTCCATACTTCATACGAATCCATCCATACTGTAAATGTACGATGACCTCTGTGGCGCGGTGGACGAAGGTCTGCCTGCGACGCAGCGGGTTGCGAGTTCGATTCTTCGGGTCAAATGTTTGTACGATCTGCAGATATTTGTTGCAGGGTTTTCTGGTCATTTTCTATGTAAAATAAAAAATATCTATCTATGTATTGTATTATGTGTATCTCAGTTATCTAAGGCCCCTATTATGAAAGCTTGATCAGTCACCAAGCGATGCTTGAGTAACGTTTTTCTATGGCATAAACGTCACTCAAGCATAGATCGATGACTGAGCAAGGTTTCATAATACGGAACTAAGTACCTACCATAACACAAGCTCTGCTTAGCTTGGGACTAGATAATGTTGTGTGAATTGTCCAGCATTATTATTATTTATTAAATGTCATGCTAGTTTAAGTCTCCCTATTTGTATTTCTGTTAAATTTTCACGTCTAAACCGCTGAACGCGGATCATATCAATATTTGGCAGGACAAAAGATTGTTTCATGGTCAAGAAAGGATATTTTTCTCCAGGACCAACAAAGAGTGGCTCATTTGCCGCTTCGCAAAAGTAGGTACGCATGTAGCAAATCCTGCAGCCCCATTAGAATTTTCCTCATATTTATGTACCTACAATGATGCCCACGCATAAATTCTATATAGGACATAAGTATGAAGTTTTATATTAAGTTGCGATGAACGCGCGAATGTAAAAGAAATAAGTGGAGCGCAGCGCGTGCCAAGCGAAACAGTACTAATGCGAAGCGACGATGTGATATCGGCTTTACAATCCGTTTTCTCTGGAGGCTTATTGAATTTTTTACTTTAAAACTTAACTAGACTAGCTTAAAGTTTATTCCATTTTCAGTAAATTTTGTGTAATAACTGTGATAGTTTCAATAGTAGAAACTTACATCAATAGTACCTTTAGTAAAAAGTGATTTCATTGTGAATGTAAGCGGGTTAACTGCGAACCTAGTTTGTGTTCGAAGAACGTCTAGACGCGGAGCACACGTGTCCAGAATCGAAGTCACCCTGGTTATGTCCCGTAGTTAACCCGTTTATTCAAAATGAATTTTCGAGACCGCTATGAAAGTAACACGGGATGAACGTAACAAATGAGTTTTTCAGCTGTACGTAGACTGCACTAACAACGAAATAATTTATGTTTTCCACAATTATTTATCTGATTGAGATATTATTTTGAATGTTGATTATTTTACAAGATTTTTTGGTTTCCTCATAATTTTATGAGATATTTTTGTTTCCATAAAACTTAATTTTATTTTGATAATTATGATATTACTGAACGATCTAAAAAGCCGATTTATTAATAAATATGGTAACTAAGAAAGTTCCTTTGTGTTTACTTATAGTGTTACAACCATCCCCCATAAACTGTTACAACCATCCCTACCCCTAGTTGTAACAATTTCCGCATTTTTTTATTTCTCTAAATCTCTATTAACAACTACTATTTAATGTATAGCCGAAAAACTGGTCTATAAGGTATATTGATTAGAACTTTGATATTCACAAAAGTGTGAGTGTTGTTGATTATCGTAGGTTTGGGGATTAGACCATAAATAATACTTACACAACAAGCGCATTCAACAAAACACGGTTTCTTCATAAACAACTTGAAACGTCTCCAGTGGTTGTAGCGACACATTTTATGGAAGCAAAACTTTATTTATCTCTTGTTCTAGAGAGCATGTCTCAACCTAGTTTTTTCTTTCTCGAGTGATGAATCAAGCTCACAATCGAGGTCAGCCATCCCTGCGGAAATTTAATTTATTTGTAAAGCTTTTTACAAGTTTCCGTCCATGCTATATTTATAATAGGTACCAAGAAAATTATATTAAAAATATAATAAGAAGGTCGTCCAATAGATCCGTATCAGTTAGATCCGTATCAGTTAGATCCGTGCTCAAATAACTTGTTCAGATTTAAATCGGATCCATGCACAAGCAACATTGGTGTGCTTGGTATATGGCATGGATTCAATATGCATACGAATCGGAGGGTTTATGCAAACATGTATGCAACAGTAACCACCGACCGTCGTCGTCGTCGTCTCGCGCACACGACAGAAGAAACAAAATGATAGGCCGCGGAATGGCGGGAAGGGTCTTGGCAAATATTTCGAATAATAATGCAACATCCCAAGTGCTCGCCTGAGCATTTGAGCAAGTAGGCCATTAAAGATATAACTGGGTAGATAATTTAGATTTCAGTAACTCCAAAAGTTTTTTTTTATATTATGTTCCCGATTATAATCATTCCGTTTTTTTTCTAAATAGCATTTTGATTATGTCAGTCCCGTATGTTAACAAAATTTACTACTTATAACTAAATTCAATCTAAAACCAACAATTAATTTTGTTCCTGAATCACAAAAGGTGAGGCTAAAATAGTTTGGATAACACCAGTATCAGGTTAAACCAACCCGTACAAAAAGGAATCGGTACCACAGTATCCATATGTGTACTGGGTCAGTACGGCAGTATGTATCTAGGTAACTAACCCTAAGAAAATGTAAAAAGTTAATCGCTTATCCATTAATAACCATTTTCATAGTAGGTACCTACCTACTTTTATTTGACGTAGCGTGTTAAAATGCGGGTTCAAATACGAAAATTGGTAGTTTTCCCTAATGCCCGAAATTGTTACCCAACTCACAAAACTCTACAATTCTCAAATCAAACAGAAAGGCTGATTCGTCGAGCGATAGGCACGAGTTATAGCGGTCATAATTCTAATAATTCAATATTACCTGATATTCAGAGTTTGGTCCCGATAGCGAATGTGAACACGACAAAAAGCAATTTGAAACCAATTCGGACGAAAAAGCCTTAACGATCGACAGGAAATTAAAAGTACTTATAAAATCCTGGGTATTTATTCACAAGAATAATTATAAGGCTGTGCATAATGTACGGGAGGAGCGGTTATGATCCAGCATTAGACAGGGTATTATTGGGTGCGTTACTGACAAAATAGAAAAATCTCATGTTTTTAGTCTAAATAGAGCGAGAAAAAAACTGTCAAATTTGATTTGATGACGGCTTTTGAAAACCATTAGCTAATCCATCAGTTAAATGATACAAAAAATTTAAGAGTGGACCTATTTATTTCATTAAAACCTTTGGAAACAAAGCGAATGTAACAATCAAAAACGTTTCATTAAACGCTCTAACGTGCAATGGCCCATAATATTTTATACCTACATTTAAAGCTGTGGTCAGCTTCATTTACCAGTGATTCAGTTATTTTTTTCCTAGGATTCCTAGCAAAAAGATCACACATTTAGGTGGGAAAAGGTGGAGGAATCTTGATAAACTGTGAGTGTGGATTTAAGATGTCTAGGTCAGACTTAATCTACCGCATTGGGTACCATAGTCTCGAAAGCACCTATCTGACGCAGGAAAGAGAAGTCGCCCAGTAATTGCCTTATTTACACAAACCCTCCCATTTCTATGCCCAGCTGTGCGGTTACGCTAAAATTTCCCATTCCCATTGTATGGGCAAAAACGATTTCGGTTGCTAATATGGTAATAAAAAAATACATACAACTTTCTGGCGGGATGGAGCCGATTGACGACAGAATGTTTAACGTCAACGTCACGATATAACCTAAGAAAAAGTTTATTGTCAGATTACTCACAATTGACCTTTTTTTTTCGATAACAGCAATTCTGGGCTACAATTGCTAGATACTGTGTTAGTAGAATACCAAATCGTGTCAATGGCGGCAATTGAGACGCGATACCATTGAGATTTTGAAGAGATTGGTTTGTAGAATTCGGTCCCAGATTCAAATTTAAAATGTGTAAAATATATTGCAGTAAGAAAACGTAGTCGAGAAAGGTCAAGTGTGAGTAACCTATGTAAGTATGAGGTTTAACGTAAAGTTATACTTAAATAAAAATAACACATTACAATTGAGTTTGAAAAAAGAAAGCTTTGTTGTCGGTTGGATCATGCAAAAAAAATAACTATTAATACCATGTGGAAACCAAAATCGCTCATACCCAGTCAGTCTCCCCGGATGGCGATCCATTGAATGGGATATTTACCGTAATCGCACGGGCTGGTACGATTAGACAGACCATCGAGGCCTTGTCTACGATACACCCTACAGATAATATCCAAAAACTCCGCTCTGACATCACCACTACCTTACTTTTGGGATGAGTTTGAAGATAAAAGAAAATTTGCATTGTTAATGCGCAAAAATCGTGTTCGGTATGGGTGACGGTTTCATTTCAAGTTTAAAATTCAATTTAATCGAAGCTATTGTTCGTGAAATGATGATCTTCGAATAATAATGGCTCTACTCTAGTACGCTTTATCATTTGCATTTATAGGAGATTGCTTTTTCATCTCTCTGTGAGTTTGAAGGCCGCAAGGGACATCTTGTATATAAATACGAAATTTATATAATGTTCAATAGGAAGAAGGTGAAGGTGACGATATTCTCATGGAAATTGATGTTTGGTCACTTGGGATATGTTTTTCTACTTTGATATTGTATGGAAAAAATACCGAGATAACTTTACGAATTCCCATAGGGTAACTTATTTATGAAAAGATACCAAACCTTTTATAATCGTTACCTACTTATTCGTCTGAAATTTCATAACCAAATTTAATTCCAGATCGAAGAATCGAATCGAACGAAAGTCCACCCAAGGTTATCCGGATCCTTAAAAAAGTCTATAAAATTATCGCACACTTGACGAACCATGACGAAATTTGATTAACTATTCCATAGTCATAAACTTCAGTAATCTCTGCTTCCACCACGCATGCGCGGTACGGACACTTGCGAGCTCAACTGTACCAGTGTTCTGAAAGTCTCGCTTCGCACCAGACCCACCTGACGGAACCCAGTCGAAAACTTACGTATGTAATGACTTTACGCGGAACCTCAATCATGGTTTTCTGTGAACCGTGATGAAAGTACGAGAAGGTAAAGTGAAAGTGGCGGTGATTGTGTTAACCAAACTTTAGAGAACTTTTATACGATCAAAAAGTACTTAATTTACACGAGTGTTTTGACTGCGGTGTAAGCTTTATTTACTCAGTGGTTTGTTGTGAGTTCAAGTGATTGGTTAAAGTAGGATACGTCGGAAATTGGTAAGAAATGTTTTAAATAGATTACTTACTTATTGGAATAGGCAATTTACTGCCAACATTTACCCACTCGAATATTTTTCCGCTTTTGTATTCGTAGCTATAATTTATTTATACATCAAAAAAGGTAATTTTTTTGGGGTCAACTTTCCGTGGCTCTGGTTGATTAGATGCTAAGAAAAAAAATTACCTACATGACACAGGCTTTCAACATCATGTTACTTATCTTGATAGCGATAATTTATCTATTTTCGCCTAGACATACATAAATAAATAGAAAACAATTTATGACAATTAAAACCCTGTGTGACAGTAAATATTTCATTCAATTCCATTTTTTTTTATCATCGTCATCATTGCAACCCTCGTACACTCACAGTTCGGTAAAGGCACCTTCTTTATCAAGCCCTGCAAAACTGGTATATGTTTTAGGTATTTGGAATTTCATAAAAATAAATTTCATAAAATTGGTGTTTTTGTAGGATAATATGAATAAGGTGTGTCACGTAGATAAAAATAGGGATTGAAAATGACGCCTCTCATGCTCATGTCGTGCTGTCTCGAGATCAAATTATGATCTAAGCGGAACAGCATGATAGAGGCAGTTATTTTCAATCCTCATCTTTATCTAAGCTACTTATTAGTATTACTGTGATGAATTATAACATGCCCATCCAGCAAAACAGATTTCAAATTAGGTGTGAGTCAAGAGGTGAATAGTGGAAAATTACCATGGCTTCATGGAAATTATTGGCAGTTATCTCATTACATAACTGACAGTGGGAATAAATAGTGTCATCCAGCTGTCTGTCTCGTTACTAGAACCAATAAAAAAAATGTTGGTCTTGTCAAATTACTCCCTCAATTATACCAAGCCAGATAACAAGTACCAAAAGTATTTATATGGGTCGGCTTAGCTTCGCATGTATCGGATCCAGATCGTTGACTCAAGTTGTGTTTCAGTTAGTCAAAATGTCGTTTTAGGACTTTCAGAACATGAAGCGGGGTAACATCCAGTTGATCCGAGGATTGAGAACTCATTGGCCGTACATGGTTAGGTAACAATATCGCCCAATGACTCCTCTTTGACTTGGCCACAGTAGGTATTCGTTGGGGGTCTGACAGGTTTAGCAAATCTGCCATCCCTTAGCTTGAAGTTGGGCGGCGCCCAACAATACGTTTTGTAATCGCTGCTTGTCGCCCCTGTAACGTATGAGACAACACTTTACAATATAAATCACGAGTAATGGCCCCCGATACGATCTACTGCATTGTAATGGCATGGCAGTGCGCAGACATTGTCGACACCTTTATTTTGAATGAATGTAGGAATGTACTCTATAATGCACTTAAAAAATAACAAAAATAAAACTTTATATGTTAATTTAATACATGATCAGTACAAAAGGCGGCCTTATCGAAGCGAAACCTTGGAGAAAAATATATAATTCTAAGAAGAGTTGGTAGAGCACAAACATTTAAAGAGAATTGTCCAAAAAATAATAATTACTACTACCTACATACATTACAATACAAAACTATATTAAAAATTAATCTAGAACTTTATCTACAATAGCAATACAATAGGTACTACAGAAAGACAATTCGATAAAATCTAATCTCATCGCTGATGAAGCTACAGAACCTGAATAAGAAAGAGGGGATTCTTCCCCTCTTTCTTATCTTTCTTCTTTCTTATTTCTTTCTTTCTAGAAGGAACATTTTAGGTAGCTGAAGATAGTTAATGGGACTTCAGTTAATATTTGACTACAAAGATTATGCTTCGTTCACGCATTTATTATCTTTAACTGAATGAAAGAATGCAATATTTCATAGATTCTGTTTCTTTTTAAGAAAAGTGATGCGAATCTAGTCAAACAACAGGACTAACAAGTCCTTCGATATTTATCGAGCAAACAGATTACGTGTGTATGATTTTTTTTATTCTCATATGGACTCGCATAGTGGGTATTAGGCAGAGAGATAAACATTATCTAGAGTTGTGAGAAAAGATTCAACGCTAAGCTAATGGTGAGAAAACATTCTCTTTAACAATTTATACCCATCAACATCAGTCTGTATTAGTCCACTGCTGGACTTAGGTCTGCCCTTATAAGCGCCATAGTCTTCAGCTTGCCGCATCCAGCATCTGCCAGCAGCCTTTCGCAAATCGTCATCCCACCTGGTCGGAGGGCGTCCCACGCTACGTTTACCGAGTCGCGGTATCCACTCAAGAACACGTTTACCCCAGCGGTTGTCGGTTCTTCTCGAGATATGGCCAGCCCACTGCCACTTCAGTTTGCTAATCCTCAGAGGTATGTCGATAACCGTGGTTCTCTGTCGGATGTATTCATTGCGAATCCTATCTTTCAGAGAAACTTCGAGCATAGCTCTCTCCATAGCTCGCTGGGCGACCTTAAACTGGTGGACAAGCCTACAATACCTTCTATCGAGTGTATAAAGGAAAATCAACATATATGTATTCAATGTTCTTTAAAAAAGCACTTTGTTCCACATGCATGTGGGTATTTGCAAACAATTTCCGGCGCTCTGACATGGCCATTGGTCTGTCGAACATTTTCAGTGGCCGAAATAAATCGCCCAACTCCGAATTCGGTCCTCAGCCGAGTGGGCGAAAACTTCCACTCTCCTGTTTTTCGCTTCTGCTCAAATGAGAATTGCCTAAGCTGCGTGTGCACAAAATTTATTTGAAAAGTTATATAGCTGTCTGATAAGCTAAGCCTATTATATACCTCCCTAAATATGAACGACTGGATGACTGTTTTCTTCTCTTTAGGTTTGAATTAATAGGAAACGAAATCTAGAACTTCTTCAACTAAGAAAGTATGTAAGATCTTTTTCTCCCGAAAAATTACAATTTATAAGATGAAAATCCTACCAACTCGTGTATGGCAAATTTATAAATTTATGAAACGTTTTTGGAAACGATGTTTTAAAGATTCTCAACGGATTTGCTTTATCCCTAATCCAATTTAGCAAAGCTTTCAACGTATTTTTAAAGATAATGTTTTATTTATTACTTTCGCTTTTATTGTAATTTTCTTTGTTGATAAAGTATCCTTTCACCTTTACAATAATGTTAAAGATAGACACTTAGACACATTGTGCGAATACTTTTCACTTATTACTCAAAAATTAAATTTGTGTACCTAATAATTATAAAGTGTTTTCTACCAATACCATACCAAAATTTATAACAACTGAATATTACTTTTCTAACCTTTACGTTTTGAAAAAGTGTCAGTACCTACATTATATTTATTATAAGATCTCAAGAGGCGCAAATATGCAGGTCTCGATAGAGCATACGCATTTGCTCCTTCTGGAGTCGAGACCATAGGTCCGTGGGGTACCGAGGCTTTCCGGGTTTTCAAAAAATTATCTGAGCGTCTGGTCGAAGCGACGCGTGACCCGAGAGCTGGTGAGTATCTGGCGCAGCGCATCGGCATTGCTTTGCTATACAGCGGGGCAATGCAGCTAGCGTCTTAGGCACGCTTCCGACTGGTATTGATATGGATCAGTTGAGCTTCTTGTAGATTGTTTGCAACAGTCTGCAGTTAGCTCAATTGTTTCAATTGTAAATACTAGTTTTAATTTAATCCCATATATTAAGGTTGTTCGATTTGCTATTTAAAATACCTACTTCTGTCATGATTTAATCAACATATTAATTGTGTATTCTACTTAATCGAAACATCTGGAATAATAATTCTGGGAATATAATACCAACGAAGCTACACTATCAAGGCTTAACTTGAGGTGAAGGAAGGTTGTGATATTGGTAAGTGATCCCAACTAGGCTTCCTTTTGAAAGGGATGACAGGACAGGAATATAGAGTTTCCTTTGTATTAAATATGGAAATACACATCATTAACGAATATTCAATGTCTTTTCAAAACATTACAAGCGGTAGGTATCTTAGGAATGTAAAGATGATTAGAAGCGACACTGAAGTGTCGCTTCTAACCATTAAACAAAAAGCGAGTTAAACTCCGTCCACGCATTTTTGTTCTTTTTGACACTTGCCTATAGAGTTCCCTTATTTTTGATAGGCAAGCAATGAATATTGAATGAAAGAATGAAATATTTCATGGACACAAATTCTTTTCAATTGGAAAAATAAGTGTCAGTCGGCTCCAAGAAAATCGGGATTTCCGAGAACTTCGATATTTATCGAGTCGACAGAATAAGCAACGTAGATTATTCTTGTTGATTATTCCACGAAAAAGTAAGGAAAATAGTATAATATTAAAATTTACCATGGTACCCACCTATCTACTTTTAATCCCAGAAACACGCTAATGCAAAAATAACAAAATTTATTAAAACTTCTTCATAAGCAGAGTTGTTTGTCACATAAAATTTAATCGGTAAAGCATTAGGACATGACTAATGTACTCCAGTAACAACTGGAGATTTAAAAAATAAAATAACATGTGTATGTGTGTGTGTGGTGTGTGTATTATATGTACACAATTTAGTACGGTAAAGTTTCCAGCTAGAGCTGATGTTGGCTTTTAACCAAAACATAAGACGTACAATCAAAACCAGAGGCATGGAAGGGAAAAGTAAATTAAAAATAGCAGTAACAAAAATAGATTCAAAAGAACCGCGCCGTTCGTCGTAGGCAGCTCTAAATTTTCCGGAAGTGCCAACATCGCTTAAAATCTGATTCTTTAACTGGGTAGACATAAAACTTGGCTCAGTCAGCGGTTTCCTTAAAAAACCTACCCGGAGAGTCGTAAATGTAAACTGCTAAGACTAACCACAGTCTTGGGACAAATAGACGAAATTGGCTTACAATGGGTAGCCCTAAGTGTCATAGGCACCTATACCTACGTATATCGATGGTCCCCGTTTGCAGTAATTGCGTGCTTGGAATCACGGTGCCGTGATTTTCACTTCTTTTCCAAAGGCTATAATAACTTTTAAGTGTGGGACGTGATGTGAATTTTCCCACCGAATTTGAATGTATAGCGTGTATTGTTTCTTACAGTTTTTATCTATCCTCTTTCGGGTATCCTCAAGGCATGGAGGTTCGTTTTATCTTTTATTGGTTTCTTATGCTTTAAAAGAAAAACGTACATTATATCATATTTAATCAAAGTCAAGTCAGTCATCAAGTTCAAATTACATTTAAGTAGGTACAGTGCGCGTCAGAATTAAGTATCCCCCTTGTCTACAAAATATTTTCTAACTTCTATTCGCTTGTGACTAATTTTCAAAGCAAAAACTTATCAAGTCGCTAAGGATCGAACCACCCACCCTTTATATGGAGACTCGAATTCTCGGCATTAGATCAACTGAGCTATTTAGCTGATGGAACAACGTGTCCAATTTTGTCTATCGGTCTAATAAGTCCCCATTTTTAATGCCAAGTCTTACATTTTTTTTATGGATGCGGGTAGGGTTTGACTTTGTCGTTTGTAGCGAACAAAGTAATTGTCACTCGTCTTATTTCGTGTGGTTTGCTTTGTGCATATTTTGCGAGAGATCGAAATATTGTTACAAATGTTCTTTATTTTTGAATAAATTATCACAATCTATTATAAAAAACCTTTCACTGTTTACAGATATTATTTGATTATGGTTTATCAAAACAATTATTTCGTTATAATATCATAGATTTATACGTAGTAGTTATTGTATAATATTGTAGACATTTATAGAATATTATTTTTTGTAATTTTTTTTTTCATTAACTTGCAATTAAGCCCATAAAGAATAATATCAATTAAAAATCTTACATATTGCAAAAAAAAAAGATAACAATTGATAAAAAAAAACGAAACACCGCTCACGAGATTCGAACCCTGTCACTCTTAATGTCTTGCATTAATTTGCCTGTTACTACCGCAAGGCCAAGTTGATACTTAGAGAACTCATCGAATTTTAAGTAAGGTTGAAAATGAAAATGAAATGAAAATGAAACAATTTATACAAAAATTACATTTTAATGACACAGAACATACAATTTTTGTTAGAAACGTCAAAAATATGAAAAGAAAATGGAAAATTATAAAAAACATGTATTTTGATCACCCAATCTCCAACGATCGCTGACAGGATTTGAACCCACATACATTGAGATAGGGGGATACTTAATTGTGACGCGCACTGTACCTACCTACAGCAGTTTTCGAAAGAATTCGTTCTTTAATTTTTCTGCGTCGACAATAGGCTATTTGACTACATTAAAAGTAGTAATAAGTTTCAAATAGTTTTCATCCCAATCAGTGACAACGTAACAAAGCGTACCTAATCAGGTGAATTTTATTAAAAATATACATTTTTTAGGTAAAAAAACGGCATTAAAATTACACATTTTTTGTTACATAATCACATGACCGAAAACGCTATGTGTTTGGTTGGATCGCAAGTCACGTCACACATCTACAGATTAGTGTCAATGAGTTCTTCTTGTTAAGTGTGGTATGGCGGGGTGACGTCATAGCTTGGAAAACGAGAGCCATGACAGAGATTATCGTTTTGGCGCGGCATTATTTTATTCAAACTTTAAAATTTATTTTTATAACAAATACGATGAAGAAATATTAATTACATTTTGCATTATATTTATCAGACAATACGTTAGAATTATTTCCCAGTAGTAGTCAAGTAGCCTATTTTACAAATAAACTAAATTGTACTCTCAAAGCACTCGCCCATTTCAGATGATTAGGCTATTTTAGTTCGCCAGCCATGCGGTACTTTGTTTAGCAACCCAGATTTTACTTAACAAAATTACATTCCTCCAATTCTTCAGTTGTTGACATGCTTTTAAAGGAATTACATCTATGTAATTGCATTGAGCCGCACCCGTTCGTGAGTTATTAGGCAGCTTTTTGCGATTGAAAATGCACAAAGGCTACTTGAATACCAATTCCTTAAAGTCTTCTGCAGTGAATACGAAATCACACTTTGGCGGACTTTTAAATTCTGTGGCGGGATTCGCGCAATCAGTATGAATAAAGTAGATTACGAGACTTACATGAAAAGACTAAAACAGGTCGATCTGGTTCATCCTTATTCAATAACCAACTTTCATTTCAGTATTGTCTATTGGATTTAATATTTTATTCAGAACTAATAGTGCCTCGTCGTTTCGACCGCGTATTTCCCATGGAAATTCTGGGATTAAATATAGCCTATTTCATTAAAAGTAAGCTTACTAATGGTGAAAGAATTTTTGAAATCGGTCCAGTTGTTTATAAGTTTATTCATTACATAGGAAAATACATACAAATCTTCAAACAAATTTACATTTTTATTTATTTATTATTAGTATAGATAGTAGATGACAGGAGACTCCCGCTCCGGGTCATTCTTGGTGCAAAGGATTGCCATCGCTATTCAGCGAGGCAATGCTGCAAGTGTTATGGGCACCTTTGCACCGGGAATGGTCAGGGGCGGGTTATTTAATGAATGACTAATTTTTATACTGCGTAGTTAATGTTAAGTGCAGTATTTGATGTTTTAAATTTGACTATTATGATTAAAATAAATATAATGAATAGATAAAAGTAACGTGAATATATTGTAATGTGTCTTGATCCCAACTTTAAAAAAAGTTTGATAATTGCTACAGGTAACACAGTAGATGCATATACAATTTTATGATTTTTTTATGAATACGATACTACACTTTGTTGGGTTTGTACCAGCTAATCAGCGTCTGCGTAGATACTTCTGAGTAATTAATGAAGATATTCTCAGTTCCGCTGTAACAAGAATATTCATAACTCAAATCGACTTAGCGCGTCTTGTAACTACTGGGTTAATTCCCGGCTTGTTAGCTGAAGTTATGTGACTTGTTGGAGTTACGACTAAGTATCTTGCGAAGTTCATGCAGTTCTCAGTTCTTGATTCTTTCATTTCCGGGTGCCTCGGTTAATTATTTTTAACCGACGAAACGGAAAACGAAAGAAGATGCTCGGCTTTATGTATTTTTTTGTATGTTCGTTGATTTTTATGGACCGATTTGGAAAATTCTTTCGCTAATTGTATGCTAAATGAATTCGATGGTCTCTTAATAATATTTTTGAGCGATAAGTACCTACATAAATACATGCCCCAAAAAATTTAAAAATGTATTTACCTGTCATCATCATCATCCACAACCCGACTTCACCCACTACTGGGTATAGGCCTCCAAACTCTAGTGGAGGCCTATTTATCTGTCATCCCTAAGGAATATGAAATGGGTTAGTTTTTTGAACATACATTTTATGTAAAGCGAACGTCTTAAGGCGATTCCCCGAGCCGAACTGTTAAAAATTTAACCATGTGTTGGTGACTTCGGGTCTAATTCAATTATAAGTCAACTAAATAATACTTACAAGCCCACGCATAATAAAAGGTCATAACCTCATGGAAGTCATACAAACACGCGTAGGTAATTAAATCATGTAGAGCTGCGAAGCCATACGTGTAAACTAGCTTTAAATTAACTTTGAGTCTATGAGAAACATAGCGGTTTATTTTTAAAGGCGTTACGATTGGGGTTAAAGAAGCTTTATTTCCTCATAAAAACTATAAAAGTTCATTTACAATGAGAATAGTACTATTTAACAGGTATTTATCTCGTTTATTTATTACTTTTTCGCGACGTTTCAACAGGTTTACACAGTGTCGTAGTGTCGTGACCACGACCAAAATGGGTAAATAAACGCGATACACACCTGTCTGTTAACTTTACTCTGTGTTCAGATCGCGTAAGTTTAAAAATATGTATGTGATTCTCATTTCCGTGATCTCCATGCTATATAGTGACCCGGTCAACAGCACAGAAGTCCTTTTGAGTTTATTTAAAAACGTTAAATTTTTTATTTTTTAAAACCACAAAAAAGGACAAAGTTTTGGGAAGCTCTGCCTTCTGTTTTAGTTATAAAAACTGTGTTACAGAAAGCAGCGTCTTCTCCATTGCACGGTACGTTGTTTGTAGCGTTAGAAAAAACGAGAACTATAAATCGATTCTTACTAAAAGTTTCAACATGATTATTAAGGGTAAAAGAACTGGGATTTTCTCCTTTGTAATTAGTAAATGGTAGGGAAGTTTGTTTCATAATGCTGTCAATTTCAATATAAACACAAGTCAATTTAAATTGTATGAAATAGCCGCAAACGCAAAAATGTTGCCGATATTTAAGGTCCGATTTCACCGTTTGTAAGTTGTACTAAGTTCAGCTTGAACCGGGTCAACGTACACTATGCGCTGAACTCAGTTTAAAGCACTAAAAATTCAAAGCGCTGAGTTTATCTTTTGTTGATCGCTTCAATTGAAACGTTAAAATTGGACCTAAGAACATAATAATTACAATCATGCTCCGTCGTGGAATCCTAGAAATGTTGGAGGAGTTGCAAAACCAAATAATTATTGGCGGAAAATACTTTACGATACTGGTATCTTCAGAGCTAATTGTAACAGTTCGAAACAGTTGTTGGTTTTGACAGCTTTTATTCACTGTTTTATTTTATCACGTCCGTTTTTGAGCTCGCATTTGCTACTATTTCGCTGTTCGTCTGCAATTATGCGTTGTAGGAGTTTTTGTTCCTGTTTTTAGGGTGACTTTGCTGTTACCTTGCTGCTTTCATTACTTCTTGGGTCTTTGTACCTCTCAGTTTTTATTAAATTTTCTTTTTAAAGTGCCATTGTAAATAATAGGTTAGTTTCCAGTAATGATTAAATATTACTCATTTTGTAATCAGCTTTAAAATACTGACGATTTTAAGTAGATGGATAGTTTTATAAATCGTTTTCAATAATTGTACGCTGTAGCGCCGACGTTTTCTCGGAGTTTTGTCGTAGAGCTGTAGCGTAGAGCTACGACGTAGAGCTTTGTCGTAGAGCTACTGCGTTGCAGCAGTCGTAGCAGCCCAAATTGTTTCTATTTTTCACCTATAAAAGTACAATACAATGAACAAATTCAATTTTTTATACCACAAAGGAGGCTGTTAGGCTGTCGGAGCACCTGATAGAAAGCGGCTAATGCTTACACATTTTGTAAGCATTTCTTTTAAAATAGAATTCCGAACAGATTTCTATAAAAACTGCGTGCAGTAAACTAAACTAGCACCTTATACCTACTCATTAAAACTTTCTTCATGCACTCAAACTAATAAAGTAACTCCAAAAACTTACGATGACACCGTATAAATTGTCTCAGTTCGGTACTTAAGTACTAGTAAGTACTTAACATAATTTATATCCTAAAACCCGAGAGAACCGACGTTCAACTTTCAAGGGTTTGCCAAGATTTGTATTATTTATTACGCAGAGTGCCACTTGAAACTAATTTATGAAGGCGGATCAAATATTTTGGCTTGCCATGATATTGAACGATTCGTATATTTTATCAAGTTATATCAAGTCCATCGCCACGCACGGAGAGGCTACGCACGTGTGTCTTAGGTACTTCGCTTTGCAAGAGAATGTATGCGATAGCGTCCTCAAATCTTTTACGTTGACGTTTTTTTTCAAACTGTAGAAATTCTGACTTGGCATTATAACGACCTATGTTATAAATAGTAATTAGATACGAAATATACGAAAATGTAACTGTAGTAATCAATTATAATTGTTAGCAGATGTTAATAATTCGATTCTAAAGCGCAAACCGCTTGAACAAACATTTATTTTAGTGAAATAGCGCAAATACCCAGATGGTTCTTCGAAAAACGTGTTCAATTAAAACTTTGAACAACTGAAATAATATTATTTTGTACTTTCTAAAACCTGCCGGTTAGGTATTATTAGATATTATCTGCTGAGGCCTTAGTCTGAGTTTATATAAAAAACATTCGATAAACGTAATCGAGAATAAATAAATAAATAATGCTGGACAATTCACACAGCATTATCAAGCCCCAAGCTAAGCAGAGCTTGTGTTATAGGTACCAGATAACTGATATACATAATACAATACAATACATAGATAGATATTTTTTATTATACATAGAAAACGAACAGAACACCCTGAACAAATGTCTGCAGATCGTACACACATTTGTCCCGAGGCGGGAATCGAACCCTGCGTCGCAGGCAGAACTTCGCCTACAGCGCCACATCGGTCGTCGTTCGAATCATTGATGTCTTCTGGTGGTGGAATGGTAGTAGTCACAAACGAAGTGTAGCCAAAAAATGCGATTAATAAGTCTCATTTTCTTATTCGTACATAATGTGCTATGCGTGAAAGCACTGAAGTTGTAATTATGTTTGTCAACTCACACATACATAGTAGATTCGTTTTTATCTTCGAAATCAAGAGAATTTTTTATGAGCGTGTTCACTCATAGGACGCAAAGGAAATACTTAGATTCGATGCAAGTACCCAGTGAAATGTTTTCCCGTTCGTTCTTATTTTTCTTGAAGCACCACGTGAAGGCATTGCTGTGTTTATAAATAGGTACTATTTAACGGGTATTTATCGCATTACGGGCATTTCTGTGGCCAACTTATGTTGAAGGTGCTCTATCTACTGACTTTTATAACAACAATGCCGCAAACGCGACTGCCACGGTCATGTAAAAGTGCAACAAATCACTCAAAATCATTTTGAAAACGATCATCAAGCTTGTAAGAAACGATTGGATCGTTGTCAAACTACGATAAGTAGTTCCTTTCGATCCGGTAGGGGCGCTACAAGACGCTAAATGTATAGGAAGGACTCGAATTCGATGAAAGTATTCGAAAGATAATGCGTACCAGTTGTACTAGGGCCCCTGTTAGTGTGAGATTAGTTATTGTTCTAAAGGCTCTCTTGATTATTAAAATTATAATATTTCAACATGAAAATACTTTAATAAAATTCTTCTCGATATAATTTTATTACGATTATTTTGCGTATTCACAGCGGATCCGTTTTTACAGGACCGTTTTAACGGGTCATTCGCTAATGGAAACAAACGTTTACTGGCCCCAGAGAACTGCCGAGTGTGAATTGCTACTACAACTTCATACGCTATCAGGAAAAAAACCGGATCCTATGAACCGGATGCTGTAGGTATAAATGAACCCTTACCCCGCAGAAGGCAAATTAATTACAAACTGGCGTGTTTCAAAAATGTCTATGTACAAACTCTGTAACTGGAACTGTAAAACAACAACAAGTACAAATTTCGAATTGAATTATTTGCTTTTTTGCGGGGTAAGGGCGTATTAACACTTCGATAGAGCGATCAAAATGTTTCATGTGGCGACATCTAGTTAAAATTCGAGTTTAAATTAATTTAAATAATCTGCGTAAACACGCCTGTTGCTATGAAAACCATTTGTTACTAGTTTTGTGAAAATTAGCGTGGGAATGTTTTACCGTTTTACGGCGTAAGTACAAATTTTCTCTTCGAACCGAAGTTGGTTTAAGGTGTAAGTATAAGTTTTTTAGGATTTGGCGAAGATAATCACCGAAATTGTAATAGCTGATCGTGTCGTGATTATTAAAAGTATTTTGTTTTTTAAGCTTGACGGTAATAATACTAATCGCTCGGCAATATTTTTTTTATGAGAACATTTCGGGTTCGTTCTCTATACACTAAAGAAAAATCCCTCTTTTACTAAGAAATCGACGAATATACATAAAAAATACACACATAGGAAAATAGAACCTCTTCCTTAAGTCGGTTAAAAATAGAAAGAACAAATAAACTTCTTACTGTAACTAAACCGATTCAATTCGTACCATCGAATTCAGAATTCGAATTCGGAATTCCAAGTTTATATTTTACTCTGTCTCGAAAATCATCCCTAGCTCAAGTAAACAAAGCGTGCCCGTATTATCTCAGCAGAATGAAACAGAAACGCTACGGAGAAGTTCGCTTGTTTGCGCAAAATCGCGTAGGGACTTAAACGGGCACATCCTCCTAAGCATTCTGAATCGTACATAGAGAACACAGCTTAAATTAAGTAAACTGATGAGCTACGTGATAGGCTTTCGTTTCTTTTGATGCTCGATTTTATTCGAATTCCTGAAGTGGGGATTGGTTGCTTTGATCATTCGAATGAATTGAGTATTTTCGTGTGATAAGATAAAACGAAATACGTTTGAGAGTTCATTATAGAATTCTTGTTTTGTGTATTTTTGAAATTAGACGTTTAATGGATCAAAGTTTGTTGCCATTTGATGTTAATTTAAAATAGGTTGTGTTTAATGGATTTCAATTAATTCTTAAAGACGCCCTTGATAAACTCGTGACCTACAAGAAATAATTATAATTAGATACGCAGACTGTGTAGGTACCTAGTTATTTGGCTTAATTAAAAACATATTACTAAAATAAACACAATCGCTCCAAATTGTAGAGGTAAATCATTCCGTCTGTAAAGCCGATTCGTGATTTCCATTTATAGTAAATACTGAAAAACTGACTCGAAGACAAATCTGCAGGATTAAAACTATTCTTTTGTCATCGCAACTGAGCGTGGCTCAATTAAAAAGAGATTTGGCGTTGCCACTGCTCATGGTTCCTATAGCTAGTGCATTATTAGATTTTGTTCAGCAGTCTTTATATCATAGGTCAGGTCAAAAGTCATGTTTTTACCAGACTAATACTTTAACACTTTCATTACCCATGGCGGATATGGGCATCAAATATCAGATTTCATTTATTTACCATAACGTTACCATAAATTATAGGCAAGGATTTGTAGTACATACTCAAAGCGCTACACCGACTCCCACTACCACCGCCACCAATTTAATATAGCTTAGTAAGCTAAGCAAAGGAATTTTAAAAAAAAAACATTGATCTATCTTTATTTTGAGGTTTACGCGTAATCGCAGAACCTTGTTTAAGGGATTTTGTGAATTGATTGGTTTATAATCGCACGAACAACTGACTGGGAGTTTATCTTTAGCACGGTACATTCTCTTTGGTAGACCAAAGAACCTACCGTGCTATCCGTACCCGTGCTTCCAACGAATTTTCTTTTAAATCATATAATAGTGGTCTGATAATATCATCATCATCATCATCATCAGCCTATATCAGTCCACTGCTGGACATAGGCCTCCCCTAATGAGCGCCATAGCGCCCTGTCTTCAGCTTGCCGCATCCAGCATCTGCCAGCAGTCTTTCGCAAATCGTCATCCCACCTGGTCGGAGGGCGTCCTACACTACGTTTGCCGAGTCGTGGTCTCCACTCAAGAACACTCTGATAATATCAATATTCATCAATGAAACTGTTCATATGAGTACTCTACAATCCCATTCCACAAACCATTTAATCATTTTCACCGCATTATCATTGAAAAAATATACCCGGCCTTTTGCTGACCGCGTCAGACTTCCTAAGCAATTTCTTACATATCCAATACCATCGAAAGGGTTTGGCAGTGATTGAAGACCCTCTCAAACATGCATACCAAACTTTTTATCAAGCTATAGTAGGTAAGTACCTACCTAATATTTACCCGCCCGTTGCTTGCCAAAAATATCCCAAATCTCGAATTTCCTTCGGTTGTTTACGCTGACTGAAATAACTAATTTTGAAGTACAAATAAATTAGATAATAATGGTTTCTGTAGCGGTTTTGAATGCGTTGTTTCCGGGATGAAGAAGCCTAGAGATACGTTATTCGAAGTCATAAAAATAACTATTCTAACTATGGTTCAATGGAATCGTTTTCAAGTTATTTCTATTCCATATGAACTTATTCATGGGATCAAATAAGCGAAAAAGTGCCATAACATCTGTTATTCAAGATCTAAAGCTATATAATATATCCAAAACTTCAGCCCGAACCGTTTTTGTGTTAAGAAATAACAACATCCTTCCATCCAAACTTTGTCATTTACATTATAAGCGTGATGTGATTTCCCGCACTGTTTCAAATATTATACAAATTTCTCTTTGTATTCCAATCACATAATAGAAACATATAAGAACTTGTATTTATAGGTACAATTGAAACAATTGAGCTAACTGCAGACAGTTGCCAACAATCTACAGGTAATCAACTGAATCAAGAGGCGCAAATATGCAAGTCTCGACAGAGCCTACGCATTTGCTCCCCTTGGAGTCGAAACCCTAGGTCCGTGGGGAACTGAGGCTCTCCGGGTGTTATAAAAATATCTGAGTGTCGTGACACGTGACCCGAGAGCTGGTGTATCTGGCGCAGCGCATCAGCAATGCCATCCAGCGACGACGCCTCCGACTGGTACTGATATGGATCTTTGTATTGAAATTGTGTTTTACATAAAACCTTGAAACTCAACACAGATTGTATGCATAAATATACATAAATCTTAATGTATGTACTTATTCTTCTAAATGAAGAATAAGTACATACATTAAGATTTAATTAATTTCAAGTGTCTGAACAGAAACATTTGTGTCAATAAACAACTTTGGGTCCCCGACTAATCAATCTGGATAAAAAATCCTGTTTTGCCGACTCAATTCTATTTAGAGAGCTGGATTTACTATCTCCAAATTCCAAACTCAAAAGAACTTAATTATTAACCAGTCTCACTGCCGCTTCGGCTCTCACGATTGCTGTAACTTTCGGAGCCGCTGCTGGAGTCGCTGCTGCTATGGGAGTCTGATGCAGACGTGAGGGCAGATAAAACATAATTGGGCACTACTTTCAATGCTTGAGAAATCCTGAGAAATCCTCAAATGCAAATGAATGCCACCAAAATAAAAATGCACTTGCAGTGCACACAGCGCGAGCGTGGGTTAGACGAAAAATCCTGAAAAATGTGGAAAATTATGTAACAGTTATACCTACAATTTCGTGAAAATGTAAGCTCTACTAATAATAGTTTTTTTGAGGATGAAAATCTTTTTCATTCAAGACATATTCTCTACCGTTGGTAATGTATATGTGGCAAATTAAAGTTCACTGGATAGTAAGGTATCCCAGACTGATAGGCTGAACACTAACAATAGGGATTATGCCAACAATCCCCTATAATTGGCCGCGCCCAAACAAGGATAACAATGGTACCAACGTACTCATCCTCTTTGTAAAGATATTGAAGGCTTCTGGTTGAAATAAACCGAATAAACTAGGTATTGAAATACATTCACAGGATGTTCGAATAAAAAAAATGCATTAAGTTTGAGAACAAAGATGTAACTTGCACACGAGGGGGCTCAATAATTTATAAACATTTTATACAAACAAAAAATTTACTTCAAATTTCAAAATTTACACAGTTTTTTAAAGTTTTATAAGACTATTAATGATTCCTCGAGAATAAAATGAGCCCACCTCATATTTAGATCAGTGGTACTATGTATTCAGTATCTTTATAAAAATAAGATCCGTCTAGTGGGGAGTGTAGCTCGTGCGCCGAGGGTTTCGAACAAACGGTGTGTCAATTAAGTACACAAATAAGTACCTTAAAAAAGTGGCTGATAACCCTATAAATTTATGATTTTAAATTGTAATTCACAATTTCATAATTTAGATCGACTAACAAACATACCTATTTTCATAAAAAAACAAAATAGCCAAATCGAGAATACTTTTGTTTGACGTCTGTTAACGGTTGAAAATTCATTGGATTACTGTTTCTATTACCAGTATCTTGTTTAAGGGCAGTCCACCTTAGCGGCTTTCATTGGCAGTACAGGAAGGTGATGTTGCTAGTCCGCAACCTGCTCACTAGAGATGGCTATCCATTGAGTGAATACCTCAAATTAGTCTTGAATGGACATTGGGAAACAATGGATTAATTAGCGTCTTTGGTTCTGCAGAGACAAAAGATTCACAAGAGAAAGAACTAGTACTAGCGATAATGGGCTTTGAAACTACTTTTAAAATACAGAGGAAATTGATGATGTTTATCTAATGTCTTAGTTTTGGATGATCTTGTGTTATTAGATCGCAAATGCACTGAAATTTGGACACCAATGAGCTCTAACAAAACATAAGACTGCTCTGGGTAAACAGTTACACCCACGTGGTACCTGTATAAAACGTAACCTATAAGTATTACTAAGGGAAACGTTTTTAAGAATTTTCTAAATTGAATCAGTAGTTGCTCAAACATACAACATTATAGAACTTCTACTTATATTAGTATAGATTTTTGAGCAACGCCGCAGCGAAATACTTGTCAATAAAAGCTTTCAATTTCTAATACATACTCATTAAAAGCTTAAAAGCAAATTAATTACAAACAGGATAAAACATCAAGAATCGCTGTTTCCCCCGAATCAACACAACATTTTAATTGTATAAAATATCCCTGTATACAGATTGTTTGTTATTACTGGTTTACAAATAAAACGTAACTGACACGTTAACTTTTTAATGAATACGCGATTAATAAAACCGAGGAAAAAGTTATCGATACATTGTTTTATCCCAAAGGACTGCTTCGGAGGTACGCTAGATTTATACGGGTTGGTCGACTTTTGTTTTTATCATGTTTGGCAGGAAAGCAGCAGGGTATTTTTTACCTTTAACGGATTAAAGATTAACAAGATTAGCTCCGAGTGGTTTGGCGTAACTTGGTTTGCCCGAGTTTTACATGGCGTTTTTCACGGATATCAGATTGAGTCACATGTTCTACAAACGGTTCATGTGTGGGTATTCTAAGTATATATTTTATTCGTTTTTTTTTAATTTTTATATACAATTTTCTACGCCCATGGTTTTTTTTTCATTATAGAAATTAATATGCCTATTTATAGCATAAAACTGATCCTAACGTTCAACTTATCTACCATTTCAGTAAATTACTGAATTGAGCCCAAATTCGAACAGTTTTTCATTTCAAAACATATTTTTAACTATGCTTATTGGACTCAGTAAATTGAATTCATAGAATTCATAAGCATCGTTGGACCAATTTGAAAAGTAACTAACTCTACAAGAGCAAACCAATTTGTCTTCCTCGTTATAAATTTAAGTTAGTATTTTCTAGAACATTGCCAATCAGACCATGCTCTTTTCAGGTCTGCTTTTTCAGAGAATTACATTCGTTTCAATAGCACTAGAAACGTGGTAACAGTATACATGAAAAGAAAAAGAAACGAAGCAAAATCAAATGATTGAAGCTCAAATGGAAATCTGTTTACCTTCACCTTTGAATTCGATTCAAAGCTCAGCTGAAATTCGTGTGGGCTTCCAGATTTTTCTCTTGGAAAACGTAGGGCTTTTGTTATTTAATACGAGTAGCTAGAGTGACTAGTATAGTAGATTTATTTGCATAACCTAAGCTGATTTGTGTTGAATGAACACAAAAAATAGTAACAAAATATTAATAAATAAATTATTTATTTGTATTTCACAAAGGTTGACGCGATATAAAATGTATAAAGTTATGTTTAAAGTCCGTCCTTACTAAATTATCACCAACCAAACCAAGGACCAAAGGCTGGTTCTTTAGAAGGCATGCGTGGGGCCGAGGCCAACAACACAGAGGCCCTCTAAGAGTTAATCTAAAGGCGAGGGCTACACATAGCGGGTATCATCTTCGGTTATTATTATAACTATTGCCTCATGCCTCCCAAAGGCTGGTCCTTTAGGAGGCATCGCAATGTCACAATATGGCCTGAGATCATGGAAATGAGAATAACTATTAATAATAATAATGCTGGATAATTCACACAGTATTATCTAGCCCCAAGCTAAGCAGAGCTTGTGTTATGGTACTAAGTAACTAATAGGTAACCTATTGCAATTAGGGTGCTTTGTGGCCAACAGACCAAACGTAAACCTTCTATTGTTGGTAGGTATATCCCGTGATCTTCCTTTGTTTAAAATAATTTAAAATGGCTTGTATTTTGTTAAGTATTGGAAAAGCGCATTCATTCTTTAACCAGTGAGGCAGGCAGGCTTTTATCTAGATCAAGGCTGTAATTTAAGCAACGGGAATAGTTTAACCAATAAATAATACTCTTGAGAAAAACAACAAGGAAAAATAGGTATAGGTTTAATGCAGGTATAGCATATAGGTTCATCATCATCATCAGCCTATATTAGTGCACTGCTGGACATTGGCCACTCCTAATGAGCGCCATAGCGCCCTGTCTTCAGCTTGCCGCATCAAGCATCTGCCAGCAGTCTTTCGCAAATTGTCGTCCCACCTGGTCGGGGGGCGTCCTACATTACGTTTGCTGAGTCGCGGTCTCCACTCCAGAACACGTTTAGGCCAGCGGTTGTCGGTTCTTCTCGCGATATGGCTAGCCCACTGCCACTTCAGCTTGCTAATCCTTTGAGCTATGTCGACAACCCTGGTATATAGGTTTAATATAAATCAAATAAATATTGATGGAAAGTCAGCATTTTTTTTTAACCACTACCAAAAAGGAAGAGCTTGTGATGGGATATAACTGATATAATCAAAGTAATAGGATACACGCATTTTTGAAAATTGACTCACTTAGCTTTTATAGTGCAAATGAACCACAAAAATATACAAAAAATTTATTCAATCGTAAAGTGCCCTAAAAATGCATTTGAAATTTACATTTTCAAGTTGCACGCGTAACTTGACGAAAACGCTGGACACTGTTAACGCCATATTGCTCTGTGGTCATGCTCATGATGTCAGTTGGATGTGAGATCTGAAAAAATGCGCTGATGTTGCTGATGACAGTTGATACTTTTTGGTTTTCTTACACAGCCTTATGACATAACAACACTGCGTCTAGAATTCTATGGTGTTTAAAAATAGGTTTAAAAAAACTGAAAACTTTGTATTGTTTTTTTATTTTATTAACGAAAACGATCATTTTCCTTTTTGGATTTTTTTTCATATTTATATCATTATTTTATTACCATGTAATAGTGTATCTTACTTTAAAATAATACCAAAGTAATATGGTAATATTAGATATTTATTGTTACGCATAGGAAACCATTACCAATATTTTTTCAAGGCGGGAATCGAAGCCGCGACCCCCTGCGACGACGCACGCGTACCTTTGCTCAATGCACCACCGAAGTCGTCTTGTTTGTGTCGAGTTCAATATCAGTTACGAATAGGTGTTTTATTAAAAAAAACACTACCGTGTTCGTTTCGTTTCGGCAAATAGAATCTAACAAACAAATAAAATTCTGCTTTTTCGACTACAATTTTGTTGTGTGTATTCCCTGTGATGGTAAACATTCAATACGAATTGTTTTGGATTTGTAGCAACCTTTGTCTGGGGAGCAATTTCGTCCTTTCTGAAAGTGTCTACCGCAAATCGGTGTTCAACTGTTGACAAAAGGAGATCGTTACTTTTATTTTTAACCGACGAAACCAAAAAACAAAATACATAGGAGAAGGTTCTTTGTTCAGCTGTGTATTTATTTGTTTGTCCGGCGACTTCTTCGTCAGTTATAAACTGTTTGGGAAATTCTTTCGCTATTATATTGAAAATTTTCAACCACTTCCTCTTAATTCTAAGGTTTTTATTTGTTATAGTACTCTGGGTAATTTCTAAGAAATTAATAAATCCCAAAAATTTACGATCTCGACGGGATTCGAACCCATTACCGTTAAATAAATAAAAACCTTAGAATCAAGCAACGGCAAAACCTCTCGTCAAAGAACTAAATGTAAATTTGGTCTTTGAGCAGAATTGGATAACTTCATGGTTTCCTCTGTAGGTGGCGCTGACGGCGTAAGTGCCGAAAGAACTCCCAAAGATTTTCGGGTCGACTAGATAAGATCACGTAGCTTAGTTGGAAAAAGAGCAACCCTGCGCTGAAGGGGAAGGTGCGGGTTCGAATCCCGTCGAGATCGTAAATTTTTGGGATTTATTAATTTCACTTCCTCTTAACTTACGACTTTTAAATTTTAAAAACTTAAATATGAAATAAACTGATGCTGCATGATGCCTCAGTGAGGACTTGACAGTCTTGACTGTAGTATCAGGTTATTTTTGTCGTAAATGCGCATAAATACATATGTTACCCTATATACCTACGCTTTGACACCACATGAGGACACCGTTGAAGTTTGTCAAGACTGTCCGGAAAATGTATCTTCCTGTACTACACAATCTCAGATTATCTAGACGATAAAAAATCTTGGGACGACTTTTGCTCCAACTCGAAAACTAACATTCTAATAAGGTAAAGGTTCCTAGTTCGCTTCTTTATTTTACCTTAAAAAGATTGAAGTGAACAAAAAATCAAAATGATCACTTTATTTCCTAGTTTTACATTATGTACCTGATTTGAATTTTGTGACGTGTCCAAGAGTCCTTTATGGTCTAAAGGAAATAAAGCACTTTGTTTATTTATAAAGCTGTTTATGTATAAAATTTGACTTGTATAATTGCTTTTTTGTAAGCCTAAAGAAATAATGTTATTGACTTTTGACTTTTGATGTTTGATGTTGCTTTTTGTAGTACCTAACTAGAATGAGTATCGCAAAATGCAGTTGGATTATATCTGGGTATTTCGTGTTTATTTCTGATATCTAAGCTATTCCGGGTGCGAGGTAAAGTTTTAATTCTAGGATTTTGCACTGATAAAGCTTCCGGTTTTGAGGAGAAAACTACGTGAATATATACCTCGTTTCAAAAGGTATATTCACGTTTCAAAGTTTCCTCTATCTTTATGCGTGTTCTTAAATACTTTTTGTATCATTCAGAAACTCACAGACGTAACATTAACTACAGCTGGGCCGGTGCATTGTATTGCATATTTTAAGTATTATTATTTTGTTACGTATTATCTCAAGTTTTTCTGGAGTCGTTTTAGCATACTTATCCTTTAAACATACAGGGTGGACCAAAAAGTAACGTAAAAAAAATGATACCTTACCCCCGGGGGTAACTGAAAATACCCTGAGAGATTTTTTGTTGTTTTCGTGTTATAATTTTTTACGTTTTGTTTGACAATTTTCGGGGGAACGGTTAAAACAACTTTATATTTTTTTGTGGAATTTTATGTTTTTTTTTGTTATAATGTCCTTTAAGAATCGAACTTTCTTGCTAAGAGTGATCAGTTTTCTAACAGTAAAGCAAGATACAAAATATTTGATCGAAAGTTAAGAATTTACGTTTGAGCGAGATAAAGATGAATTTTCAAAAACAAAAAAAAAATAGTCCATCGGGATTTTTGGGCGATTACTATTATTTGCTGAATCTGTCTCTAATTGTGCCTACATTAGGCCTAGCACGTGGATTAGTTGTCTATAGAGAAAAATGACATTGACGCATTGCCATACATCGCGTGAATTATTAAAGTTGAAGGAAAGAGTTTCAAATGTTAAACGCATTCGATGATGATGTGAAGTAATTTTTCTTTATACTGCCCTAGACAATAATTCCCGTGCTGGGCCTACTAAGGTGAAAGTTTCTAAAATTAGTAATTTGATCCAAGCAACTTATTATTGCATATTTTATCATTCCTTTGGCGATTTACGATAGGAACTCCATCCTGTATGTTAAACATATGCTTACAGCCGGTTTTTCATCCGCTTGTTATTTTTGACGATAGTTTAAACACATCGTTGACAAGAGCCGGGTAGAGACTTTATTAGTAAATGACAAATTGTTGACAAACACACGATATGACTACCGGATGAAAAACCGGCTGTTAGTCTAATATGAATCAACAAACAAACAGCTGTCAATAAATATGAAATGGTAAATAGAAACTTTGGCTTTTAACCATTTAGATAATCTTTTATATATTTAATTTCTTAATCTTTTTTAACTTCTTTTCTTTCAATAGAAATCAGGGAATTTGCGTAGCTTATTTCAAATAATTCACTGTGGTAAATTTTCGTGAAATAAGTCATATTCCCAAAGTTAATCAGCTTACCATTAAATTCCCTTTACAATATGAATTTTCACTTCATAACATATTTTTAAAATAAAAAACTCCCGGAAAATGCCACATGTTTATTTGGCATAAAATTCGAAAAGGCGCTTTGAAAGGATAATAAACGTTTTTATAAAAAAAATCACTGTACAGTTTACGCTACGGCATTTTTGCTACTAATTTTGCGTAACATTAACGGTTACGAGGAAAAACAAAGTTCAAAAAATATTTAGATTTTCACAAAAATATTTTTTTCTGAAAGGTCCGCTGTCCCACCGCCACGTACGGAGGCTACGTAAGTGTTTAACTCTGCTTTGCAAGAAAATGTCTGTGATAATGTCCACTGCATGCTACGCAAGAATAAGAGATTCATGATGTCATTGCTACACGCGTGGATTGCTCGAATATGGTACCCACGCAGCTCGATGCTATGCACGCAGTTCACGTAGATTGGTAACGTAGACCCATGTTGTCAAACAAACGAACCCACGCAACTAAAATGCGCCGCGTCTCCGTGCACAGCTTGCGTGTATAGTATGGGTTGCAGTGGAAACGTGAGCCACGTTGTCAAACAAACAAACACGCATGGCGTGGGTGGCGGTGAGACAGTGGCTTTACATGGATATAAAACCCGAGTCAAATATTTAAAAGGAAATGACCAGAAAAAGGACGAGTAAAATAAAATATCTTCTTAATAATAAAGACCATGTTTTGTAATAAAATCTAAGGGTCGGATGATGATGATATTTATTATTTGTTTTATTGGTGTTTATATTATGAAACTCAAAAAGGTATCAAACAGTTTGTAGCCCTAAATTGTTACTTAGATAGAGCCTTAGACAATTTAACACGCTGATAGAGCAAACAATTTTCAGTTTTCCGGCAAAAGCAATTCAGTTATTGTTAAATATTTTAACCCTTGCTGTTATAAGCAAGGGTTAAAATATTTAACAATAACAGGATATTCTGGGCTTTATTTATCTCTAACTAAGCGGTAATTGCGAGGAAACAATATAACGCTGATCTGATGAGTTTACTGTCTTTATGCTCAATCATCCTACTGCAGCGAACCACTAAGATGTTTTCTGAGTCTACCGGCCTTGTATCGAAGAATTTTTCCCCCCATGTAACCTATAAAACTATGTCTAATCGTTTTTTTTCAAGTAGGTATATAATTTGTATTGTTCACATACCAGTTTTTGAATCTTTTATTTTATAAGTCGTATTCTCTCTTTCTTATGTCTTCGCTTTCTACAACAACCAATTCGAAAAAAGTGACATAGACTGAAACATTATCTCAAAACTGTGATATAAACTCGTAAGCTACAGGCACAGACATTCAAACATCCAAATATTATATAAACTTTCGCATTCATAATATATGTAAGTGTGATAACATCTCAAATTAATTTACCTATTTTATATAATTTCTCCACAAAGTTATCAAATATTCTTTTAATAGATATTCGTAATTGACAGCAGGATTCATGCTATGGCATGATGTTCATTAAATTTTTCGCCAATATCGCTGTAAAGCCTTTATCCAATAAAGCCACGAAATTTAACTCAAACAATTTCGTAGCAAATAAGCGTATAAATTTTCTCTTGATAATTTGCTGCTATTCCTCATTTTCTTCCAATTTGGCCATAAGAAACTTTTGAATTACAAAGTTAAGGAAAAGATTTGGAATTTTCAGGATTCCTGCCTCCTCGTCATGCTTTTGCGTGAATGTACCTATCTGTTTAAATGATCATCATCATCATCCTGACTCTACAGCCGCGGGTGGGCCTTGGTCTGGTCGAGTAAATTTCGCCATCCGATCCTATTCTTGGCTTTTTTCTGCCAGCCGGTCACTCCTATTGCCTTTAAGTCTTGCTGGATACCATCGAACCATCTGAGTTTCGGTCTTCCAGGGGGTCTCCGGCCATCAGGTTTGCCACGAAGAAGACGTTTTGGTGCTCTGTCGTCTTGCATTCGTTCTACGTGACCAGCCCATCGGAGACGGCCTACTTTAATAAACTTTAAATGTTTAAATGATCAAGTCTTTTATATTTGTCAAGATAATGTCAAACTTCGACGCCTAATAAGTTTTTTGCTACTGAATAATTTTGCGATTAGTACAAAAAAGCAGATAATGAATGATAGATCTTTAGTACACCCCCTGCCTTTCTTAAATACATATTTCTTTCCATCCAAAGGAGAAAAGAAAAGAGATCACTTCTAAGCGATAAGGCCGCCCATTGTACTTGTCTCATGTAATGTCTTTTTGTAATGTTCTTTTTCTGGTGTACAATAAAGTGTTTTTGTATTGTATTGTATTGATTGAGGATGGAGAGGTCAAAAGCAGAAAGTTTGACTTCGGAACTAGTTGGGAGACGAACATTACTAAAGTCTCTTCCCCTCTGGGGGGCTCAAAGGAGGTCCCGTTTATACAAGCTTTTATTTAACTTACCCTATTAGTATTTGTGAGAAATATTGCAACTGAATTTTAGACCAGTTACCCTTCATCATCATCATCATCATCAGCCTACATTAGTCCACAGCTGGACATAGCAAATGAGCGCCAGTTATCCTTAGCCGATTGGAAATACTTATGTCAGTTTGGTGACAATGCAATGGGTACCATCGAGCTGGTATGATGATGGAGACAGAAAATGGCCATAGAAACTTCTAAACGAAACGACGTAGCCCCGTCGAGTTTGGGGTCATTGGATTTGTCTTCCCACGTTGGTGTTAGAATGCTAGATGATACCGTTACAAGTTTTTTTGAAAGATTAAATAGTTAATTAAGTTTTTTACTTAAATCTCGTAATTGATGCGTGTTAGGATATTATGATAAACTACATCATAAAAGTCGATAAAATTGTGTACAACTTTGATTCTATACTCTTTAAATTTATTACCAATCGTTGTCTAGACACGAGCTCCGAAAAACGGTCTTCAATCTAAAATTTACAAATGTGCACGTGTGAATTCAACCTTTAATAAACAGTGGGTCACCTTGTATCCGTGCGTAGACAGGTTACTATGTCCTACATATTCATGGTTCCCTCACGTCATACGCTATAAATAAGGTATTGTTTATTCGAAGGCTCCTAGGAATGTCTCATAAAATGACGTGGAAAGGGGTCCGTTGATATGTGGGGAAGGTAAAAGCCGTCGGGATGACGTTTGAACGAAAATGTCTTTATGAGAAATAGAAGAGATGCGTGCTAAAAATCTCGCACGTTATGAATGAAAAAGTTAAAACTTATAACAGTAGTAAAAAATATGGGTTGCCTGGGTGCTTGCATAAATAAATGAGAACAATTATCTTACACTTTTATTACTGGAATCATTTATAAAAAGCAATAGTTAGTGTTTAATTTGTTATATGTGTGTCTGCAGACGAAAAATTAATGATTTATCTATCTATCTATCTAATAGTAAACTTAATTTAGAGTTTTCTTATTTAGGAAAAAAACTAGGGATCTAGGGCAAGGCAAAAAAACTAATGAATTCACCATGAAAAGATCTGGATGAGGTCATCTAATCTCTATCTCAGATCTATATCTCAGAGATACCTAATCTATCTACATTTTACAAGTTTGTAGACTTATACCTATTATAGGATGTTTGCTGACTACGTAGGCTTTTATTGCGTCAGCTAAGGCTGCTCCACAGTTTTCTACTTTTGCTGTCTCATCCATAGTTTTTTAAACTATTCAGTTTCTTTATAGAGGTACATACCTATATCCTGTACAGATTATACCGTATTTTGCTTGAAAACAGTTGAGGAGTCAGCCCATTTTAGTCTAATCATATGTCAATTAAATGAAGTTTATTTCTCCAATGGGTCTACGATATTTTCTAAGACAACTACTTGCAACTAAAAATAGAAAAAGAAACACCAAAAGACTTAATGTTAAAGAGTTCTAATGCGTTAGTTTTAGGATCTTATTTGAGACACCTACTGCAACTAAAAATACATAGCTTTAAACAACGATTTATTTGTATGTTATATATCTGGTTGTCCAAGACCACTCCTGGACAACCTTTAAGACATCCACATGTCTTTCGGCTGAAATATTGATGATGAGTGGCCACGTAGGCATTTGCTTAGTGTATGCAGTGCGTTACGTCTTGGCCCTTAGCTGTCAAGTCTGTTGTGTAAGAAAAAATTCGTTATTTATTTTAAGTGGTCTGTGTCAACGTGTAAAATAGAAGTGTAGTAAATTAGAAGTGTAAGCATGCCAATGAAATTTTCAAAGGCTTGAAAATATTCTCCTATCTTCAAATTAGTTTTTTAGATGGCTTCATTATAAGAAATTAATAAATCCCAAAAATTTACGATCTCGACGGGATTCGAACCCGCACCTTCCACTTCAGCGCAGAAAATTCAAAAAATTCAAATAAAAAAAAAAATCAGTAAATTTTTGGGATTTATTAATTTCTTAGAAATTACCCAGAGTACTATAATAAATAAAAACCTTGGCTTCATTATAATTTATAAAGTCCGATAAAAATATGCAAATTCTAATATTTTGTCTCTATTAATTTAAGTTTTGTTTTTCCAATAACCATGTCTAATAAATTTTTCAAGTGCCAGTGTTTTATGATATTTAGTTCACTGATCTTTGTAACGAAACAAATGTATAGTTTATTTTGTTTTTAAAAGTTTCAATTTAATGACTGCGATCAAAATATTAGAGATACAAACAACAACTCAACTCAGCAACCTATACTGATCCACTGCAGGGTGTAGGCCACCCCCTGATAATCACTTTATTAGTTTTTATCTCATGGGGGTAATGCTCATGACAAGAGTAAGCTTACGACTAAATTCAAATTCTCCATGAACCTGCAAATACGCGTAAAAAAATGAATAATGCACGTAAAAAAATCGTTTCTCTCGTTTGCAATAACAGCTCTCGTAGAGCTTCAATATTTTTTCATGAGCTGTAACGCAATCTAGCAGAGCTCCCCGGGGGCCAGGAACTGCGAAGGATAACCAACCTGCCCTTAGATGATCCAATTACACCAATTCACTTGGCTTGGCCAGCTATGATTTGCCGTAAGATCCCCTCAGCTGGGAAATGGATTGGTTTCGTTGGATTCGAAAGAAAATGATTGCGCTTTTAAGCAAAGTGAAGTAGGCTCGCATTTCCGTTTATAGCTGTATTTTTGGTTACGAGCAGAAGCGGGGGCGGCTTTGTGACACCTTGGAACCTGGAGAGAATAAAAATATATTACAAATAATGATTTCAATTTAAAACTGGTCCTCAAAAACCCAGAACGTTGACCCCAAGCTGGAACCTAATAGGTAATGGGAACATCATCATCATCATCTTCAGCCTATGTTTATTCACTGTTGGAAATAGGCCTCCCCTAATGAGCGCCATAGTGCCCTGTTTTCAGCTTGCCGCATCCAGCAACTGCCAGCAGTCTTTCACAAATCGTCATCCCACCTGGTCATAGGGCGTCCTACATGACGTTAACCAAGCCTTGGTCTCCACTCAAGAACACGTTTACCCCAGAGGTGGTCGGTACTTTAGGTACCTACTAAAAAATCTTTTTCTTTTTCTTTAGCATAGGTAAATACAACAGACGATCTTAACGCAAAAAAAAAAAAGAATTAACCTTAGTGGTAATATTTAATTTTGATGTGATATGAATCATATTTTATGATTTGTTTCTTCGTAGGTAAGTATATTAGATTCCTTTTTAAGAAATCCTTTGAACGGTGAGGACAGAATTGGGTAATTTTCCACGAAGCGACAATAAAAAATCAACACTTAGAACATAATCAGCCAGACCGTTTTACCTAAGCCTAATCTAGTTAGGCTGTACTTTTGCAAACAGACAGATTAATCGAACCTAATCCAATTTTCACGCACACTCACTTATGCCTTTTACACCTTTGTATTCTGGAGCCGGCCAGCTTCTAATTATTTTTTATCTACTAAAGACCAACATAAAAGCCCACTAGACCGAAAGCCGGTAAATTAACTTCGTTAGTCCCATAACAATTTTGTTTACCAACTAAAGAGAGTAATAAATGGATCGGCTTTTTAGTGTTGCCGACCTTTTTCATTATTCACACTCGCTGTGCGTGCAGGGCTTAGTATAATACAGGTGGGTTTTAACCAAGCAAGCGAAAGGATTATTATATACAAAAGTACCTATACACCGTAGTAAATTCTATCCAACCAGGCCTTTTTAAGCCTATACAGAACAGTTGCAAGCTAAAATAAACTGTATTTGTAAAGCACATAAGAATGCCTGGTACCTACCAGTTTTAGTTTCACTGTGTTTCTAAGAAACATTTTGATTGGTCAATCAGTTAAAAGTAATAAGTGTCTTTATTAACAAAGAAAATTACAATCAAATAAATGATTAAATTAAAACTAGTATTTACAATTGAATCGATTAAGCTGACTGCAGACTGTTGCAAACAATCTACAGGTAGCTCACCTGATCCATATCAATACCAGTTGGAAGCGTGACTAAGACGCTGCTGGCTGCATTGCTCCGCTGTATGGCAATGCTGATGCGCTGCGCAAGATACTCACCAGCTCTCGGGTCACGCGTCGCTTCGACCAGACGCTCAGATTTTTTTTTTAAACCCGTAGAGCCTCGGTACCCTACGGACCTAGGGTTGCGACTCGAAGGGGAACAAATGGTTAACCTCTGTCGAGACCTGCATTTTCCGCCTCTTGAGATCTTCAATTACATATAATGGTAATAATCTCAACTGATTTAACTTATTTACAAATGTAGAAAATACATAAATTTACCGTGAAGTTTTAATATAAATACGCGTTGCGGGCGTGACAAATTAAGGCCCTGAGCAATACTTACCTCAGGGAAAGACCTAAAGGCGTTGAGTCCGATAAAATTACTGTGCTATTGCCCACGTAAATCTAGCGGGGCGCAAAATGCCGACCCGACTAACTTTATTACCTCTGGTTGGTCGAACAAGAACACCGTTTATTCGGACGTTCTTTATTAGAGCGGACATGAATGGTCTTTCCAGGTACGTAGATAAGTACGTAATCCGCACCTTAACCGGAAAACTGGTTGCCGCTTAGTGGTTTTACTAAAAGTCTTGTAATTTGTAGAGAGCGCTCGTTTGTGGTTCCTGAACGTCCAACTTGAGCGTAAGTTTCTTGTTGTACGACTTATCATAATAGCTGTGACTTTAGACTTTGACGCTTTGTAGATGGTGAAGGCGGTAGGTACTAACCTTAGTAGGTAGAACCTTAGTGGAAGTATTAATACCAACAGACAGTGGCCGACAGTGGAACCGTGAAACCAGAGACAGTGGAAAATGGTAAAAAGCGGGGAGGCATATATCCGTTACTGGAGTAATAGATGCTGACAATGACGATATAGTATATATAGATATGATATAGATTTTGTTTTTTTTAGTAATACCAATCCTTTAAATATAGTACCAGTGGGTGATTATAGTCAATCAATACAAATGAAAACTTACCAACAAAACATTAGATTTTTTTTTATTATGTAGCATATTATAGTAGTAACTAGTGTCTACTCAAAGGTAGTTGGCGACAAAAATAACTGAACTATTTTTTTTTCTGTTTGTTGACTTACAGGAAAAAATTAGTAGACGAAATACCAAGTTCTACAAATATCATTATCGTTAACATTTCCGCGAATCAACAAGATCGCTAAACAAAAACAAACTTTTTCCTGAAAAAGGAGCTACAGGCATTCAACTTCGATGTACATAAGCTACCTACAATAATAATGGTAATTAATTTGGATTTGACTAATGACTTCTCTATCAGGTTATCAGGTTATATGGATTTTGACATCACGTTTCCTGCAAAGTGTGAGCCACTCTGGAGAACTACCAACGTAGTGATTTTTTATGTCGTTGTTCGTATTTAGCAAGCTGCAATAGGTACGTTTGCTGTCGCGAGTCGTTGATGTTACAGCTCGTTTTTGATTTCATAGAAATGGCATAACGTTGTCGCTATGGAATAAGAACTTAAGTTGAAGTTCTATTTTTAAATATTTTTTAATAAATGTTGGTAGTTCTTAACCAACTTTAAAAAATCTGAATAGTAGGAGGTTCTTTGTTCGGCTGTATGATTTTTTTAATGTATGGTCTTCGATTTCTCCGAGAATTATAAACAGCTTTTAAAAGTTATCACGCTATTGCAAAGATAAAGATGCCGAGGTAGTGTCATAAAATTTTATTCACGAGAGATTTGTATTTATTTTATCAAGCTTAAAAAACAACATAACAATTTTGAAAAATCTCAATTATAAATTTTTAATATGTGCGCCGTAAAATGTATCTAAAACATCATAACATGATAATTTTCACAATCACTAGTAACAAATAGTCTCCATGGCAACGTGCGTAAACAAGAGGGCTATTTTGAAAAACAAATGACTAAGTTGACGGATTGCGGATCACATGAAACGAAGAATGACCGATCCGTTCTTTCGATGACCTTTCTATGAAAATGATTTTGAAATTTATTTCTTACCGATCCGAAACTGAAATTGTAATTTAGTAACGCGTCCGAAACAGCGCACGTTGAACAGTAAGGTTCGTTGGTTTTGTGCGGTCTGTCTACCAAAACTTCGTATTTCGTGTTTTAAAGTAGGCCTCCTTTCATTCGTCTTTTCATGTGTCCACTCCTCCATCATTCATCACATCCAAATAAATTAGACGAGAATTTAAAATACACACCACTTGAAGAATAAGATCGAGTTATTGAAGTGTTTCGGGTTTAAAATGATTTCCAACCCCATTTTCATTAATTAGGAATTTGAAATTGGTCTATAGTATTTTAAAACCCGCCAAATTATTTATAAAAGCTCTATTTATAATCGAGGCGCTGTCACAGAATAAGAAATAGTAAAAAAACTATTAGTTAAATAAACGTTAACGTTCACTCAACCTGTCTGTTCCGGCTGACCCCAGTATTTACTTACCAAGAACAGCGCGTAGATACTTTACAACGATCCCAAAAATTACTGAAACCGAGTTTGCTTTTACAAAGAGGATCGGAAACGTGACCGATCTACTGCAATTACCCACGTGCCAGAATCACCCTAAGCAAAGCTTGAGAGACTTGTAAGTATTAGAAACGGTTTTAGAAACTTCTAAATGATTTTATTGATTAGTTTAAAAGGTTCTCATAGTTAAAATTGCAAACGTCTGCAGATCGTACACACATTTGTCTCGAGGCGGGAATCGAACCCGCAACCTCCTGCGTCGCAGGCAGGCCTTCGTCCACCGCACCACAGAGGTCGTAAAATATTAAATGATTTATGTTTATATTTCTTATTAGTGTTCAATATTATAAAAATAATCATACTGTCATGTCTAATTACATAAAATTTCTAATGCAGTTCCTTTAATTTTGTTTCTGTTTAATATTTTCAGTCACTATTTTTAAATTTATTTGTGTATTTTTAGTCGTAAGTTATTTGATCTATCTCTATCTTAAAACGGGCCCTTAGTTTTGTATTAAGTGTGTGCCAGAAATAAACGAATTTTATAAATTTCCGAAAACGCGCTCTAGGTTTTGTGTTCGTGCTGTTATTCGTGTCATGAATATTGGCGTTTCCACGAAAATCATCTTGTGAAGGCACAAAGCCCTCTTATAATAATAGACCTGTCAGTCAGATTTTCAGGGAAACGAATTATTAGTTCTTCCTTGTTTAATAGTTCAAAGTTAAAAACAGGTAGGTAAGGTATATCTATCTTCTCACCAGTCTCCGTTGAAATTTGCTAAAACGGGAAGAGCGTTTCAGGTCTATGCGTACCGACATTTTCTTGAAAATTGAAAATCAGTATTTTACCGTCGTAAGTATAAATAAAGAAAATTGATAGAATTCAGACGACATAAATTTCAGCACCTAATTTTTCAAATTTTTGACTTTTGGTAGTCTAAAAATTGTACCCTATGTTTTTAAGAGTCTTGTCGTGATAACTGTTGTAATATGTATTTAAATTGTAACAATGTAATCGATATAAAAAAATACTATTTATCATTACTCGCTTAGGCTATCTATCTGGATGGTGTATCATCGTGAAATAGTGTCTATATTACCTACAATCTACATAGTTTATTGCTTTTTGAATTCGTGGTTGTAATGAAGCATTGTTGTGTTTAAGTATTTTATGGGATATGAGGGTTGTTTTTATAAGTCACTGAATCATGTTTTTTCCGGTGCATAGCGTGACTTCGTTAATGAAAGAAAATTTAGTACAGTCGGAAACAAAACTGCTTTAGCTTTCCAATTTGAACGATGATTTTTTTAAATATTCAACAAAATATTTTGATACTATCGTTGATTGAAAACCTACATTTAAAGCTATTTCAAGTGTAGGTCCCTTTTTAATGAAAGGTGTCCTTATTATCAGCATAGGAATTTCCCCTTGATTATAAACAGCTGTCAAAATGGCAATGGCTACGTAAGCAGTGTGTCATATTTTTAACACTCGTGTCTTAAGTAGAAAATATACGAAATTTACTTAGAGAGGTTTCTAAGTACCTAAGATAGTTCATATGAAAATAAGAATAGAAAGCAGTTTTGCTATAGACCGTAACTTTTAGCCATTATTTCACAACGTCGAGTTTGACCCGATAACTGCAAATTAGTTCAAATTAGACTGAAGTCGAGGTAATTGTGATTAATAAGGTACCTGGACTTTAATCATAGTTCCTGTAGAACTTATGCGTAGTTTTTGAACGACATTAAAGTCACTAGGTTGTGTAGTGACTAGTGACTTTAATGTCGTTCAAGTCACTATATTTTATGAGTTTTAAGAAAAAAACATTTCTTTGAAGAATGTGTAACTATATATATATATATATATATATAAGTAAGAAAACAAAAAATGCGAGCAACGAAGTTACCGTCATAAGAATTTGATTATAAATCATAAGTTTGAACCTATAGGTAGGTATGATGTTGCTTTTTAGGTAAGCCTTTTGAAACGAAATATCATAAGAATAACGTGAGGCTAGACGAATATTTCATAGACTGTTTTACTTAAGCTAGTCGACTGTCCTGTCTGCTCGATGATGGAAGCTAGCACGAGTGAGGCCGTGCAGCGGAAGATTGGAAGTCGAAAGTCGTTGGAGACCAAGACAAGACATGGTGGAGACCAAGGTCCTACAATAAAGGTCCCGCCCGGCCCTCAGCATTGAGGATATCGAGGAAGAGGAAGAGTCGACTATATTAATCTAAGTGGTCGACAAGAAAACTTGTCTCCAAGGAAATCCGCAAGTACATATAGATAAGAAAAGGCGAAGGAAGTTTGAAGTGACGCCAAAGCAAAGAATACAGAGGACCGTTCCCGAAAGTTTGGAACTTGTAAGTTCTTGATTGCGGTTAAGTAAGTGTGAATTTTTAGGATTATGGTAGTCGTTTTAATTTTAATGGAGGACAAGTTGGAATTTTTATTTGTCGGATTAAACGCTAAACTTTTCATGATTATTAAGTACTTACTACCGTTAGTACCATCGAGTAGCCAAGTTCAAACTACAAATCGTTTACGCCTGAAGGCCTATTCGGTCAACGTCATTTGCAAAAGTTATCGGGCACACTTGTTTTTGGAAGGCACAGAACAGATGAGGTTGGCAACACTGAAAGGAGGGCTGTTTGGCATCAGTGGGTGACCTATGGCTGCTATGATTATTATGAAAAAACAACTACCTACGTAAAAGGTACACGTCACGATGCAGTCACTGTTAAGTGATATAGTACCAAAACCAGAAATTCTTGTCTAGAATCAATCGATTCGAATTTTTAACAGATGTGTTTGAATTGTGATACAAAAGATTGCTAAAAACAAATGCAGTCCGATAAAAACTTAACAGAACACACGTAACACGCTGGCAGCATTGTTATCTCTATTGAACTGGCCGGCTGTGAAATTGTCTTTCTTTTTCAATTTATTTAACAACAGTGATTTATTTATAAGCCAGCCACGATAAATGGCCACCACGTTTGATAAAAGGGAACATTGGCGGAAAGTTTTAGCAAACATGTTTGCCAATTTAACATTGTGGTGCCGTAAAAGAGTCATGTGAAAAATGTATGACGATGTTGGTGGGACATTGAAAAATGACTTGCGTCGTGGGTGACTCGGTTTCAAGCTTTATAGATAAGGCCAATTAGTAGGTAATGTAGCTATCTCACCTATATTATTTGCCGGAATATAACTTGCGAGACAAAAAAGAATCATTGTTTCGAGGGATATGTCAAAACTATAGGAAAGTATTTTTAACCATCATCATCATCAGCCTACATCAGTCCACTGCTGGACATAGGCCTCCCCTAATGAGCGCCATAGCGCCCTGTCTTCAGCTTGCCGCATCCAGCATCTGCCAGCAGTCTTATTTTTAACAGTTTTTTAGCAGTTTTTATTTTATTTTTAACCATATCGCATTGTTACTTTTACTGTGTTAAAGGTTACGTTTGTAGGGCTCCCCATAAAATAATAGCCAATAAGCGATTATCAGGAGGAGGCCTGCGTCCAGTAGTGGACCATTACCTATAGGCGATTGAAGAAGAAGAAGAAAGGTTCTTGGCATAAATATTTAGTAGAAGCGAAAACACATTTCCTACTAGAATTCTGAAGTAATCTCTTTGTAAAATTACCTACCTACATAAGCTACCCTGTATTATAAAGTTTCCAGGAGTATCATTATCATTATACAGGAGGGTTATTAACAAAGGAACTCTACCTTTAGCGCACATGCCACTTTTATAACTGAGCATAAAATTTGTTATAACAGAGACATCACAATTTAGTCGTGCAACGCAGACACACACATTTGTCATACCATAAACTAAGACAATTTACGAAGCGTGACTCCCGAAAAGGTAAACTTAATAATTTACGACAATACGTGTTTTTGTTCCTGACACAGCCTATTTCCTGTTTTACTCTCACGATTTAAGATTGTCAAAATGTCTTGGAAACTCCTGCGATTCATACTAAAACATTTACGGAGATAAAACTTTTCGGGGCTTTGTCTTGTCGGGCACAGTCGTTTATTTTAGGCTCTTTTTACTTAGTCTTTGTTGAACTAGTTTGGGCATTTTTCGGGAAATTCTTTTGTGGTATTTGGATCTTAGTTACTGTTAAAATGCTCAGCAATATTTAGGCCTGGGATAAACTTGCCACCCATGCTAAATGTATGAATGGCAAGAGCATAGCTGCAAAGTCTGCTGGAAAAGAGACTGTGTGCTTGAAATACCCCTAATGACGTGTGCATTAGATCATAATCTGATGATCTTCCCACATCTCAGTCCACATGTTGGCTGAACCGTCGCCAGCGTGATGAAAAATTTAATACCCTGTAGAAATCTAGGTTCGTCAGTACTCGGCGAACTTGGACTTAATTATTTATTACCCGTTAAATAGGAAAGAAGTTACCTTAACCTCAACGTCAACAGCCTTTAATGGTCCATTGCTGGACGCAGGCCTCCCCCTGATAATCGCCTTATTGGCTTTTGTCTCATGGGGGTAATGCCCATAATCCCCACGCTGGGCATGTGGGTTGGGATCGCAGTTCGGTGGTAGATCTATTCTGCAAAAGGCGCTGCTACCCGCCCCTTGGTTTATGTCCCTTAGTCGCCTCTTACGACACCCGCGGCAAGAGTTGGTGGAGTGGTGCAATGCAAATTCTAAGCCGGCACTACACGGCTAGAAGGTATGGATAGAAATTATAGGAACTTAATTAGGATAAAAAAGATGTCTATATAAATTTTCTATTCATGGCACTCACAAAAATTTTCTTTTGTTATAGATCCTTCGAACAACTACCCAACATCAGTGTTGTCTATGACTGGTATTCAAAACCCGGGCGTAGATTGTTGCACCGATGCGGCTTGTGCACCATGACTGCTTGGTGTTGCATCGCAATCATGATGTCCACTATAAGTACTGGGGTGTTGTCACCGGCGCCGCAGAAAGCTGAGGCCAAGGAGGCATACGGTGAGTGTCAAAATAGGGTGCGGCTTAGGTGCACGGGAACAGAAGCCAGTGCAGACTCAGGGTAAACTCTGGATCGAAGCGAATTATCTCTTGTCACTAACAAGGGGACAGATAGAACTTTTTTCCCATTTGTCCCCCTAAGGGGACAGATCAGGGTGACGAATAGTGTTTCAATTGTAAATACTATTTCTAATTTGTTTCTGTTCTTTAATTGTAGGTAATGTTCTTTGTTCAACATCATCATCATCAGCCTATAGTAGTCCACTGTTGGGCATAGGCATCCCCTGTTCTTTGTTCATAAAGTTCATATCTAGGTAACTTATGTTAGTTAACCTAAGGTACAAAATATACTATACCAAAAACTTACATTTAGTTTCAATCGCAAACTCTGCCATTTTTTTTCTTTCATTAGGATTGGTTTGCTTTTATCTGCGGATTCATAGAAATATTCACGTCATCGACGCATTCCTATTGTTGAAGGTTCGGTATTGCCAGAAATACCTATACTACCAGTAAAAGGAAAATATTTTTTTTTTCAACAGTAGGTACGATATTCTTTCGCTTTTTGATGTAAATACAATTGTGCGATAATACGAACGAACAATAAAATCAAATGAACTCGTATGTAATATACTACAGTTTTCTCTTTGATGTTCTTACGGGTGAATACGCTTGGCATCTATGTTAACCAGTAGAATAATTCAGTTTTAGGTCACACGCGTAAAACAGACGTCAAACACATTTTCATTACATTACAGTCATTGGCCAAAAATTCTGAACATATACTTTTTAAATCTAAATTGAACACGTCAAAACGCTTTTGGAATGTGAATCCTCTTCAATTATTTTCTCGTTGACTGAACCTATTGACACTTTGTTGATTGTAATTACTAGAGTGGCACTATATTAGAGTACTAGAGAGACTATCTAGATAATGTACATCTGAATGTGCCTATATTGCGTTATTGACCCCACTGCCGCTGACCCCACTATTATGTATTCAGATCGCAACTACTGGTACACTCAAGCTCAAGAGACGCTGCAGAAAAGACTACAGTACGCGCCTGATAAGAAACCGGTTGCTAAGTGAGTAATTTAATTATTTATAATCGATAGACCTTCATTTGATCACAATCTCAGCTGGTGAAAAGTGTCGATGTGGCCGACGATGTATCACGAGGGTTTAGAAAACACCTATTTACTCTTGTTTTGGAGAGACTAAGAGGTGTGGCCAGCAAAGCAGCATCTGATACCCATAACACAAACTCCGTGTACTTTGGATGGTGACCAAAGCTTATTTTCCACAGAAACGTAATCCTGGTGGTAGGAGACGGCATGAGCCTCACCACCGCCACTGCAGCCAGGATCCTGAGGGGACAAAGGAGAGGACAGTCAGGAGAAGACACAGATCTAGTCTGGGATACCTTTCCTGCTGTGTCACTTGCTAAGGTAAGCTGAATCAGGTTCAGCATGCATATCGGCTCACATTATGTACATTTGTAGAATTAGATTTATATGTTTATTTAATACTTAAAATGTAATACAATATTATTTGCCTATCTAAGTCTAAATATAATGTGATTTAGATACAGGTCAATAGTTATAAAAAAATAACTAAGCTTTAGGTTATTATCCTTAAATACTATTGTCGGTGCGGAACCGGGCGACACCTGGCCAAGCATTAACATCATTGATGTAATCTGGAGTAGGTAAAAAGCTTTCGTTATAAGTACGCTGTTTAAATTTACGAATTGGGGGCTCAGTTGCTTCAGATGGAAGCTTGTTATAGAAGCGTACATAAATGATTTCCCTACCTTTCGTAATCTTTATGATGGGATGTGTAGTTTGTTCATGTTTCTTGTATTTATGTTGGGAACATATTTTTTCAAAGAGCTTTCTCTATTTCTAGGTATACATTTTCATACATTTTTTTTATATTCATAGATGTATTGCGATACTACTGTCAAAATGTTGATGTCTTTAAATAAATCCCTCAAAGAGTGGCGTGGCTTATTAGCTTATAGCTACCTACTATTTTATGTATTTTTTGTTGTATAGGTAAGAATTTGGAAAGAGACCTATGGAATCCAAAAAATGGGAAAATTTGGGTAGGATAGAATAAATACAAAGAAAATATTTATACAAAGAATTTAAATACAAAGAAACTACGCATTCTTTCTATTTATGGTTTCACCAAAAATTATGTAGACCGGTTCGACCCATTGTATTTACTAAAATAGATTAACATGTCAATTGAAAAAAGAAACAATTTTTTTAAATAAACAAGAATTCACGTGAATACCTATCAATAGAAATTTTAACATAATAGTTTTTTATCCGATCGTGTTCGTTCAGTCCATAAACAGAATTGTGTCGGATTTTGAGTGAAAAAACGGATTGGTAGGTATTCGTCCAATTTGTAACTGAAAACCGAAAACATTGTATTGAAAACACTGAACTAGAACGAAAAATAATAGTTATTCCTTAAAATACTTGAAACAACACCCATTAACATAAACATTTCTACTGGTTTTTGATTTAATTTAATCGACTTTAATAAATCTAACTCTAAATTGGTTTTGTTAAAAGCCTAAAGATAATTAATCTTCATATTAATTGTTACTTGTTTATTTTGAGATTCTTAGACGCGTCATTAATGTGACCATTAATATATCAAGATCCAGCCAAAAAGTCGTGGACATCCGAATCTTCAAAATCGCGTTGACGAAGTAGCAAATGTATCTGAGTGCACTTAAATGCAAAAATAATTGATCATGGAACACTGAACAGAAGGCTGGCAAGATTGAAACAAGGCATAATACCCTGTAGTCAGCCACTGTAACGCTGCTGATGTCACCAGAATTTTTAATAACAAGCATGAGGAACTAAAATGGTGTTGATTTAAAACATTAACCCACATTCCTCTTCCTAGACGTACAACATTGACGCACAGACGGGAGAATCATCAGCGTGTGCCACGGCGCTTCTCTGCGGCGTGAAGGCGAGGTTCGAAACCCTGGGCCTTGACGCTGGTGGTCGGTTCAACAGCTGTTCTTCAACCATCAACTCTAAAGTAACCTCCTTGGTGGACTGGGCCCATGATGCAGGTAATTTATTGAAGTTTTCACACCAGTCGCCTGTCCGGCGACACAGCCACTTCGTTGTTGGTAGCTTACAAATTGCCAAACATTGTAGGTGGCCTGCAATATTCATACACGAAATGCCACAGTTCCCCGGGTAGCAATGTCACCGACACGATTATCTAAAATAGTGTTACCGAAATCAACTCGCCGAGTTGATTTGTCGGGGTTGGTAGATTTGGTGTGTAGTGTGCTCAAGATGGCAGGGTGGACCATTTTTCCCCTACTAATTTTCTATTAAGAGTCAAAAGTCAATAACTTTATTTCATTAGGCTTACAAAATAAGCACATAAACAAGTCAAATTTTATACATATACAACTTTATAAATAGTAACTATTATCAAATAGGAAATAAGATGTTATTGATTTTGTTTCGTTCGATTTTTTGTCCACTAGAGAAAGAAGCGAAAAATAAACCTTTTAGTAAGTATAAATAATACTTAAAATGTAATACAGTATTATTTGCATGTCTAAGTCTAATTATAATGTGATTTAGATACAATTTATGTAAATGTATTTGAGTTTCAAATTATTTTCCTTAAATACTATTATAATAATATTAAGACAAGCAAGCATTTACAAATTTACTGGCCAAGTATTTACATCATTGATGTAATCTATGGAGTAAAAAACTTTCTTGATAAGATTTCGTTTTATGTACTGTTTTAATTAGTTCTAATTGGTTGATTGTAGTCTAGGGCATGTCCATTAGTAGACTTGATTATCTAAATTAAAGTCTTGTGGCTTGAATCTAATTGTAAATTAACAAAGCCGCGTTATTAAGTTTATTGTGTACCCACAATATACATTATACTGCAACGCAGTTTGCGTTGCAGTATAATGTATATTGTGTTAATCAAACCAATGGCGTAATCGTACTGTCATAGTCGGTATTACTTCATAATTAAGTTTCTAGCTACGCGCATCAAACAGATCGAAACGATGTAATACAGTTCTAAAATTGTATATTGTACACTACAACCTAAAATAACAAATGGTAGTTAAATACTTATGAGACAGAAGTAAAATGGATTGATCAAGTAATTTTCAAATGTGCGCTACAGTCGGGTCAAATATCCACATGATGGTACGGAAGCTTCATCAAAAGGTAATTGATGGTCCTCTGACAGGTCTGAATCTATTTCCATAAAGCTTAGTGGTTTTTGAAAATAGTAGATTTATGTCTGTATTTTACCAAAATAGTTCAATATATTAAATCTGTTTGTTAGATTTTTAATTTCACCGAAAAATATTTCAGCTGTGACTATTAAAATACTACTTTTTAAAATATTTCTGGGTACGTAGAAATGGGAATTGAAGCTTTTTGTATCTATTTTCGAAGATTGTAGGTACAAAATACCGATTAGATCCATGCTGGCAGCATCCAGTTTATAATCCACCTAAGGTACCTACAAGGTGATCGATCTAGCTTTATGCTGTGATGAATTATTCAATAACGTGACATCTCAACGTGATGGCATGAGAGATGCGTCTAGAGGCTGTGTGCAGGGTGACTATACTGCAGTTCTAGAGAAAGAAGAGATAGGAAGGTTTCCAAAAGATCCTTATAATGTTAACTCTTCGTCCTCAAAAGCTTTTTTGTTTGACATGAATTGGTCCGCAATAGCTTTAAATCATGTAATTTGGAATAAAGAGTAGATTATAGAGAATATTATCCTGAAAAGCAGCGACAGGCAAACTGAAAGGCCCTGTTTATAAAAACACACACCAGGTCATGAGATTGGCTGCCAACATGTTTTTTGGCTCACCCTACATTATTTTCATACAATTATTTTCTTGCAGGTAAATCCACGGGCATAGTGACAACAGCCCGTATAACGCACGCGACGCCCGCCGCGTTGTACGCTCACGCACCGTCTCGGTACTGGGAAGACGACAGCCGAGTGCCGCCGACTGTACGCAAGGACTGCAAGGATATCGCCATGCAGCTGGTAGAGAATGAGCCGGGGAGAAATATTAATGTGAGTACTTGCGACTTAAAGACAACTTAGTCTTCTAATTTCGCTACGTTTACTTAAACGTAGCGAAATTAGAAGACTAAGTAAAATTACCCACTAGCCGAATCCCAATTGCCGGTGCTTTACAAAGCTTTGTAGAGCTTAATTTCCGTTACATTGTGTTTGGTCACGACTGTGCACAAAACTAAATGGTTTCTGACGTGGAATAGGACCGCTTAAGTAATTTTAATAAGTTCAGAGAAGAATTTAAACCACTCACTGGATACAGAGGCTTTCTTTAATCTTGCCAGCCTCCTGTGTCCTATAACAGCATCATTTATTCGGAGCTTTCTTCGTCGGAAAAAACCGACGTAGAAAGCTCATCCACTTTTTACCGGTACTTACCGGTAAAAAGTGGATGAGCTTTCTACGTCGGTTTTTTCTGGAAGAGCACAATCTCGGAGTCCTCAAATCATGAAAAACAAAGTCAAGAACTATAAGGATAACTTACGTTTCATAATAAACATAAATAAATAATGCTGTTATAGGACACAGGAGGCTGGTAAGATTAAAGAAAGCCGTGAAAGCAGTGAGTGTTGTAAATTCTTCTCTGAACTTATTAAAATTGCTTAAGCGGTTCTAATCCACGTCAGAAACCATTTAGTTTTGTGCACAATCGTAACCAAACACAATGTAACGGAAACTAAGCTTTGCAAAGCACCGGCAATTGGGATTCGGCTAGTGGGTAATTTTGCAGCAAATATCAAACAGTGTAAAGGCTATTTATATTATAACAGATCTAGCATTTGAATCCAGACTGATGGGGGCGCTGCAAGACGCTAAATGTATGGGAAAAAACGAAAACTTTTATAGTTATCGTAAACTACGAAAACCTGGTATTTTGGTGTCTGATACGTAGGATAAATAATAGATTTAGGCGTTTGCGGAAATCCCTTGCCAAATATAAGACTAGTATCTGTATATAGACAGTTCGTAGCTAGCCCGCTTTCATCCCTAATGAATTGATCAAACTATGATAGTTTTTACACTGTGAAAAGTGGATATCTTGCTACGAAAACATCGACGTAGCATCCTAGCTCTACGATGTTTTCATAGTAAAATAAAAAGCAAAGACATAAAGTATGTATTATTCATTTATTACACGCTGTGCAAAAGTGAAAATTAGAAAACACGAAGTAAAAATCGTTCTGCTATTTTAAAACTTGTTCTTTTCAAATTGGTTATTTCTTTAGGATTGCTCTGTGATTTCAGTTCTTTTAAAAAATAAAAAGAATTTTCGGCAGCTGTAAGCTAAGTTTTCGTCCCTGGACTGCTATAGAAACGAATCACAAAGCTCGCAATTAACTTTTGTAGTAGTTGAATATTGTATTCTGAATGAGATTTTATATCTCTACTACCTTCTACGCTCCATAAACTCTGAGGAGAATAACAAACTATTTTATTGACTTCGAAAACCTCTAGTTCAACCTTAAAAAGGCGACGACCTCGTAAATTATGTTTCAGAAATAAAACATCTTTATGGCTTTTATTAATTCGTGGCTATAAATCAAAAGAAATAGAAATGCTCGGCGATAAATATTTTCCAATAAGTTTATTTAATCGAAAAGCGCCTTTCATGGCTTCTAGCGTTCAAGCACAGAATACGTAGTAGTACTAACATTACGTTAGTATTTGATACCATCGCAACCGTCGTGTCTCACAACATCCATAGGCTGAGTTGTAGTGGTTATTTCTTACGCCGTATCTCTGAATATTACACATAAACAAATCGTTTATTTCTGATACAATAACATATTTACACTATAATATTGAGTTCGCAGGATCCCGAACTACCCTAAACTGTATTATAAGACCCAAGGCTTCTCCTAATAATTAACAACACTGTGTCTTTTAATAGACTATTAAAAAATCTATATCTAAGTCATGCATTCTCCAGTGTCCGTCTCTTAAACAATATTATATTTTAGGTTATAATGGGAGGAGGCAGAAGACATTTCCTGCCAAACGTGACGCCAGATCCGGAGCATCCGAACAGGGATGGCAGGAGACTAGATGGAAGGAACTTGGCTGAAGACTGGGCTAGAGAAAAGAAGAGAAGACGATTGAGAGCTCAGTACATCCACACCAAGGAGCAACTGGCGAAGCTAGATCCAAGATCAGTGGACTACTTATTAGGTGAGTAAAATATATCGAGGACAAATGTTAATATAGGGGTACCGCAAGGGTCGATTTTGCGCCCAGTACTCTTTCTTATTTACGTTAATGGCTTCCCCAAATGTGTACCATCCTGGGCATTCATAAACCTTTTTGCCGATGACGTACACGTAGGGATTAAAGATAAGACTAAACCAAACTAGTAAAGAAAATTGAAGACTCAAGCCAGATACTTACGAACTGGTTCGAGGCGAATGGTATTATGCTAAATGCTAGTAAAAGTTTTGTAATGCGATATAAAGCAACGAACAAGAACTAGGCACACAGAAGGGTTGTGTTTTGTCTCAAAATCCTTCTTCACGATTACACTATAAAATGTAGGTTGTGGAGGTCATATAAAACTTAAGCTAACCCTCGCAGTAGTTTGCACACACACTTGTGTATAATAACGATATCCTGCGCACAATGATATTTTAGTACTAGCCGGCGTTGCCGAAATTCGGCAAGGAGAACACTATTATACGTGTTCCCTTGGTACCATGGTTTATTAACATGTCAATTCGCAACCGTAGCTATGAGGAAATAGGAAGCGCTACACAATAAGACTATAATCAGAAGCTGTTTGTGGCCTTCCCTTGTGGTTAGAATGGACAATTAGTGGACAATCCTAGCGTATAGGGGTTCGTCACGTCCGTCTAATGCAGAAATAATCTAACTATAAGGGCGTGGTTTCACACATCTAGAAATTATTATTATCTATACTTACTATAACATTATAAATTTGTAAAGTTTGTGAGTTTGTCAGGTTGTAGAGGGTAATCTCTGGATTTCATAAACCGATTTTGAAAATTCTTTTACCAATAGAAAGCCACGTTATTTGTGAGTGTCATAGGCTATATTTAACCAGAAAAATGGGATACATGAAAAAACGCAGGCGAAGCCGTGGGCAGCAGCTATTTATTAACATAAATTAAAGAGTCTCTTGTCAGTGTAATGATGCAATTTTCTCCACTTCCCTCTTTCCAATGCGGTCTCTTTTATTTCTATATACGGCATGACGGTGGCTTTCTCCTTGATCTGACTCAGATAGTTAATTCTTGGTTTTCCCCTTCCTCTTTTTCCTTCTACTTTGTTACTTCCTTCTATATTACTTATGAAAGACATATTATATTATAATATTTTGGGGGCCTATCTATATAATTGTATTAAGTATTTCAGTCATCTGATACCCATGACATAAGCCCTGCTTAGCTTGCGGCTAGATGATGCTGTGTGGATATCTTAGGTCACATAGTAAATTTTACCGCAAGCCATAGAAGTAGCGGATAACCAAAGGCGTTTCAATTGAGGTGCCTACTTGTTTAAAAAGAAAGAAAAATGTTTGATTTTTAGGGTTTCGTAGCAAAAATGAGAACACTCGAAAAAACATTAGTCGCTAGAAAATATTTTTGAGAGGTACAAAAAATGCTCGTACCCAATTTCTATGGATTTGTATCGACTCCCAAGTTTTTGAATTTAGTTTTATACGGCTGATGGATCCTAACCACTCAAGCCTAAATTGCTTTATAGCGTTGAGTCCTTTAAATATTAATCTTACCAAAACTAAGTTACCGGTAAAGTTTGAAATTGAAAATTAAGTTAGTACTGGTGCTTCCTAATTTAATTTTCACTTTTTGGTTTACTAGGTCGTACTCTAAAGGGTTAAAGAATAAATTATAGATCCTATCCACCTCTTATCAAACACAAAGAGCGCGGAACGTTGGTAGGTTTAATAATAAATCGCAGGGAAAACGACGGACTAGTAAATGCTAGGAGGAGTTTGATTATGATTTTATCAAGAATTCCTACTTATTTCGTCGCTTTTGTACTTTTTGGTCTTCTTGTAGTTTTTGATCTTTATTCTTCACTTTTTTGCCTCGAATTGAAGATTCCTTCTCAATTTTGGGCTTTGTCAGACTCCAAAACATATTCGACCGATTTTAGACAAGATTTTCACACTGTCCTATAACATTTTCGTCCAAAAATACTCAGCCTGGATAAATATTTACAACCCTTAATATGCTGTGCCCAGTCAGAGTGAAAATCGTTTTCCGCAACGCTTAAAATTGAACGTAGCGTGGTGAGTGCCGACAGGAAAACGGCCTTGCATATAATCCTTATGATGTGAAAACCACACGTACAAACTGTTTCAAATAGTCAGAATTCACAAGTTTATGAATACCGTTGGGATGAAAGAGTGCGGATTGGTGGGTACAGACTAGCACACCAAATTCAGTTAGTAACTCGGGTGATATTTTTGATTATAAAGCTAAAAGATAGCTTGAAACATGGGCGTTTGGAAGATTTCTTTTCAAGGGATATGACCGTCAATTGCATGATATTGTAGTTAGTTTTAAGGATTTCTTTTAAGGATGTCCCCTTTGTTTCAATTTATTTAATGATAGATTTTGCAACTAACTAGAAGTTTTGTCGTAGAAGCGCATACGTTGCCCTTTAAAAGATACATTAATTTTGTGAAGCCTGTTTGGTAGGCATAGCGAGTTTATTCTTATTTCTAGTGTATAAGTTATGTAAATCGCTATTTGCTGAAAACCTATCCGTTTATACCAGGAGCGTCTAAAAGTTTATTTCAAAAGATGTGTTTTTACTAAGCCAAGGTTGCCTTCCTGTACTTTAAGGCAACAGAAAAACTATAGAGTTTTAATAACCTATTTTATGAAATTAATAAGAAATTAATAAATCCCAAAAATTTACGATCTCGACGGGATTCGAACCCGCACCTATATACCCAGAGTACTATTATAAATAAAAACCTTAGAACCTATTTTATTTTTCAGCTCGCTTTCAATGTGACATGATTTAAGTCATAAAATCATTCACAGTTTAGGATATTAAAATCATACCATAAAATCATTTAAAGGTCGACGTAAACAACTATCTACGGCAGATTATAATGATTCCATCCATTTGGTATTGTCGTTTGTTTATAACACAGAAACTCCTTTCATCAAACTTTCCTGATTATTCGTTGAGTAGAGTTTGTGCGTCTATTCATCATCATTATAGGTATACACACTACTCTACTGAAATGTTAATAAAGGGTTCAAAATATCTTTTAGGTACACAAATTTTATTGAAAGTTAATAATTGTGTACTTAAATTTAAAATCCAATAAAATGTTCTCATTATAACAATTTATGGAATTAAACTCATTATTTAAACCGTGATATAAGAAAAATGGGTGTACCGTTTTTTTAATTAGCTAAGAAAAATCATAATAGGTATACTTCAGTTAGCACTGGACCGGTGCTAACTGATGTTGGTGGCTGGCATAAAACTCGGGAGGTTCATACCCAGCAGTGGGTAAAGTCCAAGTAAATGATGATGATGATGAACACAGTTAATCAAGACACTTTAAAAAAGGCATTATGTGAATTGACGTGAACTGGGTAACGTTAAAGCCAGTTTTCTCCAATAACCGAAAAAAAAACATAATAATCTATAGGACACAATACAAGGCAGATTCCCCTTTGTTTACAAAATGAAAAAAAAACTCTTTTATATATCAGATATAATTGTGCAAAGTACCTACCATCTGTTATCTTAGTTAACTAAGTAGGTATTAACATAAATGTCCTAATTAATCAGCAAAAACTTGGTTTTTGCGCTTACGCCGCTCTGCTCTGTCCCGCTCCTAAAAAACACGAAATCCTATGCCTATCCTTTTCACAAAATGGCGTCATATATCGCCCCCTTAAACAAGTAACAAGTTGGTATGGTAGGTACTTATTTTGACACACCTCAAAAACACCATCTTTTTGGTTGGATGTTAAAAGCATTGATGCGAATTATTCGCGTATTTCCCATTGGCATTCATGACATTTATTTTACGACGGCGACTTATCGTGGATTCCGTAGGTGCGCCCTGGGAGAGCCCCTGTAATTACGCTTCCGCGCAAAAACAACCACCAATTGAGAATTTGAATGGTAAATAAAATGCATTTACAAATAGGAATCGTCTCAGGGAAATAAAAACGATGTAAGTTGTTGTGTTGGCTTTTATGTTTTGAGTTGCCTATGGAGTTTTTTTTATAACCTACTTTTCTTTTTTACCTTTTAGGGCAATAGTGCTTTGTACACGCGTTGTACGTCTTCAAATTTATATGTATAGGTAACCAAACCAATGTTTATCTAACATAAACAGTAGGTATAATAAAAACACGTTGATATTTAAGTAAGCAGTTGGCTTCACTAGATTACATTCTCTATAGTAGTCTTCATTAGAAAAAAACCTTACTTTTTCTAATGAATTTCTGATTCATACATCTGCTGGGCAAAAACCTGCCCCAAATCCTTCCACTCGGTGCAATCAAGCACGATTCCCCACGGGTACTTAGCTAAAACATCCTTTTCATCCCCCCATCTCGGAAAGAGTATTTTTGTTCTTCGATATCGAGTGCAAAAATATTTAATAAATATATTTTTCCTCGCTGTGGGAAGAAAAGTTACGTGTTGCAAAAATTTTTTACCTCGTGCTCTTCTGATTCCCTCACTTACGCTCAGGATTCTCATTTTTGAATGACTCGCTGCGCTCGTGATTCAATTTTAGAATCCTTCGCTTGCTAGGTCATCAAAATTGAGCACGCGGTTAAAAGGCGACTGCATTCTTAAATAACAAATAACTATATTTATTCCTAAGTACTATTATCCTAAAATCATTGCTATATGTAGTATAAATCCTACACGCCATGCAAAATCCCTCTGATTTATGAATAGACTGTAATATTTCAAACCGCAATATTATTCTCATGTGAACATACCGCGAACAAAGATTTATCAAACAATCTGCAGCACAATGACAGCCAACTCATGGAAAATACAAACTTATTTGACTAAACCCTCACGTTTGAACCGGAATACAGAGGTGCTGTAAAATATGAAAGCGAAAAAAGGAATCGTAAGAGTTTTCAGTTTTTTAAAAGACATCATTGATATTATTTTTATTAGAAATAAGTTTATTCAAGTTCATATTGTTAATATTTAAGTGTTACTTACTTACACTGTTAGTTATCCCTAAGAAAACAAAATAAAATAATCATTGGAAATTCACAACAAAAATCACACGTTTAAAGATACGAACGTATTAATTGACGATGTAAGTACTCTAAGCTGAGTGAGGTCCCGATCGATCAAAGTATTTGAAGGATCTTAACCATCCCATCGATCCCAGTCTTGTCTCAAAAGTGAGTGTGAGTGGATGTCGATGTTAATTAAGTGTTGCTACATTATAGTGTAGAGCCTCGTAGAGCAACCTTGCTTTTTAGGCTTTTGTTTTCTTTAGATGTTTTTTTTTTAGTTTTTGATCAATTTAAATTTTCAACGCTGATGAGAGTAATTTATTAGCGACGTTGTCATTAAAAAAAATGTTGGACTGTTCACACAGCATTATCTAGCCCCAAGCTAAGCAGAGCTTGTGTTATGGGTACTAGATAACTGATATACATAATACAATACATGACATAGATAGATATTTTTTATGCATAGAAAACGACCAGAAAAAATGTCTGCTGATCGTACACACATTTTTCCCAAGGTGGAAACGAACCCGTAACCTCCTGCGTCGCAAGCAGACCTTCGCCCGATTGGATCCTAAAATTACATAGTTTTCGCAAAAAAAAAACATGATTAGCGAATTGTTAGATTGGGTGAATAAATGAGTACCTATACCTACGTAGACCATCACACTAATGTTACAAATGCGAAAGTTTGGATGTTTGTTACCTCTTCATGCCAAAACTACTGAACGGATCGGCCTGAAATTTTGCGTACAGATAGTTCTGGGCCAGGAATAAAACATAGACTTTTTATCTCATAAATCAGTTCCCATGGAATAGAAATAATGTTAAACAACGCATGCGAAGCATCGGATAAAAACTCGTACTAATATTAAATAGTACTGCTCGCTAACTCTACAAAAGTCAGAGTTTATCATTTCGTACTTCTACACGAACTTCTACTTCTACACTTGAATTCGAATGAATTCAAAATATTTATCTTATACCAGGGTTGAATTAACAATTCTAACAGATGGTGTTGATCTTACAAACAATTTACTATAAGTAAATATCAACAGGACTATTTGAATACTCTCATATGGAGTTCAACGTGGAACGGGGGGCGGCAGTGGATGCTGAGGAGGGGGCAGCGGCAGGAGCCGCAGTGAAAGCGGACGACCCTTCGTTGGCGGACATGACGAGAGCGGCTCTTTCCATTCTTATGAAGAATGATAAGGGGTTCTTTCTTCTTATTGAAGGTTTGTATCGCTAGTTAAAATAGAAACTTAGTTCAGCTTCGCACACAGTCACGTAGCTTTCGTAATATCTACTTAGCTGTATGTGTATAAACAAAAAAACAATTGGTTTTTTTGTTTATTGTTCGACTATGGATATAGTAGTAATTCATATGTACTTATATAAACCGTACGTCGTCGGTTTCATAAAAACTTTATATGGCAGTTTAAACATAAATGATTAGCAGTTTAAAAATTAATGGTTCATGGCAAGCTTGCAAATAAAACATTTTATCGCATATTTAAAAAACATAAATGGATCATGTTTTGTCGTAGAAGTGAGCAATCAGCAAATAACCTGCATTTTCGTGTTTTTTTTATTTATTTTTAATTCACGAGTTCAATATTTACAAAAGAGAAATATTTTACTGCTCTGCAATGTGTATGTTAAGCCTACACAGGTTTAAAAATTGGTTTTAGTTTATAGGGAGAACCCACACAGGGAAATTCTAATAGTCCATTATAACAAAAAATACCAGTTCAATCCATACTTCCATACTAATATTCTAAATTCGAAAGTAACTCTGTCTGTTACTTTTTCACGCCTAAACGGCTGAACGGATTATAATGAAATTTGGTAGAAAAGTAAACAATATCCAGAGGAAAGACAGGTTACTTGAAAATCGCGTGCAAAGCCGCAGGAAGCAGCTAGTATGAATCTTAAGGGGTTAACTACAAACGGGTTTCAATTCTAACCACGAACGCGTTATAATTAACTATTTTTTATCCCACAGGGGGGCGGATAGACCACGCGCATCACTACAATAACCCCTACAGAGCCCTGGATGAGACTCTAGAGCTGGAGACAGCGCTCCTGGCTGCGCTGGAGAGAGTTAACCCTCACGAGACACTGATCGTGGTCACCGCTGACCACGGGCACGTCATGACCTTTGGAGGCCAAGCCACGCCGAGGGGACATCCTGTACTAGGTAAGTTCTATCCATCTATCTTACTTCATCAGCCTTTACTGACGATGATGTTGTCTTAGCTGAATTTCAGTCACGGAGGTCAGTCTCAACGGAGACTAGCCATGTGCCCTGGATTTATTATAGTGCCCAAGTGTATTCGTAAACACAGGTGCACTATCCATTCCCTTACTCTTATAAATCGATGGGATGGCAGAACGAGACGAATATATAAAAATAAGCCAAAGGTTCCCTTGGTATTCCATTATTTAATACGGTGATGACAATTAAAAAAATTGTGATTGATAGTTTAGGAGAAAAATGGTATTAACTATGAAAACAGATGGTACTTTGCATAATTATTTCTGATATTTAAAATAGTTTTTTATTTTTTTTAAAACAAAGGAAATCTGCTTTGTATCCCTTATTTTATACTAGCAGCGCCTCGCGGTTTCACCCGCGTAGTTCCCGTTCCCGTAGGAATTTTGGGATACAAAGTAGCCTATATCCTATTCCAGACTATAATCTATCTCTGTGCCAAATTTCATCCAGATCCGTTTTGCCGTTCTGGCGTGATAAAGGAACAAACATCCATCCATCTATCTATCCATCCATCCATCTAAACTTTCACGTTTATAATATTAGTGAGATTTTTATACAGCAGATGCTGTGTAAGGCAGATCCCCTTTCCTGTATCCCATAGAATTATGTATTTTTTTAAGCTTTTTCGATAAAAATAACGGTGAAAAAAGGTTTTAACGTAACCCAATTCACGTCAATTCACATATATCCAGTATATTAGCCTTAACTTGAATGAAAGACATATGTACCTACTAGCAGCGCCTTGCGGTTTCACCCGCGTAGTTCCCGTTCCCGTGGGAATTCCGGGATAAAAAGTAGCCTATGTTCTATTCCAGACTATAATCTATCTGTGCCAAATTTCATCCAGATCCGTTCAGCCGTTCTGGCGTGATAAAAGAACAAACATCCATCCATCTATCCATCCATCTAAACTTTCTCGTTTATAATATTAGAATATTAGTGATTAGTGATATAATATTAGTGAGATTTAAAAATAACAATTATTATAAAGCTTGAAATAGATAATTGAAATAACGCTATCAAAAATCATTTCATTTCATGATCTTAAACACTTCCCTCAGTCCATCTAGAAAACATTCCCAAAGCATTTCAATATTGAATAAACATCCCAGGAAATTTAATTACGGAGACAATACTGAAGGGAATTTGATTTTAACGTTTCATTCTAGGAATCCACGCAGAAATGTCAGATGCAGATTATCTTGCGTCTTGATTTGACATCTGCTTTCATTGGCATGTTTACGTCTACAAGCACACTTGTACACTTGAGCACGGTGGTCTCAGTCTTCAGGCCTTGGATGTCATAAGAGTCTAAGGTTTTTTGATATAAATAGTGCTTAAGAATAGAATAGAATAGAAATTGTTTATTTGTGTAACAAAGTTAAATATGACATACTACATTGCTCTTTTAACTAGTATTAAATTAAATGTTACACAAAAAGGTCACCGGCTCAGCTTAATGCTGCTGTGACACTTGTGCCATAGAAGCGCTGGTTTTAACTGGGTCTAAGGTTGGGTGTGCGAGGGTTTATGCACTAAAATAACAAATAACCTTAGAATTGAGCAACGGCAACTTAACACCTCTCGTCAAACGAACGAAATGTAACTTTAGTCTTTGGACAGTTTTGTATAAACTTCAATGTTTGCCCTGTAGGTGCCAGAGTCCGTAGCAAGTCCCAAAGATTTTCGAATCGGCGGCGATTACTTGATTTTGGAGCTCAGTTGGTTAGAGCATTCCCGTTCATAGGAAGGTCACGGGTTCAAATGCCGCCGAAATTGTTTTTTTTTCGTATATTATTTAATTTCTTTGTCATAAGGGTCGACTAAGAGATCCCACTAAGAAAGGACAGCAGCTTGCTTCTCAGTATTTGCTCAGTAAAAATCACAAAACACTGAAATATTCATAAATTAAAATTTCGCACTAAGCCGCGGTGCTGTATCGCTGTGTGTCAATCCATAAGAGCCTGTAGTGGTAGGTATTCTTAGAGCCGGTGGACCGACCGAAAACTGCTGGGGTAAAATGTGTTCTTGAGTGGAGACCATGACTCGGTAAACGTATTGTAGGATTTCTCCGGCCAGGTGGGATGACAACCTGCGAAAGATTGCAGACAGATGCTGGATGCGTCAAGCTGAAGACAGGGCGCTATAGCGCTCATTAGGCACCCCTAATAGGCTAATAGTTAGGCCAGTGCTGGACATAGGCCACCGCCTGTGTCCAGCACTGGCCTAACACAGGCTGATGATGGTAATGATGATGGTTCTTTAGAATTGAATCAATTATTTTGTTCTATAGGTGCGGACACAGTGGTCTCAGATATAGACGGTATGAGGTACACGACGCTGCTATACGGCTCAGGGCCCGGGCATTCCGAGCCGCGGGCCCTTCCGTTGAACGGAACGATATCCGCCGCCGCAGCCGCTGATGCTGTGCACGCGTCAGCGGTGCCGCGGCAGTGGGCGACGCATGGTGCTGAGGATGTTCCGATCTGGGCTTTAGGTAAGAACTAATAGAAAACTAAGAGAACTAATAAGAAACTATAATTTGTATAGTAAGCATTCAAAAAAATCTTAGAGTTATACCACGTTCGCGTAATGACCAGGAAAGTGTGTCTCTGAAAAACTGATGTCCTGCAAACAAAATAACAATAAAACGATAGCAAATGAAGCCTATTGTATCAAAACATGCGATAGAATTAAGATAATATGTATATAAACATTGAAACATAACATTATATTACGGGTTTATTATTGTTTTCGATGTTTCTTACATTGATATGATAACAATCAACTTTATCTACCCAAATATCATAAACCCTCTCTAATGCGTTCAAAAACCATAGGCAATGACCAGCATTACCAACCAACAGAAATAAACGGAACTGTAATGAACTCATAACCTACTGAAAACCGTAGGTTATAGAGTTTAAATTTGGAATAGGTGTCAAATTCAAGTGAGTGTGCTATACTAGTATCTACATTCTAACTATAAATCGCACGACATTTTGATCTCGAGTGACACAAGAATAGTGACTTTGTTCGTTTGTCTATGATTTAAAAATAAATACAGATATTCGAAACGCCGCCATTTCGAGCTGTCATTTGTTCGTTAGCTTTTTATTTCCAGTTACGAGTAGACAAATTTTCTGATAAGTTGAATAAGTTCTTTATTTCTGTCGAAAATGAGTGATAGTGACTCAGAACAACTGTCAATGTTAACTACCTTACTATAATAAATAATTTGCTTCTGTATGTGTTCAATTTATTTTTTATTGCATTACACTGGTAACAATGCTGGTCATTTCCCTATGGTTCCTGAACCCATCATAGAGCCCTTATGATATTTGGGTAGATAAAGTAGTGTATGCAACTGTACATAATTAGGCATTACAACACTCGTGTGATGCTATTAAGAAACTCGCCTTCAGCTCGTTTCTTAAACCCACACTTGTGTTGTAATGCCCTCCATTATGCACAGTTGCATAAACTACTATTCTGTACCTATCCGGAACAATATTATTATATTCACCAGAGTTAAACAAAAAAAATACTACTACTACATTTTACTAGGGTGTTATTTTTCAGAATTTAATTTCTCCGCAAAGCAAAAAAAAACATCTCAACCAAATTTCTCATAGAATCCGTAAGTGATTTGAATGCTGGCTTCTATTTCGATCAACGAATAAGCATTGCCGCCATGGGCAATGCTGCCAGCATTTTGGGTCCTCTGCCTTAATTTTTAGGAAATTTACATAATTGCTAATACTAGTTGTAATCTGACACTTTTAGTTGCATATTAATTCAATTACCTACGAACAATATCTGTTTTTAGGAACGACATGTATTTAATTATAAAGGTTCTTATAATAAACATGATTAACAAAAAATGTTTTACACAATTTCTTCGAGAACATATTCTCAAAATTGTTCGCGTGAAACCACTGGCATTCACAAGAACCCAAATGTAAATACGACCTCAAATTACAGGTGAAATCATTTCAGAGGCACGCCGTGGAATAAGATGAAACTCTGCGATGTAAAGATTCTAGATAGTGAAAAGTAGCGTTGCGTAAGATGACAATATCTTAAGGAAAATAAGACCGTTTTCTTGTTTGGCACCTGAGGTAGACACGGTAGAAATATTCCTTGGAAATTACAGGAAGGCCACATCCATAAACAAGTTAGAGATTTAACGATGTTCTCGACAAAACCCAACATACGGCTCTATTCATTAGAAAATTAATGCCTTCTTATGCTCCGTGTTAGAATACGGCCTTCCCAAGCAAATTAAGACTAGCTCCATACCCAGTTTACCACAAAACCCATCATCTTGCATGTTTACGGACCTCAAAACGCAAAACCATGTACAACCGTAACAAGTTAAACCTATTGGCCTATCTCTCCTAAAAAGCCTAGCTTTATGTAGCGAGGTTTTACAGACCTCAAAATACGGTGAAACAACGATGTACAAGCTCATAAACTTGCAGGTCCAATGGCCACAACACTCTTCGCTGGCGTTGTGGAACAGAGCTACATACCACACGCAATCGCTTACGCGGCGTGCCTAGCACACCAATCGCGTCGATGTCAGGAGAAGATTAATTTCACACAGCCTGTGGTAAGTTAAATAGGTTAACGGTAACTTAATAAATAGGTTACAGGATGATTGGTAAGATCCTTACACATGGAGGTATAGTATGTATATTAAATACATGTTGTTGCCATGAACACTTGGTGGTATGCAATTGTACAACCGTGACTAGATTTTCTTTTCGTAAAACGAAAGAGTGGCTTAAGGTGGGCCTGGACCTGTTAGTTCCCATACAAACGTACTTTTAGATTCATTTGCTAACTACGACCCCGATTATAATGAAATTGCATACAAAATCGGATAAGCAATAGCGATGTTTGTATCGTTTTAGTTTTTCAAAATACATAATCATAATGCCGGGTACAGACCAACCGAACAAAAGCGAGCGAAGGCTAACGAGTGGGATTCGACGATCGATGACGAACGTTCACTCGCTTTCGCTGTTGTATCCACACCACACGAACACATGTGAAACAGTCGGTGGAGCACAGCCGAAGGCGAACGAAGGCCCTCGCTTGGGCTCGCTTGCTTTCGCCATGACGTCCACACTGGTTCAATCGCGTTCGGTGGTTAGCCTTCGCTCGCTTTTGTTGGCTTGGTCTGTACCCGGCATCATGAGAGCGAAAATTCATTTTTATCCTTTTTTAAGCAATTTTACTTACGCTTTCATTTAGTATTTAGAAAAACTAAAACGATGCAAACATAGCTATTTCTTATCCATTTTATATGCAAAATTTAATCACAATCGGGGACATAGTTTGCAAATGAATCGAAAAGTACGTTTGTGTGGTGACTTAGAGGTTCAGTCCCACCTTAAGAGAAATGAAAGGTCACTTATGTTTTTGTATTTTTGTAAGCATTTTTACTCAACTTTATATGTATCATCCGTGATTTGACTTTAACGTAAAATCAACATATATATGGATGTTTAAATGTAAACGCACGTTTCCAGCGTTACTTAATAAAATAACACAATAATCTAACACCTACTTCGTTATTCACAGGAAAAGGTAGCGACATGCGTATCTCCTGAAGTGAGCAGCGTATCAGCAGCCGACGAAGCTCGAAACGACGGCTCAAGCGTAAGACGTGTCGTCGTAGCATCGAGCGTTATTTCCGACGAGCGAGTCCCACGCTCATCCGCTCCACTGATCGCTCTGCTCATGACCAAAACCGACCTAATCACAAACATTCTGAGCTGTATCGTCATACTGGGCTTACAGAAATACATTTTGTGATTATAAATATTTACGATTAAAACGAAAGTAGCATAAGTTTAAATGTTTTATTTAAGAATCAATTTGAATTAATGAATGTAAATACACAGTTAATAGCGTTAGTGTAAATATTTTATGTGTAAATGTTAATTTAATTAAATGAAGGAATTTTATTTGCTCGTTTTATTTCCAAACCCTTTTCATAGCAACAAATAAAAGCTTTTCTTTTTACCCGGTGGGTGCCACGAAGTATTGAGTGCTAACATGATAAAGGGTATGTTTCTGGATCCCAAAGTTTTGTTAAATACAATATCGACTAGATTTTTTCATTATTTGAGCCAGTTAATACCTTAAAAAATAAAACCGGCCAAGTGCGAGTCGAACTCGCACACGAAGGGTTCCGTACCATTATCTTTAAATACGGCAAAAAAATCACGCTTGTTGTATGGGAGCCCCCTTAAATATTTATTTTATTCTATTTTTTAGTATTTGTTGTTATAGCGGCAACAGAAATACATCACTTGTGAAAATTTCAACTGTCTAACTATCACGGTTCATGAGAGACAGCCTGGTGACAGACGGACAGACGCATTGACGGACAGTGAAGTCTTAGTAATAGGGTCCCGTTTTACCCTTTGGGTACGGAATCCTAATAAAAAAGAATCTGTACATGAATTCCTAGTCGATACATGAAGCACCCTGTACCTTTTAGAGATAACTCGGATCAGGAAAATATATGTACTGGGCTTACAGCCGGTTTTTCACCCGTTTGTTATAATTTGACAATAGTTTAACTTTTTGTTAACCTCTAGCATGTTTACTTGTGTTTGAAGAAACCAAGACTTGGTTCGTAAAACAAATAAACAAAACTTAATCAGGATAAGTGCTATAGGTAGGTATATGCTATATTAGTGCTTTGTAATAGGAGTGTAGTCTCTCTGCGTAAAGCTTGATTTTGTATTTTAAGCAAGACTTGGTTCGTTAAACAAATAAACAAAACTTAATCAGGATAAGTGATATAGGTATATGCTATATTAGTGCTTTGTAATAGGAGTGTAGTGTCTCTGCGTAAAGCTCGATTTTGTATTTTAAGCAAGACTTGGTTCGTAAAACAAATAAACAAAACTTAATCTGGATAAGTGCTATAGGTATATGCTATATTAGTACTTTGTATCGGAGTGTAGTCCTTCTGCGTAAAGCTCGATTTTGTATTTTAAGCAAGACTTGGTTCGTAAAACAAATAAACAAAACTTAATCAAGATAAGTGCTATAGGTATATGCTATATAAGTGCTTTGTAATAGGAGTGTAGTCCCTCTGCGTAAAGCTCGATTTTGTACTTTAAACAAGACTTGGTTCGTAGAGGGACTACACTCCTATACAAAGCACTTATATAGCATATGTAGCACTTATCCTGATTCAGTTTTGTTTATTTGTTTTACGAACCAAGTCTTGGTTTCTCCACACACAAGCAAACGGCCTAAAGCAGGCCCATTTATGTACACAACATAATTAGGCCTGCCTTAGCTGCCTGATATATTGGATCACTTCAAAGGGAAAATACACCGAAGCAAAATTCAGTACTACAATTTATCTGCACAGATACATAACTGTTATCGTAGTTTTATTGCGAAAAACATAGAGGTAGTATAGTACAAGCCAGTTTAAAATATATCCATACTAAGAAATTAAATAAGTTCCCCAAAATTTTCGATTTCGGCAGGACTAGAACCTGCGCCCCACCCTACGGTTACATACGGTTCGAGTCCTGCAAAAATCGAAAAAAATTTGGGAACTTATTTTACTTCTCAGAGATTACCCAGAGTTCGAGGGCTTACGCGCTATAATACAAAAACCTTAGTATCTATACTAATATTTTCGATTTCGGCAGGAATCGAACCGTATGTAACTATATGGTGGGGCGCAGGTTCGAGTTCTGCAAAAATCGAAAAAAAATTGGAAACTTATTTAATTTCTTAGAGATAATCCGAGTGCGACGGCTTACGTGCTATAATACAAAAACCTTAGTATCCATACTAATATTTTCGATTTTGGCAGGACTAGAACCGTATGTAACTGTAGGGTGGGGTGCAGGTCCGAGTTCTGCAAAAATCGAAAAAAAATTGGAAACTTATTTAATTTCTTAGAGATAATCCGAGTGCGACGGCTTACGTGCTATAATACAAAAACCTTAGTATCCATACTAATATTTTCGATTTCGGCAGACTCGAACCGTATGTAACTGCAGGGTGGGGCGCAGGTCCGAGTCCTGCCAAAATCGAATATTTTTGGGAACTTATTTAATTTCTTAGAGATTACCCAGAGTGCGAGGGCTTACGCGCTATAATACAAAAACCTTAGTATCCATACTAATATTTTCGATTTCGGCAGGACTCGAACCGTATGTAACCGTAAGGTGGGGCACAGGTCCGAGTCCGAAAATTTTTGAGAACTTATTTAATTTCTTAGAGATAACCCAGAGTGGGAGGCCTTACAAAATTTAATACAATAATCTTAGTATCCATACTACAACAATCATCAAAACATCACATCCGAACTTTCGCATTTACAGTAAGAGTCTGATTTGAAAGTGACTCTGTCCGTCTGTCCGTTACCTTTTAATGCCTAAACGGCTGAACGTAACTCAATGAAATTTGGTATGGAGGTAGATGGTGTTCCACAGACGTAGGCTACATTCATCCCGCAAAACGCGTGCGAAACGGCGGAAAGAAGCTAGTTTTACTATATTTTTGATCATGATGGAAGCACCGCCATCCCTTATTTTTCTCACAATTGTTCTGGTTGCCTGGAAGAAATCGCTTTAAGCGATAAGGCCACCAAATCCATTGCTATCTTCAATTTGATACAATCTGTTTTTTTTTCATTTAAGGTGATGATTAAAGAATTATCTATCTATCTATCTATGATGGTGTCATTATCTATTTAATAAATAAATAATCCTGGACAATTCACACAGCATTATCTAGCCCTAAGCTAATGGTATTTAAGTATGTTTTTTATAGAGCCACATAAAATCTTTTATCTGATCATCCGCCAAAGTTTCGGAAACATCAGTCTTTATAACAAAAACAAAGCTCAACTCATTTGTAAGCCAAGAAAACGTTGTTATTACACCATTTCGCGTTACGGCCTGAGACATACCAACCGCTTTTAGAGGAAACATTTCTTTACCTTCTCGTAAGTACTTTGCTATTTTATGTTACTTATTTTATTATGCTATTTACCCCTCGGGTCATGAGAGGTTCGGTTATGACAGACGTGGCCTTTTCTTCTGAATAGGCCAAGATCTCACTTCCAGACCATGTATAAGAAAAACATTTTCTGTAAGAGCCAAAGTTTCTAGCATATAGGCACATTTAATTTTTCACATAGCCACGCTGCTGGGTGATTACGCAAAAATCTCCCATTGCCATTGAATGGCTGGTTTGGTACCAGGATAGTACGTTACTAAAAAAAAATAGATAGTACAAGTTTCTGACGGGAACGAGCCGAACGACGAAGAAAATTTTAACGTCATTTATAACCCATGTCAAAGGCAATTGTCATAGTATTCACACTTTGCCTTTTTTTGCTCGATTAATGATGAGTAATATAGGCTATAGAATATACCCGTGCGAAGCCAGGGCGGACCCTAGTGTTATAAAACATAACTAGTATCAAATAAATTAAACCAAAACAGTGCGATTGAGTTTGACAGTTGTGATATTTTGACGTTGACCCCTTCGTCGTCGGTCGGCTCCATTCAGTCAGTTCAACTTCTTCCTTTGGATTTGGTCGGATTATTGATGTGGTATAGCAACATGGTGGTCCTTTCTCAATAGAATTAGTGTCAGTGTCAATATTCAAAAATTGAATTTGGCCTATTAAAATTATTACGGACCGATTGATCGTCCGCAGAATGGTCGCTTGTCAGTCAAGAACTTTTTTGACAGGCCACGGATTGGTCGCTTGCCAGCTGAGAGTTGTATGTACGAGTATCTTTTTTTGTACCATACGATGGAAACCGAAACCGTTTATACCCAGTTTTCCCGGATGGCTATAGTATGGCGATCCATTGAATGGGAGGTCTTAGCGCAATCGCACACCTGGTATAGGGCAATGGGTAGGGCCGTGGGAAAATAAGGCCTCTTATTGTTGATGTTATCTAAAGCGTCACCTGCTTTTGTGGGTATGATGAAGAGCTAACAGCCGGTTTTTCGAAAAACCGGTTATATGGATAGTTTCCTTCAAATTTTTGGTACGTTTATCTAAAGCCTCTTAGTTATTAAAAGACGCAAAGCGCTATTTACCTTTTGATTAAATCTATTGTTATAGGTTCTATTGTTAGTGTGAGCTTAATTTATTGTTAACTAGCTGTTGCCCGCGGCTTCATACGCACTTTCCAAGTAGCCTGTGTCCGTCTCCGGGATACCATTTACCTATCTGCCAAATTTAATTAAGATGCGTTCAACCTTTTAGGCGTGAAAAAATAACAGACAGACAGACACTTCCGAATTTATAATATTATGTACAGTATTCGTATATTATAATTATATTATGTAGTATGGATAAAAATTAAGGGTATGGTATGTAATAGTTACTTAATATTTAAATACGAAGAGATTTATACCATTTGCTTTTTCTCGTGGAAGTAGAAAAACAAGTAACTATGTTAGTAAAACAGATTGTCGTAGGCAAAAGCTAGAAAAAGTTAGGACATAAAAATCATTACTTTGCTCCAAATAGGAAAGTTAAAGGTTTGCAAATGTATGTGACAATGGTAAACAGTTAAAACATATCACGCCTAGAAGACGTAAATACAGTCCACTAATGTTTCGGATACGAACATGTTACGAAACAAACTATAGCACAGCGGAAAAAACAAATAAGCAATAATTCTTCTGTGTTGATCAAGAGAGTATCAATTTCGTCTTGTTTTCTATGTCAAAGCGTGGAATATGGATCTTGTTTAGTAGGTACGTGTATCGTAAAGGCACGTCTAATAAACAATGTTTTGTTATGACTCTGAGTCAAATACATATAGGTATCTTGTAGTTATTGTATTACCTGCCAGAGTCTACCTATCTCTACGGCTTTGTTTATGACGATCACAATGCTCTCAATTATTGTCAATCAAATGCCGAATCAAATGCCCTTAATTATTGTCAATAATCAAATTATTAGAAAGATTATTTTCTTTTTACTGAGGCACGCAAAGTCATGGTTTCTCTACATTTGATAGATGTACGTACTTAATGTTGGTCGAATCAAGGCGAGTGTTTTATCCGACTACCAACGGAGGAGGGTGAATTGAATTTTACACCGATACTAACACTTTAATTGCCACCGACGACGCACATTTTTATACACTCATCATCATCATCAGCCTATAATTAGTCCACTGCTGGACATAGGCCTCCCCTAATGAGCGCCATAGCGCCCTGTCTTCAGCTTGCCGCATCCAGCATCGGCCAGCAGTCTTTCACAAATCGTCATCCCACCTTGTCGGAGGGCGTCCTACACTACTTTTGCCGAGTTGCGGTCTCCACTTAAGAACACGTTGATACACTAGCCAAACTCAAAGTGGGATGTTTGTAAACAAACCACGACAATAAAACTGAAACTCATTTGCTTGGCGTCGAGTTTCTGTCCTAATTGTAAGCAACATTCATTGAAGGAAGGATCTCAAATCGATGAGTAATGTAAATTGTGTATAAACAGACGCGACAACAGAGTAAATTTTAGGTGGTTTGTTAACAAACATTCCAGTTTGTTAACAAACCGCCCATTACATCGAGCTTGGCGGCAGTGAACGCGTTAAAGTGAAAATGATGATGCTACATTTCATACAACATCATTTAGCGTTATTAATGATATGTTAATTTCGTTATAACGCTAAATTAATCCTGGGTTTGTAAACGCAGATATTCATTAAAAAAGCGAAACATCTGGTTAAAGGATTATAAAGTACGTAATATCCGTGAGGTCACAGAGCTTGGTCTATTAAACCGTAAAAAACAAAGTTTACACCGACACCGCCCACGTCACTTTTACTCACTTTATGGCTTTCCAAGCGCTTGGAGTTGAACCTTTGGATTGCAGACTACATACCTTCATACTGAAAATGTTTTGCTGTGGTTTTACAAATATTAAAAAACTGTTTGCATATTTTCTAGTCTGGTATTTAGAGTGCCTAAAGTTTAAGCTGTAGCTTACCGTTTAAATGCGGTTTGAAATATTATATAGGGTGTAACAAACGAACAAAATTAAAAATGAATATCTATCTTTGTATTGTATTACATTATGTATCTTATCTATCTATCAGTTATCTTGTACCCATGACACAAGCTCTGCTTTTATTTTTAGTTTAGGCAGTGAATCGAAGTTGCACTTGGTGGCCACCGAAATCTGTTTTCGATTCTCTACCTAAACTAAATAAACTAGAACTATTACAGACACATTAAAAAAAAGCTAATAATATCACAAACTGTGCGATGGATTTTTGAAATTTCCTTTGTCAAACGGAATAATTAAATAAAGTGGGTGGCGCGCTAGTTTGGGTCGGGTATGCGCCTTAAGCAAGCAGGTACTTATCAAATAAGATATATAAACTCTTTACACCATGTTAAAAAAATAAAAACATCGCCTTAATTATTGGTTAATCCATACAAATATTATTATTTTTAAAGTAACTGACTTATCCATTATCTTTTCACGCCTATACGGCTGAATGGATCTGGATAAAATTTGGCAGGAAAATGGTAAATGGTATCCACGGGGCGGACATAGACTACTAGAAAAACGAAACCTCGGGTAGCAGATGGTAATGTAGGTACGTTGAACAATCTTACTTTGAATCAACGAGTCAATTAAACTACCCTAGTTAGTTGCCAGCGGTCGGATCCCTCAGGGTCACGATGGCAAGTCTTCTACATAATTGAGTTATCTCCCAAACTGGCGAGCTTATTGCCCGGACCCACCATAAAAACCCGGTCACTGGATAGCATTATGATTTTTGGCGTGTTTCTTGCGGGGCTCTATTCTGACATTCTTCAAGGGAATGAACACCAAGCGGACGATTTTTTTATTTTCAAAACATTCAGAAGATGAATGTTTATTATTTAAAGAGGAATCTGCCAATTGAAACAAAATATCTTTTGTTGGTTTTCTTCTAAATTACGATTATTTTCAAGACAAAAAAATTGTTAATTGTTAAGAATGAAGTTACTTTTTTTCTGTAAATTGAATATTGCAGCAGGCAATTTCAACGTACATAGAGTACGCTGATGCTTAACCAGTCCCAAACACCAAATCTATGACACAAGTAACTAAATTGCTGGGCCTAACATGGTGTATGTACCAACTTGTCAAAACAAATGTACATAATGGCAGTTCACAAATGAAATGAAACAAATGAGTTTTTGTTTTATAAAGTAGCAATCAAGCGGATGATGAACTATCCGCTGATTGAACATAGCGGATGTAACTTTATCGAATGACAGTTTTCTTGACGAAGATATATGGTGGGTCCAATGGCACGATCGAAGGGTATTCTATAAGTGATTAACTTGCAGTGGAGCCTTCCTCAGATAATATTACAAAGCCGATATTTCTAGTCCAGTGGAGACATTGTGTAAACTGGGTCGGATGTCGGCAGTAGATAAATTTTAACGGATGTTTATCGTCGGCTTCTACTATCGCGGTTCACTTGCCTTTGGTTTTAAAAGAATGGCTCAGGCAGAACCAGACATGTGCTACGTTGCAATGTTTCTAGCCGACCAATAAGATCAAGTTCATATCGCGTCATTTTCGTCAGATATGAAAATGTCGCGATAATGAAGCGATGCAATTGGTCGTCTGGAAACAGCAACGTAGAACATTGTATTGTATTGTATTTCTTTATTAATCAAAAACTTATACTGTTCTTATTTAAAAGACACCATAAACCAGAGAAGGTTTGTCTAGCGTCTACGGTTACAGTGTTGCCACACATTTGGCATGAAGTTATAGATAAATATTATTAACATAAACAAACTAAATCTAAGTAAGTACATACCATTATTAGAAGCTGAAATAAATATTACCAATAACCACCACTAAAAACTACACATAACATCTTTGGTGGAAAGGCAGCCTTAGGGAGGCATGTACAAAAAACCTAACAGCCCGTAGTTCGAATGCTTCTCATCTCTATCTCTCTCCTAACTAATCAATGATCACATCTATTGTCCATTCCAGTTTGAAAATGATTAGCGGCTAAAAACATTTATAACCCTTTGGCTGGTTATTTTGTTGAGCAGCGGGAGCGGACTCTACCCCGGGTTCCGCTTTTGTTAAGCCACCGCTCGTTGCAAACTGTCGAAAATCCGCCAATGCTCTCAGCTCCCGCTGTTCACCGTAAACGCAGCCTTATGCAAGCGGCCCTATGTAACGATGTACTAGGTTTCATAATGGTTTAACAAAATCTGTTAATTTTACAATTTGTCATTGATTTCAAATTGTGTTTTTTTTTTGGCTATTCAGTATTAATTTACAACACCGTATGTATTGATATGATAAGATTAACAGGGACGTAAATAGCAGAATAATGCGGGATGAACGAAATGATGATGCTACGGGTCCGTAGCACCCCGTAGCTATGGTGCTACGATGCTACGAATGCTACGGTTCTACGATTGCTACGGCGTATCCTACGCCGTAGCAATCGTAGGCGTAGATCACAAACCTCTATTGTATTAGGTTATTAATAGTAAAACAATCACTAAAACCACTGCACATGGACAACGTCACGGGCCACAGCTAGTTATAAAGTTATTAATATTCCGCCCTTTCACTTTACTGAGTTTAAAACATTTGAAAAAAATCTTGAAATACCCGCAAAACTTTAAACTTAATTATGGTAGATTGAACTATAATATTACCAAGTAGCATTTGAGAACAACTACCCACAACGATGAGATTTCCACCCTTACATCCCATTTTCTTTTAATTTAAGATTTTTGTCCCATCATTCCCTCAAATTAAAAGATTACAAGGAAAAAGGTCGAGCCCAGCGTGAAAGTTTTTATTTTTGGTTACCTATTTTTATTTCTTGCTCTGGCTGAAGGAGTCACCTTTAAAAACTTATTTTTACCTACACTAGCTACTGTTTGCGGCTTCGCACGCGTTGTTTCAGGTTATTTCTATCTCATGGAAACTGATTTATGGGATAAAAAGTGCTTTCCATCGTTTCAACTAACTCTGTACCAAAAATCAAGTCGATTGGTTGCTTAGTTAGGGCGTGAAGGAAGGACAAACAAAGAAACACACTTTCGCGTTTATAATATTAGTATAGATATAGATATATATTATAACATTTCCGAATAAGAATCATTCACGAAAGGTCATGCGAAGAGGACTAGACCTGATTATATTTACTTTGCTTCGTTTTTTTTCATCATTTGCTGCTTTCTTTATCTATAAAGGTTAATGCTCCTAGTGAATAATTCGCGGTCAAATGAATAAAGGGTAAATAAAAGGGCCTAACAGTTCTCGTGAATTCGCGGCTGAATGAAACCCACTTTTCAAAGGAAACTTTGATTAAGCAGCAAATCCTTACAAGTTTAACCGTTTTGTGGTCGACCCTGCTAAGATTAAAGAGGTTCTAAGATACTAAATAACTTGAACAGCTGTTGGTTTATTTAAATTGAGTTATTCCGGACTCGTCCCACTGGATTCGGCCCAACGTGGGACGAGTCTGGAAACTCAAATTTTATGATGAAACGTTCCGGATTTGTCCCACCTTTTAAAGGCAGGCAAAAGTACTGTCGACCGCACACTTTTCAATTAAGAAGCTTATATTTTGCCTTTTTGCTTGGTACAGTGAGCTGTTTCTTAGGTAACTCTTTGATAAATTCCTCTAATGATTTTGTTTTTAATAGAAATGTATTTATTCTATGAATAATTATTGATTTATTATTATTAAATAGGACTTCCAACATCAGATCACTAGGCTAGTTAAGTAAGTAAAGAGTAATATAGATAGATAGATAGATAGACAATTCTTTATTACATTTTATTTTTTATTCTTTATTATTAATATGGCTCAGATAACCACGTGTCTCTATAATATAGCACGTCTCAGCGAGCACAATAACTTTTTAGTCTAGAGAAGAGCTGCTGCTTGAAATCTTCATTTTAAAATGTTTTTGTTGCTTGCTGAATTGGGTTCATATTTGACTAAACAGGGGGGTGTAGGTACATAGGCTGTTAGTGCTTATAATGCTTTTTCTAGTAAAATATCTTCTGCCCGTGGCTTAGTAAAAAATAGCCCGTATGTTATTTCAGGTTGTCGATTGCAGCCCATTCCGATCAGTAGTTCAGTAGGATTTTTTAGCCCAATTTTTGAAAGATCGATCATTATAACTTTAATGAAAATTACTTAAACTATATATCTATACCTACACGAGAAGGGGTGGTATTCTTGTTACACAAAGAGATGAAATATATTTAAAAAAAACTGTTTATAGGGAATAAGGAAAGAGTTTATAATCATTTTAATATCCATAACGATATCAAAATATTTTATGGGAAAAGCAATAGGGTATACGCATCGATAAATTTTTCGGTTATATAATGATATTTCATTACCGAAAAAAATTACATCTACATTTTTTTAATAATTAAGGAAAACGAAAAATAAAACTAACTGCTTTTAGTTTCAGGGGATAAAATATCATATTTGTTGTTTGTGTGTCTAATAAATAATTTTCTGTCTTTCAAATAACATATCCCGCTAAAGCTTTATGACAATACAGTGAACGGTGACGTCACGTTTAAGATACGATTTAGAATTGCAATTTGCTAAATCACAGATTTAAAAACAGATTTCCAATATATACCTACGCGAACAGTTTCCTATGGCTGAGATCTGGCTCATATTTATTTGTATAGAATGGAAAGACGCATCGATGAGTATCGAGGGTCACATTACTTTCACGATATGAGGACAGTAAACTTTACAAATTACAATATCAAAATTTCCGTTTGACCTGAAATCGATCAGAAATGAACCTTGAAAAGGGTTGTAAAACAAATTGATTCCGTTTACGCCTACAGACACAACGGATTAGATTCGGTTTAGGTACAGTCAGCTTCATAAACAAATCACGTCAAGTGTATTCAGGTTGTTACATACATAGCCCGCTACAACAGCACGCCTCCGTCTCAAATCATGTTGACCGCACGCTGCATGATTTAATGCAGTCCTTTTTTAGCAGTAATCTCGCTGTCCACGCACACTGGTCAAAACCCGTTTAATAGTAAAACTGGCTTCAAGCGAACGGTCCACACGATTACAGCCCGCAGGCCTCCGCTTAAAGCAAGGCGTCAGCCAACGAATGGCTAGGTTGCAGCAAGCGTGCTTGTTTTGTACTGGTTGCTATTTTATGCTGTCAATGTAAAATGTAAGTACTTGACTAAAGAATACGATTTTAAGCCCATAAGCATAAAGGAAAAACACGCCCATATGGACAGCGTGCTGTCAACATGATTTGAGGTAGAGAGGCGTGCTTGCGGGTGCTATGCGGGAACGGTGTTGAAGTAGTCCGGCCTATGTATGCGTTAACCTGTGGTCAGTTTAAATATGGGTCTATTGATCATTTATTAAAATGGTTTGTGTAGCATGTTCACTAAATTTTGCAAAATTTTCAATTAATTTGGATTTTACCTTTTCGTTAATGGACTACTAAATTATGTAATGAAAGACGTTTAGAGTGGTAAATTTCTGAAAATATTAAATTTATGAACGTGATACACGTACAAACTTCGTATAGATACGTGATACAAACGCTTGTAAGTGCCAACTAGTAACATGGGTACCAACTTTCGTTTATCTTAAATTACAGATTTCTTTATCCAACAGTACAGTTCGAGAAAATCCTTTACAAAATTACTTTTCGATTGAGATAAACGCACATTTACAAAGATTTGGGATGTCGCTCCGCTTTTTAATACGGTTTGTTTGTTTTGTTCGTATAGTTACATTTTCCGTATATTAAAAAAATGTAAGAATGCCGAAGGGTTAAAAGAGAATTTGGTACTTTAAGACGTCTGTGTGGAATTTGTTTTAGTATTATCTAGATTTTACCCGCGGTTTCGCATGCACTGTACCGGGAATAAAAGTATCCAATGTCTGTCCCTGGGATACTGGCTACATCCCTGCCAAATTTCACTATTCAGCCGTTAAGACGTGAAAAAGAAACAGACAGACACAAAGAGGGAGAGTAAGTTTTGAAATTTGAAATAATATGACTGTGATATTTACCACCATACGAGACAATCAAGTGTAGTGAAAATACTAAAAGCACTGTGACATAGACTTATCAGCTCTCAGCTGCTTGTCTATTATTCAATAATAATAATATTAATAATAATATTTGTATGCATTATGACTACGTCATCATCAGCCCGTATACGTCCATGGCTGATCATAGCCCCCCAAACGACGCCACTGACAATAGTTTTCCCCCTTGAGGTTATCTTCAAGGGGGAAAACTATTGTCAGTGGAACTGGAATGTTTTTTTTCCATTCCAGTTTTCCCCCTTGAGGGGGATTTCAAGGGGGAAAACGGGAACTCGTATTTTATTGCAGTTTTCCTCCTCACAGGGGGGATTTCAGGGGGGAAAACTGGAATAACCCTGATTATGTAGGTCCCACTAATTTAGAATCTCGTACAAGACAAGATAATTAATGAAAAAACCATGTCCCTTACAAAACTCTACAAGAAAACTTTACCATAATTTATACACTGCCAATGCTCACTGTACATTTGAAGACAGCAAAAATATAAGCAAATTTTGTAAACATAATCGTTGCAAATTAGTTGCTCAACTTTTCAGTATATTTGCTTTTCACAAACAAAACCAGAGACATCAGGCTAGCTAGTACGTAAACCGCTTTAAGTTTGGGTGTTAGATAAAGTTGAGTAGGGATGGCCTAGAGTTGACGCTGAGGATTATCTGACGCTTTGTTGTGGGCATTACATTAAAGTCCAGTATTTTTCAAAGGAACAGTGCCTGAATGTAATTTTTCTTCTTAGACAGCAGTTAGGAATTTCCTCAGTAAAATACTTAGCATGTCAATCATCATGGTTTTTCAATTATACTTACATAATATTGAAGTTAGTATATTAACTTCCTATTCTGTACCCTTAGTCCGAGTCAATGCAAAAAACATTCGATAAAAGTGAACAAGAACCATTGTTGGTGTACCATGTCTTACACGAAAAATACTAAGAATGGTAGTAGACACAAACGAGGTGTAGCCAAAAATGCGACAAATAGGTACGTCTCATTTTCTTATTCGTGCACTTGCATGCGTGAAAGCACTGAAGTTATGATTACGCACGTCAATTGACACATAGATTCAAAGACAAGATAATTAATGAAAAAACCATGTCCCTTACAAAACTCTACAAGAAAACTTTACCATAATTTATACACTGCCAATGCTCACTGTACATTTGAAGACAGCAAAAATATAAGCAAATTTTGTAAACATAATCGTTGCAAATTAGTTGCTCAACTTTTCAGTATATTTGCTTTTCACAAACAAAACCAGAGACATCAGGCTAGCTAGTACGTAAACCGCTTTAAGTTTGGGTGTTAGATAAAGTTGAGTAGGGATGGCCTAGAGTTGACGCTGAGGATTATCTGACGCTTTGTTGTGGGCATTACATTAAAGTCCAGTATTTTTCAAAGGAACAGTGCCTGAATGTAATTTTTCTTCTTAGACAGCAGTTAGGAATTTCCTCAGTAAAATACTTAGCATGTCAATCATCATGGTTTTTCAATTATACTTACATAATATTGAAGTTAGTATATTAACTTCCTATTCTGTACCCTTAGTCCGAGTCAATGCAAAAAACATTCGATAAAAGTGAACAAGAACCATTGTTGGTGTACCATGTCTTACACGAAAAATACTAAGAATGGTAGTAGACACAAACGAGGTGTAGCCAAAAATGCGACAAATAGGTACGTCTCATTTTCTTATTCGTGCACTTGCATGCGTGAAAGCACTGAAGTTATGATTACGCACGTCAATTGACACATAGATTCGTTTTTGCCTTTGAAATCAAGAGAATTTTTGAGAGAGCAAACACGCTCACTCAAAAATTCTCTTGATTTCACCTGTATAATTAATTGACGTGCTTGGGTAAGACTTGGTACGCTCATAGGACGCAAAGGAAATACCTACTCAGATTCGATGCAAGTACCCAGTAAAATGTTTTTCCGTGTGTTCTTATTTTCTGAAAGCACTAATGGAAGGCATTTCTTTGACCAAGCTATGTTGGTAGTTCTCTATCTATTTACTTTTATAATATCAATGGCGCAATCGTGACTGCCGCTGCAACAAATCACTCGAAATCATTCGAAAACTATCATCGAGTTTGTAAGAAACGATTAGATCGTTGTCATAGGTTTTTATACGAAAAGTAGATCCTCTCGATCTAGAAGGGGCGCTACAAGGTGCTAAATGTCTAGCAAAGACTCGAAATTGATGGAAGTATTCGAAAGATAATGCGTACAACCAGTAGGTACTAAACACTCTGATGTATTTATTTAAATTCTAAACCATCCGTCCGAGAACTGAGTTAGGTTCGAAACTAAATCAAACCGACAAGTTATAAACCAAAATAACAAGAAATAAACGTTAAAAGCTTTTTCTTCCATGCCAATTGCAATTCCATGCCGTTAAATTTACGTCGATGGAGATACAAAACAGAGAGAGACAAAACTTATCTAGGAATCTGAAATACAAATACAAAGAAAATGCTTGATTCTAATGAATATACGGACCATCTCTAGTAAAGTTACGGAAGCCACTTGCCACTCGTTACTCGCTTCTGCACATCTGCGTCCTATCTTACGACCCTGGCTAGCGCCACATCATATTGAAATATTAGCACTCACTAACAAACACATTAACAGGCCCAAAAAGGGTTAGGTAACGCCAAGTTTAAATTAGTTTAGACAGGTGGCTGTTTTGTCGAAAAGTTTTTGTATTGGGGTGATAATATAAACTTTGTTAGGTAGCGAACATAAATATTCGGTATTTTCTGCTGAACGTGATGATGATGTTTCTGATGATTGATTAAATATTGGTCAAATGTCTCTGGTAAATGGAAAATTATTGTAAATGATGATGATGACTATTATTATTTGTTAATGTTGGCTTGGGAGACGAGATGTTGGAGTGCCCCTAACACCCCACCACTGAATATTTTAAAGTTGTTTTAGGTGTCAAATTGATGAATGCACTTGCCAGAGTCACTCTAGATGGCTCTGTTTTGACACTTTATTGGTAAGACATCCGTAGAGATCCAGCATTGCTAAGTTTAAAATAAAATATCTGTGGACTACGTTATAACTCCATCTTACAGAAAGGTGTGCTTGGTAATTAAATCTTGCTTTTAAAAATAGTATTGAATACGACATGAGCAACAGTCAATGAATACCAAAGATCTACAACTGTCAACAATACCGGAGTTCAAAATATCGGAGAACGGTATTTAGAAAGATCAGGAAACCGCACAACGAAATACCGAAAGTACATCAGGTCGCCAAACGGAACACCAAAAGCACATAACTTATCGTAGCAGCCTACTTTTAGATGACAACAACAGATGTCGATTGTAGAGTTTGCTTACCAACCTAACATATTTATACTGATCGTAAAGAAAATCCACTTGAACCAATACTAAACATCACCAACATTCAACAAAAGCTTCACCTAGTAATTGACGACCTCTGTGGCGCGGTGGGCAAAGGTCCGCCTGCGACTCGGGGTTTATCCGGTTCGATTACCGCCTTAGGACAAATATTTGTACGATCTGCAGGTATTTGTTCCGGGTGTTCTGGTCGTTTTCTATATTAAATCATATTATAATCTATCTGTGTAATGTACTGTATTATGTATTTAACAGTTATCTAGTACCCATAACGCAAGCTCTACTCTGAATAATGCTGTGTGAATTGTACAGCATTATTTATATATTTATATATATCCTTGTTGTAGCACGTACCTACGCAATAAAGTTATTTTTTATAACTTGAAATATGATAAAAATATCCAAGGGTTTCCGGTTCCCTTTCCGGTCGCTCAGAGGAAGCCATGTACGAGCCCTTCACATGTTTTATGAAATAATCTTACCCGTTTGACCATCCCAAATTGCGGAGATAATATCATTCTTTTGTTTTTATTACAACAAAATTATTAAAGGAGTAGGGCTTATTATTGTTGTTTATTTTATCGTAAAAGTAAACGCATTGCGTCATGTAGCTTCCACTGCCACTGTATAAACAAATTGCAGCAGTATAGAGTTATCTTGGCAAAGAAATGGAAATAGTGTTTTGTTTGGAGAAGTTAGCATTTAATTCAACTTCGCGGATTCTGGTAAAACATGATAGAGACCTGTTAAATATTTATCATGGCTCTGGGGTAAACGTGTTCTTGAGTGGAGACCGTGACTCGGCAAACTTAGTGTAGGACGCCCTCTGACCAGGTGGGATGACGATTTGCGAAAGACTGCTGGCAGATGCCGGATGCGGCAAGCTGAAGACGGGGCGCTATGGCGCTCATTAGGGGAGGCCTATGTCATATATGCTGATGATGATGATGAAATATTTATCATTATAGATCTCGGGTTTGGATGAGTAATAACTTAGTCAATAGATAATAAACTTTTGAAACGTTTTTACATCTTTTTTTCTCAGGATTATTTCACCTTAAATGTTATTTTTACTGGACTGTAATTGTTGGCATGTCGATTTCTGGGAACAACATTGGCGCTGATAACATGAAAAATATTTTTTTTGCGACAATACCGAAGGTAATTGTGGGGGTCCTAGCTCCTACTGGGTCCTTAGCAGGGTTCTCCTCCGCGTTCCGGGGGTCCTAGCTCCTACTGGGTCCTAGTAGGGTTCTCCTCCACGTTCCTTGAGTGAAACAATTAATGGACTGTATTAATTAGTTTTATTTACTTATAAGATTAGCTGACTACTGTTACTACTGTGTGTGTCGCAGCACACGTTTGTGTTCGCCTACCTATGCCCAGGCTATACCGTGCAGAGGACGGCACTTTCTGCGCTATGTCGTAGCGTAATTTTCACTATGCCTTACGAGGTTTTATTGTTATAATTCTTTACATATTAACTTATTTACAACTGTTCAATCTTTAAAGTATAGTTAGTTTCTCAAGCTTTCTAATGAGACCTAAATCTTATACCTAGACCTCGTATCTATGGAGATATTTGCATAAATCTACCAAACTTTTCTGTATTATGAATTTACATTGACAATATATCTCTTCTAAATTACGTGCGAAAGCTATTCTAAACGACGGGGATACAAATTATTCCCTCTCGAAAGGGCTACAAAGAGGGCAACTTGATCTTGAGCTTCAACTCCCGGCTCCGTCCGTCACAGTCTCCCCCCGGCGTAGATCTTCGCAGCCTTCTTCCCTCGGTAGGACGATGAGCCTTCTCACCGGTCGCCTGAAGATTCCTCCCTTTGTTCGCACCTCCGCACTTCGCACCACCCCGTCCGGACCCGGATACACGCGCTCGATTTGACCTCGGGGCCAGACATTCCGTGGTAGCGTTCCGTCCGCTATTATCACGACGTCACCCGGTTTGACATTATTTGGTTTACGCCTGACGTCACCGCGCGGCGCCAGGGTTGGCAGGTATTCTCTAATCCATCGCGCCCAAAACATGTTAGCCAGAGCTTGTGCGGCCCGCCAAGTTCGTCTGTCGGCTTTATCGCATTCTCCCACGTAGGGCAGTCCCACTGAAGTTCCCAGCAGGAAATGATTTGGCGTTAGAGCCTCTTGGTCATCTGCTTCCACCGGTACGTGAGTTAGTGGTCTCGAATTGACGGTATGCTCAATCTCTGTCATCAAGGTGGCAAGCACTTCCTCTTTCGGCGCTCGTTCGGTAAGAGTCACAGCGAGAGCGCTTTTTACAGATTTGACCATTCTTTCCCATGCTCCTCCTTGGTTAGGCGCTCCAGGATCGATATATCTCCACTCGATACGCTTCGTGAGTGCGTAATCCTTGAGGGCAGGAAGCCATTCCGCGAAAGCCCTGTTTAGCTCTGTATCAGCTCCACGGAAGTTCGTTCCATTGTCGGACGCCATTAGGCAAGGCGTTCCTCGACGTGCTCCCATTCGTCTTATAGCCATGATAGCCGAGCCCACATCTAGACTAGCGATTAGCTCCACGTGTATTGCCCTAGTCGCTAGACACGTAAACAACATTCCCCATCTCTTTTCTCGTCGCCTGCCAATCGTCACCCACATTGGGCCGAAACAGTCGACTCCGCAGCGTGAAAATGGTCGCGTGTGTGCGTTCAAACGTATCTGGGGTAGGTCACCCTTTACCGGTTTCCCTGGATTGGATCTCCTTATTTTACACCATGAACATTGATGCAGCGCTGCTCGTACATTTGGCCGGAGACGCAGAATCCAATACCGCTGGCGGAGATTATTTACGACCTGCTCTCTCCCCACATGGCCGTTCGCCGAATGCTCTTGCCGGATTATTAGACGTGTGATAGGGTGATTCCCATCTAGGATCGGTGGTCGTTTCAACTCATCGGGCACTGTTGCAGCGTTAATTCTTCCGCTCAAACGGATTATTTTATCCTCGCTGTAAACGGGATCGAGCTTGTGGAGACGGCTCGTACGATCAACGTTCTGTCCTTTCGATAGTCGCTCTAGTTCCTCGGCGAGACTCTCGTTCTGGGACTGCTGGATCAGCAAACACTCGGCTTTTCGTACATGCTCCAATCCTAGCCCTCGTGCACGTTTCCTGCATATGTCGATGAATGCGAAGACATATGCTACTGTTCTGACTAGACGTTCGTAGGAGGAGAAACGGGACACGTCTACTAGCGTCGACTTCTCTCTGGCGTGCGTCACCACAACTTCCTCTTCTGAGGTCTCAGAAGCATGCGGGACGGGCCAGCAGTCTTCACTCTCATGTAGGAATTGGGGTCCAGTGAACCATCGGTTATCCCGTTTCAGCTCCGTATTGCCAGCGCGCGTCGCGTCGTCTGCTACGTTTAGAGCCGTCGGTATCCATCGCCATTGGTCTGGTCGGGTTAGTTCGGCAATCTCTCCCAGTCGATGTGCGACGAACGGTGTGTAGCGGACCGCGTCGTTCCTGATCCAGTGCAGTACAGTTTTAGAATCGCTCCAAAATATTACTTCGGTATCCCACTGGTGACAGCGAACGATGTCAGCCGCTAGTCGCGCTCCAATCAAACTGGCTTGTAGCTCCATCCGTGGTATGCTCTGCGCTCTCAACGGCGCTACCTTTGCTTTTCCAGCGACTATAGAAACGTTAACACCTTCCTGGTTCAACACGCGCCAGTACGCGACGGCTGCGTACGCCTGCTCACTTGCGTCACAGAAAACGTGAAGCTGACGCTGTGTTACATTACTTCTTTCATCGTAGCATCGCGGTAATCTTAACTCGGCGATGTGTTTCAGATCCGATTGCCATTCGTCGAAGGTTAAAGCTTCTTCTGGTGGTAACGGATCGTCCCAGCCCACTTTCTTCTTCCACAGTTCTTGAAGCATGATCTTGGCAGTTACTGTGTATGGGCTCAGCAAGCCCAGCGGGTCGAACAAAGACATCACTGCCCCTAAGGCTTCACGCTTCGTCGGCGATCTGTGACCGTTTTTCACCTCCATGGGTACTCTGTTCATAGCAGTGTTGAATCCCAGTTCATCTGAGGTAGGTATCCACAGAATTCCCAATGCTCTCTCGTACAGGTGGGTGTTAGCGGCCAGCTCTTTCGGTGCACGTGCGCGGTTTTCATCGGGTATCTCTCTGAGTAGATGTTCTTTGTTACTATTCCAGCCTGCCAGCTCAAAGCCTGCTTTACTGTGCACTTCTTGTACCTCTGACATTGTTCGCGTGGCTATTTCTTCATCATCGAAACTTTGCACCCAGTCATCCATGTAATGGCTGCCGGTAATAGCGTAGTACGCGAGCGGATGTGATTCCTTGAAGTCCGCTGCGTTTCGATCTCTCACGCTATGTGCCAGGAAGGGTGAACTCCGTGCTCCAAAGATCATAGACGTCATTACATATTTCTGCGGCGGAGTGGAGCGATCATCGCCTCGCCATAGGAAATGTTGAGCTGCTCGATCTTCCGGCCTTATCTTGATTCGAAGAAACATCTCACGTATGTCAGCTGTGATAGCGACTGGCTTCATTCTGAAGCGAAACAGTATGCTGTGGAGCGACTGTAGTAAGTCCGGTCCATCCAAAAGCGCGTCGTTGAGACAAGTTCCGTTCGCACGCGCGGCCGCGTCAAATACCATTCGAACTTTTCCTGGTTTGTTGGGATTCGTGACAGCAAAGTGCGGTAGGTACCATAACCTTTCCTTCTGCGGGTGGTCCTCATCACTCTTGGCCGCATACCCTTTTTCAAATAGCTTTGTCACTTGCGCTGTGTATGCACTCTTGAACTCTGGCGATTTATCCATCTTGCGTTCTATGCCATGTAACCTGCGTACGGCCATATCGTAGCTCGGCGGCATAGTTTGCTCATCGGTGGCCCAAGGTAATCCTACCTCAAAACAATTTTCCTTTCGTTCGGCAGTTCTCTCGAATATTTCCTTAGCACGCTCCTCCATCGGGTTGGGTTTCCTTTTTGATGAAACTCCGAGGGCGTCTATGTCGAAATGTGCTTTCACGAGTTCGTTTAGCTCGTCATCTCTGTTGGGAATACCTTGAGGTGTGCGCACGTGACATATAATTTCGGTATCATCCTTTTCTATCGTTCTTAGAGGGGCGTTTCCATGGATTATCCAACCCAACTCTGTAAGCGAAGCAGCTGGTTGGTTTCGTTTGCCTGTCAGCAGCTTTCGTGTAACGATAAGATGCCAATTGTCGGCGCCGATAAGTACGCGTGGTCTCGCGTTCGAGTAGCAGACGGTTTCTGATTTAAGCTCCCTTAAATGTGGTAGTTGAAGGAGCTCCGTTCCGACCGAATGACTTCCCAGGGTCAGATTCTTCACTGTCCTGGCTTTTATCTGCTGAAAGTTTTCCTGCCTCTGCCCTCGCACTCCAATGGTCACAGACTGGCTCGTGGGTTCCCGCTGACTTGATGTGGCTCCTACGATATTCAGTGCTCTCACTGGTCCTCTCGTTCCCAGTAGTGAGGCGATCTCCTCATCGACCAGTGTTATCGTCGATCCTTCGTCAAGTAAAGCGTGAGTGTTCAGTTCTCTCCCGCTTCGGCCTCTGATCGTGATTGGACAGACCTTCAGCAATATTCTTAACGCTTCCTCAGGTACTCTCGCTGATGCTGTTAACGCCGACTCTTCGTTCTGAGCCGTCTGTGCCTCCTTTTGGCGCTCTGGCGAGTGCAGCAACGCATGATGCGCCTGGGTGCATTCATCGATTCCGCATTTCTTGCTTTTGCAGCGAAAACGTCTATGTTTACTATTTAGACAACGAAAACAGACTCGTGCCTCTCGAGCCCATAGCCATCGTTCGTCTATGGTTAGGGCTGCCAGCTTCCGGCATTGTGGCGTTCGGTGCTCACCGCCGCAGCAGAGGCATTCATCTTTCTTAGCCTTTGCATTGTCCTTTTCTTCGGTTGTGGCTAGAACGGTTCCGCGGTTTCGTTCATTCGCACGGTTCCGTTCTTCAGTGCGTTTTGCACTTCCCTCGTTCTGCCGCGAGCTATTTCCGCGAGCTGCTGCGGCAGAGTATGCATGGCGTACGGCGCGATCTGCCTCCCTCATGAGGAACTTGGATAGCGTCAGGATTTCCGCTTCTCTCAGATCTCCGTATTCCTCAGCATAGTCGCACCATCTTGCCTTCATATGTGGTGTCAGTTTCTCTGTAACTTGACGTGCCAACATGGGGTTTTGTAGGTATCCTCGTTCATCCAGACTCGCGATTACCGTAACTATGTTTTGAAGCTTGATTGCAAAACCATTCAGTTCCGTTACGGTCGTTCCCAAACGTGGCATTCTTCTGATGTCTTCAATTGCTTCGTCTATTATCATCTCTGGACGTCCATAAAACTGTTCTAGGGTGTTCATGATTACAGCTGGATCCGTTGCCGTGAACAAAAGTGCCGATACCGTAGTTCGTGCTTCGCCACGCAGACATGCTCTAAGTCTGGCTAAATTCTCTGCCGGTGAGAGCTTGAAAAGCTTCGTAGAATCTCGCATTGCTGCTCTAAACGGTAGCCATTCTTTGGCTCCACCGTTAAAGATAGGTAGCTCTTGCATCTGTCTTGTCGGTGGTCTACTTGAAGCCATTTTTTCCAGCGCGTTCGTCAATCTATCGAATGCATTCTCATCTCTATATTGTTCCGGTAAAGGGAGTCCCTGACGTCTTGACTTAGGTGCAGTTTGGTTTACTGCGGGCCGTGGTGGGGCAGCTCGTTCCTCTGAAGTCGAGCGGATTCTGGTGCCCCCGTCCGTTTCTATTGGATCGTTGTAATCTCTCTGCTCCCCCCGTAAATGATGCTGTTGAAGCCATTTGTTGACGTGCCGTTCTGCAGTACCATCTTCATCTCTGTTTGCGCTAGCTGCATCAGTTTCTTCACGTATCCCAGCGACTTCGGCGGCTAATCTTTTCTTGATAAGAGTTTCTTGAATCCGAAGTTCTCTTCGCCGTATCTCTGCAAGTCGTTCTTCTGCTTCAAGTTCAGCTTGTCGGATACGCAGCGTGATGCTAGTGTTTGATCGCTGCGAGCGTACCGAAGGAGCACGACTATTTGGCTGTCGTCGCGGTTCCGTCGTGCTTTGTTCGGCCACGTCATGCTCACGCTCAGTGCGGTTACATGTGGTAACGTTCGCGGCGCGGTTGGTAGACGTAGCAGCAACAGCAATCTGCGCTTCAGGTGCGGATGATCTTCGTTCGGACAATCTTCGCGAGTCCAAGTTCGGCGCGGGGTGTGCGTCGGGGTGCGTATTGTCCGATGGTGACGCGGGGTAGTCTTCGTATACCCTCAGTGCGCTCTTCGCCCTCGTGACTGGTGGGCTTCTTGCGGTCTTCATCTTCAGCGCTTGAACGCGCCCCTAACGGTCCCTAACGGTCCCTAACGGTCCCTATCAGTCCGTCAGGAGGTGTCCGCCCAAAGGCCGACGTTTGCTCCTTCAGGGATGGATACGTTGGGATAGGAGGGGGGGTTCCACCCAGCAGAGGGGAACACGTAAACACGGGATGCTCGCGAATCGGCTGGAATGTCCGACTCCCTTGGGCGTGTGCCTACAGTCCGGCGGCCCGTATTACGTGTCCCTTACCGGCGAGGAGTGCACTTCAGCCCGCGCGGTCCTTGCGCTCTTGATGGACTGGTGGTGCCGCACAAACACCACACCGCCCGAAAGCGTTTACCCGTTGGCTACTTCGTTATAACACCGCAAGGTTTCCGTAAGCCAACGGGCCGCGATAACGCGTATTTTCGGACGTAGCACCGTTCGGTGATCTTCAGGCACCCCGTGCCCCTGGCGCTGGTCTTGACAACGATGCACGCTGCCCCGTTCGGGGTTTTTCAGGCACCCAGTGCCCCGACGCTGTGGCACGCTGCCCCGTTCGGGGTTCTTCAGGCACCCCGTGCCCCTGGCGCTGGTCTTGACAACGATGCACGCTGCCCCGTTCGGGGTTCTTCGAGCGCCCCGTGCGCCCCGACGAAGCGATATACGTGGCTGTCGGTCTTGCTTCAGGTACTCCCGTTACCTCGGCCGCACAGAGGACTGGTGCGAACCAAGGGGGAAACTGGGTCACGTGACCACCCTTATAATCGGGGGTCGGTCACGATAGTCGAAACCCAGGTACCGCTCTTCAGGTACTCCCGTACTAAACGGCCACGCCCAGTAGTCAGCTGTGCCGTAGTGGGAAACCGCCAGGCTACACTACGCCGAGACTGCTCAAGTGGTTGCTGAGGCAGATCTCGGGAGCTGCCGCGGGTACCGCTCTTCTTATCCTTGGTGGTGGCTTCTGATCCGGCTCGAAGGACCAACTTTTGTGGGGGTCCTAGCTCCTACTGGGTCCTTAGCAGGGTTCTCCTCCGCGTTCCGGGGGTCCTAGCTCCTACTGGGTCCTAGTAGGGTTCTCCTCCACGTTCCTTGAGTGAAACAATTAATGGACTGTATTACTTAGTTTTATTTACTTATAAGATTAGCTGACTACTGTTACTACTGTGTGTGTCGCAGCACACGTTTGTGTTCGCCTACCTATGCCCAGGCTATACCGTGCAGAGGACGGCACTTTCTGCGCTATGTCGTAGCGTAATTTTCACTATGCCTTACGAGGTTTTATTGTTATAATTCTTTACATATTAACTTATTTACAACTGTTCAATCTTTAAAGTATAGTTAGTTTCTCAAGCTTTCTAATGAGACCTAAATCTTATACCTAGACCTCGTATCTATGGAGATATTTGCATAAATCTACCAAACTTTTCTGTATTATGAATTTACATTGACAATATATCTCTTCTAAATTACGTGCGAAAGCTATTCTAAACGACGGGGATACAAATTATTCCCTCTCGAAAGGGCTACAAAGAGGGCAACTTGATCTTGAGCTTCAACTCCCGGCTCCGTCCGTCACAGTAATCACATAATTAAAAAAAAGCCTCAATCACATCAATGAGCCCGAATAATTTCGAGGGCTCTTTGGGTAAACCTCTTGATTTTCGCATCATCAGGGAGTTCAAATTAAATAATTTTCCGAGCCAACCTTCAGCCCGGCTGTGTTCATTCGCAATCTGTTCAAACATCGCCCGAGAGGGGAATAGAATGGTGATTATCCTTAGTATTTATTTTCACTGGCCTTAATATAATTCAGATTGTACTTGAAGTTCAAGCTTCCATTGTTGGTCGCATTGTTAGTGAGCTGGTTGGGCACACGAGCAAATTGGATATGCCAGGATTATGAATTCTAGAAATGTCACGAACATCTTGTACCTTGAAATTGGACGACTTATTGGATTTTTCCTAGATATATTTAGATAGACTTTTGTTTTTTACGAATTACATGGAACGAAAATAACAATTTTATTTGTTATTCTCAATGTTTTGTGTAAATACACACAAAAATGTTCAGATAACTAATGTTTGCTCCTGAAAAAATGTAATTGAAACGCAAGGCAAGCGAACCATTATTATTTGAGTAAGTAGTACCTAAATAAATATAAAATAAAATAAATAAATAAGGCTTGGAAAATTCACACAGCATTATCTAGCCCCAAGCTAAGCAAGCTAAGCAGAGCTTGTGTTATAGGTAAGTACTAGATAACTGATAAGCATAAATATAATATACATGGATAGATATTTTTTATTATACATAGAAAACGACCAGAACACCCGGAACAAATGTCTGCAGATCGTACACACATTTGTCCCGAGGCGGGAATCGAACCCACAACCTCCTGCATCGCAAGCAGACACAGAGGTCGTCAAAATTATAATTTAACTTAATACGTGTAAATTCATAACAATAAACGGTATAATAAAGAAAAAGTTTCTTTCCTACTTTGCGTGATCGCAAAAAAGGTCATACTGGATTATTCTCGTGTGCCAAAATAAAGTTAAAAAATTAAATTCCGAGCCCAACGTGTATGCTAATATCAAAGCTGCAGCGATCACGAACTACCATTATTCATTCAGAAACACATTGCCAACGGATGGCCGGAATGGTTGCACGCTTCCGAAAGAGATGCTTCCGAATTCCGATCTGCGGTTTAAAGTTTATCACATCATATTGAACGTTCGAGTTTAAGGTGTGGGGTATAAGCCAAGTTTTTAACAGTCCTAGGAATAAGAGTTCAATTCTTAAACGGAATTACCTAAATTGGAGAGTAAAACAAGATAGCCACACTTTAATAAAACGTAGCTGGATCTGTCTATGCATTTCAAAGAAGACCTATTGGCCTATTTAAATGTTAGAAGAAGCGGCGATACCGTTCTTCGGTAGTTTGATTTCCAGTATTCCGTAGTCGATTTTTTTATTTTAATATCCTCAAAATCCATATAAAATAAAACAAAATACCCGACGGGACTATTATGAGAGCTTGATCATTAGTAACACTCTAGTTTGACCGCCCGACAGCGCAAGGAGATTTCAATTTACTTATTTGAACTTTGTAAAGCTCCTTCTCTAACATATCTAGTTTATTGAAAATGTGACCTTTGAATTGTACAAAAAGGTAGACTTTGCACCCTCGTCACGGAATCTTGAGAAACATTCGCTTGCAGATTGAGATAAGTTAAATTATCTAAAGATCGATCTTTAGTATGCGGGCTTCGCTATCTTCAGAACTACGTTAGCGTGTTCTGGTGATTGCTAGTACATACTTATACATATCCACGCAAGGACAGAATGGGACAGAACCATTCGAACTGAAATTAAATCAGTCAGACATTTACATTAAGAGTTTTCCGTTTCACTTTGACAACGCGTGAAATGTATTAGAAATGAGACGTAAAATATTTACTTTGACAAGGTTCTATCCTAGACTCCCATACGGATACTCGCAATAAATCCTGTCTTTTAACTTGTACCAGAGTGGGTACTTTAAATTTGCAGACTTACTCTCACACTAAGAATATGTATACAATAGTTACGTAGGTATCTACATTTTAACTTCTCGTACGGAATTTTCAGCTTAACAAGTAAACGTGACTTCTGTCAAAGTAATAAGTGTCGCCTCGAGAATTTTCTCACTAACGTGAGCTTGACTTTTCATGGTTTTCATTATTTTAGCGCGAATAAATGGGTTAATTCTGGTATCCCCTTTGCGACCTCACTCGAAAGAATCATTGTTATTCCAGCCGGCAAAGGTTTCCAAAGTGCTACATAATACTTGCTAGATTTACCTACCTACCTTCGTTTCTATTTAAATTTGGCTAGAAGTAATTTCGGTTGCTATAAAATGAAGCAGTAGGAACGCACACTATCCACTACGCAAGAGAGCCGACGGAATATAAAATTTTACAATTCATTTAAATTGAAATTTATTTACTGATACTTTTTGCTATTCTCTAGGGTCTTTTGCAGTAGAAGCGTACTGTACATTGCCACACACATTCAAGTTATTTATAAAACGTTATTTGTTTAACATGAGAGCATAGTTGTTTTTTGTGAACGTTAGCGAAGCAGTCTTAGAAGTAATGAGCGTCTCTACGCTCGAACGTTCAATATGATGTGATAAACTTTAAACCGCAGATCGGAATTCGGAAGCATCTCTTTCGGAAGCGTGCAACCATTCCGGCCATCCGTTGGCAATGTGTTTCTGAATTAATAATTTTGTAGTTCGTGATTGCTACTAGAAGTAGTTTCGGTAGCTATAAAATGAAGCAGTAGGAATGCTCATTATCCACTACGTGAGAGAGCCGACGGAATATAAAATTTTAGAACTCATTTTTGTTGGATTTTGTTTACTGATACTTTTTGCAATTGTCTAGAGCTTTTTGTTGTAGAAGCGTTTACATTGGCAATAGTACACATTCAAATTATTTATAAAACGTTATTTGTTAAACGTGCCGATGTTAAATCCCGAGCTAGCGAAGCAGTCTAGAAGGAACGAGCGTAGTGGCTCACTACTGAGGTAAAGAGATTCGTAGGTAAAGAGAGAGAAAATATCTTGCTCACTGTTTTTGAGCAGTCACCGTTTCTGAGCAAGAATGGTGAAAATAATAATTTATCTCTGATGTTATCAACCACAAATCGTTTCACCGGGAGCAAAAGACAGAGGCGTTTAATCACAGTGTCCTATTTACAGAGCCAGCTGCTCGTAGTGTGCATTGTGTACGACAAAAGCAGCTAATGCCATTGTTTTAGGCAAGTGGCTCGTGAGCGTATAATTAAAATGAACCGCACGATTAATAATTTCATTGTATTTATTATTATATCAATATCATCCATCTGCAATGAGTAAGTGAAATTGTTTGTAAGTGCATCGAGAATGTAGGTTTTCATAGTGTGTTTAATAAAAAAAAATATTAGGAAATTTATGGACGGAAAATTTTAAGGTAATTTGATTCTTCTGTGTAATTTGATAACTATTTCGAACAGATTTGTAAAAAATTGTGTAATTTTATAACTATTTCAAACAGATTTGTTTACAACAATAAGACACATTCAATGTGATGTTTTGAATATATTTTGCAAAAACTAAAACGATACAAACATAGCATTTGTTATCCGATTATGTACACAAAATTTCATTAAAATCGGGGACATGGTTTCAAAATTAATCGAATAGTATGTTGGTATGGGAGCTTAGAGGTTCGGGCCCACCTTAAACATTTTTAGATACTTCTTGTCGTTTTCTATTCCGTCAAAAGAATTCAATCGTCGATCAATAGCATCGATCAACTTACGGTGGAATGCATTAGTCGTAGGCAATGTTCCCAGCAGTTAGCAACACCGCAGCATAGATCTGCAGCCTTTCGTGGTAGCTTCCGATACGCGGCTTCCAAGTGTTGGAATAATATACCACCGCCGATCAGAAACCTTAAAAATAAATTTAATTTTAGGAAAAAGCTTAAAGCTTTTTTAGTTGAAGAACAGAGAAAATTTGGCAACGTAAACATCAATATCTCGATTATATAGATGGTAACACTCTATATAATCGAACACACAAACTGCATTGGTATTCTACTCGTACATTGGATTTCTTTTTATTTAAATTTGCAAGAAGGTTTACCTTATGTAGGTAGTATGCATTCACACAACAGAGAACATCCCTTTATTTTTTATTTTATTTTTTTACCTATTTTTGTTTTTGATGCATATCGGGAAGCATCATTCAATACTTTATTATTATACATATACAAGTTCACAGCACTACGGCAAATCCTCGCTGTCTCACCTACTATTATCGCACCTACTATTCCATCCGCTATCTTATTTATATTACCTGTTCACACTACAATACATTACATATATACCTGCTAGTAATTTTAACCCGTATAATATATATTTTTTTGCTTAATATCTATCATGTATTAAATTTTTATTTTATGTTCTTTCGTCACCGAATCGCTGTCCGTTACCTACGTCAATCAGCTTTAAGGTTTTTGGCTGAAAAACAGCGCTGAGCAGAAACTGTTCAGCACACGCTGAGCCAACCCCTTTTTCGGCGCAGGGTCATGGAGGCAGAGTCACCTTATTCTTACTACCACCCTTTTGTGTCACCTTACCTCCATGTTAAATTTGTTCTTGTGTTCCGCTTTATTTTATATTTGTGTGTACCTGTGTCCAAATAAATGTTTTTCTATTCTATTCTATTCTATTCTATAGTCGACGTTGATCGATAGTTTGTACTACACCTCGCATCAATCGACGATCGATCGATGGGTTAGTCGATCGATTGGTGAGGTAGCTTTGGTTGATCGACGGATCGGCCATCGATCGATTTAGTGTAGGCTAGCCACATAGGACCAAAAAAACAACACTGCGACAGTCCATTAAACCAGAAGAAGTGCCTTTCAAGCACTGTTCATATTTGGCTTGGAAATCTTGTAATATGCAGCAATCCGCGTGCCGCTAAAAAAGTGAACCGGTTTGAAAGCCGGGCTTTCATAAAGTGCAAGTTAGTGGGAGTCATAAAAAGTGGATCGTTATCGACATTCGCGCGGTGGTGTTGACTGCACCATATGTTCCCTGGATGAGGTTTGATAAGCGAGATGAGCGGATAGCGGGCTTAATTTAAGGTGAATTGATTCTCATGGCGCGTGAGATTAAAGTTTTTCGCCGATTTTATGTTTTTCTATCTTCTTGAAATAATACAACTAGCGGAAAAATCTGTAGTCTGTATTATATATCTATACCAAATTTTTATTTACAGCTGTATTTAAAGGAGCCATGTCATGTTATATTTATAAACATGTAGGTACTTACTTACCATTCAAACCGAACCACAGCAGTGCTTTGGATGTAGGTAAAAATGCCATGAAAATAAAAAAAAATGAACCCGATCGTTTACCGCACCTCTCGTGACTTTGGCAGAACCTTGTATTTTGGGTTCGAGAGGCGTAATATCTTTCAAATGGATTTTTAACGAAACGAGGACAAAAGATTTAACGAAAACACAATTTTAACTGGGAGGTAGTCTAATTAGTATTCGTAGTTAAAATCGAATTTATCAGGAAAAGCCACAAAGTAATTTTATTTGAATTCACATTTATTTTGACACATTCTGTTTTTCATATCCATGGTATTGAAATTCATGGAAATGTGAATAAATTATAAGAATTTGCTGCATGAAAGCTTTTTTCTCATCGTCTCTTAGAACTAATATTTAGAATTAAAACTGTTGAGCTAACTGCAGACTCCCGCGAACAATCTACGAGAGGTAGCTCAACTGGTCCATATAAATACCCACCAGTCCTCACCTGCTCTCATGTCACGCGTCGCTGCGACGACGCTCTGATAAATTCTTGAGATCCCGAAGGCTCGGTACCCCAGGTCTCGACTCCAAAGGGAGCAAATGCGTTGGCTCTGTCAAGACCTGTCTGTATTTGCGGCTCTTGAGATCCTCAGCCAAATTTGCCGCCGCACCAGCCCTTACGGGTGTTCTTGGAAGATGGGAATGCGCATGTATGTCGACGCACGTAGCCTTTTACACAATTTGCTGCATTAAACACACTGACGACATAAACAATTCTTCACGAAACCTCAAAGTTTATGATAGAAGATAAAAATAAATGATCAAACGAATTATCAGCGAACTAAAAATTTAATGAAAATGAAGATGATTCGGAAACGGCGTGGAGTTTATTCGACCGCGTCCCAGATAACAGGACCGAGGTCATTACGGTAGGATCTTTATAAATATCCAGCAATTGTATTTAAGTTTGACTTTGAAAATGTTTTTAAATCGTTTAAACTTTGAAATAACTTTTAAGTATATAAAATTTTAACATGATTTTTAACTATTAACTATATTTGAATAGCTATTCTTAACAAAGAAAACTACAATCAATTAATAGAAGTAAATTAAAACTAGTAACATTTGAAACAATTGAGCTAACTGCAGACTGTTGTTAACAATCTACAGGTAGCTCAACTGAAAGTAAAGTACTAAGATTCTTTAGCTCATTTGAAAGATTATTCCTAAATTTCATTTTCAATGTTTTGCTTCAAAACAAATAATTGGGATTGTTTATCGTAACAGTGCAAAAAAACTGTAGAAATACGAAATAGTACTTGGTCAATATTATATATATATATATATATTTATATATATATTGACCAAGTAATATATATATATATTTATATTATATAGTATATCATGCAACTTGTAGCACTTTTTATAGTTTTATGCATTATCAATAAAGCCCTGGACATTCTGTTTGAGATACCATGTGATTAGAAATGGTTTCACTGGAAGCTCGCTCTTAATTACTCTTCAGTGACTTGCAGAAAATAGTTTATTTTAATTCAACTACTTTGCCCTTTTTTTGCAATTAGGCTTTGCACTTTTGCATTGTTTATCGTAAACGAAAGGCTATTTCTATCCCATAGGAAATTATACAGGTTAAGGCGAATTGTAAGGGTAAAAGACGAAAACGACGTCTTTTTGGACAATGTTTCTGACGAAAATATAGATCGTGAACGTTTGAAATTTATATATCCGGTAACACATATCTTAAAGTATCTAGTGCCGGTTCCAAATGCTTGCCGGTAGTTATGGTTAGCACTCAGAACAAGGTTGAAGTAACAATATCTTCAGGTAATTGAGCACACTTTTTGACGGTGTGTCTTATTCGTTTACTACCAAACTCAGTATAGTTATTTCTATAGCTCGTACGCTTCTATTCCCGGTCCATTTGTTTTCAAATGAAGTCAAAATAAGGAGTTTTAACGTAAAAACTATTTGCGCCTATTAAAACATCACTCTCCCACAAACGTTTGCTCGCAAAATATGATCAGGCAATGTTGTAGTACCAACAACTGACCGAGCGAGGGCGCGCGGGCTCGCGGGCGACACGGGGCGCGCGGCGCGCGCTAGGAGAAAACGCGACGTTGCAAGCTCTCTACCTACCGGTGCGGTGGCCGCGGCGGCCGTACATACCGCCGGCTCGCACTATGAGCGACGTTGCCAGATCTTGCTTTAGTACCAGTATGTGTATTGTATGATCGCGCGCGTGAGTCTCACTCAAGCAGTTTCTAAAAGTACATTTCATTTTCCAAAATTCTGTGTTGTTGTTTGTATCGAGTGTTTATTCTGGAGTTGTGTTTTAGTCTATAAGTATATTATGGGAAATAAACCTGGACAGAAACGTCGAATTCCATCGAAGTGGTTGCGAAAATGTAGATCACGGCATGCAAATGCTTTAAAAGCACAAGTTCAGCAAATGGGTGATGCTGTTGAGTAAGTAACCTATCTTGTACTATGCTATACCTGTAATAAATACCTAATTGTTTAGTCTTCATAATCAAGTTGTCAGGCATAATCTAATATCGATGCATCGATGCATGGAGTAGAGTAGTGCCGTTACCGAGGCTTTTGTAAATTCCTTTTATTCCTTTACTACTTAGGTAGGTTGGTACCTAGCCAATACTGTGTAGTACCTAACTCTTGATTTTTACTCATTCAAATAACGATTTTCGCATCCCAATTAACCCTCATTTTTAGGGGTCCGCACCCAAAGGGTAAAACGTGACCCTATTAGGTACTAAGACTCCGCTGTCCGTCTGTCACCAGGCTGTATCTCATGAACCGTGATAGTTAGACAATTGAAATTTTCACAGACTCTGTCTTTCAGTATTTCTGTTGCCGCTATAAAAACAAATACTAAAAAACAGAATAAAATATATATTTAAGGGGGCTCCCATACAAAAATCGTAATTTTTTTGCTCGTTGTTATAGATAACAGTAACCAAGTGCGAGTCAGACTCGCGCACGAAGGGTTTCGCCTTCGTGCGCGAGTCTGACTCGCACTTGGTTGGTTTTATTTATGATGCCATCGGTTAGAACCTATCGAGAGGAGAAACTTTAGTAATGGTAGCAAATGAATTACATCAAATTTTTTTTTACTACGTACCTAAATATTTAGTTCGTGACTTGGATATTGGGTATAATTATATTTGTATTATAGGGATTTTACTAAAGATCTAGCTAGTACCTATTAGCTACCAGCATCGTGTCTCAATACTACTAACTTTTTACTCGCACAACTTTTACATCTCACTAATCACTATCACTTCATCACTAATTTGTAATGTAATATTATATAAAGCTCAATTACCACTCACTGACTCACTGATTGACATAATTGTTCTCCTTGATGGTGGAGGGGGAGGTATGTTTTTTTTTACGGAATCGTGGAGGGGGGTTAAAAGATCCCCCCCCTTCTGTCCCCCCCCCCCCCCATGAGGGGCTCCGAGGGGAATTAATTTTCATGATTTCTTTTATGGGGGGGGATAGAGCGAAGCGAGCCGTGCTGTGACCCCCCCCCCACGCCCCCAGCCTCCTTGGACCCCCTCCCCCAACCCAAAACAAAAATCTGATATGGGTATCGATTTCGACTAACTTGGGGGTGAGGATTCCAAATTTGATGACGGCAGGGGTGTGTGGCAACACTGCAAGGCGAGCAAAGCGAGCCTTGCTGCGTGACAACACGAGCGGGGTCGTATTGCGGTGAGCGAAGCGAACCGCAATGCGGCCATCATAACAAAGCATGGGGAGCGAAGCGAGCCGCGCTTCGTCGCACCCATCGCACCCACCAACTTATATGGGTATGGATTTCGAGTAAATCAAACTCGTAGATTACGAAAAAGATGTCCATTTCCAAATCCAAAATGGCTGACATTTTAATCGCAAAAATCACTCATGGGTATCGTTTTCGACTAATTCGGATACGTAGATTACGAAAAAGATGTCCATTTCCAAATACAAAATGGCTGATATTTTTTAATCGTAAAAATCACTCATGGATGTCGTTTTCGACTAACTCGGATACGTAGATTACGAAAAAGATGTCCATTTCCAAATCCAAGATGGCTGACATTTTTGTATCGCAACACTCTCTCTCTTGGATATCGATTTCGATTCAATCGAAGATTTAGGTTACGTAAAGGGGAACACTATTAAAAAGTGAACAATCTACACAACGCTCGCGAGCTGCAAGCAGCTCGCGCACATCTAAAAAACTAGTCTACCTATATAATTTTGTATTTCAGGCAACCACAAATTCTGGATTCTGTTGCACATAGCAGTCGTAATGTGGACACGGAAACATGCAACGTGACAATTGATGATAGTGAATTGTCATTCAATACATCAATAGAGTCCAAGCGGTAAGAAAAAACAAAATATTTTTACAATGGTTTTTTAATACTACCTTCAATTATTATATTTTAATTAAATTTAAAAAAATTAAAACCAACTTTTACTTGCGCTACTTCTACATACCTACCTAGTATAATATGTAACTTCGGTACTTATCTACCTATATAATTTTGTATTTCAGGCAACCACAAATATCTGAATCTCCAATAGAGATTGACACGGATTCTGTTGCACATAGTACTAGTCATAATGTGGACTCGGAAACATGCGACCTGACAATCGATGATAGTAAAATGTCATTCAGTATATCAATAGAAGAGTCCAAACAGTAAGAAAAAACAAAACATTTTTTACAATGGTTTTCTAATAGTTCCTTCAAATATTTTTTTTTTTTTTTTATTCACAGAAGCAAAGAAAACCAGTTTGGAAGAAGAATAATAAACGTATCTCAGTTTTTTCATCAGCTTCAAGAAGTATCATCTCATGGTCCTCTAAATTGTGGTTTAAAATCAGTGGAAATGATATCGGAAACACGCAATGGCTTTATTTCTCAATTTAAATTGAAGTGCAAAATGTGCAATATGTCATTTTTTATCCATAATGATAATCCAATAGATGAGATGGATCTGAATACCGGTGCAGTAGCTGGTGCAGTTGCTATAGGGTGTGGATTCAGTCAGCTCGCTGAAATATCTGCTGCTATTGGAATTGTTCCTATGAGCAACAAAGTATTTTCTTCAAAACTGGAAATTGTGAATAAAAAATGGGAATCTGAGTTACTCAAGTCAATGACTGAAGCTGCCGAAGAGGAGCGTTGTTTGGCTATAGAAGAGGGTAGAGTAAACTCGGATGGTATTGCCATTATAGATGTTATAGCTGACGGGTGCTATGGAAAAAGGTCTTATAGAAAAAACTATTCGTCGTTGTCAGGCGCAGCTGCTATAATTGGAAAAAAAACGAATAAAATATTATACTTGGCCATCAAAAACAAATATTGTTGCATTTGTGCTCTAGCACAGAGTAAGAATGAAGATGCAAAAGATCACAATTGTTATAAGAATTATTCAGGTACCTACTTACTTATTTCTGCTTCATTTTTAGGGTTCCGTATTCCAAACAGGGACCCTTATAGTCTGCCTTAAGTATATCACAGGTTTAGTAGGTAGTTTAAAATAAAATAATTTATAGAACTTTTACTTTCAGGCGCTTCTACTGGAATGGAGTCCGAGATTTTAACAGAAGGTTTTAAAAAAAGTTTAGAACAGCATAATCTGATATATGGGAGGTTAATATCAGATGGGGATGCGAATACGTATTCAAAAATACTACAGGCGAGGCCATATAATAATTACACTGTGGAAAAAGTAGAATGCCGCAACCACTTGCTCAGGAATTTCTGCAACAAGTTGGTTGCTGTATCTACAGATACAAAGTACATTTTGAAATTCAGAAAACATATTACAAAGAAAAGGATTTTATCCGCAAGAAAAGTAGTCATAGAAGCAATCAAAAAGTATAAAAATTCAGACAATATTACAGGCCTTCATAAAGATATAGTAAATGCACCTGACCACGCATTCGGCCTTCATGGCAAGTGTAAAGAATATTTTTGTTCCAAAACTGACGAAGACGAGAACGTAGATCGTGAAATGTTCTCTAATAGCATTTGGCAACGAATCAAGCTGATTACAGCTCACCTGGCAGCCCATGCAAGAAGCTTAATTTTGGACGTCGATAGCAACCCCGTGGAAAGGTACCATAGCATTGTAGCTAAATTTGTAGGTGGCAAGCGTATAAACTTTAGCCGAAGATATCAATATCAAATGCGATGCAATGCCGCAGCAGTATCTTTTAATACGCAAAAACCCTTATCCATTCTGCATAAATCTATAGTAGGAAGAAGTCCGCATAATGAAATCAAAAGGAACGAAGAAAAAAGGCTAAAAAGTCGGCAGCTGACTCAAAAATATTTAAGAAAAAAGAAAAGATTATTTCATGCACAAGATACAAGAAACTATGGTGAAAATTGTTCAAAACCAGACTTGGATGAAGATATGATGGCGGAATCAAAAAAAGTGTTTTTGCAAAATTTGCAAAAAAACACCGGAGAAAGGGAAAAAATAACTAAAGAAACAGTTTTGCAAAGTGGAAGTAGTGAATGGCTGGAGTTGCGTCGTAACATTTTGACTGCATCAAATTTTGGACGAGTTATAAAGCGACGAATGGATGTCAGTTGCCAAAATATAGTCAAAGACATCTTGTACAAAAAATCTATTGATCACGTTAAGTCAATAAAACACGGAAGAGACAATGAAAAACTAGCCCTCGAACAGCTGTCCCAACAGGAGAAGGTTGAGATACATCCATGTGGATTATTTATTGACCCGGACGTGCCATATCTCGGTGCAAGTCCAGATGGAATAATAAATGAAGACATGGTTGTCGAAATGAAGTGCCCTAAAAGTTCCTTCAACATTGGCGTAGAGAAAGCCGTAGAAGCAAAAAAACTTACATTTTACAAAAAAACAAAAGACGGGGTACTTCAAGTAAACAAAGACCACTACTGGTATTTTCAAGCTCAGGGCCAGCTTCATGTTACCAGGAGGGGAAAATGCTTGTTTGGTCTTTGGTCAGGCAACAAGTTCCCTATAAAGACCGAAATTATTGACAGAGATGACCATTTCTGGTCAGTCAAAATGGAGAAGAAATTAAAAGATTTTTACATTGATTGTTTGCTACCTGAACTAGTAGATCCCAGATACACTCGAAAAATGCCTATTAGAGATCCAGTTTATATAACAGAGGCTATTCAGTTAAAGAAAAAAAAACAAGCAAAAACTTCAGCTGCTAAAAAACGAAAAATAGCACCGGAGACGGACCAGCCATCTAGCTCAGCTCAGGTAATTTTATACGTTTGCTTTATATTATTTACCAAATTCTGTTATGTTGCCTACCCACTGTATTTTTCGCACATATACGATTTTACCAATCTTATCGGGAATTACGGGTGTTCTATTTAATTATTTGTATTTTGCTTGTGGGTTACTGATAATTATTCTTCTTTCAGCTGAAAGAACCTAAAAGAAAAAAAACGGCTTCAGCAACTTCTTTTTCCCCAGACCAGCCATCTACCAGCTCACCTCTTGTAGGTATCTTGAAGTTCTGTAGAACTGTATTTTTAACGCTAAGCTCTTCTAATCGTACCTACCTAATCCCATCGGGGGATACCATGTTATGTATTTTTCTTATTATTTACTAGCAGCGCCTTGCGGTTTCACCCGCGTAGTTCCCGTTCCCGTGGGAATTCCGGGATAAAAAGTAGCCTATGTCCTATTCCAGACTATAATCTATCTCTGTGCCAAATTTCATTCAGATCCGTTCAGCCGTTCTGGCGTGATAAAGGAACAAACATCCATCCATCTATCCAACCATCTAAACTTTCACGTTTATAATATTACTAGCAGCGCCTTGCGGTTTCACCCGCGTAGTTCCCGTGGGAATTCCGGGATAAAAAGTAGCCTATGTTCTATTCCAGACTATAATCTATCTCTGTGCCAAATTTCATCCAGATCCGTTCAGCCGTTCTGGCGTGATAAAGGAACAAACATCCATCCATCTATCCATCCATCTAAACTTTCACGTTTATAATATTAGTGAGATTACTAGCGGTCCGCCCCGACTTCGCATGGGTATATTCTATCGCCTATGTTACTCAGGGATAATGTAGGATTCTAATGGTGAAAGAAATTTCCAAATCGGTCCAGTTGTTTCGGAGCCTATTCAATTCAAACAAACAAATATTTCCTCTTTATAGTAAAAGTATAGATATATATATGTACATATATACATACTAGCAGCGCCTCGCGGTTTCACCCGCGTAGTTCCCGTTCCCGTGGGAATTCCGGGATAAAAAGTAGCCTATGTCCTATTCCAGACTATAATCTATCTCTGTGCCAAATTTCATTCAGATCCGTTCAGCCGTTCTGGCGTGATAAAGGAACAAACATCCATCCATCTATCTATCTATCCATCCATCCATGTTAACTTTCACGTTTATAATATTAGTGAGATTATAATATTATAATTATAATATTAGTGAGATATATATATATATATATATATATTAGTGAGATTAGTGAGATTACATAGTTTACCTACCATATTCTATGAAATATTAATTTCCTACTTACTGTTTTTTTCGCGCAAAGCACTACTATGTCCCTTAGAGAATGTTTTTTCTTGCAGGCCAGTAAATATATTTATTTCTTTATTTTTCAGTAAAAGAAGATAAAGGGTTCCGGTAAATTACTTCTTTCCAGATCAACTTACCACGTCATAAGTACCAACCTCTTACCTAGCGCTGAAAACAAAGATGAATAAAAATAAAAACGCCAAGTGCGACTCGGACTCGCGCAACGAGGGTTCCGTAACTAAACATCATATTAATTATATAAATAAAAGAACTTGATTCTTGCCCAATATCATGATTCTAGCCCTATAGGTTTTGGTCCATGGCGAGGCTTACCAAGGCTTACTACAAAATATCAGATAATTTAGAAGATAAAAAAGCTTGGGACGGGTTTTGCTCCAACTCGAAAAATAACAACTAACAGGCTAAAGGTTTCTTAGTCGCTTCTTTACTTTAGTCTTCATACCGAAGCGACAGAAATCAAAAGTACCACTTTATTTCCGTGTCAGCGTTTTAATTTAAGAAGTTGACCTTTTCTAAGTGTACATTTTTGTATTTATGGAAATAAAGAATTTTTGATTTTGAATTTCTGTGGTATTGTAGCTCCCAAACGTATGGAACGGTCTCAATTAAATCTGGTATAATAAAGTGGTACTTTTTTTATTTTAAGAATTTTACCTTTTCTTGGTGTACATTTTTGTATTAATGGAAATAAAGAATTTTTGATTTTGATTCTTTTGTTGGTGGTTATAATTATGATAAATAAATAAATAATGTGAATTTTAACACGTTTCTGAGAAAAGAGGGTTGACAGACGGACAACAAAGTGATTCTATACGGGTTCCTTTTTTTCTTTTGAATTACGGAGCCCTAAAAATTACAAGATAGTGATTTTATATTTTCATGCAGAGTGTATTCATCAATATTAATAAAAACTTAACTAGTATAGGCTGATGATGATGATGATGATAAATAAAAACTTCAAAAAAATTTGTTTCATAAAATTCGTTTTACTAAAATACTATTACACCTATGCAGTTTACAGATAAAAACGTAGATATTTTGTTTAGTAATGTTTTAATCCTAAGCCTAACCATTCTCTACACATATAATATTTTGATACAATTACTCCTTTGAACTGTTTCTCTCAAGGATCTCTCTGTTCGCCATTACTCTGTGATACGTTGTGCGCGCCATCTAACGGCAGTGGAGCGTATTATTTGGATAGGGTATATCGACTAAGGTTCCAGGACCGCGCGCGCTCGGTTTTTTGAATCGAAAACATGCACTCCTTGCTGCATAGATGGCGCGGGGGTGTCCCGCTCGGCTGCCAAATGCGCAAGGTCATTTGCCTTACTATTCGTCTTAAGTATGGGATTAAAAGTAGCCTTTGGGTTTATTCGTGGACTAGAACTAAATCTATAGGTACAAAATTTCAGCACGTTCTGTTCAATAGTTTTGGCTTGAAGAACTAACTAATATAAATCCATCCTGCATCCATCCATTATCCATCCATCCAAACTTTCGCATTAGTATGAAACCAACAGAAATTTCAAAAACTGTTTTGAAATTTAATAATTAATACCTTTCATTTGATACAACCTTTTGAACATGCCCTCAAAGATCTTTTTTAAAATTTCGACATCACAATTTGTGTTCATTTTTATTTTGCATTTATTTATTTGTTTTTTCGATTAAACATTGACGGTGCACGAAAATTAATTTCAAGCTGCGGTAGTTACTGAGATATTCAAGAAAGAGGAGGACGGACAGAGCGAGACCATAAGGGTTTCGAAAGCCTAAAAAGATGCACATGACATCGTCATTGTGGTCGCAGTCCCCCAAATAGCAAAAAGCTTTAAATTTCCGTTCACCGTGAATTCCTATGAGCTCATATGAGATTTTTCATAAAGAAATGCCTTCAGGTTGCCAATTTCAGCCAAATCCGCTGCAAGCACCGTGCGGCATTTAATTATGCAAAGCCGCGCCATATCCACCCGAGCATTTGTATATGACATTAAAGTTTTCTTCATGAGTAAACATACACAGACGATGGTGACATCAAATCCCAGATTTCCCGCCGCTAAATATGTATGAGGTCATAATATATACCAACAATATAAGAGAAAGCAAAGCTTCTTAGCCTAAAGGTTAGACAAATGGATTTTGACTTAGAAAGGTAGAAATTGGTGGCGTCAATCGCGTAGTCAAAGGCGTAAATGGCGTAATGCAATAAGTGGCCTAAAAGAGGAATATTATAAGCTGCATAGAGACTACAATTTTGGTAGCAGGGCAAGGAATTAGACTAATCTAATAAATCTGAATACGTACTTAGTTTCTACTTAAATCTAATCACCATCATCAGCCTACACTAGTCTGCCTATGCCTCCCCTAATGAGAGCTAATAGCTCCCTTTCTTCAGTTTGCCGCATCCAGCTTCTGCCTGCAGTCTTTCACAGATCGTCATCCCTCCTGATCGGAGAGCGTCCTACACTACGTTTGCCGATTCGTGGTCTCCACTCAAGAACACGTGTACCAAAGTGGTTAGGTACCAATTCAGGACTTACATTCAATAATTTTATCAAGCAACTCCATCGTTTGTACACCATGAGTAATAATCGACAAACGATGCCCGCGAGTCTTCTTAGCGTTTCTCTAGTACTTGCAAACAGCTTTCACTCCCAATAGCCATTTGTCTTTACTTCTGCTCAGTGGTCGCAACTCTCTCCTAATAGGGTACTAGCTAAACTTAAGGGCTCGACACTCAAATAAAATATACCGTGCAATGGGTCGTGACGTGTGAATTATACCTTAGAAAGGGACTTTTTCTATTGGAAAAGATGCTTCGTCGATAGGTTGGATTAGCAGGATATATGCGATTTCGAAGGCGCCGAGCTGACGTAGGATGTCAGTAAACTTTTTTAATGTCTGTGACTGACTTAAGTATCTTTTCATCTTATTCCTTACTCGTATCATAATCATCATCATCATCAGCCTATAGTAGTCTACAGTTGGACATAGGCCTCCCCTAATGAGCGCCATAGCGCCCTGTCTTCAGCTTGACGCATCCAGCATCTGCCAGCAGTCTTTCGCAAATCGTCATCCCATCTGGTCGGAGGGCGTACTACACTACGTTTGCCAAGTCGTGGTCTCCTCTCAAGAACACTAACCTTACTCATATAATTTAATTCATTTCAATTGATGTTTTTCACCAGCGAGAGTAGCAATTTTACTGTGAGAAAACATACGGATATCGAGTGAAAAGAAGTGTCCATTTTTAATTGAACCATTTTCTATCGCAAGCAATTCAAGGCATAGAATACTAAAATAAAATAAGATAAATTAAAATGCACTCTGTTCCTTGTAAACGAACTCGTGCTTGTTTATTTATTGATTTGCTGTGGGGCTCAGTTCTTGAATTATGTTTTGTTGAATGTAAAAATACGATCCATTATTGTGTAACAGAAGAACAAAGACTAACATCCGCAAACTTTCGTTTTGCCCCTTTGTATTATCTCGACCTCCAGTCGACTGAATATTTCTTTGTCACCTAATGGCCGAATGACACCTACCATTAAAATGAATACCTTTTCTGAGCAAAATTATTTTGTTTTACAGACTGTAATAAATCGATTTTCACTAGACAACAAGTAGTAGATTCATGCTTGGAAAATCCTTATTCGTATTACCTACCTACTCGTAATTATTAAGTACCACCAATAGTAACAACCGACTGTAAACGCAAAATTTGCAAGTTTTTGCATTGCAAATCCGCAATGAATATACCAAGTATTTTAAGGGAAGCCTTATTTACATTTTTGTAATAGTCATTTATTAATAGGTGCGCTCTAGTTCGGGAAGTTCGAAATATTTTATGTATTATGTACAACCGTGACCTAAAGTAGCTTAGCAACTCGAGTGTGCAAGAAAATGTATTTGTAATCCTGTGCATATGGTTTTTTGTAAAATTTTCACAGTGTTTGTAAATAAATGAATGAATTGAATTGAAAATGAATTAAATTGAGCACTTGTCAAACTAATAAACGCTAATTGGCAGACTAAATGCGGTCGTCGAGTAAAAAATCTCTAAAGTGACAAGTTATTAATTTTATTACCTAAAAGTTCTGCCGACAGTAGTGTTATAAATTCAATACAGAAAAAAGACAGAAGTCAATCTTGACACTTACTAACCTAAAAGAGACCTGTATTTCTGTAGAATGAAATATTTAAAGATATTAATTGCCTTGCCTACTGTTAGTTTTTTATTAGATGTATTTCAATTTTCATTATTTATACATTTATTTTAATACTAGTTGCTGCCTGCGGCTTTGCCCACGTTTTTCATGTATCCCATTTTTCGGTTTAATCTGTAGCCTATGACACTCATAAATAACTCTATAATAATAGCTTTCTATTGGTAAAACAATTTTCAAAATCGTTTCAGCAGATCCAGAGATTACCCATATTATTATTACTTCAACCTCACAAACTGTATCTTTTTATAAATTAGTATAGATTCAGTATTCTTATCAACTTCTCTTTTCCAATTTCATTTAGTAAGTAAGTACCTATACATATAAATGAAGTGACAGTTGTACCCAGGTTTTGCACGCCGCCGCAACGGTCATATAAACATACGCCACCTATGTATCTCTTATAAATGTTGCAATAAATTGATGCAATAAATTTTACTTTACCTGAAAAAACAATAATAGATTTTAACTGTCCCCAAAAAAGGAAGAGATTATCTACTCTGTTAAAACCAATGAATAAATAATTATATTACCCCAGCTGTGTAGCCATTTTTAGCTATACCTACTACAATTTAGAAACTTTGAAGTTATTGTCATAAATAATTCAAGAGATTCAATTGCCGATTTTCAAGCGCTCGCTTCGTAAATATGTTGATAACTTTGTTCGAAGAGAAATAACATTTTTTGGGTAATAAAACTTTAGGTGTCTATAAGAGGTTGTTACGAAACAAAATGAAGTTTCAGAACACAAAAAATACAATTCTGTAGTTTAATGTTTATTGTAATTTGTGTAAATAAAAATCGAAATAGATGAACGGCAGTTTGACCCTCATGGTTTTTAACGATTTTTAGTACTATTAGTATTGTCAATGCATTTTTAATGCAAGAAGTTGAGATAGGTAGGCGACTGCTTGTCCATTAAAATGTATTCAAACTAAAACTCATTATCTTAATTTCTTTAGACCTTTTTTTTCTATTTTTTGCGGCGAGGAAATTCGTTTACGACTAGACTGGTCTGGGAGGAACAAAATACGTACTTTTAGATAAGTCAAATTGTATATCTTAAACAGCTTTTTATGGAGTAAATATTATCAAATAAAAAATAAGGTGTTATTGATTTTATTCACTTCAATTTTTTTGTCCACTTGTGGAAGAATTGAAAAATAAACCACTAGTTAGTTTATAGGTTTGTACCTGTAGCAGTGGAGACCTTGGGTAGTTGGAGTGTGGATGCGAAGTCTTTAGTGGGAGAATTAGGCCGTAAACTTAATGAAGTGACAGGAGACTCCCGCTCCGGGTCATTCTTGGTGTAAAGGATTGCCATCGCTATTCAGCGAGGCAATTCTGCAAGTATTATGGGCACCTTGCACCGGGAATGGTCAGGGGCGGGTTATTTAATGACAAATTTTTATACTGTGTATTTAATATTAAGTGCAGTATTGGATGTTCTACATAAATTGACTTTTAAATATGAATAAATATAAAAAAATAGTTTATAGGTTTTTTTACTGATGTTTCTAATACCTACATGTTTATTTTGCTTATCTAAATCTAAATGTAATGCGATTTAGATACATGTCAATATTTATATAAAATTAACTAAGCTCAATATTTAATATTCTTGAGTCATGTGTGTCACGCATACTATTTATTATTTTATTACATTTATATCTGAAATGACTAGCAGTTCTTTATCAACGTGCGTCGATGGTATCTCCAAACTCAGGGAGGTAGTTTATAAAAACCTTCCGGCAGGGAGACGCTTATCAAATTGTAAGCCTGTGTCGAGAAGAAATATTATTCGCCCTCGGCAAGGGTGCTGATAAAATCAACCCGCTAGTCGCAGAAAAAATGATAAATTATGGCCGTGTATTAGATCTCCTGATAAAATATTAACGTTAATTCTGCTACAACGAAAAGTAACACTACTGCATTTGGGTGTGGAATTTGTGCCACGTAGCTTTTGACAGCTTTTTAAGCTTTTGACAAGCTGTAAGTATTTTTCTATAAAATTTTCTCTATGTACGTGCGTTGAAACTAAGGCTAGATACCCGTCTTGCTCTGATATTTTACATTTAAAATAGGTGCAGGAGAGACAGATATTTAGAACACCTGCCAAAGTAAAAAATACGACCGGCCCTCGAGTAAATAGGCTAGTGTAGTTCACGGATATGATATGAAAGTTTCTATCCTCGGCTTCACACGCGATGTTTCTATGGAAACGTTTAAGGTTATTTCTTTCCCATGGGAACTGTTTTATGGGATAAAAAGAATATGTTTGATTCTAGGGTTAGACCTCTATGCTAATCTTAGCCCGATCGGTTCAGCGGTTCTGGCGTGAAGAACTAACAAACATCTAAACTTTTGCTTCATTATTATTGTGATGTGATGACGCCATATCGAAGCCATTGTTCCATAGGGACGTATAGACAAAATGCCAATATTTTTATTTTACCATTTAAATCTAGAGGTATACTTAATCCGGTTGAACATTTGTATCGTTGAGTCAGAAAGGCTTATGAACCAAAAGTAGCAGAAATAAATAACTTACGTGGAATTTGTGTTCTCATTGTTTGTATTAAACTGTCGAATAATTATTCAGAAAATTACATTTTAATCTGTCATCTCTCAGAGGTTCGACAGTTTTTTGTTGCCTTTGAAAAGTGGCTAAATGTCGATACGTTCATATGGAATAATACCCCCGATATGCAGCCCTTACAAGGTAAGTACACTGAATGGGGTTTTCATTTAAAATGGCAGACAGATTAAATATAATTTTCTGAATAATTATTCAACCATTGATAATACCGGCTTAGAAAAAGCCGTTATTATCATTATGACAGAAATGTCCACAGCCACTGCTTTGAAACGTATCTTATTATAAATGATCAATAGTTAAAATAACGCAACGCCAGGCTTTTTCATGTTAATGAAAATTGCCGCCAGATATTCAAAGTCATTCAGAAAATTACCAGGCTAAACAGCGAGAAGGCTTTTGTCCTGCCACAGGTAAAAATCAAACAGATTGAACATAATAATCCTGATGAGAGAGAAGGGCCTTGATTATTGTTTTCTTCCGCAATCTTAGAACTCAGCGGTTATTTTAGATTATGCGTCAGGGTGCCGTCGAGGGCACTCTAGCATACGGCGCGTGATAGATGACACATCCAAAAGGCGTTCGTTGCCTACGCCAGCCGTCGGCAAATATTTGTAAACTCTACGGCTCCTCTTAGTGCTCTACAAATTATTTTGGTACCTACAAGTACGCTGGTCGTTTTTCATGTTCGTTTCTTTGGAAATTTCTTTCGATTTTGACTTAGCTTTTGCAAACATAAACATTTCAATTTTGTGTATTTGAGCTTGTGCTATGCTCGGAGTTTCACTGAAGGATAAGATTCGTAACGAATACATCCGACAGAGAGCCAAAGTCATCGACATAGCTCTAAAAATTAGCGAGCTGAAATGGCTGTTGGCTGGCCATATCTTGCGAAGAACCGACAACCACTGGGGCAAACGTGTTCTTTAGTGGAGACCACGACTTGGTAAACGTAATGTAGGACTCATTATGAGACCTATATGTCCAGTTGTCGACTAACAAAGGCAGATGATGATGATAAGATGATGATGATAAAGCTTATAAGACGATTATCAGGGGAAGGCCTGCGTCTTAAAGTATGTAGACCAGTAGGCATAGGCAGTAAAGACGTACTTATATGTAGGACTGGAACCTCACGGCGACTCAAGCGGTCGTACGCTGCGCCACGGATATTATCAGTTAGTCAGCTTTCTTAACAAGGCTGTATTGTGCGAGTATTATGTACACCTCGTGGATTTTGATGTTGTTTTGAATCGTTATTACTTTGATCGTTCCACCCGGTTTGCATCCTTACGCTTTACTAGTGCCCCCGTAATTAAGCACCCGGTCCCAAAGGGTTAAACGTTGTGAATACCTCACTGCATTATTAATAAACGCAGGTAGCATATACGAGTGAGCCCATAAATATTAAATAACTATACTTAAGGTTACTTGAAACATTGTACAATTTTGATGTGGAAAACAGAGCTTGGGCACTTCAGCTAGTTATTAACATGGTCTTGTGAGCGTTTATCGAAAACTTTGGAATTTGTATGGCTGGAATAAACGAACGTTAGGTAATTATAGAGCCTTGGAATACTGAAGAAATATTAAATACTTAGATTCATTTATTTAATAGTTATAACACTCCTCCGTTGTTAATGGGGTAAATCTGCTTTCTTTGAATTTTGAAAAACACTGGGTTTTGCCGGGAATCGCACTCCAAAAATCAAAAGTGTCAGTATATTTTTATGACACCCATCCTCTGACCCATTGGTATGGGCAAATTACTAAATCCGACAACCTCCTCGGATTCCACTGCATCCGCTGCATGCGGCACGACTCGCTACTCGTGCTATTGTTTAGTTGCTTTCAGTTTGTTTTTCTTTTACCTTTAATTATATCCTGTAATCGGTGAGACTAACGGATTTGTTTGTCAAACGTTCGATTGAATAAAAATGTTATTAGGTATTTTGTGAGTACTTAGGGCCCCTCTCGGATAAAGGCCTCCTCCAGTTCTGTCCAGTATTTGTAGTCCTCCATTTTCTGTTTTAGACATTTTCTAATTTCGTCAGACCATCTTGCTATGGGTCTACGAATGATGATTCTTCTTTTGTGTTAACACTTTCATGTCACTCGACGTGTCCCTCGACGCACACGTTCATCCGGACCCCCGAGTAGCGGCGGCGAGACTGGGCAGTGAATGCGTTAAGTGTGGGTAAGCACAAAAACATCAAAACAACTTAGTCCTAACTTAATAGTGAGGTGACATGCTTTCGATAACAATTATCGATATAGTTGAAAAAAATTGTTCAACTGTATCAATGTGCGTATGTATGCACACACACTTGCACATTATGGAGCGTTTCATCGTCGCTCGCGACGGTACTATCGACTCGAAAATACTATCAACTCACCAATACGAGTACAATGACTCAACATCGACTATCGAGTCGATAGTATCCATGTTTCTCAATTAGTCATCACTTATGTTTGTTTTAATTGATTTGACATGATGTTTGTAAGCTTAGTATTTCAGTGATAAAGTCATGTAATCGAATCGACAGTTTAGTATCGACAAAAATTGACAAATTAATGTCAGATAATCGAGTTCGAGGGTACTAAATATTTATCGCTTTCAGATTTTCTCCAAGGTTGCAATAAATCACATTTGAAGAGGTCTAGGTTTCGAATAATATTTTTATCGGAAATTTTATGACAGCTGTTGGAAAAAAATTCTACTGAAAATATTACGATATTTTATTTTATTTGCAGATTCTGAAATGCTATAATTATAACGTTGTTATGGTGAAGCACCAAGGTTAATTATTAACGCATTCACTGCCGAGATGTATACTGTTAAGCATTATTTATATGTCTTGATATTCAATGTTCCCTACGTCTAGCGTCTTTATGTAGAAAGACCCAATGCAACCATAGCCTCGGGCCGAAACAGGTAACAGGAAAACTCACAAAATTGAACCAGAAAAGTCGTAGTACATTCGCTCGTCTCATAATAAAAGCGCATGTTTTTAAGGACATGTGTACTCATCCCACATGTCCTCGGAACGAGTCGAGGAGAGGTTCATTGTTGACGACAAAGAGGCTAGGCTTTAGAAATCTACCACAGAAGCATAAAGCAGACCGTAGACGTGTTTTGCAGTTGTTTCTAACAAACTTGGCAGCTATAAAATATGTGATATTGCATATGTTATACAGTTTTTAAGCTTTATCTGAAATTCGTGCAAAATAATAATAATGATGAATAATTCACACACAGCCTTATCTAGCCCCTAAGACGAGCTTGTGTTATGAGGTATATGGTACTAGATAACTGATAAAGATATAAACAAAACACTAAATAGATAGTTTTAGTAAACGTCAAAAACATCCAGAGGCTAAAGTAGTCTAAGTTTATACATAAAACATTCGATAAACGTAATCGACAACCATTGATATCTTCCACGAAAAAGGCTTAGAATGGTAGTAGACACAAACTAAGTGTAGCAAAAAAAAATGCGATGAGTCTCATTTTCCTATTCGTATTCGTGCTATGCGAGAAAGCACTGAAGTTGTAATTATGTTTGTCAACTCACACATACATAGATTCGTTTTTTAAAACGAAACGATCACCACAAATGTACTTACACAAAATACAGTTGGATTTATCGATGCGTGAAATTATAACGACTGAACTATATTATTATTAGCCCCATTGATGGGCAACAACCAACTACTGCTACGTCCCTTTTTAAATTCATCATCATCATCAGCCTATATTGGTTCACTGCTGGACATAAGCCTCGCCTAATGGATACCATAGCGTCCTGTCTTCAGTTTGACGCATCCAGCATCTGCCAGCAGTCTTTCGCAAATCGTCTTCCCACCTGGTCGGATGGCGTCCAACACTACGTTTGCCGAGTCGCGGTTAATAAGATGAATAAAATTAAATAAGGCGTTACTTTGCGGAAATCTATTGCTTAATATAACTAATACTATAATGGTCACTTGGCAAGCGAATGTCGGAGTGGCAAGTGTTGCTTGGCGCTCTCAGTGTCAGCGTCGAGTATTGTGGTGTCCATGATGTCTTGTGGAGAGACGAAAGAAGTTGACGAATTGCTTAAATATTTTTATTTTATTTTGTAGTACCTGTCGTTTTTTCTTCTAGAACGCGAACTACATTTTGTTAGATCTTATCGAAGAAGGTTTTGCGCGGAATTGTTGCTAAATTTAATTATTTTTAGTACTAAAATTTTGAGCCTTTTATTTAACATGAATATGCTTTCATAATGATTACTTCGGAGTTTCTTACGACTTCCAAAGAGCTATTTCACTAGGGTCTCTACGTGTTCCTTTTGAACACTTCGATACTAACCAAGAAGTCTAACAAAAACCGAACTCTTTACCGCGTAGTTACACCGTACAAGCCGTACATAATTACTATCGTCAAAGTTAATTACATTCATTAAATTAAACGATATCATTTGGTACCGTTATAATGAAATGCTCATTTTGGGAAGCGAGCTCTATTCCCTTAAGAGTTCAGATTCTAATTATAAGACAGTTTCTGGTAAAACGTAATATTTCTTTTATTTTAAACAAAAAACTGTTCATAATAAAATTTATTTAACTTAAGATAAGTATGAATTTTTGCTGTCTGTTGTTTCATACGACTCCAATGCACCAATCCATAAAAATTGTTTTTTTTTATATACATGTCACAAGAATAAAATATTTATATGAATTCTATGTATTTCTCATAATAAGATGACAGAATGCTTTCACTTCTACCGGACAAAATTTGATCAAATGGAACCATGTTTGTGAGAGAAACATAAAACTATTTACCTCTATGCGCTCAGTTTACACTTAGACTTAATTAAGCAAGTCTCTGTGGAGTTCACACCTGAGAAAACCAAATTCAAGGTGCTAATACTTGCAGACACAAGGTACCTCCAGTGGTGCAACTGATCTGTATAGAGCTTTTTGCACATTGAAACTGCTCGTGAGAGATTTATTATTTTAAATATCATGGAATTCAACTAATATCAAAAAAGTCCAAAACTGCAATTGATTAAAACCGGTTTACGCATGGGTTTATGAACATATAAACAAACTTTACAGAAGAAAATGGCAAATGGCGCACTACTTTTTATCTATCCGATTTCTTTACTTGCACTAGACTAGAAAATAAATAGTAATAGAGATTTTTCATTTCACGCGTCATGCGTGAAATGAAAAATTTCTCTCTCAGTATTACCACCATAAAGAGCTAATCGAGAGAACTGTCGTCGTCTTTTGTTTAGAACGTCTTTTTTATGTTTTGGAATACCTACAATAAATGTTTATATTAACAACGAACTAGGTTTGAACTATTATGTATTCTGCCACTTATCTGAATTATCTAAATCCACACCTACAAAGTACTAGAGTAATAACTCTCAAATTACTATATGAAAAATCATTTGTCAAGAAGTAAAAAATTTCCAGTCTACCTCAGTTAAAAGTTTAACTTTGAAGTAGCAAAAGTTGGGGTGCCGTGGTGACGATGAAAAACTGAATGACAAGATTGGGATTTATAAGCACTTAGGTAATTACTATTTATATCTACAACGAAACAGAAACTTTGGGCAAAAAAAACCCTCATTATCAGGCGGCTAAAGTATTTTTTCCCCGTGCTTGTCTATAGTAAAAAGTGTGGTAAAGCAAGACTTTGCATACATAGGTAGGTACTTGCTACACTAACGTCGTTCACTTTCAAGAAATAAAAGACGGCGCGACCAGACATCTTCTGTTTTCAAAGCTAAGATGCAAACAGGAAACCAATATATGTAATTACGCTGTGATACCTAAATAGACGAGTAGCTAAGGCACACGCTTGTTAGAATATAGAATTAATATCGCCTCTGTAAGCTAATGACTGCATCTTTAAGTCTAGTTAGACGAAAAGCGGATTAGCATCGTAAACATAGAGAAACCACTCAAGATGTTCCTCTGATTAAACAAGAGAACCGACCACGCAAGAGCTTGCCTATCTGGAATTAGGTTCTGCAGTCTCTTGGGAGTTATATTCTAACGAAGAAGTTCGGGGCCTTCGGGGCCAAGGATGCAAGTTATGCCACCAAAATGTAATATAGACGATTCACAGCACTAACAAGTTTTTAATAAAAACTGTGGATCTCTACGAATAACTTGGTTTACAAACATTAAAAAATATATTTTAGTATCAAAATATGTATTTATATATCTTTTCAGACTCTCGTAATTTTAAAACCATCAGAAGAAAAACAAAATACTCCATATTTAATCGTTTTGACTGCAAAATGGTAGCGCAAGCTTTTTGTATGGAATTTATAAACGAACGAAAATACTAACCGTTTTATAATAACTCCCAAAAAGCCGTTCGTTTTGACCTATTTACTAGTAATCCACTTTCATATCTATTAAGAACGACAATGCGAAATATTGACCGCATATTGCTGCTTTTTGTCGAGGTTATTATTAAAATACCTGGTTTTCAATAACAATGCATAGCCTGATCTGTGGATGCTTGGAAATAACAATTAAAACACCCCCTCAGTAAAAAAAATCGTTGACCTTGTAACGTGTGAAGTTACTGGTTAAACACAACGCTATTGAAGCACGTATCAGCGATTTAATTACAATGTTCTACGTCATCACTTTATGAGGATGCCAGTGCAAGTTGAACTAGTGCACGGAATAATAATTTTGTGGGATAGAGAGATTTTCAGTGAACTCTTGGAAATGGCTGTTAATTTTATGGTTTTATACGTGAGGTAGAGCTTACTAAATGAGCTATTATATTTTTAACAAATGTAGGTTTGGCCTTTATAAAAATAAAGAGGGTATAGCCATTTCAATCGTCGTAGTAGAGACTGGTGTCCCATGGTAAAAAACCTTCTTATTTCTGAAAATCGCAATCATTTGTTTATCCTGATATTTTGATTTTTCAGTGTTTAGCCTATACCTTTCTCAGTAAATATTCCAGCATCGTATGCTACAAGAAAGTATTATAAATAGCTTACTTTTTTAAAGTAGCAAAAAGTTTTGAAATCCTAAATACTTAAAATGAAAAGAAATTCGGCTAAATGTTGCTTACATAATTCATAACTTTTTTAATATAAGTTTTGGGTTAGCTTTACTCTCAAGACATAAACTTTTTTAATGCGTTTCTGCTACTTAAGTACAGCGACTCTATTTTACTTTCAAGATCTGTAAGATATACTTTTTCAAAAACGTCTCATCTGGGACTCAAGCGCTATGATAGGTTTAGGCTTTTCAGCGAATTACGTCGCAGTCGTACGTAACTTATTTATTATATGGCTTGAAAAATCGTTTGTTCCACTAATTAATATACCACTTATTCGCTGAGGAGTCAATATCTGTGCCGAAAACTCATAACTAAAATATCAAAGGGTGAAGGGAAAATTTAATTCTATATAATTTCACGCCTCTCGCTTCCTCTTCTATTTAGGGATGGAAGGGGATGAAATCAAACCTTGTTTCTGCATCAACAAAATAAGGTTCAATTTAAGACATGAGACGAGGATACTTATTCTACATATCTTTCGAAAACCAGTCACCGGCTTATAACGGGCGGTGATTAATAATAAAAAAGGTTGATTGGAAATATTTAGGACTTAACACGACTTAATATGTAGAGTCCTGAGGCCTGAGGCAATACTTACGCAGAAGGTTGCAGGTTCGACTCCCGCCTTGGGACAAATATTTGTACGATCTGTAAATATATACTCCGGGTGTCCTGGGTATTTCCTATGTATAGTAAAATGTGATGTAATATTCTTTTAACAAAGAAAATCACAATCAAATAGTAGAATTAAAATAAAAGTAGTATTTACATAAATTTATTGAAAAAATTGAGCTAACTGCAGACTGTTGCAAACAATCTACAGGTAGTGTATGGTATTAATGCACTCTGTTAAGTACGAGTATATCAGTCATCTAGTACCCATAACACAAGCTTGAGGCTAGATAATGCGGTGTGGATTGTCCAGAATTATTTATTATTATTGAATACTCGCACTACCCTACCTACCGCTAAAAACACGCCCGTCATTTTTAAAACACCGCTGTTGGAACCCCCTACGTAATAACATGTTTCGAGACGTGAATGAGAGGTACCTCCATATAACAGACGCGATTTGCAGAGCTTACTCCAAAGCACAGGCTCACACACTGGGGCTGGAGTGGGGTTTCGTTGAATTACACCCGCATTTAGGGTACGATTCTACAAGCGTAGATAAAAGTTGTGCTACATCTTTAAAATATAAATTTGTAGTGTAAAATTAGAACGATTTTCCATTAAAAGTAAAGTTAGACGACCTCTGTGGCGCAACCACAGCAACCGTAGTTCTGACTGTGACGTCATAAAAGACGATCAATGCAACGTTACGTATTAAAAGTAAAAAAGGGAAATGAGGTACTACCATCTCGAAAGTGTATGGCTCAAGTCAAGTGTATGACTAAACTTCAAATTTTCTGAAAATTCGATAACTTATCATTATTTCATCTGAGACACGGTAAAGATTTTGAGTGAGCGCTGGGAGAACGTACCGTAGCTCCCTTTTTGTACTTTTATCTTGGTAATAAGTATATCAGTTACCAAGTACCCATAACACAAGTTCGGCTTACTTTCTTCGGGGCTAGATTATGATTAGCATTTATTTATATGTAGATAGGTATTTCATGTCACCAGGTTCCGAAAAAAATACATTTTATACCTACCTACTTAAAGTTAGCCTTTGATCAGTCAGTTAAGGAACCGTGGCAGTTATGAATAGGAAATAGATAATGTTTGACAATTCATACAACGTCATCTAGACCCAAACTAAGCAGAGCTTAATAATTCATATCTTGATAAATCTCAAATGTCATTCAGTACATTGACCGACAGATCTTTTGCTCTGCAAAAAAATTGTAGAACTAAAGAATCGCTTCACATCAATCAAGACGGGGAATATCCGGCAATATGTTCCAGAATATCCGGCATAATCCGGAGCGGGGCAGCAATTTGTCGGCTAACCCTCAATGCGCGTGTCCGCACTGAAGTGGCTTGTCAAGACGTGACCACGAGACCTCCCTTATTTACTACGTGAAGGTCTTTTGTGTTTATTTATGATTGGTAAACATACTACAAATAAGGTTAAATTTTCAGGACAGTGGGAGCAGAAATAATCGGATGAGTACCCCGAGGGTAAAATTCGCAAACGGCAAATAATCAATTGCTTAGTAGTGACCTCGTTTTTTTGCCAAGTTTTTTTGACAAGTCGCAACGGGTAAGCGGTCTCTGCCGTAAAGTAGTTAATGGCACTTTGCAGAAGGCCGTCCATTATCAGTCTCTGAAAGCCAAAGTTGCGAAGGCCCGCTGCACTATAGAAATGCTCCAAACCCATCTTGCCAAATCCCACCAGCTAGAAGACCTCATAAAGACAATTAAAAAGACCTCTAAACCAGTCGGGGTAACCTTATACGCCGAAATGGTCAAGGGTACAAAATGTCACTAATTAGTCCTATAATGAGATTATCAGAAGATAATGGACTCGTATTTTCTGTTTTGACAATTAAACAAAAAATTATGAAGTTATAGCCAGATAAAGTTCCGCGGGACGTCACACCGGGCGACACTTTTCAGGACTTGTGACTTGTTGTGACGTCACAAGCCCCCACTCCCAAACTTTGACGAGCTGTATCTTTGTAATTTTTTGTTTGATTGACAAAAAAAACGTATCTAATATCTTCTGATAATTTAACTGAATGACTTATTAGATTTTTTTTAGGAAAATAGTAGTAAAATAGTCTACTATTGGGAGTAGTTGGTTACGAAAGCGTTATAATGAAGGCAGATCTTATAGGTACCTTCGATGAGAAGAACGTTAAATGGTTGGTTCTGCACATAGCCTCTCCCCGGAAGTGTCAGTCCGCCGTTCCATCGGATTATGAGGGAATCGAGAGTTTAGAGAGTGCTCCTGTGCTTGCGCGCACACTTGTCCACTATTAAGTTCTGTGTACCCGGTTAATCTTCATTGAGACTGACCACCGTGGCCGAAATAAGGCTAGGAGGGCGCTGCATCATCATAATAATATCTTTGATATTTGCTGATACTGCCTGTTGAAAATTATAATAGTTCTCAAACGAACGCGCACGAAAAAGTGAAAAAAAAAGTGGGTATTACGATAAAGTTATATGGTGTTGGTAATTTAATTTAATTTTAATACATATTATTGTAATGGCTTTCAGCTACAAATAAAGTATTTCTTATCTTATCTATCTTATCTTATCTTATCAAACAAAACTGAGTACCAAGGTTGTGTCAATCGTAATATTTTTATATCCATGAAAATGATCTAAATGATCATATTTTTTCTTTAAAAATATACCTACCCATTGTCACTAAGATTTCTACCATACCAGGTAGCCGGTTACCCTGATCGAAAGTACTCCAAGGGGTTTTTGATAAAAACCTTCAAATAAAACTTTTCTAATGCTATTTCCATCGATAACTCTAACAGATGGGTTAAGAATCGACCAATCAGAGAGCGGGATTGTGACCCTTGGTTGGTTTGAAGAATTCATAAGGCTTGAAACGGCTAACCTTCGGCATCAAAGAAAGGAAAATGGGTCAGGTAAAACTAACCATGGTACCGTACTTGTATGAACTTAATTCGTTCAACCAAAACTCTTAACAAGCTAATCTGACTAAAAATCGAAAACCCTTGCCCTAAATTTTACATAGAACAGTTCGGACAATCGTAGTATTTGAAGGGCTGTACTGTTTTTTAGGGTTCCGTACCCAAAGGGTAAAAACGGGACCCTATTACTAAGACTTCGCTGTCTGTCTGTCCGTTTGTCGGTCTGTCCGTCTGTCACCAGGCAGTATCTCATGAACCGTGATAGTTAGACAGTTGAAATTTTCACAGATGATGTATTTCTGTTGCCGCTATAACAACAAATAAAAAAACAGAATAAAATAAATATTTGAAGGGGCGCCCATACAACAAACATGTTTTTTTTTGTCGTTTTTATAGATAATGGTACGGAACCCTTCGTGCGCGAGTCCGACTCGCACTTGGCCGGTTTTATTTTCTTAAAACATCCAAATACAACAGATAAGAATACCGCCTCGACCAATATTTCCTCCTCCTCTATCTTCGATTAATTAGATTGTCACCTTTTTAACACACAAATACTTAACCCACACCAATTTATCCGTATCTAGCTAAATCTAAAGCTAAATCCGTAATAACATTTGCTAAATTTAATTTTGCAAGGTCGTAAAGGACTAACCGTTCTTTTTAAATAAATTTTACAAGGAAGGATATCGACAATTTTCAAAATATTTACATTTATGCCCAGACAGTGTTTGTGTGTTGTTCTTTTACTACCAAGGTGACAACACTCCGGTAACGTTTTCTCATCTACACCCCTCTTTTCTCTATAAATTGTGTTCAGCATGACAGAAATACTAGGTCGTAAAGGTAATATTTTCGCGAATTTCAGGAAACTAAGTTCGATAGAGAATTGTAAACTGAGTAAAACTGGATTATTAACTCCATTTGCGACCAAATGTCCTTTACGCCCTTTGAGCTCAGAGGTATCGATATTGTAATAGTATTGTTTTAAGTATAACAAACAGTTATCATAAGTATATCATAATAAAACACTGTTTTAACCGGATTGATCGCGTATATTTTATATTTTGATGTGTACATATGGAACGTTATAATTAAAGTTGTATAATTGACGGTAGATATGCAAAATTCAAATTACTTGTAAAGACAAATGTCACCTCAGTCTGCCTGTGACCATGGAAGCTGAAAAGCCTCCGAAACGTCAGGTTATAAACAAAATATAAAATATACGCGATCAATCCGGTTAAAACAGTGTTTTATTATGAGTTCTCGTGAAAATAACCTTAGAATATACTATAAGTATATCAGTTAACCATAATACAAGCTTTGATTAGCTTGGAGCTAGATGATGCTGTATAGGTACCTACATTATCCGGCATTATTTATTAATTATTGGTAGTAGTCAGTGACAATCCCTTCAAACCTAACAGAAACACGTCCAAGTATGGATTTTTCGTCGGAGATTTAAAGGATGAAATATGAGCGTGTAAAATCAGAGTGGGATATAATGAACGTCTCCGCAAGCGACTCTTTTGTTGAAATCTCGTTTATAAATTTTCGCCAAAGTTTCCTTCTCCATATTTCTTAAAATCCGAACACTAACGACAGGTATTATTCATGCTTGACAGTAAAGTAGGAAGAGAGAAACTAAACTTTTAAAATCTCCGTAGTTTTTAATGTACTTCCGAACAAAATATAAAAGCAATTTGACGCACAGCACCCTGTCATCATTATTATTAGCCCATATAAGTCCACAGCTGGACATATGCCTCTCCTATTGAGCGCCATAGTGGCCTATCTTCAGCACCCTGTAGATACAAACAAATAATATTGAAATTAGCTTGTTAGTGAAAACTTGGACTCAGCCTACGAGTCAAATCTTTTACCCAATGTAAAAGATTCGACTCGACAAGCCCTAGTAAATATTTCCCCTCTTGCCTTCATTCCACCTAAAAGTCCAGGTAAATCAGATCCCCTGACATTTCGTTTTAGGTGGTAATCAATCAGCCTTTGTAGAGATTCGATCTTGGGAATCTTAAGGTCTTACCGCGTTATCAATAAAAAAGGTTCGGCTTACATTACAGAGGATGTAAGAAGCTGTAGATTTTCTTTTGCTTCTGCCAGCTTCTTTTGTGCTACTGCTATGTGCTTCACGAATTGCAACTTAGATGAAATCGTCAATCTATATTACAATCAGATCCAATTTTCAACGGCTGGATGTTGGCACCAAAGCACTCAGTCAAAAAGACAAATCCAGCCATTACCTAGTCTGGCGAAACTGAGATAACATCGAAACTGAGATAACATCACTTCATCTTTGACTGAGATAACATCACAACATCTACATCAACGAGCGCCTGACGCGCACGAACCGCGTGCTCTTCGCACGTGCTCGTGAGCTGGCCCGCAAGTACCAGTGGCGTTACGTCTGGACCAAGCGGGGGCGTGTTAGCGTGCGCGAAGCGGACGGCAAGCAAGCCTTTCAGATCCGCTCACAGTCTGACTTAGATCGGATTTTTGCGCTGGGAACCGTTTGATTGTGTGGCTTAGTGGACTACCTATCTTTATACAAGTAAATTGTAACTCTCAAAAGTTAACATACGTCTTTTTATATACATGTATTTTATATCTTTATAATTTATATTTTGAAGATGCCTCTTTGTGTTGTTTGGAAACAAACCAGTTCCTTAATTTGTGTGTACTTTCTAATTTAGACATAATTAATTTAGTTACTGAGACATACCTCACTGCTGCTCAACTACTACAAAATAACCTGTCAAGTCTTTTTATTTCTATTTTATTGATTGTTAATTTAGTTGCTGAAAAATACCTTATTGCTTTACTACAAAATTGTCAGTCAAGACATGTATTTTGTTCCGTAATGATTCAAATATTCGTGCCACAATGTTATTTCTTGCCAAGTTGTTTGGTTGCCTGTATTATTTGTTTTGTAAGCCTCTTAGTCATCTGCGCCGAAAATTGTTTACCCTTACCCTGCTGTTATGAACTTAATGATCCAAGAAATTATTTTAAGCGCAATCGAATTTATTTAATGTATTCGCATATAACTATTTATCATCCTTATAACTTATTTCTACTAGTAACTTTTACAGTCAATATTGTATTTATCAATTTAACGTATATCGAAGAATTATTTATATACATTAATACCATTATACTTTCATTATGCAGCACTGCCGCTCAATACAACATGGTAACTTACTGGATATGTCGAAATCAAGTGATGTTCTTCTTATTCTATTCATAATGGTTTCCAATGGTCATCTTAAAGTTGGTTTTTATAATCCAGGCTCCTTGAATACCCGGCACGATGAGTTCATAGCTGCGATGAAATGTTGCAGTGTAGATATCATGGCTATAAACGAAACTTGGTTGAGGCCCGGTCGAGATAGCCTGGTGCCAATTGTTCCGAATTACAGATTTAGGCATATACCTCGTCCCGCGGGGGTGAAGGCAGGTAGGGGGGGAGGAGTGGGTTTCTTTGTCGCGCAAGGAATCTCCGCGCGGACATTTAAACACCCAGCTGATCCTAAACACGGCTCGGTTGAACAGATGTGGATTACACTTACCATTAGGGGCAAAAAACTGGCTATAGGGACTGCGTACAGGCCGCCGTGGCTCGATGTTGACCTTTTTTTAGACGCACTATCGGACACTGTGAACTGCTTATCAACTTGTGATCATCTGATTCTTTTGGGTGATTTTAACATCAATTTATTACACCACAACGATAGTAAATCAAAAAAACTAGTCACTTTTATTAGTTGCCTTAACCTGACACAATTCGTATCTGCACCGACTCATTTTACAGAAACTAGTTCATCATTAATTGATGTTATCTGTACCGATCTGCGCGCACGAGATGTCTCGGTTAGGGCCGTTGGGCCACTACTGGGTCATGCTATGGTTTTATGCGAATTCCAAATAAAAAAAGATAAGCCTGTAGTGCAGAAGATTAATTACAGACCCATTAAAAATATTTGTTTGGAAAACTTCAACGCGGATTTGCGCACCATTCGTTGGGACTTAATTTCACAAACAGCAGATGTTAATGAGATGTTATACTACTTTAATATGTGTGTTTTAGGTATATTTGAATGTCACGCTCCCATGAAAACTTGTATTATTAGAGATAGACCGTGTCCATGGATGACAGATAACTTAAAATTTATGATGTCGCTAAAAAACCAAGCACTAAGTGAGTATAGGAAATCTAAGTTGCCAGAGAAGAAGGAATATTATAAAAGTTTAAATTCATTAGTTAATAAAACAATTTTTTTTGAAAAGACAGCCTATTTTAGGAATAATATTAATAATAAAGTTTATGATCCAAAAAATCTATGGAAAAATCTTAAATCTACCATCTTGCCCGACAAAAAAAATGAATTACCTTCACATTTTACAGACCCCGAGAAAATAAATTGCCATTTTTTGAATGTACCGGGCAGTTCTCAGGTTAGTCTTTCTCTTCTCACATTCTATGAATTTCATAGGTACTCCGAGGAAAACATTTTTTCCTTGGAAACGGTAGGTACTGACTCTATCGCAAAAATAATACGTGGTTTGAAATCTAACGCTTTGGGTTATGATGAGATCAGTCTCAATATGCTAACATTAACCTGTCCGGAAACGCTGAGTGTGATAACTAAACTAGTGAACACCTCCATATCTACCTCTCAGTTCCCCGACCTGTGGAAGGTGGCTATTGTTCGACCATTGCCTAAAATCAGCAATCCAGCTGAGGTAAAAGATCTCAGGCCTATCAGTATTTTACCGTGTCTTTCCAAGGTGGCTGAAAAAGTTGTCTGTCAGCAAATGACTAGTTTCCTAGAAAAACACAGCATCCTGCCAGAACTACAGTCAGGTTTTCGAAAAGGCCGTAGTACAGCGACCTCGTTACTGGCTGTGACAGATAGTATATTAACAGCACAGGATAAAGGAATGGGTACTCTTCTAGTACTTCTAGATTTTTCTCGAGCTTTTGATGCAATAAATATACCACTGCTTTTATCAAAACTAAGCTATTATGGATTTCACGAGAAAACGGTTAAATGGTTCCATAGCTACCTGGAAAATCGTTATCAGTTTGTTGAGATCAAGAATGCTGAAGGAATCGTCATCAGATCAAGGGCTACTGCAGTAGCTAGAGGGGTCCCGCAAGGGTCCATTTTGGGGCCTTTGCTATTCATATTATATACTGCAGATATATCTAATTGTATTTTAAAATGTAAATTCCACATATATGCAGACGACGTACAAGTCTACATTTCGTTTAAGGAGGAAAATGTTAAGCAAGCCATTTTAGACCTTAACGCAGATCTAAAGCGAATCGCAAATTGGGCAGAAAATAACAATTTAGTTCTCAATCCTCTGAAAACGAAATATCTGTATCTTGGTAGTAGGCATAAACTTATGAACGCTGGTATCACGTCTGCCATAGACGTCAAGCTGTTGGACGAACCCATTGAACGCGTAGAAGAAGCTCGAAACCTCGGTTTATGTATGGACTCTGAATTGCGCTTTGAGAAACACGTAGCCAGCTGTGCTCAAAACTGCTTTTACAGACTAAAAATATTATATAAAATTCGACCATACCTTAGTGAAGACCTACGAATACAGTTAGTAGAATCTCTCGTACTTTCTAAGCTAAATCACGCTGACACAGTATATGGTCCAAGGTTGCTCGCACGCACGCAGGTACTGGTTCAGCGAGTGCAAAACGCTTGTGCTAGGTTTTGTTTTAGGGTCCCTCCGCGTAGCCATTTAACACCATACCTCAATGAGCACTTCATTCTTAAAATGAAATCTAGACGAAAGCTTCACCTGGCCTGTCTACTATTTGACATTATAAACCAGCACAAGCCAAAGTATCTGTACGAGAAGCTGTCCTGGATCGCGTGCAAGCGCAATCGTAGGCAATGTTCCCAGCAGTTAGCAACACCGCAGCATAGATCTGCAGCCTTTCGTGGTAGCTTCCGATACGCGGCTTCCAAGTGTTGGAATAATATACCACCGCCGATCAGAAACCTTAAAAATAAATTTAATTTTAGGAAAAAGCTTAAAGCTTTTTTAGTTGAAGAACAGAGAAAATTTGGCAACGTAAACATCAATATCTCGATTATATAGATGGTAACACTCTATATAATCGAACACACCTGCATTGGTATTCTACTCGTACATTGGATTTCTTTTTATTTAAATTTGCAAGAAGGTTTACCTTATGTAGGTAGTACCTGCATTCACACAACAGAGAACATCACTTTATTTTTTATTTTATTTTTTTACCTATTTTTGTTTTTGATGCATATCGGGAAGCATCATTCAATACTTTATTATTATACATATACAACTTCACAGCACTACGGCAAATCCTCGCTGTCTCACCTACTATTATCGCACCTACTATTCCATCCGCTATCTTATTTATATTACCTGTTCACACTACAATACATTACATATATACCTGCTAGTAATTTTAACCCGTATAATATATTTTTTTTTTTTTTGCTTAATATCTATCATGTATTTAATTTTTATTTTATTTTCTTTCGTCACCGAATCGCTGTCCGTTACGTCAATCAGCTTTAAGGTTTTTGGCTGAAAAACAGCGCTGAGCAGAAACTGTTCAGCACACGCTGAGCCAACCCCTTTTTCGGCGCAGGGTCATGGAGGCAGAGTCACCTTATTCTTACTACCACCCTTTTGTGTCACCTTACCTCCATGTTAAATTTGTTCTTGTGTTCCGCTTTATTTTATATTTGTGTGTACCTGTGTCCAAATAAATGTTTTTCTATTCTATTCTTTCTATTCTATCACTGGATAGCAGTCCATACAAATGAGGTTGATAAATTGGAAAAAGGCCAGAGGGGTGAGATTTTTTACAAACAAACAAATTGTTCGCTGGTAACCCAAGATGTCTTTTCTTCTTTATGAAGTTTAACTAGGAGAGCTCCTGGTCTTCCATATTTCATTGGCAGGCGCTTCACTGTCTTGATATCGTCAGCATTAACCTTGAGTTTGGAGGCCAGTTTCTTGGTAATTAATTCTAGATTTTCGCCTTCGGTTGAGGGTAGGCCTTGTACCTCTACTACTTTGGTTAACTTCTTCTGTTCTTCCTCATTAACGCGTTGCTCAAGGGCATGCATCCTTAGTTCAAGATGTCTATTCTGACCCCGCATGACTAGCTCCCGCATGAGGTATAGTGAAAAACCTCGTAGTATAAGCTATAGTATAGTCAGAGCATCATAAAGCTCAACACACCTCCGTTCTCTTATGGTCGAATGGGAGAAATGAAACCAAGCAAATTACTCGCTATTCTTGCTGTTTTACGAAAAGTAGATATATTATACACTGGAAAACTCCGCACTTTGTTTTGTGTTAGCGGTCAGTATTTTGTTTACGCACCGTAAACGAATTACTAAAGAGTCTCTGCGCAGCTCTCGTCCACGGACTCGAGTAAATGAGTTTATTACATACATTTTATACCTATTATATATCCATGATATTGTATATATTTATTACTATGAGAGAAATAAATGAAATAAGTTCCCAACTTTGAATTTTTTTGGGAATTTATTTAATTTCTTAGAGATACCCAAAGTGCGGGTAAGCACTATAACAAAAAACCTTTGAGAGGAAAGGAATTCCACGCTTTAATATCAATAATATTAAAGCGTGGAATTCCTATTCCATGCACAAATATCAATATAACAATACAAATTGTGCATTGAATGAAGGTAACAAATAAACAATCATGCTTCACCGGTTAGATTAGAACTTACTAAAATACTTCATTAGCCACAGTAGTACCTATTAGTGGTAGGTACCTAGGCTAGAGGGTGTCATTGAATAGGTAATTAGAGCGTGTCGCATGAACTTCGTTTTGCCATTAGCCAGGTCATGCTACCTTCGTTAAACTGAAATGATGGATTACACTCCAAGATGTATAATTCAAATCAACAAAATTTTAATGAAAATTCATATCAGATTTAGGTAGATATAAAATATATATAAATAGGTCTTTAATTTTCTTTGCATAATTGTACAAGTTTCTTTAAATCAATAAGCAGTTAATGCTTAGAACAAGCTGAAAAAAATCATTCTGAATTTACCTTTTTAGAGAAAAAGTTTTTATACTACATCTGCTCAGAAAGTTGCTTATACCTACCTTTTCCAAACATGATATAGAAAAAAAAGTACGCGATAAAGACCCGATAAATAATCTTTAGTACAATATAGAAAGTACGTCATTGCAGGCGTACTAAAAGTGGGACAGAAAACTCTATGGAATTTCACTTCTTATGCCCAGTTGCCAATCAAAGAATTCTGACATAGAGATTGAAAATGAGTCTTTCAACACCGGAACATCATCAGCAACATCATCATTTTAGCCTGGTATCACTCACAGCTGGGTATAGGCCTCCTTTCTATCATGTGCTTCCACCATTTTTTAAGTATAAAAAAGTTCAGGTTTCCATGAACAGAAGTAGTAAAAAATCAGCGACGTAAAAACATTCGCAAACAACAAAACAAAAGAGTAAATAAAGTGAACGAGTAAAGTGGTTTATTTGTGCTCCTCTACAATTTTATTTGCTGTTGTTTTGGACATACCGATCTAGCACAAATGAAGCTATTTAACTTCCGAATATTGCTTCGTATGCTGAGCGTATTTTCTCTTTGTTTCGTGCATTTTTCGTTATTCAATTGTTCGTAGGTCATTGTAGGTACAGTGGAATGAAGCGTTTTCCAAACATGTGGTAAAATGACTAAAAAATTCGACTCAGTCCTTGATTTTTTCTTTTTTTCCAAACCTTAACTGATTATGGGACGCAAATCACCTTTAACGTCTTTTTAGTTAAGGAATGTCCTAGACATTGACATGAGAAATTAAAAACTTAGCTTATTTGGAGTTAACCACTCCGTGGCAGGTTCAAACATGGCTCCTAGACGGCAAAATTTTGACCGGTCCGGAATGGCCTAATGCCCACACCATAGTGCCATTTTTGCGTTAACAATAAAATAATTTTGAAATGAAAGTAACTAAATGACAGTTATCTGACGGTCGCGTTAAAGTACCTGTTTTATACCTACTTACAACTGTGAACTTAAACTTTGCATCTCGACATACAAATGTGCATCTGGCAAACAGAATGAGGATGTGGTAGCGACTCCAGATGCTGCTCACTTGTTCTTGTATTCCTGACCCAGAGCAACGAATAAAAAAAACAAATGTGATAGTTTGTTGTGGCATTCTGCTAATAAATCCTAACCTATTAATGTTATAAATGCGAAACTTTGTATAAATGTTTATTCTCTCCGTAATTGTATTTTATAGGATACGAAGTAACTTTACCTTATCTTTGGTTTAGGTTCTAGAATAATACATAAGGCTAATCTAATTTTCAAAAATAACATCTGAGGGGTGGTAAACTTTCTATGGAAAGTTACTATTCCTTGGTCCAATTCTCTTAAATTTGGTATGAATCAACTATAAAGTGAATAATTAATCATGTTATATTTAATTTTTACAAATCTATTCATAGGGGTGTGCAGTAAATTTTTTAAATTTATATAAAAAAAAACAATATTCCCTGGTTCGCACATTCACTCAAATAATGGTAAGAATAAACCTCTATGTAAATAATGAAACACCTATCTATGTATTACAACTTGAATAAACAAACAAATAGCCATGCACAGACAGGTGTCAGTACGCTCCCTGCAAACCTCTCCAACCGAGGTTACCTTAGCGGTGAGCGCGGCGTATGATTACCAATCGTAAATATTAAGAAAAAAACATTGTAATCTCAATATCTGATATCCACATTGTTCTCCATTTCACACATAAATTTCAACGCGGGCGAAGCCACAAAGTGCACCCAGTATAATATAAGAGAAGAACCAAAGTTGATGTAATGCAACTCATTTAGAAGCAAGATTGGAGAGAAAAGAATCACCGGAATAGTTGGTATTATGTAACCAACTACTCCGTTGAAAATCTTCTCTCCAATATGTTTGGCTTCTTAATAATTCTGGACTCTGTAATCCTATTAAGTAATTATTTGTATCTCCAGAGGTCTTACTGGCTTTTTTCAGAATAATGTTATTATTTCATCTTAAATTTATTTTCCGTTAAAATTCGAAGCCTGATAAGTTTGGAACAAAAATTAAATTATCAAGTAGATAAATGGAATCAAAAATGTACATAACTAAACACGCTCTCGACGATTAAATTCCATTTAAAAATTCAACAAAGCAGACCCTGACTTCGTAGCTCGATGTAAACTAAACACAGCGTGAGAGCCTGACCACATGGTTTTATCCCGACTTTGGACTTACGGACCGCTTGGAAGTGGCTTAGTAGAATAACTCACTTTAGCACTTATTACTATTCACCACCTAATAGCAATCTTTTTCGTTAGTACGTACTTAGGCATCAAGTGTAATGGTTTAATAATTAAAAAAAAAATTATTTCAAATAAGTACAATACAATTACTGTGCCCTAGTTGATAAGCTAAGTAGTAAGTTGTATTTTGGCAAGTAGTGCCTTCCTCAGTTCATTACAGCTTTGTACCTACTCTTAATTTTATACTACTAATAGATCCGTGAAGGTTATTTCCTTCGATAAAAGTAAAAACTTTTTTTACTTTTATCGAAGTGTGTGAGGCCAGTAAATACTTGAGTTTTTTAGTGCCTTATGAATTTGGTTTTACGTACCAGAGAAAAATAGTATCCTATCACCTTACTAAGCCGTGGATACGATGAAGTTGTGCCGAGATATTACAATTCAAAAAACTCTCCAAAAATTGCATGGTTGCTATACAACTTTTTTCTTCTGGTGCCGTAGTGCATCAAAATCGGTACCTAGATAATGAAATCACTTGATTCTAATCAACATTATATTATTTAAAAAATTGAGACGATGAACGATGTTCGTTGAAAATAACTTCGCTAAATAAAACGATATTCCGGCGGAAATTTACTTTTTAAAATACATTAAACAGTTTATGTATTTTAAAACGTTAAATTTTTTAAAATGTCCATGAACGCGTAATTAGCAAGCACCAGGACTAACTAAGATTGCTTTAAAATTTATAGGAAAGTTAAACTTTGTACATTTTCAAAGAAGTTCTCTTTTGACTTAATTAGGTCCAGTGAACTCGGTACAACGGTAACAGACCACGCTTTTACACGTTTAAGAAAATATAAAGCGTCTTTTTCAGTCAGTGACACTATTTATTGGGTTCCTTAAGGAACACTCCTGCAGTAAAAACCATTTGATAATTTAATTTTAATGTATTATGTTATCTAACAGGCGGTTCATTTTACATAAAATAATCATAAAAAAACTTGTAGGTACTAAAATAAGGGCAAATAAAGGATTACATGGAGAAAGTAAATAATATTAAACTGAAAGGTGAATAAAGCTGACAGACGAAGAAAAAAAAGAAAAATATTAAACAGAGATAAACGAGAAAAATATGATGAAGAAAACAAATAGGTAGTACAAACTAAACAGTAAAGTGAGAAATTCATTTCATTGAGTTTTAATGTGCGTGCGTGTATATGATTTCGCATTTCAAAGTTGACTGTGTGTCAACTTTCAAAGATTTCGCATTTCAAAGTTGACTGTGTGTCAACTTTGAAATACGAAACTATGACTTCTTCTTCATCGTGTTCTTCATTACTGAAGTTTGTATCCGCTTTGGAAAGCCTTAGTTGAGGAGTTGACCAGCTGCTTCCACGCCACCCTATTTTCGGCTGATCTGAAAGCAGTCGTCACTGGGAGACCCATAATCTCTTTCACAATGTCAAACCAGCAGCGTCTACCTCCCGCAACAACCAGTTTTTCCAGGTTATCTGGGTTTCTTTAAGTTATGTGACCAAAGTAGCTTAGAACACGTCGGTAACAGATGGTAGAGAGCCTGGTTGGTGACAAGCTAATTTAAAAAAATCAAAATACGTTGCAACGATTTTACTTTGAATCATCAGAACATTGGACCTGCATCGATTTACATAATAAAAATAGAGATTTTCATAAGAATATGCCAATTTAATCAAAAGTTGCACCTTAAAGTTGGTATGCATTGAAATAAGTTTACGATATTATTCAGATTTCCTGCTTTGAAAAAAGTTAAGATCGCTTCAGAAATAAATATTTGCGGAACCTTTTACTTTGTCTGGAACAACACGTCCTGTCGCTTTATTAAAAGTTAGAAATTCCCTGGCCATGGAAGTTTCTTCTAATAGCCAGACTTGCATTATTTCCTCAGAGTCTGGCGTCGTTTGAAATTAATTATGTATGAGATTGTCTCCCATTTTCTTCCTTTCTTCCCCGTTTCATAGAATATAAGTATTTTAGTGTGGGTAAGTATATTTTATAGTAGCGACAGTAAGACTAACACCGTAAGGTTAAGACTGTGTTCCCGATGTCCGGGTCAGAAGTTCGTCAGGTCCAAAGGTAAAAGTCGTTGGAACTATGCGAAACCACTCACCATTAAAATATTCCCGTAAAATACTCATAACATTATAAATGTTTTTATCTACCCAAATATCATAAACCCTCTCTAATGCGTTCAAAAACCATAGGCAATGACCAGCATTACCAACCAACAGAAATAAACGGAACTGTAATGAACTCATAACCTACTGAAAACCGTAGGTTATAGAGTTTAAATTTGGAATAGGTGTCAAATTTAAGTGAGTGTGCTATACTAGTATCTACATTCTAACTATAAATCGCACGACATTTTGATCTCGAGTGACATAGAATAAAAATACCGATATTCGAAACGCCGCCATTTCGAGCTGTCATTTGTTCGTTAGCTTTTTATTTCCAGTTACGAGTAGACAAATTTTCTGATAAGTTGAATAAGTTCTTTATTTCAGTCGAGTGATAGTGACTCAGAACAACTGTCAATGTTAACTACCATTACTATAATAAATAATTTGCTTCTGTATGTGTTCAATTTATTTTTTATTGCGTTACACTGGTAACAATGCTGGTCATTTCCCTATGGTTCCTGAACCCATCATAGAGCCCTTATGATATTTGGGTAGATAAAGTAGTGTATGCAACTGTACATAATTAGGCATTACAACACTCGTGTGATGCTATTAAGAAACTCGCCTTCGGCTCGTTTCTTAAACCCACACTTGTGTTGTAATGCCCTCCATTATGCACAGTTGCATAAACTACTATTACAGAATAAAATAAAATTAAAATGGGCCTGGGCAGGACATCCGGGACGGAGAGAAGATGACATGTGAAGTAGTTTCTTCCACTTGTGGACAAAAAATTGAAGCGAACAAAATCAATGACATTTTGTTTCTTATTTGATAATCTATAAAACTGTTTATGTATAAAATTTAACTTGTCTAAGTGCTTATTTTGTAAGCCTAAAGAAATAAAGTTATTGAATTTTGAATTTTGAATTTTAACACGCTGACTGAATTGGGTACAAAAGCTGACACGTACATACGGGAGTGTCGAGCGTCTTGTGGCGTTAATAGGCAGACGACATCGCATCGTCGTAAGGTGAAATTGAATGAACCTGTGAGTATTCTAGCGCTGGACCATAGGACCACAGGAAATGGTACAAGAATTTGTAACGTCGATTGCCCGTGTTCACCTTGGTGGACAATGGGAATAAAATCTTTTCCGTGCTCCACCAGCATGTGTAATGTTGACACTTATAATTATTAATGTGTTCCATCGCATGTTGTAAAATAGCGTGTATTTCGCAGGGCAGCTATGAATGCGCTCAAACGCAGCTTTAGGACGACCTCTGTGGCGCGGTAGGCGAAGGTCTGCCTGCGACGCAGGAGGTTACGGGTTCGATTCCCGCCTCGGGACAAATGTGTGTACGATCTGCAGACATTTTTTCAGGGGGTTCTGGTCGTTTTCTACGTATAATAAAAAATATCTATCTATGTATTGTATATCAGTTATTTAGTACCCATAACACAATACACTCTGCTTAGTTTGGGGCTACATAATACTGTGTGAATTGTCCAGCATTTTTTTTACTATAGGGCTCGTGGAAATGCTGTTTGCATTTCCTCGATCTCATATCGTAATTTTACGACCATAAACATCAGTCATTATGTTATCATTTTGTGAAAACTGAAAGCATCAATGTTAAAAAGGATGATATGTTTTAAGTTTCAGATGAAAGACTTATAATAAATTCGTTTATCTATTTTGCCGAGTACTATATAAAATAATTTTTCTTACGAGCATAACTAAGTTATTCAATGTAAAACATTTTAGACTTCAATTAATTAGATCGAATATAGTATGATAGTTGAACTACGGGGATGGAAACCGTTAGAAAAAATAAACGTTCATAATAATTCAAATACAAAACAGCTTTCTGAAATTTGTGTACGAGCAGCAAATTTTGACCTTAGCTCTACCTTTTTTAACTTACCGATTCACCGTATAAATTCCTCAAGCGGTAGATGACAAATTGCGCTCATACAAGCTGCATTCAAAATTTACAAGAAAAATACAGACGAGAAATTACGCCCATGCAAGTTGCATTCAAAGTTTACATGGAAAACACAGACGAGTAGCTACATAGCTTCGCTGAACAGCAGCCGGCCGTGATTTATACCAGCCATAATTAAATACGGACCGAGCTAAGTGAACGCCACAATTTTCACGTACCCGACCGCTATTTAATAAGTTATGCTTTTAATTAACTATTCGACGATTTTATGGCATATTAACATCAAAGAAACGACTGTGAAGGTGCAAATGAATGAGATTGCGTTCCTAGAACCTTATATCAATGCTTCCGATGGTTTCCAGTACGTAGGTATTTTTTATATTATTTGAACGCATAAAACAGAAAAAAAAACTTTACATCGAATTGTATTTTGCTCTCAACAGTTGGTTCAATATTACTATCACAACAATAAAAAACAGAATTTTGTTATCGCATGTTAGAATGTCCATTAAACATTGAAGTGTGTAGAGTTCGCATTTAATATAAAAAAATGTGCCTTTTTTGTGATTTTTTATCGAGTTTGCTTTAACAATAAATACATTATGACAAAACATGTTCTAGGAGGTAGACGTTGGTATAAGTGACAGTAATCACGACAGACAGCAATCATTCCAGAATAAAGGCAACGGAATAGCTATCCGACCCCGACTTTATCCATAATGTCAGCCAATTTATTTTCCCTTATTAGAAGCGAGTAATGCTTACTATCATGAGGGCACATCGTCGGCTTCCGAACAAAGTGGAACTTTGATTAGGGTTCAAAATTAATTTCCACAGAGACGAACTGATCCAATTTAGGGAATACCGTCAAGTGGCCTGGAAACGTTTTAGGTGATCCCTTCTATCCCTGTCTATAATCGTCAGGGTAATGTATTGGATCTCCCCAATAGGGAGACTGGTGAGGGCTTCCGATAATGACCCGCTGTGGCGCTTGAGTTACAGACCTCAATTCATGGACACAATTAAACGATCTATTAATAAATTGGTTTTGTCGGAAGTTTCACACCTCCCTGTCAGTTTCTATCAAGTTTAACAGTTGAATGATGTCGGTAGTTTTTGGTGGGTAAAGCAGGTCGTGAACGCTCATTATTGATTATTTATAATTTTAATCTAATCTAATCTATTTCTCACCTTTCTTAATGGTTAACAGGCTGATGAAAGATTCTAATGTTAACCATATATAATGGCAATTAAGCGTTTGTCTCTATACGTAGGTTAGGTAGGTGTCATTTCAATTTTAACAACAAGTAAAACTGTTTTCGAGAACGAAATAAGACATTAAACTAAACCACTTTACTTTACCTTATAATTTAAGGATAACGTTCTAAAAAGCCAGCTTTATGTTAGAACTTATAAATTCATATGCTAATTTATTTTAAACTTTCACAGTTTCTGAGTAGGAATCTTTTCAACAAAACTGAGTTCCCAAGAAATGTAGGTAGTTTTGTCTGAAAATATGTGAATTTAAGAAAAGAGTTCTATGCAATGTGAGAGTGAAGAACACATAAATGAAAAGAGACGAATTTCATCATATTTAATCGGCGACAAAAATAAAATCACTGCGTTTTACAACAGTAATATAATAATAATGAGGACTTAGTCTGAGTTTTTACAAAAAAACATTCGATAAACGTAATCGAGAACCATTGATGTCTTCCACGAAAAAGGCTTAGAATGGTAGTAGACACAAACTAAGTGTAGCCAAAAAATTGTCATAAATGAGTCTCATTTTTTTTCGTATTAGTGCTATGCGTGAAAGCACTGAAGTTGTTATTATGTTTGTTACTCACACACACATAGATTCGTTTTTATTTTCGAAATTCGATAATTGTGGAGTGAGCGTGTTTTACCTCTATGATTGATGTGTTTGGGTTAGACTTGGTACGCTCATAGGACGCAAAAAGAAATACTTACTTTCGTTCTTATATTTCTTTAAACACCAATTGAAGGCATTTCTGGGACCAAGTTATGTTGGGTGCTCTATCTACTTACTTTTATAACATCAATGCCGCAAACGCGACTGCCGCTGTCATGACAAAGTGCAACAAATTACACAAAATCATTCGAAAACTATCACGAGCTAGTAAGAAACGATTGGATTGTTGTCAAACTACGATAAGTAGTTCCTCTCGATCCGGTAGGGGCGCTACAAGGCGCGTAATGTATAGGAAGGACTCGAATTCGATGGAAGTATTCGAGAGATAATGCGTAACAGTCGTACTAGGGCCCATGATCTCGATGGATCCCTTGTACCCTGGAGTGACTATGACGCAAATTAGCATCCAGCTTTTCATAGCTGCAGCGCGACCCATCGTGTCACACTGCAGAGGCTGGGCAGTGAACATCATCATCAGCCTATATTAGTCCACTACTGGAAATAGACCTCCCCTAGTGAACGCCTTCATAAAATGATAACCAGTTATGGTGTCTTGGAACCTGTTAGGCTACAAGGGTAAACTGTCGATGGAGCTCTCTCTATACATGTTACTCTTTCCACTCTGTTTACCTCAGTTCCGAAGTAATATCGTATATATATAATAATAAATACCGCAATAAATTCTCGTGACCATTCTCCTTCCGTCTCCCCAGTTTTCCGCCTTCAAAAAACAATTAAAGAAAATAAACTCATTTGTACAAAGTTTCAAGCGGTAGGAACAATACTTATTGGTATGCATGAACGTATTATGTATACAAAATTATTCATTTTACTTTAAGACAGCGATGAATAGAATAATTTATACTCAAACAGATATCGCATCTATCGAAGGGCGGTGGTGTCGAGCTTTTTCTAGGTAGATAATGTAGATAAATAAGTCATAATTGCAGCCCGGAGTCAAGAATGTGGCGGTGTACCTAATATTCCTAGTCCCTCGTAAAGCACGTCGTTTGTCCTGTACTTGATACTATATTTACAGTTATTCTGTGACATGACCTCGTCCCCGGTCGAATCGCTCGCTTGTTGGTTGTTAAGGCTGGTCGCCACTGCATTAAATTCGGCTGAGAGGATATTATGATTATTATCTATTTCTTTGTATAAACTTATAAATTTTTCTCATCGTCCATATTACATTATTTTCGTAATTTTTTTTTTCACTTTTCAGTTAGTTTTGTTGGTGTTAGTTATGAAACACATTGTTTACTGTTTATTAAGGAACACGTAAACATAATTTCATTATATGTATCTCTGGAAAAATTAAGATTTAAAGGAATCTAAAATCTAAAGGAGGGGGAATCTTTGCGATTTTTTTGCATCGAGTCAAGTTTAGTCAATCGTGTCTCGACTTCCATAAGTTAGTAACTAGAATTCGAGACTTTTGATGCTCATCGAAACCTAAAAAAAAAATTTTGATTTTCCATACATTCAAAACGTGGGTTTTGGGAATCATTTCACCTCAATAGCCTCTGTGGCGCAGTGGATCCGATTCTATTTACCAAACTCTCGGGTTCGGTTCTTGCTGTATGTGTCTAGCAATATTTACAGGTCGTCTCTTGATTATGGTTCCGTAGGGAAACGAAAGGGTATGTAGTTTATCTAAAGAGATGGTTCTAATTTGCTTGTCTACAAAACAATATCAGTGGTGCTATAATAAGAATTTACCTACGTCGTTAAACAATTTAAATTATGATAATAAGGTTTACCTACACTGAGGCCCGTATTATGAAAGCTTCCCCAAGCATTACTTAAGCAGTCATTACGTGATCTCTACTCAAGCGTTAATTACTCAAGTAATGCTTGGTAACCGTTCAATAATATGTCTAAGCAGTTACTCTAAGGCGTGGACGGAGGAAATCCGCTCTTGACGGCTACTTGAGTGAGTGTAGATTTTGACATGAGCTCCCAAGCATTGTTTGAAAATTAGTATTCACTCAAAACTAGACATAAGCATCACTCAAGCAGAGCTCGATGACTGAGCATGCTTTCATAATACGGGCCTGAGAGTTGATTAATTTGTGAAATTAACTCAACCATGTTGAGTTGTTTCAATTTAATCAGATATGCGGAGGAATTTAAGGCTTAGGTTTCATAAATCAACAGAAGCTCCTCGTATTATTTTATCAAATAAAATGTATTTTACGTGAAGGGTTGTTCTTGTTCAGTCTAGAGGAATCTAATTGTTTATTTGACCTATATAAAACATATCAAATATTAAAAATAAAAAAAAGGTTAGGTCGACCATTTTTTTTTCGCTAAGAAAATTGCGTGGCCTTCGATTTTTGAGGTTGCCTAAAGATTTGTAAAAATAATGTCGAAGTCAGGCTGCCAAAAAACTAAGATTTTAAATAAGCATAGTAATAAATAGGCGTTCACATGAGAAACCCACGTATATGTATGTGGGTTTCTCATGTGAATGATACATTGGTGATCTCAGTCTCATCAAATAAACATAGAACAGGAGAACAAAATCTTGATAAACGTACTGTAACGCTCGCCTTCGATTTTTTCCTCGAAAAGTTGTTTTACGGCCGTCTGTCCTAATTTATTCACAAACTGATACCACACACATCTTTGTAGACAGTAAACCAGAGAATAGTAAATATTTATCCTGCGAGAATGAGAACAGTGACGTTTTATATCCTGTAAAGCTAAACAAAACAACTTAGGATTTTTACGATAAGTGTCCTAGGAAGTTTTTACTGTCGGTTTATGTTTTTATTACGCTACAAATTGCTTGTTTGGTGTTGGTAACATAAGTGAGACATTTTTACCGCTTCTTTTGTATTTTTCATACGCTTTTGTCGGATTTAGAGGTATTGTTTTTTTATTTTTTTAATCCAAAGCCTGCGGGAAAACTACCGAATTGAGATGTTTTTTAACAGGCGTTTCACTGCTGCAAAAATAATTTCCATTAGATATGTACCTACGTGGTACTTCACTGTTTTTTTAAATGCCTTATAGTCCATGTTTCTGACGTTACCTACTATGTCAAATAAGATTCAATGTTATCGGAATCGCACCGTTACCACCCCGCTACCTAAACATGATAGAATTATGTTGACAGCGTAAATCATATTATGGAGTAGGTGTTTGTAAATTCAAGCTAGGCTACTTCGGATAATAAATCTATTCGTTAGGTATGTTGTTACTATAAGTTAACTTGCCTAGTTATCCATACTATACTATACCTTAAATTAATATATAAATACTTCATTTTTTGAAAACCCGGTGAGCCTCGGTACCCCACGGACCTAGGGTCTCGACTCCAAGGGGAGCAAATGCGTAGGCTCTGTCGAGACCTGCATATTTGCGCCTCTTGAGATCTTCAGCCAAATCTGCCGCCGCACTAGCCCTCATGAAAGTCCTAGGAAGATGGGAACGCGTGAGTGTGTCGTCGCATGTAGCATCCCACACAAAAAAAATATCTGAGCGTCTGGTCGAAGCGACGCGTGACCCGAAGAGCTGATGAGTATCTGGCGCAGCGCATCAGTATTGCCATACAGCGGGGCAATGCAGCCAGCGTCTTGGGCACGCTTCTGACTGGTATTGATATGGATCAGTTGAGCTACTTGTAGTTTGTTTGCAACAGTCTGCAGTCAGTTCAATTGTTTCAGTCTTCAATACTAGTTTTAATTTAATTCTATTATTTGATTGTAAATTTCTTTGTTACTAAAGTTATACTTAATATTGTAAATTCTAACGTCTAACGTGAAAAAAACGGCTAAACATAGATAGATAGTTGCGTGGTATAATAATAGAGTGTCTTAGTAGGTATTCTCGGTCCTGGACTCCAGATAAATATTTATTATTTTTATTCTAAAATAACACATGAATGAAAAGCAGTTGAACTAAAAATAGCAGTATATATTAGTTTATGTAAGTTTCAAAACATAAGGTATGGTATAACCTACACACATTAAATATAGCTCTTAATATTTTTTATAGGTTTACGTAAACTCTAAAACGAGTAAGTAAATTAAAATTGTTTTTTTTTCAGGTACTCGGATAACAAAAGCCTCTATTAAGTAGGTAGTAAAGTAAATATTAAAATTCACAAATCTATTTTGAAGTTGTTGTTCAGTTTTTAGCTACAGAACAATGAGTTCTATCAATCAATTAGTTTCTTTGCCTTCTTCTGGTATTTCGTGAAGAATAATAACGCGTTTGTTGGCGCGCCTTCGAGCATGTGGTCCAAGTCTGACCCTTGATTCTGCGACGCCCTCAGATCCATCCTGGGTTACCTGTTGATAAATTGAAATTTAAAGATCATAAAAAGTAACTGGCTAAAAAATTAAAAAGTTCAGGCAAAACTTTTCATCAATTTAAAATTTATTTAAATACAGGTGGTTTCCATTGTTTTGATATAATGATGAACAGACTGCCAGAAAGCATAACAATGATTCATTAATAATAATCAGTCCCTATATAACCGAAAGGACACAAGAAAGCGTGGGAGTGCCTTTTCGGATTTTTGCTTTAAAAGACATCTATTTTTTATGCAGACTTTCAAAAAATAAAGAAAACATTAAAGCGAAAGACAAAATTAATGAATGTCTAATATCTGACAAAAAGGGCTGAGAATTAAAACCGTTTGTTTCGGACGGTTCAAACAAAGGACGCTTTTTCTTTGAATATTTACCGACCTTAATTTATTGTTATTTGTCTGGAATTGCTCACCTGAATCCGTTTCCTTCCTGAGACATTGTTCTCCAGAAATTTGTTTACTGCTCCGAGAGTATTAATTGGTATCTGGGGATATATCCAAATTGTATTAACGTTTGTAATTACTGAGAAAATCTGATTTCGCTTCCAGAGCTCACTTACCAATTAACTTCGGTTAGTCCTCACCGCTTCACACTTAAATGTTAGTAGGTTAGATACCTTTCCAGTGAGTTTCGAATTAGGTAATTATTTTAATCAGCTTTTACTTGCAGATACATTACCTTTACACTGATAAACTGATACAAGTTCATTTTCTTTTGCTCCAACTTGGAAAATAACAACTTAACAAGGTAAAGGTTCTCTTCTTTACTTTGACTTAAAAAAAAATCAAAGTAATTATTACATTTCTCAGATTTTACTTTTATGTACCTAATTTGAATTTTGTGACTTATCCAAGAGTCCTGTATGGTGTAAAGGAAATAAAGCACTTTGATATTTGATTCAAAATTATTTAAAACTTTTAAACCTATTTCTGAAATGTGTAAAAAACCTTTCTTCACCAAAGAATACAAAGAGTGCGACTGTCTAAAAAAATAAAATAATTCTAAGATCGACATGAAGTGTAGCAAGCTATTGCCGAGATGGAGATTCCTCGCTTCAACTAACTAGGTCTAAGTCTAACTAGGTCTAAAATACTGTACCTACTTCTCTGACCTTTCATAAATATTTATTTTATTAAGGTGCCATTATGTCATAAGTGTAATGATGTAATGTTTTTAACAATGATAGGAACAATTATTTCTTTCTAAGTAAATTGTACCTAAACCGTAAATTATTGTGTCTTCAATTTGTAATTTTCACTTTTCACCAAAACCCTTCTCAACGAGCTATGTGACTATTTACTACCAACTTACGAGTATAAGTATTGTGGCTGTTAATGAAGTGATGTGTAAATGAAATGAATTGAGAAGTTTGTTTAAAAATATAAAAAAAAATCCTACTTTACAGTTACTTTTTTCTTAATTATGTGACCAAAGATTAAAAACAAGAGTGGCGTAAAACAAAATTGCTGGTTAGATGACATTTAATAGAATCTTTAAGCCGGGAATACACATGCCCGCAGCAGATACACTTGCATAACAGCTCTTTGCAATGGCCACCTATTGTCATGTGTATACACTAACTGGCATGCCTGTATCTGGCAAACAATGCAAGCAATTTGATTTACTGGCATGCAATCTGAAGAACACGGAGGTCTGCAAAACCGGCACGGGTGACAGCTTCAGCTGCCTTTTCCTATTTTTTTCTCTCATAAATTTTGCCACATGTTCGACTGCTGGTAGCAATACGATACAAATTAATTCACTTCGAACGTTTTTCATTGCAAGAAACTGGTGAAACTGATACGTAAAATAGAATATGTGCCGGCTACAGTCATGTGTAGGTAGGTATACAGGTGGGTATATAGGTGTTTTGGAAATACTGGCATGCAAGTGCACAAATTGCATGCAGGTTTAACTTGCAAATGTTCACTAGAAAGAAGTTCACTGTAGAAGTAAATAGCACACAATTTTCTTCTACATGCCGTATGCAAACTACTGATCAATCGGATCAGTAGTTTGCATACGGCATGTCTATCCCCGGCTTTTTTATTGTTAGTTGAAACCTAAAACAACAAAAAGTGGAAAGTCGTTTAATGCTTTCAAAAACTAACACCTGTTTTTTTTGTTAACCTATAAACAAACCTGATGGTAGATTCACGAAAAGTGCTAAAGCAGTAAAGCAACTAAATATTAAGGCATTAACTCACGAAGCATAAAACATTATGTTTGAAAGAAGTTTTAGTAAATGGCATGAATGGAGATGAACTTACAGCAAATATATCGCCAAAAAATTTAGATGCATTCGGTGTCTGAACCGTGATTTGCGCATCTGATGATGATGATGATTGTGACTGTGATGCATGCTTCGGTGATATATCAGAATCTGGGGAAAAATTAAATGAATATTAAAATATTAAAATGAAAATCATGCGCATCATTTACTCGTACATAGACACAGAACAAAGAACCATCCGAATATAATTTGGTGTGTTTTATGAAACTATAAACTGACTCAAATTCCTGAATAATGAAAATGGGTTTGGAAGTGGTTTTAAGCTCGGAAAGTTTCTTTCAATAGCGCGACCCAATTTTTCAAGTGGCGACATCGAATTCGGGTCTAATTTAGTTTGTTCACGCCCGTTGCCATGGAAACCATTTGTTACCGAGATTGTGAAAATTATATGTTTTAGATATGATGTATTAGATACGTTTGTGTGGCGCACATATAAATTACTCGAGGATCTAACATTTATGAGACCATTTCAAAATCATTTTTTATACAACAAAGAAAGAATCATCAAAATCTGTTAAGAATTGGCAAAGATATCACCAAAACTGTTTTAGCTGGTCGTGATTTTTCGAAAGTATTGTTGTTTTTGAGTTTTAACTTTCGAAATAAATACTAACCTCTCGGGAATACATTTTTTATGGGACCATTTAGGGACATTTCTTTATACAATAGTTCTATAATAATGTATTAAAATTAATGAATTCATTAATTAGTGAATTCACAAGAGATGAAAAAAAACTTTTATGATGAATTTATCAAGCTTAAATTGAAACAGAAAGCTCATGATGAGTCAATGAGATGGACATATATTGTTCAACTTTTTGAACGACTGAATGCAGCTGAAGAATTCAGAACAAAACAATTTACAAGTCCGCCAAAAGTCTCCGAAAAAAACACGTAAAACTTCGCGTAAGGGGTGCTCGTAAAAAATAAAAACGTAATAAAAGAGTCAGATAAAAATATCATCAAGATTACGATGGCGTGAGGCGCCCAGATTATACCTACCCCATTCCCTGTGGGTCGGTTAATGCCCTTCTTATCGTTGCTCTAAAATTGAGATATAATTTTAACTTGTAATAAAATAAGATAATGTCAAGCTCGTTTATAACCTACTAAATGGTAAATGGGATAGTTCTTGAACCAAAACAATAGTTCTAACTTTTTAAATGATTAAAACTTTATTAAATGTACACCTTACCTGAAATACAAAACCTTACAAGTACCTAATCAAGACTTATAAAATAATGACTAATAACCATGATTGAATTGGCTATATCCCCCGAATTGGAATGACTTTGCGAAATTTCCAAAACCACCGCCTTGGCCGTATCCACCGGCTTGGCCGTATCCACTCCCTTGGCCGTATCCACCAACTTGAACGTCCTTTTCGAGCTGAACCCTACCACCCTCTTGACCAAAACCACCAGCCTGATGGTAACCACCAGCCTGACCATAACCACCTGCTTGAACAGTCGCTGACTTCTCGACCTTGACGCTTGTGCTCGCAGCTGTGTTGCTGAGAAGGTTTCCAACTGCTTGTAGTGTTGAGATGGGGATCTGTCAATTTTCATTAGTGTTAACATCAACATTAGTTGAAAGTCAACTTTATTTGACAATCTTTTAACAAGTTAACATAAACTACGCTAAAAAGTAATTCTTGTAAGTACTCTATTATGTAACTACTCTAATATGGCAACTTTGTTTCTTTTCATACTGTCCCGTACTGTCCCAAAAATCTTGGGTGGATTTTTGAGACGGGACAGTAAGCTCAGGTACCTTAACCGGTGCAGCTACCGGAAAATGATCTACGGAGACTATCCATATTAAACAGAGAAATATTCATCCCCATTCACAGATTTTCTAAAAAAAATACAGTTAGCCAGAAAACGGGTATTTTACACTAACTGTTTTTTGAAAAGCCTAAAGATAACGTAGGTATTTAATTATAAACTAATCAGAAATTTCTAGCAATCGTGTGAATTTTTGATTAAATAAGTGAAAAGTTTATTTTTGTTTATTTTTTGTCAGTTTGAAATATGGAGTTTTTACTATCAAATCTTAGATGCCAATCTTAGATTTTTAACGAAAAGTTTATTGAGTAAAAAATAAAATTACTAGTAGGTATAGAAAACGTTTTGTTGCGTTTTGTTGCGATCTCTGACTTTTTTAGTACTCCAACCTCAGTTAGTCCCGTTTTCCGTTTTTATGTCCATAAAATATGAATAGTCTCTATAGAATTTTTCCGGTAGCTGTATCGGTTAAGATACTTTTACTGTCCCGTCTCAAAAACCCCTCTTGTATTCTTTAATTGGTAAGTATTTCTAATTTACTGTTGTTATGTATCGACCATGTTCTCATGATCGATAAACGATTAAATATATTTAAAAAAAAATTGAACAAATAAATAAGTTCAAACTCGATAAAACTTACATTGAAGATATCCCTAAAGAAGTTTTGGTTCTTATCGAAGACAACTTCCTTCTTGTACGTGACCTGACCACCGTTGCCGTGCTCTACAGAATCGGATCCTCCAAATCCACCTTCAACATGAGCTGAGCTGTCTACTCCGATGTCAATTCTCTTCTGCACTGGCGGCGGTGGTGGCGGAGGAGGAATATGGGTTTCTCCGCCGATATAGCTGAAACAGGAAATAATGGTCAAGAACTCTAAAACGTTACCATTAGTATATCTCTCGAAATCAGCTCTCGAAGTTTGACTAAACTAGCTAATACAACAGATTTGCGAAAGTTTTGTATGTCAGAGCGAGTCTCTATTTTGAACAGCCGCATACTAAAGAGTACATAGTCTTCAGCCGCATACTGACAAACACTCGTTAATTTGTAAAGTCGCTAAACCTATAATAAAATTAAATAAAGTTCGCTCTAATTTCACTCCGGAAATGCGGTCTAATCAAGATTTTGTCATGTTTTCTGTACCAAATTATGTAAAATTTTCTAACCCTCCGATGTAAGCCGTCTTGTGGTGATGGTGGCTTGGCTTATAATGCGTGTGTACAATGGTTTTCTCAATTATCTTGGGCTGGGGCTCAACGTAAACCTGAAAATTTATCATACATTAAAATCTAAGAGAATACCAGATAAATCTAGCTTGAAAACTCATGTCAATCTATGAAAAGTTTTCTAAGCCGGCAGAACACATAAACAACAAATAGACAAATTTTTAGCACAGTGTGATTTAGATCCACGTCTTAGGGGACCGTTATTTAATTTGTCGAACTTTTAATTTATTTCAAACATTTATTGCAGGGTTAGCAAATACGGACTTAGTGCTTATTTTGGCCATGTTTTGTGACTTTGGTGTATACAAAATGCCAAGCACCTGATTCAAATCAAACCTTGCTATTGAAACTTTGCTGTTGTGGTGGGACGTACCAAACAGGCTTCGAATATCCGACTCGACGTTTTGGTGCAAAAATTGAGAGAAGAGAATTCAGAAATGTCTGCAAAGAAAAATAAGTACCTACATACAAATATGTTTTTAAAATAACACGTTCACTTACTTCTTTGACTACAACAGTAGGTGCGCTTGCTTTTACTTCTACGTGTGCGTCAATATTTGAGTCGGTATCAGTGTGCTGAATCTCATTGTCAGTGTTTAGCTTTAGCTCTGTATGAACTTTGTGTCCGTATGTATTTTCAACTGGAACGACTGAAACTTCTGTCTCCTTAACCACTGCGGTCGGTATCCCGTATGATTTTGTGCCAGAGAATTTAAAACCAGACGAACCGCTGGCAGAAGATTCCCCTCCCTGTAAAGTGCTTAGTCTTTAGCTTTTACATTGTATCAACAAACTTTAGCTTTGTCTGTTCCAAAATAAGTAGATTCAGAATCTTTAAAGTTGTTATGAACCCAACGAAGCATATTTAACAACAATGTAAGAAACATGAAGCAAAGTTTTCCCGTTTGTGGTGAATATTCCGAATGAAAGTGAAATAGCAACATCAGGTCTCCGTTTTTACCATGCATAGCATAATGAATGTGTTACTCTGATGGGAACATTGATAAAGGAGTTTCCAAAGAGTTGGGAAATGTGGGTGAATTTTCGTGCAAGAGGGAGCATGCGAAAACTTGGTACTTTTACCTTACTCCGTGAGAAATCAGACTAGCCCATTAGTCCTAATACAGTGTCGTAGTTTCTGGTTGCAAACAGGAGTGTTAAAAGAACAGGTCATTTCATTTTTAGAGTTTTAATACATTGTGATATAAGTTAGTCACCTCAAATACAGAAAAAAATTGGTCAGTCTTGAAATGAGTTGATAACCTACAAAATACACTAGGATAATTAGTTTTAATTATAAAACCGTCCAACTTGACTCAGCTTTGTTTTCTGAAAAAATGTTAGTAAATTTGTTAAACAAAAACTAAAACCCTAAGCTATTGAAAAGATGGATCCATCTTCCACTCCATCACCCGTAATACACGCGATATTCATATTCAGCCCTTGCCAAGGAGGCAGCAGCAGCGGCTTTCTGAGCTTTCTTCTCCTCTTTCCTCCTGCGTTTTTCTTCCCTTCTTTGCAGCTTCCATTGCTCTATTTGCTGTCGATCACCTACCAGGCCGGAGGCTGCTTCGTGGGCACCAGCTGATGCAGCTGCGAAGCCAGCACCACCAGAATGCTCTGCTCCAACAGCGCCGCCTAGACCCGCAGAGGCTCTTACGTTGCCGCCAGCAGTGGCGCCAGCGAAGAGACCACCTTTGGAAAAAATAAACTGTTAGAGCAGACATATAGATACCTACTCGAACAAACATTGCAATGCGACGCGAAGCGTGCTAACAGATAAGGAGTAGGTACTGTCAACGTAACTCAAGTTATTTTGCAATGGTATTGTGTTAAGTAAGAAAATATAGTTTCGAAATTAAAGGCTCAGAAGTACAACGTCGCATTAAGGTATAATAATATTCGAACAAAACAAAGTGAAGCACGAGTAGATGTTCTTTCTATTCCAAAGTGCTTGCGTTGTACGCAGAAATCAAAATTCTCTCTCCGTTTTTCCAGACATTTGAAATTTACTAAAATATGGATTCTTAACACGTTCAAACCGTATTTTACGTACAACCGGTGTTCTCAATGAGGAGTTCACACTCACACGTGGACTATCACGATTGAAATTTGGTTCTTTGTAGTCTGCTCTTAAGCGAACAAAAAAATGGAGAAAATATTTTTAATTTACAAAGGAACATCTAAAAGATTACAGTGAAAATTTTCCTCAAGTTGCGTCAATCGCGGATAATTTTACGACGTCCTTGCCCTTCTAACTCGCTGACTTTAGGGTGAGACAAAGGTAAACGCTCAATTAACTGTAACGCCTTCGACTTTATCATTTTATCATGACACTTTGGATCACGTTGGCTTTGTCTAGACTCCAAAACTTCATGCAAGAACATTATTATGGATTCTTAGAAGTTATCAATACAATAACTTTGTAGCGACTATTTGTCATTTTGCAAAAGTAATGCTTAAAAAATTGTGCAGAATGCACGAACAGTATTCAAGCAGAACAACACAAAACCACTCCGATTTATTTATTTTACAGTATTATATTATCGTACTATGTCAAAGTTCTTAATTTAGCCTATGTTTTAAGGAATTTTACAGATAAAAGATTCAGAATAATTGATATATCCTACTGACATATCTTTTCTCAGGGATAAGATTTTGTTACGAAAATCCACTGAAAAAGTCGCAAGCGACCGACTAGTTAACTTAGAAAACCTTATCTCTATCTTTCATGTTAACTCATTAAAATATTTCTCCTCTGGGAGAATTCCAGGCAAATTCTCAATAATGGTGGCAATTATGATACAACGAGCGGCTAAGAGCTCGGTCTTGTAAAGTCAAACTAATGAAGTCTTAAAAATAAATTAGGTGCTTTGATGCTGAAAATAGTTACATTATTTTTCGATATTCCTAATATAAAACATAATGAGATATGCCATAAACATAAAATTAGTCTGAAAATTGAGAACAGGTTTTTTTGTGAATGAATTTTAAGTAGAAGTACTCGTAGATATACAATTTGTATTTTTTACATATTTCAACCCCTGTTAGCTTTTATAAAGAAATTAGAAAATCTGAGTCTCTGAGAGAGATCGCTCTTGAATGATAAAACCGTCAACTGTCGCTTATTCCATAATTATTCTCTTGTAAATGACTTCTAAGTACAATAAAGCATTATCTAACTATGTATCTTTCTTTTTGTATATTTTATTTCATTTATTAACCCTAAAACCTCATTCTAAATAATCTTTTATTTGTATAAGTAATACGTTAGTTTGTTAATGTTAATGTAAGTTATTGTAATGTGCTATTTTTTCTGTGTATAATCCCCTAAGGTGCCTCATTTCTCAAATTTTGTGTGATACCAATCCTGTGAACAAACGAACTGCGAATAATGACAAAGAACTTTAACGACATTTAGTGTAACATGTGTTACCTACCATCGGTGATAAACACGATTACTAAATAATAAATTAATCATGCCTACAGTAGACAGGCACCACCCACACGTTATACGTACCTTCCAAATAACAATCTGTGTCGGCGATTCTTTAATAAAATCTCACGAGAATAATGTCCCCCGTATGAATGATTGGACACATTACCTACCTGAGGCATTATCATCAATCAAAATTAACCCCTGGCGACACAGACATATGGGACTCTGAAACTTTTTTCTGTGCTGCAAACAAAGGGAAACAGCGTAGGAAGCAACACAGGGAACTTTACATTGGACAAAATGTTACACCTGTCCCAGGCTCTTCCGTGTCCGAATTCTAATTTTGAATCGGAGTGTTCTTTCGAAGTAGCTTCGTATCCTCCTTACGAAAGCTCCCAAACAAAAGAGAGCTATTTTTTAAGTTTGTGAGTATGGTTCGGTAGTTAAGGTAAGTGCTTATTAGATTGGTTTTTGTATAAAATAAAACTCATAAAATTACGTTTGTTACGTAAATGTTGCGTGTGTTTAACCGTATAGTGCCTCAACGAGGTGTTCCGTGTTCGTCCCACTCGCCTCGAAGTAGGGCGAACATGGAAAATGGAATTTAACGCTGAAAACGTTTACTACTCATCCGTTTTGATGGATGAGACGTCAATCGATTCGTTATTTATTTAGGTGATTATATTTTATACGCAACAGCAACAGCAATATGAAGACGGAATTTATATAAAAAAGAAGTATCGCAAATTACCACGTTACACAGTAGTTGGTTGTTCGTTAATCAATGTTCAAAACTTGTCAAATAGTAATTTCTCTTTACAATAGTAATTGACGTCGACAAGAGATTTGATCATTGATACGTTAAATAAATTAGTCCAAACCACTAGCTGTAATTGTTTTTTTTTTTAGATTTTTTTACTAAACCCTTCAAATAATAGTGCTTGCTTATGCGAGGTCTAGTCATTTCATGCTATAAAAATTGCGAGCGGCAAAAAGGGGTGTCCTAAAAATACTGGCGCTTACAAAAAAGAAACGTAGGTACGACTAGCGTGCCGCCAGTATTTCGTTTCAATTCCTTTTCCTCTCGCTACCTTGCGAGAACCTTGCGAGGTTTTCAATTAATAAATATTGTACAATGGAACTCGCAGGGCTTGAAACCCAGAAATACGACCTCGAGCTTTTACTGTGTTCTAACAAAATAAGTAGGTATATTCGTATTTTAAGTGTAACATTTAACTATAAAAATTGTCTTAGTTTGATGATTTCATTACGAATGTAAGCGTTGTAAGTTTAGTGTTCTTCCAACACATATAAGGTTCGTAATGAACCTGCTTACAATCGTAATGAATTGAGTATAACTTATTGCATGTCAGTACTAACAGGGCTGACGTCATCAATGTTTGGCTTAAAGCCTGTTAAAAAAACTATAAAAAAAATAAAAAAGATACTGGCCACTTACAATAAAAACGTAGTACGTCTTCTTGTGTGCCGCTAGTATTTTGTTTCATGTCCTTACCTTCTCGCTGCTCGCATACGTCTTGCATAGGACTAGCTTTCGACAAGTACTTATACTTGTTACTTACCACCAGATTTTCCGGAACCATCGACAGCACCTCCCAAGCCTGCTCTGGCGGCTTGACCATGAGGAGTTCCCGCTTCAGCGAACAAGCCCCCTGCTGCACCGGAGCCTAGAACAATAGACTTTTATGGTATACAAATCCTTGCTATGCTTTAACTTTGAGCGCTTGCAGGAGAATTTTGGACATAAACATTAGGAATCCCCTTTGCAGGGCCCTCCCCTGCGAAGGGGATTCCTAGGGGGATACAGGGGATTATTTAAATAAGCATAATTATACAGCACTCATCATACCAGTGACTATTAAAGGATCTAGAGTAAGCCTCCTTCAATTTGTATCTTAAAGAGTTCTCATTTGATAGCTAATAATGTAGATAATAAACGAATGCACATTTGCTAACATTTTTTGAATTTCTATTTCATAACAGACCGAAAGGAATTACTAAAACAAAAAAAAACCTTTTTCTTACTTTTTTTACGTTATTTCATTTTTCATTAAATCGAAACTGTCAAGTAACATTTATTTGTTTTTGAAAAATAATACAGAGTGCATGAATAAAAATAAATCTTAAATCTCAGGGCTAAGCTTTTTCGGCAGTAAAAAATATAACACCCACAATTTTTAACGAACATAAACATCGATTAAAGATAAATATAAATCTATGCTTAAAGCGTAATTAGCAGCATCGTTACTTATCTTTGACGTTCATTACACGAAAAGTTTTGTCAATTAAAATCTAATTGTCCGATTACATTTTGGAAGAACTCAAAATACATTTATGTATTTATGCCTACTTTATTCCTAAAATTAATATTTAAGGAAGATAAAGAATTTACGATTAAAATCAGTATTGGTAAAAACAGGCGATGATAATGGAAACTTTCTGCAACCATTAATAATACGTATCTCTTATTTCTGAATCGTTTGAGTGCATAATTCTGTTTCTGCTAAATAAAATGGTAGGTTTAATAAAATTTAACATCAATAATATTTTACTTTACTCTGGTTGCCTATGGTTTTCAGTTCCCCCTTGGCGTTTTCTGTTTATGTACCTATCTATAGTAATGTAGTCGTAAGTTTGAACTAAGTACTATGTCTTAGGCAATATTTTCAGGTTTCTGGTAGTTGCCTATGGTTTTCAGTTCACCCTTGGTGGTTTCTGTTTATGGATATATCTTTAGTAATATAGTTGTAAGTTTGTACTAAGGACTATGTGTGAGGCAATATTTTCAGGTTTCTGGTAGTTGCCTATGGTTTTCAGTTCCCCCTTGGTGTTTTCTGTTTATGAGTACCTATCTATAGTAATGTAGTTGTAAATTTGTACTAAGTACTATGTATTAGGTAATATTTTCAGGTTTCTGGTACCCTTAATACAGTATATGCTTACTTTGGGGCTAGAAAATGCTGTGATCATCATCATCAATATTATCAGCCCATACATGTCCACACTCCACACTGCTGGACATAGGTCTCCCCCATACGACGCCACAAATAGCGGTCCTGAGTCGCCTTCATCAATCGACTCCCTGCGATCGCTACAATATCATCGGTCCATCGAGTGGATGGAGATAATGCTATGTGAACAATTTTAATGTATATTTGATCTATGTTCTATTCTATATGCTACACAGGAGACACTTGGGAGATTTCGTTTTCGATTCGATCGTAAATTAGTTATTGGAATCTATCAAAACTACCTTTGTGGGATTTAAATCAAATGCCTCAGGTAACAGCGTGATTTTTTGACTCGGAGATTGAACTTGGTTTATTAAAATGAGAACTGTAAATAATATCTTATTTCTCTTTACTAATTTATAGTTTAAAATTTGATTTGTAAGTCTAAAGAAGTAAAGTTATTACCTGCTCCACCACCAAGACCAACTCCAGCATGGTATCCTCCGAAGTTTACTCCTAATTTCCCCTCTTTGAATGTGATGAATTGAGGTGCCTGAAAAATCAATGATTATTAATATAAATAAACACATTTAAACCGTACATTATACCGTCCACAATAGTAATCGTACCTACCTACGTGCAATTTTTTTATTTCGTTCCTAACCTGGTTGCAGACGAAAAGCAAAGCTAACTTAGCTAAGCTCGTATAGTTGACTTATACTTCAATCCAATATATAATTGGTTATGAAAACGTAAAGAAAACTAATAACAATAACAGAAAACAAAATCAAATACACACATTTTTCAATGTGCCCTTAGAATTGGGAATTGTCGGGGAAATAAGTGTGAAAAAGGACATGCTGTAGTCAAACATACTCGTAACACTTTACTTTCACGCATTTGATCCTTTTCTATTGTCATTACAGGCTGAAAATGGCGTTACTATTAAGCCCATGATAAGGGCCCCTTCAGGTCGCGTCGCAAGCAGTGCGGCATGGCGGCCGCGCGACTTGTTTAGATTAGGGTAGCGCACGTGGCCACCGCCGCCGTCGTCGTCCGCTATGACAACTGCGACAAGTCGCGCGGCTGCCGCACTGCTAGCGACCTAGTGTAAAGGTGACCTTTTAAAATTGTATGCTATAAATTGTTAGATAGTAAAAAAATATACTCCACGTTCCTTAGCTTAAGATGCCACTAGAGGCACCAATACTGTGAATGTCACCTTATTATAAGAGGTCAATGAGACCAACCTTATTCAGAGTTTTCCATAACTAATGGATATAATATGGATAAGTTGTGGTACGCAAATTTAAGGTAGGTACGTTTCCTTTTTACGTACCAAAACTTACAAAAACTAGATATCGTATCTTCCTCTGGTATTCAACTTTTTGCGTATACTAACCGTTGTTATTGTTATTTTAATGAATAAATATAGTAACAATGGCTAATTGGCTAATGTTGTTTTTGCGTTGTACTTTTGGTTTTTTCCAAGCAATGCTGATAAACCAGATAGTCTTGCATGACATTACATGTTAATCAACCAAGTGGTAGTTACCTACTCGTTGGTAATAACTATAATAATTACAACGGTGTTTTAACTTTGAGAGATCCATGGAGCTTATGAGATCCAAATGATTCTTAACACGGCATAAAAATACATCCCTCTATTTTATACCTAATCTTCGTTTTTTTTGTGATTTAGAAGTTTCGTATGATATGATAGTTTGGGTTGTATGATTATAATGATGATTGATTTGGTCATGGTTAGTTCACTACATATTTGCTAAGCCATGACCGCGACGAGGCTTGTCCTTGGATTGTCAAACTCGTTAATACAAACAAAGTACCTATATTTGTGATGTGTCGGTCAACGTCTGAACTGACCATCTAGTAATTTCTTTCTCCTTAAATAATAGCCAACCTCGTAATTTTCCCACACGAACATTCGTATTCGTAAACAGGACAAGGTCCTTTGTCATTGTTACGAAACAAGCACCAGCCGAACCGATGTTGCTGTAATTACTCGCTGGATGTCCGGTGCACATCATTATCAAATCATTGGCAATCGGTGAAATTGTTCATTTACCATTCGAATAGAACAGTTAAAGTTAAATAGCTATAAGTACTTAGTTCGCATAATTTAACCTGATTTCCCCGATGGCAAATCATAATGATGCATATAAATTTCCACAATTTCGGACGGTGGAAATGTACAGGAGTGTATGTCCGCTTTATTGAATCCTCGTACAAAAAAGAACCTGTAGTTGGACGAAAGGTGGGTTCGTTTTATAAAACCTCCTTTGCCATTGGCAATTATTTCTTTATTGGCTCAGACTTTTCCGTTCGAGCATACGCTGTCGAACAGTTCGCTGGGTTAGAACATAGCTTCTTGATTTACATCGCAACATTGCGTAAGTACATACCTATCCGAAGACATCCAGTATGCAGCGTGCATGAAACACTGCTGACCACGCGAGCATTCCGCTCTATGATTCATAGGATGGTACCAGTTAGGTACCAGGTAGTCCTCATTGTACGGCCTATTTATTTGTGGTACGAAGTTCGTGGCAATGCTACGTCCAAGTAGGTGTGTAGTTTTTTGTCTTAAGCTTTAATTAAATGTATATACTATATCGCTTAAAAAGTTTCAGTATTTATGAGTTCCATAAAAATTCCATAGTGGAAACCAACCAGATAGCTTAGGATTTCCCAACAATAATGGAATTATTAATTTTAATTGCCTCATAAGTAACAGACAAGTACGTCGATTGATCATCACCTTCGCAACTGGCCACTGCGGAAGCAGGAAATGTGGTTAAAACGTAATGTGGTAAAGATACTTTGGATATCTAGATGCTATTTAGAATACGTACAGGGTGTCTCATAATGAGTGGATAACCTTGGTGCGTGTGGGGGCGTAGATTGTTTGCAAACAGTCTGCAGAAAGCTCAATTGTTTCAATTGTAAATACTGGTTGTAATTTGTTTCTTTGATTGCAATTTACATTGTAAAAAAAAACTCTTTATTATGTGCATAACGAATTTAAATGCTTCTTCAACAACGGTAACGTTTTTTCCTGTAGGTACTCTTTTCTTTTCTTGACGTGCATTAAAGTGTTGTATTGTTAGTTCGTTGACCCACAATTTGAATAGTAACGGTATTGTAAAGTCGTATAACAATAGAAATAACAGTTCCTTGTGAGAAATCACTCATTTAATTATATGGCATGAGAAAGCGGTAGGTTGGGTACTTAAGTTTACGCGCTGGTTACCAGTGGGTAGTCAACAGAATAAAATGGTCCCCTGGATGGACGCAGGCCTCCCTCTGATAATCGCCTTATTGGCTTTTATCTCATGGGGGTAATGGCCGTAATACCCACGTTCGGCATGCGGGTTGGGGATCGTACTTCGGTGGTAGCTCTATTCTGCAAGAGGCGCTGCTGCCCACCCCCCCGGTGTATGTCCATTAGTCGCCTCTTACGACACCCACGGGAAGAGTTGGGGTGGTGCAAATCCTAAGCCGGCACCAGACGCCTGTACTTTGTACCTACTACGATGTATTAATTATAGCCCGTTGTAATTAACCTACCACATACTTGTTCTGGTACTCGTTCACTAGAAACGCACATCGTGGAAAAATAATATTCCCTTAGCTCATACCAGAGGATGTTAGTCCACAGGTGATCGGAATGCTGGCTTTTATTGCTTTTATTTTGGTCAACGAATTAGCATTGCCATTCAACGTGGCAATGCTGCCAGCATTCTGGGCACTTTGGCTTCTGGTGACGGCTTAGATTTTTAGAAAATTAGTTGTAGGTAATTATTTTATCCTACCAGATATATTTAAATGCCATATCAATTCAGAGACGCTCCAATACCTCATAACGATTCCGTTGATTTAAAATAGACGTAAGAACGATAATTAATGAACCCTTAGCTTTAATTGGAAGGCATGGATACGGCTGTAGACCCAGTAATTTTATGGCACGCTGAGCAAATTAATTAATTACATGGCTCAAAACATACATTTCGAAGTTAAAAACAAACAAACAGGGAGTTTCATGTAGAAATTACGTATCCATTTCGGTTAAGAACTTTATGAACTTTATGTTACTTTTGAGTGTCAAAATAACATGTAAAACGTCTGCAACATTGATGCATTGATGGTTGCGATCTACTTACAATGTGTCAGAGCCCAAACACTACTACAGAGGTAGTGGGCCCACATACCGATCAGCACTTATACGATCATCCTAACGCCACAGATAATGAGCCCACATTGTAATTACACATTAAAAACACATTGCCCACATCGATTTATAATTAAAATCTATGTAGGCTAGAGAAAATAATATAAGAAACCTCACAGAGATTTATATTTATGTGCCAGTAGGTACCTAAAATTTAAATACAATAGCTGCCGTTTAACAATGGAGATATTGTGGGTCAGAAAAATAAACAAGTTTGACAAGTTAAAAATACAAAAATTCGTTGAATTACAAGTACCTAAAACTAACAAGTCGTGTCCGTTTAAGGCGATTCCCCGAGCCAAACTAGTGCCGCCGCCATCTATTTTATCTTATTATTTCGTTGGACAAAGGTAATTTGAAAATTTTCAATGAGCAGTTCTCTTATGTAAATTTTGAAATAACCTTTTTTTAAAGATGTAGAATAATAAGATAAATTAGGTGACGGCGCTAGTTTGGGTCAGGGAATCGCCTTAACCAGCACGACTTGTTAGTTTTAGGTACTTGTAATTCAACATTTTTATTTTTAACTGGTCAAACATGTTTATTTTTCTGCCTTAATGGTTGATCATGGTTTAAAATAGAATAAGTAATACAATGTTACCTACTTACTACCTCGATCAATGAAATAAATAAACATAGATTAAAGTTAGTCAAAATTTAAACCAATATAAAAACAGAAACATAATAATTAACAATTTCGGCCCAGCCTTTTTTCCTGTTTCTTATTGCAGTTGAATAATGAAAACAGGAAAACCAAATTTAAATAATTAGCCTGTTAATTTTACTTCCACCAAAATCCAACCACTTATTGAATAATTTAAAGTTAATAATCACTTAGGTTTTCATTTTGTTTGAACATTTTGCTTCGTGTTTTCATATTAATATTTTTTTATTTAGATTTCAGCATGCCTAACAGAAATATTAATTGCTTTCTTTAAAATATTCAGTCGGCTGGTGAACCTCATAATATTTTACGCGTACCAAACCGCTTCCAGACTGCTTTGACAGAGACAAATGGCTCAATGCCCAATTTTAGGTGTATTCTAGTGGATAAACAACATAAATTAAACCGAGATTTTATGTAATTAGTCTAAGAACATCCATTGATTTATTTGAGAGCCAAATGGTGGAGCCGCGTAAATTTTTGTTGAAAAAAAGTAACCTAATTTGTTTGCCTATTTTTCGACTAGTCTGGCTTGGAAGGTACTTGCACGTTTCTAAAAATGTTTTTTTGTTTTATTCTTAAAGGTTCATTTAATATTCAAGTCTTTAAACATAAACAATAAGCGTGTTTTGATGAATAAACTCTCATTTTTATTTTTCATCACGATTCGTTCTCCCTTATCGTGCTTAAACTTAGAATCATTATCACGCCACAAACATTATCTATTCAGTTTTGATGGTAAAAAAAGACTTTTTTTAGTAATCTATTGTTTCTAAGGAAATAAAGAAATATTGATGCATCGACTACAGCTGTTATTTCGTTGTTACAGTTTTATTTTAGTGTCGTTATTCTATAAATACCAATTGCCTTTTGGCGGCTTAGATTTTAAGAAAATAGATTTAAGTGTAATTATTTTATTCTGTTATTGTTATTTTCTTAATAAATGTTTCTTTATAAATACCAATATAAACTTACCGCATAATTGTGAACCACTAAGGCCAATAAGACCAACGCTCTGGTATGCGCCATTTTCTCTGAAAATAAGAAAAATAAAATAAGTAGGGCAGGAAAAGTAATCTAAAACATTAAGCAAAATGAAGACGATAAAGGAAATAAAGAATTGCTCGAAAACGGTTTTTAAGAGACTTAAGAACGAGCAAATTTAAAACAGAAACTGGAATGATTTATCAAAATGTTTTAGGTTTGATTTGGAATTTAGATTCTGGAAACTAGATGGGAGAGAAATCAAATAAAATAACTCTAAAAACACGTTTAAGAAAGATATGCTGTTGGAGTACAAGGCAGATCATTGCAGAGAATTGAATGCCTTTTATCACCGACTTTGGAGGAGGTTCTAATGTTGTGTATGCTTACAGCCGATGCATATTTTTTTATGTATATTCATCGATTTCTCCGTCAATTATAGACAGTTTTTTTTTGCTTTTGTGTAGTTTTTTTTTGCTTTTGTGTACGATCCCGAATTGGTCCCGTAAAAAATTATTTCCAAGGGATTAGTATTTATCCTGTCAAGCTTAAAAAAAAAACATAATTCTTTAGAAAAATCACGACTAACTACAACAATTTTGGTGATATCTTCGCCAATTCTTAAAAGAATTTGATGATTTTTTCCTTCTTGTGTAAAAGTTGCATTTGAAGTGGTCCCATAAAATATTGATCCTCGAGGAATTGATATGTGCGCTGTAAAACGTATCTAAAGCTGCGTCACATGTTAATTTTCACACTACTCGTAAAAATGGTTTTCATGGCAACGGGCGTAAACAAAATACGTCGTTTCATTCGTTGTTTCATCCATGTGTCATCCATCACTCATTACATGAAACTGAATTAGACGAATTTTGTAGTTTAAAATAGATGTCACCACTTTAAAAAAATTAGATCATGCTATCGAAGTTTTCCTTATAAATTCATTTTCAATATTTAAGAATTTGTCAAAATTTGTGTGTGAAAATAGGTTTTTAGTTTTTTCAAACACTCCAAATTATACTTTCCTTCAAATAGTTGACATCGCAGGCTTTTGCGGAGTCAAGATTTATGAACCCTTTCACAATAAAGATCGTTTCTAAAATGTACTCCAGGCCTTTTATTCATGAGCGTCACACACATCCCGGCCAGGTAGATCCTATGGAAATTAGTCTCCCAGAATTTCAATAAGGACTTGTCACATTCTAGGATTCTAATTCAAAGGTAGAGCTATTTGACCACCGAGCTCTGTCAGCTGTCTTGTCTAATTTGACCTGCTGACAGAAGTGCACAGTTATAAGGGTAAAGCTGTGCGTCCACTGGATTGGAACCAGAGCGTACGCGGCGTCATCGTCGGTATTAACCCTAGAGTGGGCGCGATATGTCAACTTTGCCGCCTTTGGTTAATAAATAAAAATATTTTGACAACTATTCACGTTTCAAGGTCAAGCTTTCCAGTAGCAGCCCCCTCCTTTCATCTACCTGTATCGTAAGTGTGAGCCCGATCAATGCACGGGCGGCCGCGGGAAGAGAGGGTACCAAAAAAAGTATAATAATAATTATGCTCAAAGTTACTGAGCCATGACAACTGTGTGTACATGTGCCAAGGCTGTTTTACGATGAGATAAATTTATTCAATTTTAAGTTTATTTTTTTGATTTTATGTGGATTAAGAAAAACTTGTTCCTAAAAGTATTATTTTCCAAAGATGATTCTACTCAAAAGTGCCTCATAATTAGTTACCTATTATAAAAAAAATCTTTATTTTCTCACAGCATGTTTTATTTAAAACATAAGTTTATTTTAAACTATAATATTCGCAAAATAGATAATTAACACGGCGGCAAAATGGTTCCCACGCACCCACTAACGAAAAGTGCGCCTACCCTAGGTTTCACAATATGCCTGGCATCAGTATCGGCAGGTATTCCAATATGGTGGACGCTGTATTAAACAAACCAATACATAGCGACAACTCCTAGCGCTACGTACGTTCCAATTTCGATGCAATGGAGGGAAGCTCAAAGAGCCTGTAGGTAGAGTGGTTTTTTCCGGATTCATCCCACTCGCATGGGCACAAAGTAGTCCGTACACAGAAATTGAAATAAACACCTCAAAATCAACTTATGTACAACAAAGAAAGAATCATCAAAATCTGTTAAGAATTGGTGAAGATTTATCACCAAAATTATTGTATCTAGTCGTGATTTTTTAATAGTATTATTTTTTTAAGCTTGACGGAAAAAATACTAATCCCACGCAAATAATTTTTAATAGGTCCATATCGGGATCATTCTGTATAGTTTATACAATAGCAAAATAATTTTTAAAATCGGTCCATGATTGATATTGTAATTGACGTACACTACTACTAACTACATAAAAAATACTGTTAAGACCAAAGTCAACATAATATTAATAATGTGTGTAATTAGCCTTATAATAGTTTTCATCTGTAGCTATCTTTATTGGTGTGCCTATGGCAACAATTTTGTCAACCATTTATCTGTAATGGCAACTTTTTGCTGCCTCCTTCTTCCCTCTGAACGATTGTTATAAATGGTCGACTGTGTATATCTAAAAAATCGATTTAACTTACAATACAAGTTATATCAAGAAAACCCACGCATTTTATTTCTCCTACATGCGTGCTGTGGTCCTTCGAAAAGTTTAAAATCAGTGCCGCGTATTCGCGAGTTGAAAATACATGTTCATCAGTGAGTCTTGTTACAAGACAAGCCGCCATTGTCGGCTTATTTGTACGAGGCCCCCCAACTTCGATCTATGCTATGGTAGATCAAAAACACAGAAGCATCATCAAAAAAGGGCATACAACATCGACTTATCCCACAAAATCTTATATCCTGTCGAGTTCGGTAAATATTGGATAACCTCAAAAGAAAAGTGGCAAGACATCGTGATTTCAAGTTCCTGTTGGCTGCTAATATTGCTTCCGGCCGCCATTTGCGTCGTGCGAGTTGCGGATCTGTCATCCGCCGTGCGTGCATGTCATCGCGGGTGGTGTCAACGTGACGTCGCGCGTCGATTGTTTACATTAGGTTACGTGTGGTGTAAACACAACATAGTGCGCGAAGTGTTATTTCTCGTAGTTTATAATGGCAGAATCCAAGGAAGAGTTGCGTAAACACAAACTTTTGCGTGCACAGTGTAAGGCTACAATCTCAAGAATTGATACGTTCGTAAATGATCCCATATTATTTGCATCTTCCACGGTGGATATACTGGAGGCCAGGAAGGAGAAACTTATAAACGCGCTCAAAAGCTATGAGGCCGTGCAACTGGACATACTAAGTATTGACGAAAACGACGGCGAACAGGTTGGTCTTATTGAAGAAAAGTACTACAACATACTTGCTAAAATAAATGCGTCGCTAAAGCAAATAGGCAAAAAGACGGTATCGGAGTGTCATAACGTGTCGACGTGCAAGCTGCCAACCATTGATTTGGCCCCATTTGATGGAAAGGACTTCACTAAATTCAAACCATTCTACGAGTTATTCATGGCAGTCATAGATAACAACAGGTCATTGTCAGATGTTCAAAAATTGTTTTATTTAAGAAAGTATGTAACAGATGATGCTTTAGCAGTCATTGTCAATTTGCCATTGGTAAATCAGTCGTATAGGGAAGCACTACAGTTATTGGAGAGACGTTTTGATAACAAAGCACGGTTAATAGGAAATCATATTAGCTTGCTATTAGATTATCCAACAATGCAAAAGGGCACTGCAGCCTCTATAAGGTCTCTTGTGTCACATGTGCAGCAACAATTGCACGCATTGAAAAATCTGGAGCAGCCCATCGATACATGGGACATGATGCTAATTTCCATTCTAACCAGAAAATTAGATGCAATAACAAATAGAGCTTATCAATTAGATAGGAACATAGAAAGAATGCCTTCCATGGTAGATTTTTTACAATTCCTTGAAAAACGCGCCATCGCGTTAGAAGATAGCTTCACCCCCAGAAGTACTTCCAATGAAAGTACAAGTAGGTTCTATAAATCTACATCAAAGGTGGCTAATGTTACCTCACATGATAAAAAATTGTGTATGCAATGTAATAAAACTGGACATCCACTTTACAGCTGTCCGGAATTCAAAACAGCAGCATTAGAAGCCCGGCAATCACTTATACGGACTCAAGAGCTATGTATAATTTGTCTAAAAAAGCACAGCGGAAAGTGTAAAATAAATTTAAAATGTCAGGTTTGCAAACTAGGGCACAATACACTGCTGCATGAAGATAAGCCTAGTGAACAACAAGCCAATGCTACTGAGGCTGCAGTGACTTTGTTGTCGAACCCTGTCTCCAATACTATTTTGCTTCCAACAGTAAAAGTAAGCTTGCTAAACCAACAAGGTGAGTTAAATTCTGTTCGTGCTTTACTTGACACTGGCTCTCAAGCATCTTTTATTACAAAAGGCCTAGCAAACCAACTTGGGTTGACTGCTATAAGTCAACACCAAAACATTGTTGGTATAGGTAATAAATCTACACAAATAAATAAGATTGTGAACTTGAGTGTGCTTCCATGCCACAACAAAATTAAATTAAATCTAAAATGTTATGTTGTAGACACTATAACTACAAAACTGCCCCAACAACACATAAACATATCTGATTGGAAAATTCCAAAAAATATTAAACTAGCAGATTATGAGTTCAATAACCCAGCTGAGATTTCATTGCTACTGGGTGCCGATATTTATTTCAATGTGTTACTAAATGGTTGTGTTAAACTTCAAAATGGGCCTGTTTTGCAAAACACCCTATTTGGATATGTAGTTGGTGGCAATATTCCTGTAAAAGAGTCTGAAACTTATGAAGTAAGTAATGTAAACTGTAAATTAGTCTCAAACTTTGCTATTCATGATCATAAAAAACTGGAAAATGTAATGGAAAATTTTTGGCTCACTGAAAAATTACCAGAACCCAAACAAAAGAGCTGTGATGAGTATCAAAAGGCTGAAGAAAGTTTTCAAAGCTCAATGAGTCTCAGAGACAATCGCTTTTATGTAGACATGCCTCTCATCGCTCCTCTGGAAGACTTACAGATTGGTGATTCATTTTCAGTGGCCTACCAAAGATTTCTAATGCTAGAAAAAAGATTTAAAAGAAATCCATTGTTACTTGAGCAGTATAAACAATTTATAGATCAATATGTTGAGCTAGGGCATGCTAAAGAGGTGGAAATTGCAAAATATGATGTTAAAAATGGTCCTGCTTATTTTTTAGCACATCATGCTGTTATCAATGAGGCTAGTAAGACGACCCGACTTCGTGTGGTGTTTGATGGGAGCATGAAATCCTGCAAGCAAGTATCCCTCAACGATGTCATGCTGAATGGCCCGGTGGTACAGAGTGAGCTTTTTGATATTTTAATAACATTCAGGACATTCATTTTCACTTTGATTTGTGACATTCAAAAAGCATTTCGCAATGTGTTCATCAATGAGCACCATACCTGCCTACAAAATATTTTGTGGCGAGATGAACAAAGGAAACCCATCAGCTGTTTAAAGCTTTTAACTGTTTCGTATGGATTAAAAGCAAGTACCTTCCTAACCACTAGATGCCTTGTAGAGTTAGCTCATAGGTACAAAGATGATTTCCCACTTGCTGCTGAAACAATGCTGAAAAGTACATATGTAGATGATGTTTTATGTGGATCAGACAATGTGGACCAATTGCATGAGCTTAAAGCTGAATTAATAGGGCTCCTCAAGTTAGGTAGTTTCTCGCTGCACAAATGGTGCTCAAACTTGCCCGAGGTCCTGAATGATGTTCCAAATGAGCAAAAACAGTTTAATAATATTGACATGAGTGGAGACAACTTAATAAAGACTCTAGGTTTGATGTATGACATAACTTCAGATAAATTCACCTTCTCTAGCCCCAAAATTGAGGAGCAGCATAATATTAATACTAAAAGAAAAATTCTTAGCTTCATAGGAAAAATGTTTGACCCTCTTGGGTTAATAGGTCCAATAATAGTCCTAGCTAAGATGTTTATGCAAGAGCTATGGTCTATGCAGATAGGATGGGACACTATAGTACCCAATGATCAGTTTTCATACTGGAATAAATTCCTAAGCTATTTAAAGATTATGAGAAAAATAACTATAAATAGGTGTGTTAATACTGAGGGAATTACATCTGTAGAATTACTAGGATATTCAGACGCATCAATAAAAGCCTTTGGCTGCTGTCTTTACCTGAGAATAATAAAAACAGATGGTTCAGTGAAAACAGACTTACTCTGTTCAAAGTCACGAGTTTCTCCACTAAGTAAAAATTTAACAATCCCACAACTTGAACTCAATGGAACTCTCCTTTTAGCCCAGCTGGCAGATAGAGTATACAAGCTTTTAGACAGAAAATATCCCCAATTGAACAAATATTTGTTCAGTGATTCTCAAATAGTTCTATCATGGATAAAAATGGGCAGTATCAAAGGGAATGTTTATGCTGATAATAGAGTTAAGAAAATTTTAGAGTTGACAGATAAAAGAGAGTGGGGATTTGTTAGGACTGGGGATAATCCTGCGGATTTATTATCCAGGGGTGTCTTGCCACATAAACTGCAGCAAAGCAAATTGTGGTTTCACGGGCCAGCTTTCTTGTCAGACAAAAATCACATACATACTGGTTTTGAGGATTCAAAAATGTCTGTATTGCCCACAGACACGCAACAGAACGATGAGCAAGAACTACAGTGCAATGTGACACAAGTAGAGCCATCATTCTCATCAAAATTATTTGAAAAATATTCTAGCATTTTCAAATTACAAAAAGTTGTAGGATTTATTTATAGATTTTATAATAATTGTTCAAAGAACAAGAATAAAATAATGGAAAGTTATTTAACCCCTCAAGAGCTTCGCAATTCGCTGTCAATAATTGTGCGTTGTACTCAAGGGCAACATTTTAAAAAAGAGATAGATTCTCTTTCATCTGGAAAAAATATTAAAACAGGGATAGGTAGTTTGTGTCCTTTCCTTGACAAAGAAGGTATTCTAAGAGTAGGTGGTAGGCTCCATAACGCCAAAGAAATGTCATATGATAAAAAACATCCTGCTATTCTCCCAAAGAATGCACTGATTACTAATTTGATAATTGAAAGGGAACACCTAAGGCTCATGCATGCGGGACCCAGACTAGTTCTGAGCTCTCTCTCCCAGAGGTACTCTATTGTCAGTGGTATTAGGGAGGTTAAAAAGATAGTGCGTAAATGTGTCAAGTGTTTCAAAATTAAGGCAGAAGCTTCTAAACAAATGATGGGATCCCTTCCTGAACAGAGAATAACAGTGTCGAGGCCATATCAGCACGTCGGAGTTGATTTCTGTGGATACTTTGACTTAAAGGTTGCTAGAGTCAGAAAGCCTATCATTACAAAGGGTTATGTAGCACTTTTTGTGTGCTTTGCCACAAAAGCTATTCATGTAGAGCTGGTTTCAGATTTGACAACTGACGCCTTTTTAGCATGTCTTAAGCGGTTTATTTCGAGGCGTGGAATGCCCACAAACATATTTTGTGACAACGCTAAAACTTTTAAAGGAGCATCTAATGTAATGAAAGAGCTATATAACCTACAGTCTTCTAAAGATCATAGGGATTCAGTAGAAGGATTTTGTTCTCAAAATTATATAAAATTCAGGTTTATTCCTAGCTACTCCCCTGAATTTGGAGGATTGTGGGAAGCAGGAGTAAAAAGTGTGAAATATCACTTAAAGAGAGTCATAGGTAACTTATGTTTAACATATGAAGAATTTAATACAGTTATCATTCAAATCGAAGGAATTTTAAATTCAAGACCGCTACTCTCTGCAAACTCCACAGACTGTAATTATTTAACTCCAGCTCATTTTCTTATTGGAACTGCTCTGTCTAGCTATCCTGAAGTAGATTTAACAGACACTTCTGTCAATCGTTTAAAGTTTTGGAATCTCTGTACCAAAATTAAACAAGACTTTTGGAAATCATGGTCAAATGATTATTTAACTCAGCTTCAAAGCCGTCCCAAATGGAAATATCCAGAACCAAACCTTAAAGAAGGGGACTTGGTTATTGTAAAAGATTTTAACACTGCTCCATTAGAATATAACATGGCTCGCATTGTAAAAACATATCCAGGCAATGATGGTAGAGTAAGGGCGGCTGATATAAAAATGAAAAATAAGATTTATAGAAGATCAATTAAACGTCTCTGTAAATTACCAGTAGAAATAGATTAAAACAGTTCGGAATGTATATACCCAAATTTATGTATAAGTAAACTTAAATATAAGCATAAAAAATTTTAAAATCACTTGCGAATCAAAATAAGTCTTAATGTAGAGTAAACTCATGCCGGCCCCAATTTATGTTAAGACCAAAGTCAACATAATATTAATAATGTGTGTAATTAGCCTTATAATAGTTTTCATCTGTAGCTATCTTTATTGGTGTGCCTATGGCAACAATTTTGTCAACCATTTATCTGTAATGGCAACTTTTTGCTGCCTCCTTCTTCCCTCTGAACGATTGTTATAAATGGTCGACTGTGTATATCTAAAAAATCGATTTAACTTACAATACAAGTTATATCAAGAAAACCCACGCATTTTATTTCTCCTACAAATACATACAGCCGAACATAAAACCTCTTAGACTAAACCACTGTCGCGATAAAGTTCAAGAATAATTGAGAAACATTGCAGATCTCAGTTTGACATAACCTAGTAGGTAATTGTGAAGCATTAACGTTATAAAATATTGTTGCAATAGACATGTCGTCACTTTAACTTTCACTTGTACCTCGAACCTACGTTAGCTATGGTGACTCAAGAATACAGGAAAATAACATAATGAGTTTTGGGTACTTCACAAAGTATTATTGTGAAACCAACATCAAAATATGGAATGGTGTAATTATAGTTTGACTGTCCAAGGTTATTTTTTTGTCCGTGTTATTTGAGTTAGTTTTGTTCAAATCCCATATAATATGAAACAGTTTCTGGTCAATTGATTTTATTACATGATTGTGACGTATTTTTATAGATACTAGCAACTGACTACAGACAGCAAAAAACTACTCTTCTATTAATAGAAACCTCACACGGTAAACAAACATTTCATTCCATTAATCTGAATAAATTTCAGATTAATGGAAAACCCCCTCAGGTTTGCTGTAAGAAAACTCTTTTAGGGTTAAGCTCGCCTTTGTACATAGCCATTAATTGCTAACTTTATGTATATATATTTCTTGTGTGTACAATAAAGAATTTAAGAATTTAAGAAATTTTGCGCCAGTCAACGATAATAAAGTCATTTTTTATTTTGCGAGATAAATTTCGATTAACCTTTCAGTTTCCGTTTCGATTGGTTTATTGTGACATCTGATTATAGATACTTACAAGTACCTGTAAATTACCATCAACTGACTACAAACAAGTAAAAACTACTCTTCTATTTCCTAACACGGTAAAAAAACTAACGTTTCAATTCAATCCATTAATCTGAATAAATTTTGCACCAGTAATAATAAAGTGACATTAATTTGCGAGAAATTTCGACTAATCTTTCAGTTTCCGTTTCGATTGGTTTTTGTGAGTATAATTATGGATACTTACAAGTAGGTACCTGTAAATTACTATTAACTGACTACAGATAACTACAAACGACTCTTCTATTACCTAACATGGTAAAAAAAAGAATACTTCATTCCATTAATCATAAATTTTGCGCCAGTCAACGATAATAAAGTAACATAATTTGCATGATAAATTTCGACTAATCTTGTGAAAATTTCATTACAATTTCCCACTACTATAAGCTGAAGCACCCAAATTTCAAACGAGAAGATAAGGGGCCTCGATTTCGCCTAGTTTAACGAATAACCCAATTTTCTACGAGAGTGAACCCATTAGTCATTTCTGTGTCGACGACAAAAGGCTGACGGCCGTTTTACTGGTTTTAGAACTTCCATTTTACATTTTTGGGCCATGCCTACCCATGTCCACTATTAAGTATTGTCAATTTTGAACGCTTGCTTGAAAATATATGCAATAAAAAATGCATTATTGCTACCGTTTTATTGAAGTTACTTTATTAAGGCCCCAAATTAGTTTTATAATAAAATAAGTGGCGGCTACTTTATACACCGTCATACAAAGGAATTTTCATAGAAAAAACCATTGCGCAGTTTGTGATACATATCATAAGCTTTTTTTAATGGCTGTTATAGTTTTATTTTTTCTAGTTTAGACAGAGATGCGAATTTGCTCTGGGTGACCACCAATATCTTTTTTCGCATGTCTGCCTACACTATAAAAAATGCGACGCTAATGTGCCTCGGGGTACAGCATTAAATGGTATAAAAAATTGAAACAGTTGAGCTAATAAACAAGTTGAGTTGCAAACAATCTGGAGGTAGCTCATTCAACTGATCCATAATTATCAATACAAGTCCGAAGCATCCCCAAGGTGCAGGCTGCATTGCCTTGCATCGCTTATAAATTCAATTTAACAACTCTAAAACGGTCGCTGTTCTTTTTTTCGGTCAATAAGAAACAGTCTGACTACCATAATTCGAAAGTCCCTAGTAAAATGCGCCCTCTTTTCAGTGTTTTCAACCTTTTTTGAGCATTTTTATAGCAAACGCCGTTTAGTATATTACAACTACTGAATTGCCACCATTATTTACTTGAGATTCAATAACAGAAGTGAAGAGCTTGGTTGGTAAGACTCGGTTATATACCTAAGTAAACAACATTGCTTTACAGGCAATCAAAAGTAATGTCTTGTAATATTTTATGATTAACCCAGAAGACTGAGCTCATTATCAACGGGAAGTACGATGAATAAAGCCTTGTTTCGACAGCAACCGAGAAATAAGCGAACTTAGTTTGCTGCTGACTACGTTCATAATTGCTTTGTGTAGTACCTACCAACCTCGGTCTCATTTGAAAGCTAAATATAATTTTAGCTAGTGGAGCTTGTCTGATTAAACTTTTAAAATACACACACTGATTTTGGCTTCCTGCAAAACAAACGTGATCAGAACATAGTATTTGATTTAGTCTCTGTTCGCCAAAACTACAGGTTATTTAACTAGTAATCCAGATAAAACGGAAACTACTCGTATCTGCTTATATATAACAAGCCGTTGCGCGTTGCGAAGATATACTAAATAAACCAACGCGTTTGATGAAAATAATTAGTTTAAGAAAACGACAACATTAGTTTTAAATTTTATCAGCCAGGGTAAGTAAATCACTTTTGCAAAAAAAGTTTGTACAGTCAATCTTAGGTGCTCTTAACTATGTTTATAAACGCCTTCATTACATTAAAACAGTAACTATATATAGAAACAGTAACTCGTACATTATATATTGGACATTTCACTTCAAGTGTTCACACAGCTGTCTCGGCCAGCTTGCAGATGAATTGACAATGACTTAGTGGAGTGGACACGGTGGAAACCAGGGTGCTTTCTCTTGGAAACGGTTGTAATTTAGATCCTAACTCCAATTTCACAATTGCAGGAGGTTGGTGGTTTCACATAATATGAATGTATGTGGACCTAAACGAAATTGAAAGTCAATTTTAGTAGGTTTAGATCCTTACTCCAATTTCGACAATTACAGGAGGTTGGTGGTTTCACATAATATGAATGTATGTGGACCTAAACGAAATTGAAAGTCAATTTTAGTAGGTTTAGATTCTAACTCCAATTTCGACAATTGCAGGAGGTTGTTGGTTCCACATAATATGAATGTATGTGGACCTAAACGAAATTGAAAGTCAATTTTAGTAGGTTTAGATCCTAACTCCAATTTCGACAATTGCAGGAGGTTGTTGGTTCCACATAATATGAATGTATGTGGACCTAAACGAAATTGAAAGTAAATTTTAGTAGGTTTAGATCCTAACTCCAATTTCGACAATTGCAGGAGGTTGTTGGTTCCACATAATATGAATGTATGTGGACCTAAACGAAATTGAAAGTCAATTTTAGTAGGTTTAGATTCTAACTCCAATTTCGACAATTGCAGGAGGTTGTTGGTTCCACATAATATGAATGTATGTGGACCTAAACGAAATTGAAAGTCAATTTTTACCCGACTACCAACAGGGGAGGGTTATGAGGTTAGCACCCTATGTTTGTATGTTTGTATGTTTGTATGTATGTGGCCGATTTCTTTGTTCCCACGTAGCGCTGAAACTACTGGTTCGATTTCAACAAATTATGTATCGATTTATTCGTCTCAATACCCCGATGGTTATAGGCTATAGGATTTAGGGCTCCGCCCCGAATAAGCCTTCAAAACGCGTATTAAAGTTTAGGTAGCCGCAGGCTGCAGGCCCCATAGAGAAAAATTACAATACCTACGACCTATTTTCATTTTCAACTCTATGCCTATCAAATATGACCGATACGTCATTCTATTTTGTCAATGTAAATGTTTCAAACTTTTATAACTTTCACGTAGTCGGGTTGTAGTTTTTAACTTTATCTTGTAGTAGGTTTAGATTCTAACTCCGATTTTGACAATTGCAGGAGGATTGTGGTTCCACATAATATGAATGTATGTGGACATTTTAGTTAGTTACGTACTGAGCATTCCACCCAAATTCAAAGACAAAAGTGTTATTTGTCTCTGGCACAACGCACTTGTATTCAACATAATTCTCTGTTATCAAGAGTAAGTAATTACAAAAGACTAACAACTTATTTCCATCTTTGTATGAATTTTCCAAGTTGAAACCCAACCAGTGTGGGTGAATTATTGTGTTTATCCGAACTTTTACCCGCTTTCTAAGTGTTATTGTAATTAGAGACTCTACTTGGTTTCTCAAGTTATGATTATTGAAACCACTGGTTTAACCTTCAAAATATGTTTCGATTCAAAACCGTGGCTAGACAGCTTGCTGTTCAATTACATACTTCATTATCCGCTCAATAGGTATTCAGTGATGAATGATATTGGAATATTCGTAAGCAGATATGCTTTGAAGATTGTGATCTCTGTCGCCTTGTGTGTACCTAAAGACAAGGCCTTAAATTACTCCCATAATCTATCTAATGGCATAGTACTATGTTTACTACCACGCAATTAGCGGCACACAGATTTCCGCAGATACAAGGATATGAGAACGTACTCAGGACTGTATAGAACATCTATACTAAAATTTGTGAAAACTCTTGATGAAAAAACTAAATAGTCCTTTATTGTGCTTATTTTACGTTTTCTTATTCAACCATGATAGCCGTTAGTTTTTCATTTCATTAAACTGTCCAAAAATTACTTCTAATCTCATCATCATCATCAGACTAATATTAGTCCAGTGCTGGATATATGCGTCCCCTAATAGGCGCCATAAAGCCCTGTCTTCAGCTTGCCGCATCCAGCATCTGCTTACAGTCTTCCGTAGATGGTCATCCCAGGCGAGACGACGATGTAGTACGTCCTCCTGACAGGGGGCAGAAGGGCGTCTTACACTACGTTTGCCGAGTCGCAGTTTCAACTCAAGAAACGTTTACCCCAGCGGTTCTTCACGAGGTATGGCCGCTGCCACTTCAGCTTGCTAATTCCTAGAGCTATGTCGATAACTTTTGTTCTCTCCTAATCTGAGTAGGAGTTATGTATTAACTTTATTATTGATCATCATGAATTTCAGACGATGTTGTCTCCTAGTCGGATTCCGATCACGGTTACCAGTCTCAACGTAGACAGTCCGAGTCCATAAGTCCAGTACATATTTTAGTGCAGTGTTTGCGCAAACACAAGTGTTCTGTATTCCCTCACTCTCATAACCCGATGAGACGGCAGACTCACTTTACTACTGCTCTCGCTGTGAGTGTGTCCCTTTACTTAAAACGCAGTCTTAGGAAGGCCCAGGTACTCACCTATAATACAGGGTTATTGATAAATTAGTGACAATACGTGAAACGGTCCTGCCCATCATCACAAACACGTTCGTAAAGGCGCCAAGTCCAAATTAAAAAAAAAATATAAGACACCTCTGATACTAAATTAAAAAACATCTTTGTCTGGAACTCAACGAGTTACCTACTTAAGACCGATCTTTCACTCTCAAATCTTCTGTTAATTCAGGGCAGAGCTGTTTTTATGTTGAGTTTCAAATAAATCTCTTTAACGAACGATTATTGAATTGCGGGGGGTACCCATTACCAATACCAAAATTAAGAATTAAGACCTGGCGTCTTCACAAACGTGTTTGTGATGATGGGCTGAACCTGCAGTTCACGTATTGTCACTAATTTACCAATAATCCTGTATAAGGTGCAATTTATATAGTAAAACAGATAGGTATTAGAAGTTCTCTCGGGCACCAAATAACTCATTCACCTACCCACACCACAGCGCATTCGCCCTATAATCTGTCACTTAATCCAGCCTACGGTCTGTGGTAACATTGCGACAGCAGTGGCGGTTGCGAGGTTAATAATGACATTAATGTCTCCTCTTTGATGTTATAAGTGCTATAGATACCTTCGTAATACTTATATTACATCGCGTTTAAGACAGGTTGAGCTCACGTAACAAAACAAAGCAAACGAATAACGTGAAATATTTTTATCTCGAGCCGTCTGGCATCATGTCATCCAAGGTATTTTTTCGCGGTTTATGAATAAGAATTCTACGTATTTTTTCTTTATCTGTCATCTTATTAAGAGATAAGAATCCTAAAACTATTTCATCAATTTCAACTCAATTAACCACCAATGCAAGATTTTGAAATAATATTTTAATTGATTCCAAATTGTAAACTTAACTAACATTACAGGTAAAACAAAACAAAGCCGGTAGCTGTTCAGGGCTTAAAAGAGTCTACGAGTTAATAGAAAATTAGAATAAATAAGATTTTAATTAATTAATTCACACCAAAATCGGCTTGGGTAAGCACGAGTTATTACCTAACGCTTGAAAATCTATTTTGCACTTTCTGTTTTTATGTATTTTCCTTTGCTAATATGGTAAAATATTTATTATTTTATTTAAGTGTCATTATCGATTACGCCACCGTCAACTTTATACGTACCGATTCTGTGTATCCAAAGGGTGCCTGGAAGAAATCGCTGTTAGCGATAAGGCCGCCAATTGTGCCACTAGATATAGTTAGTATTAAGTTTATGTTTAATTGTTTTTTGTATATGTTGATGGTGCAATAAAGTTATAATCTATCTATCTATCTATTTTAACTTTCGCGATGCCTCCCTCATTTTATATCCAACCCACAAAACCAATGTTTCCATAACACGTAGCTCTGTACTAGGTATCGTTTATAGCGAAGCTTTCCCCATTGCCGGCAAACGCGGTTAACGCATCACGGTTGGTTAAGTTCAAGGTAATCTGCCCTCACTTGGATAATGTGACCTCTTTATCGAGAGGAAACTCGAATGTGCCCATTTTCATGCACATTACTTTTCACACATAAATGGTGCAATTACCTGGATATGCGCAGTTCAGAAAAAATAAGATAGGCTTTGACTTTGGGGAATCTATTTTTATACGAATGCGTAAGATTTGAAACCCCGCATAGTGATCGAAACTTTTTAGGTTGTTTAGAAGCTGGTATTAGCTTCTTCCAGCGGCTTTGCAGGCATTTTTACGATTTAAAATTACCAGCCAGAGCTTTACATTATGCAGCTTTTTAGTCCGATATATTTCGTAAATTTTGGCGTAAAGAACAAACTTTTGCATTTGCATTGTTAGTGCGATGTACGGCCAAGAAAGATTCCTGTACCGAGATTTTTAGATATAAGCATATTATATCTGTAAGTCTTTTCGTAAATTTTTATACATAAATAAGTAAACATCGCAGATAATTCGATATGATTTGAATAAATAACACGGTTTATTCAGCTTCAAAACTGTACAAAAAGTACTGAAATATTTATGGTTAGCATAAAAAACTAGTTAGGTACTAACTTAAATATTTAATTTCACCCAATCATTTTCACTTTGATATTTAAACCCCAAAAAATTATAGATCTCTTTTTTGGTAGCGTCTTACTAACGAAAAATGGTGAAAAATTGTTTATGGCAATTATTAAAATTTATTATTTTATATATTATTAAAATGAATTACATTAATTAAAAGAATACAAAATAACATTAGAAGTTACCTACAAAAGTCACATTAAAGATTGTCAGTAAAATTCATTAACCCAAAGAAAAATTCAATTACCTACAACGTTTACAAAATAAGAAACGCTCTCTCTCACAGGGCAGGGCTCCAAAACAGTTCCTTTTTACCACTTTTGTCTGAGCCAATTTTTTTTTATTTTATTTAAAACTTTAATGCACTAAGGTACAAAGGGTGGGCTTAATGCCGAGGCATTTTCTACCTGCCGACCAATAACATAATGTTTAAACAGATGGTTGGCGTGCTAGTTTTTGTTGAGCCTATAAAACGATTTATTATGTATATCAGTTATCTAGTACCCATAACACAAGCTCTGCTTACCTTGGGGCTAGATAATGCTGTAAGAATTGTCCAGCATTATTTATTTATTATTTATTGATTCTTCCATACCTGATATAAATTGGTCTTGTCTATAAGCTTATTTTGAATACGTAAAGGAATAAACGTTATTGATAAAACAGATCACACAAGCACACTGGAACTCACACAACACACACACCCACACACATGGTCCTCCTGTCTCATGAGGACACCAGTCTTTTAAGAGTCTAGCTCTTAAGAGATCAATGACGTCATCATCATCATCATCATCATCATCAGCCTATATTAGTCCACTGCTGGAGGCCTCCCCTCATGAGCCCCATAGCGCCCTGTCTTCAGCTTGCCGCATTCAGAGTCTGCCAACAGTCCTGCCAGCATCCCATCTGGTTGGAGGGCGTCCTACACTACGTTTGCCGAGTCGCTCTATGACGTAATAATTTTCAGTAAACTTTATTTTTATTTCTATTCCTTATGTTCTATTTATTATAGATAGGTATCTGTAGGTTACTCACTCGATTGAATATCTAGAACGTGGTTTGTTAGAATCTAATTCAGTTCGATGTTATAATGTAACGAGCGAGATAGAGAGAAGTAACTCTATGCAGTTGAACTATTTCCGAACAGTGTAACAGTATTGAATCTGAATGTAAATTGAATATAACAACCAAATGCAAGATCACAAGGACATTATTATAAGGTATTATGACATGAAACGTCTTTATTTAGCTGACGGGAATGTATAAATAAAGAAATGAAACATAGAAAGATGATCTTATTCATAACTAAGTTTAATCCCATAAAAGGTAAAGGACTTGGTGACCTTATCGCTTCAAGCGATTTATTTCAGAGAGCCAAAGATAAAAAAAGAAAAGATAATAGGATAGCGGTTCAGGTGCTAAAAATAATATAATGACGAGTACAATTTTAACAAAACTAAATTAATTCGTGTAAAAAAATCTTAAATGAAGGCATTCAGTGTTCTCCCGTGCAAGTCTATGTATCGTTTTCAGCTGAAACGATAGCAATAGCTATTGCGAAAATGTTCGTTTTCCATAATTAGATATTTATTTACTACACAAAACAGATAACAATCTAATTTAGCGTTAAATACAACTAAAACAACCATTTCGGACTACATTTTAATCAAATATCGTGAATAATTTTACATTGTTATATGTAAATTTTAGTAAGTAGTACTTTTTTATGGAATTTTATAAATCCGCACGCTGTAAACCAAATTTACCCCTTTAATATAATTAGGCATAGAATGAGAAGAGTACTTCTCATAATCTATTTGATTGCCTGGAGTAAATTTTTTTAGCTATAAGGACGCCAATTTCATTGTTGTTCTCTAGAACTAAGTTTAACTATGTAGGTACAACTTGTTTCAAGTGATGATATAAAATAAATAAATAAATAGTGCTGGACAATTCACACGCATTATCTAACTCCAAGCTAAGCAGAGTTTGTGTTATGGGTACTAGATAACTGATATACGTAATACAATACATACATAGATAGATATTTTTCATTATTTATAGAAAACGACCAGAACACCCAGAACAAATACCTGCAGATCGTACAAATATTTGTCACAAAGCGGGAATCGAACCCGCAACTTCCTGTGTCGCAGGCGGACATTCACCCACCGTGCCACAGAGGTCGTCTAAAAGTAGGTAATATCTATCTATTACCAACGGCTGGGATGTACCCGATTGGATTGCATTGCTACGTGCCTCTACGGAGTCTAAACAAAGAGCCGTTCATGCTACTAAATCATTTGCATTTCGCATACGGCATGCGTCGTAGGTAATCCCGGGAAGATACTAATGACCAATTTGTATTCAAACTCTGTTGATCTCAGTTATGAGACGTATCAATACAGGCTATAAATGTTACTCTACTTCTTATTTATATCTTTGTTCGTATGCAAGTATTTGTTCCGGAAGTTCTGGGGCCCTAGTACGACTGGTACGCATTATCTCTCGAATACTTCCATCGAATTCGAGTCCTTCCTAAACATTTAGCGTATATTCCTTGTAGCGCCCCTACCGGATCGAGAGGAACTACTTATCGTAGTTTGACAACGATCCAATCGTTTCCTACAAGCTCGAATCACTCAAAATCATTCGATAGTTTTCGAATGATTTTGAGTGATTTGTTGCACTTTGACATGACAGCGACAGTTGCGTTTGCGATATTGATGTTATAAAAATAAGTAGATAGAGCACCTCCAATATAGCTCGGTCACAGAAATGCCTTCAATTGGTGCTTCAAGAAAAATAAGAACGAACGGGAAAACGTTTCACTGGGTACTTGCATTGACATCTTAACGGCCTTTGCGTCCTATGACGTACCAAGTCTAACCCAAACCCCTTAATCATAGAGGTAAAATACGCTCACTCAACAATTATCTTAATTTCGAAGATAAAAACGAATCAATGCATGTGTGAGGTGACAAACATAATAACAACTTCAGTGCTTTTACACATACTACTAAACGAATTGGAAAATGAGACTCATTTATCGCATTTATTTGGCTACATTTCATTTAAATCAAATCAAAAATCCTTTATTTCCATAAATAACAAAAAAGTACACCTAGAAAAGGTCAAATGCTTAAAATAAAACACCCATTTGTGTCAACTACCATTCTAAGCCTTTTTCGTGGAAGACATCAATGGTTCTCGATTACTTTTACCGAATGTTTTGTATAAACTCAGACTAAGACTTCTGAAATAAATAATAATGACACCCTAGCTATGAGAGCGTCCACTCTTTTACACTGTTGCATTATTCACTCTTACATTTCAACATTTTCAATGATTGTAGCAGTATAAGGTACTTTGAAAGTGAACGACCTGTTATGACGCTAAGAAAACATCAAAACAAGTTTATCCTTAAAGATCATTGATCCAAAATAACAGATTAATCAAATTAAAGGGTAAACCAGATCGATAAAAACTTTTTGCTCTACCTGGCCAGTCAGACCAGTTTCAATTTAGAGAGGCTTTGGTGCAATCTTAGTACAGTCAGCTGTGGTTATAAGTATACACTTACATAAAAATTAAAGTACGACCACTTTATCGTAAGTACTTGCTTACTTTGCCATACTACAGCCGGTTTTTCAACCCCTTGTTATAATTTGACAATAGTTTAATGTTCTGTTAACCTCTAGTGTGTGTATTTTTACGAACCAATTTTTGGTTAAAATACAAAATTGAGATTTACGCAGAGAGACAACACACATACAAAGCAGCAATTTAGCATTTTAAAGCACTTACGAGTATATTAATTAAGTATTGTTTATTTGTTTAACGAGCCAAGTCTTGGTTTCTCCACACTCAACTAAACACACTTGGTTATCAAAATGTTTAAACAATAGTCAAGTTATAACAAGCGGAACAAAAACCGGCTGATAACCTCGCATTCGATAGAGCAGAATGGTGTAGAATAAGCTTGTTTATTAGAGCAGCCATAGCCCATTTCCATGAATCAATTAGGTATGCATTGACGCAAGTTGCCAATGATTCATATCAAAGCTATGGTAGAGTGGACTTCATCGGCTTAAAGTTCATCACCATATTCATAAATCGCCCACGAACGTTCACTACTGGACATAGGCTGTTATGACGCCACACAAAATAGGTTTTTTCCTGCGGTTATTTTTGAAGATATTCGTATGATTGAAAACTCGTAGTACACACATAGTGAGCTCGCGGATGAAGTTTCAGATCAACAAGGAATCTTTTCCGTGTTCTTTTTGAAGATTTTGCGGGAATAGCTACGTAAGTTTAATAAAACGTTCACAAAAAAAAATTACACACACAATACAACCGTTGTTGGTTAGTGATTTTCAGGGTAAAGTTCTTATACAGTTGATGTCAAAATACCTCTTTATTATAGCAGTGGCGGCACAGCCTTTGTGACGCCTGACAGGTATAGATAAGAGAGAACGTGTGTATTATAGAGTTTATTCCCTTTGTTTGTAATCGCTATGCTTGAATACAAATTTGGGTTCTATTGTCTTGTTCATGGGTTACGTTTCTCTGTTTGTGTGTTATTATAACGTAAATGACAATAATTTATATAGAACTAGCTTCTTCCCGCGGCTTCGCTTAACCGTTGGTACCACACAGAGCTTTTTTTTGCTTTTTTGATTTGATTGTTGAAAAAACCAAAAACCTTAAACCCAAATTTAAAATTCCTCATTATTTACACTATTTTTTACGTTTTTAGTTACAAAAACGAATTTATGTTTTTAACAAACCTCGGCGAACCTTCGGGATTTATCTCAACGCCGTTGGTCCACCGCCACTTCAACGATACGTCAACGATATTAAAAAAAATCAGGTAGAGTTCTAGATGACGGGACGTCGATCGATTGTCCACCGCCACGGGACGTCACCGACAATTGTTGGTGTTTTAAAATGATATCATTTTAAAGCCTAATCACGATTTGCGCGCGGAGTGCTCGCTGAGCGATCGCCTCATTTTGAAATCATTTTCAAATCGCCTAAGTACTTAGGCTGTTAAGGCAAATGACAGGAAATAAAAATTTATAAAAAAGTGTCAGGAAATGTCAATGCATCCAAAACCTATGAATCAACAGATGTATAAATTAGTTTTTGTCACTGAATATGTAACTGATCAGACAGAGTTACTTTTGAATTTATGATATTAGTAATGGATGGAATTAACAGCTTAGATTGGCTAAAACTACGTCACAAGCGTCGTCATAAGTAATTTTGTGGTACTTGAAATAGATTAAAATAACAAATGGCATTTGATTATAGTACGTATAAGTAATTACGGGAAGCAATTAACTCCACATATTAAACGCAGTAATAAAAAACATAAACGCAAGATTTGACTTAATGATTATAATTAAATTATATTAAAATATTGCCTTCACATCCATCAAGAATGGTTTTGTTAATGTTCGTTTGTCGGCACTAACATAAATTACTATAAGGCTTGTAGCGGCATAATGCTAAGACCAGGGACTTTTTGGCCCCTTTATGTAACATATTTTTGTATATGTTTTTATCTACCCATATTTCTGGAACTTACATAATATGTGTGTCGAGTATGGTTTCAAAGAAATTTATTTTCTATCCTTCTTTATTAAAATATTTCAATATAATATTTTACATGGAATATACAAAGATCTAGCAAAACTCCTAATAGAGTCCACAGGTGATCGGAATGCTGGCTTTTATTTCGGTCAACGAATTAGCATTGCCATTCAACGTGGCAATGCTGCCAGCATTCTGGGCACTTTGCCTTCTGGTGACGGCTTAGATTTTTAGAAAATAGATTTAAGTGTAAATATTAGTTGTAATTATTATTGTATTTTCTTTATCAATGGATTGTAATGAATGAAATAAATTTGACTTAATCAAATATAATGTTTTAATATAGTTAAGTCTTGAATCCATAAGTAATATGAATTTAAATAATGATAAAAAAACACATCTTAAAGTAGAATACAGACATTTCAGTTGTCGTTTAAGTAATTTTATATAAACTTTTATTGGACGACTGGTTATACTCATAAAGTACAATTAAGAGCAAAAAAGGTTTGTAAGAGCTACGAAAAAAGGGAAATGTCAAGCAAAAAAGTTATTTGCTTGACATTTCCTTTTCACTCATCGTCATCTCGCCTCAAAGGAAGCAGAGCCTGTGATATGGGTGATCTATTAGCCGAATTTCGGCCACAAAACTGGCCGAAATTCGGCCGTGGTCTCCGTTAAAAATTTCAAAGGAGAATACAAGAATACAAGAGGAGACTACTTAGATGGCTAGAGCTTCCGTTGAGACTGGCACTCATATCATTAATAATCGTGCAGAGTTTAGTGCACAAACACAGGTGCACTTCTGTTCCCTCAGTCTCATAATCCGATGGGAGAGCAGATTGACATGACTGGGGATAGGCAACATTAGTACCAGATAACCAATATGCTAGTCTGGTCTATATACCTACTTTTTCTAAGATCTGTGTTTCACCTTCTTAATGAAAATTGTCATTGATGTAGATTACAACCCGGGGATGGACAAAGGCTACTTTATATTCCAGAAAAACGCGTACAAAACTACGGGGCGAAGTTACTTACCCCGCCCCGTAGGTTTATTTCGACTGTAATACTTTTTACACTAGAAACAATAAAGACCCGAAACAATATCTCCTGATCATAATAAACATTTTGTTCCGCGGCGGGATCTAACAAGCAACATTGGAATTTGTCTTTTAAAATAACTAATAGCTCCTATAAACAACAAATAATAAGCAACCGGTTGTGTACCTACAGCATGATCGAAACGTCTATTGTTGGATACAACAATTATGCAAAGAGAGGTTAATTGAACACAAAACTGTGCAAAAAGTCATTATTAATAAATACAGGAAAACTTGCAATGGGTGCCTACTTATAATTATATTTTAATTCATCATTTTATCACCCCACAAACGTCCAAAAGGTGGTCAAATGCCTGTCCTTCACGACGCCACAAATAGTGGTCCTGTCGCTTCTATCCATCGACTCCTTGTGAGCTCTACAATTTCGTCGTTGGGCCATGGAGTGGATGGTATCCCAAAATACTCCTATTCACTTTGCATCGCGGTCGCCACTCCAGAACCTTTACGTAAAACTTATATAAAGTTTTGTTTTGCTAGATAATGTTATTTGTACTACCAGTATTCTTAGATAGCTGGTAGGTACTTCTAGCTCTGCTTACTTTGGTACTAGATGATAGATGTATTGAAAATTCTATGTTTCAAAACTTATTAACACTTTCTTTGTCACCAACGCACATGGACTTTCACCAGTTGCAATGGCAGTGAACAGGTTAATTACAGTACTTGGGTGCCAGTTTCTACATTTACTTCAATATCCGATACATTTTAGATAGGTATGGATTTTAACACAACTTTTATAACCAGCAGCGCAAATTATAATAATTTCATTTTAAAAGGAATATTAACGCTTTGTGGCAGCAATCAAATAATCCCTGTGAATTTTTTTCCCATTTGTATGTTTTCTTCCTATTACAGGAAATATAAATTTAATTATTAATTCATAAACCCAGCTTTTTGTTTGATCTTTTCCAAATTCCGTCAAAAGAAAACAAAATACTAATAAAAATGTGTATTGCTTTCGTTCGTTTGGTTTAGATACGTTCTTTGTTTATTTAAAAACTAGTAGCGCCTTGCGGTTTCATCTGCGTAGTTCCCATTCTCGTGGAAATCCGGTATAAAATAGAGCTTATGCCACTTCTTAAAAAGTAAGCTTTCTAATAGTGTAAGACTTTTTGAAATCGGTCGTGTAGTTTTTAAGTTTATTCGTTACATACAAAAATACAAATCTTTCCTCATTATAATTATTATATGTAGACATGTACAAGGTGGGCCGCGGGTTCGAATCCCGCCGAAGTAGAAAAAAAAATTGGGAACTTATTTAATTTCTTATAGACTACCCAAAGTGCGAGGGCTTACGCACTAGTATAATAACAAAACCTTACAATAACATGTAGTAACTTAAAGCATCTTTATAGTAAATTAAATTATACTATTTTTACCTTTCTTCAAACAAACACTTCACCAACCACTTGCAATTGTTTTTATTGGCGCTCCGGTTAGCCGCGTGCGCGGGTGAAGGTACTGTACTAAACTACCAACCTCACGCTCTTAGGCCAGCCTTGCCATTCTCTCGACGCACCGGCCGGCGTCGTCACACCGGTTTGATTGGCACATTTGCACCATTTGACATGCTTGGAGGCATTTGCAACATCATGAAGCTGCAATATGTTTTGTGTTAACTTGAAGACCTAACTAAATCTGTAAAACATATTAAACCTCTGTTAGAAAATGTTTTTTAAATATGGAGCCCCATAAAAAGGACATATATCTACTGGAGAGTGTACAAAGAAACGCCACAAAAATCCCCATAAACCTTCGCCGGACACCTTACCCAGAGAGCCTAGCTGATCTACGCCTCAGTACTCTGGAGGATAGACGCCTCCGTGTTGACCTGATTGAAACCTTCAAAATTGTATCGCACACCACCTGCCCGATATACACAAAATATATACCATTTATAATAATAATAACAAATCGAATCATAACGACTGCAAAGTACAATGGACCTTCAACAATATTTACTCCTATGGTTCGGTGAGCCTAGTGTGTTTAACTACCTGTAACAGAAGTCACCATTTTAAGAACTAGATTGCATTAATTAGGTTCTGAGTTTTTATAGTAGCTCGCATATCCGTCCTGGGCCGCAAATCCAGACTTGACACTAATTCTTTAACGATCTTTATTAACCGTCGAGGCTGGATAGCGAATGCCTTAACAGTTTACGTTTTCTAAAAAACGTCCATGAGATGGACGACATAGATTTTATCATACAAACTCCGCGTTTAAAAAAAGCATGGAACCTTGCTAAAGTAAAAGTCCGTCCGCTTCTTTTAGTTCCAAATGGTTCTATCCCGTTCTGATTTTGCGCATATTAGATCAAAAATAAAAAAGGAGTTAAAATTGTTAACGATTCAACAGCAGATGAGTTGACTCCAACACTTCTTCTAAAATGATATATCTACTTAAATAAAGCTTTTCTGATTTCGGATTATTTAGTTTACAAACCTAATAAAGTCATAACTAGATTTCTGAGTTCATCAGATAATGAACATAGATTGAACTCCCCAGAGAGTATGAATTGAATTGCACGAGGTGGCAATTCAATTCAGCCGGCTGCTTGCGTCTAGTTAATGTGGCCCTGTCATAAATCAATTGATAAATTATGAGAGCTTTACAATATGATAGACACCCTGTAAAACCGAATACATTTTACGAACATAACTACTTCTTTTGATTAAGAATGCGCCTAATGCAAATATCAAGCAAAATGAGTATTTTTAAATACATCGATTTATGGTAACGAACGTAAATATTCAGATTAAAAAATACGATAGGGGACAAAACTGTAGAAGTCAAGCAATAGAATATAATTTATGAAAATAAACTGGTTTCTTCTATAGTAAAAACACAAATATCGCATAAAAAAACGATTTTAGTTGAAATTCTCTAAGTTATCAGTAACAACACCAAATTATTTTAACGAATTATTGAGCCAAACTAATGTTTTATTTGAGCTTAAATTTTGAATAATTAATAGAAGCAAAAACTTGATTTTTGCACTGATGTTCCTTTGCTCTGTCCCGCTCCTATGAACGCGAAATCCTATGCCTATCCTTTTTACGAAAAGGCGTCATTTAGCGCACCCGTAAACATTTTTAGTATCACTGATAATAGTCAATAGGTTGTGCGATAATACTTGCCTGCTATAAAACAAGGTTAACGACCTATCGAGCAATTTGTAAAGATTTGCCTGAAATGCAGAAGGTTTCGGGTTTGATCCCCCACATGACAAATGCTCGTAAGATCTGTTAATATAATATGTTATTGCTCTGGTTATTTTTGGTATATTGTTACAGCTCGGTGTAAATGAGTCCAATGGAATATTTTATTACAAATTTTTATAAAAATAAAACAAGTCAGTTGGGTATTTCCTTGTTTTGAAGTTGAAAGGCAGGTGAGTGGTCGGAGGTAGGTACGTAAAAATAAATTATACTGACTTTGCTACGCACATAAGCAGGGACCTACGTAAATGCATTTAATGGCGAGGCTTAACTTGGAAAAACCAAAACAGAGCTTTGTCATACCAAATTATCATTATTGATAAATTTTGTTTCATTCGAATAAGGTGTTAATTTGATTCTAAATCACACACAAAGCTTACTGAATTAGCACATATGCAGCTCTAAAATCCTCAATTTTTTACAATCATAAACATATGTATGTTTATGATTGTAAAAAACGTAAATTATTGTAGAAAATTATAAAATATAACATTATTAATAAAAAGAAATACTATCAATTTTAGAAACAAATCAAAACTAGTATTTACAATTGAAATGGATGCCAATGTAGTTGAACAGTCTTATACAGGTAGGTAGCAAATGATCCAAATCAATTGATAAATGAATAATTCACACAGTATTATCTAGCCCCATACTAAGCAGAGCTTGTGTTATGGGCTCTAGATAACTGGTATACTTCGTACAATAAATAACATGGATAGATATTTTTTTATACATAGAATATACCAGTCGTAAGCGTCTCCACCACGCTGGCCACATTACCCCGCTATAAGGCAATGTTGATGCGCTGCGTCAGATACTCACCAGCTTTCGGGTCACGCGTTGTTTCGACCAGAAAATAATAGAGTTTATTTTAAGTATGGGTCGTACCTGCATGACCAAATAAAACAAATTCCGAAGTCTTCCATTCCATGGAAACTTCCGCATACCACCTGAAACTTTTATTCATAGCCCTTTTTGTTTTGGTAACCCAATGTAAAACTTTCACTAGGTAACTTCTTACAACCGACAACACGTAGGAACTTTTTAGAGAGAAAAATCGAACAGGACCTGTTTTTATAAGCCTTTTGCAATATAGGTTTTTGATAACACAGATGTGACCCGTTTAGGCGTGAAAAGTACCTACCTCACATTTTCAAATTTCAGGCGAGCTTTTAGAAATGGTAAGCCTACTTATAAGGGGTGGTAGCTTATAATGGTTGATGAGATAAAAATCGTATGACACGGGCCAAACTGCAAGAACAATACTGTAGTTATTTGGAGCATGAAGATCTGCAAATATATTAATGATAATTATCCAAAGCAGGCAGCAAGTTCATCGCTTGTCTTTACAATTATTTCTTCTAAAAATAGTAACAAAGGATGCACAGGCTGAAGACAATAATAATATTGATTTATTTTGAATTATCACGCGCTATTAAGGTATTTTTTTTTATGAATCTTGTACGTTGAAGTGTACCTTAGAATAAAACAGTCGTCTGCAGGTAGCGTTGCAACGTCTGCTTACAGGTTTTGAACTCAAAGCCACTGTTACCATCGAAACAACTCGATAATCTATGTACCATTGAAGCAACCAGCCAACCCCCGATTCTGCAAACGGCCGATGCATACGAGACCACCTCTACAGGCAAGTTTCCCGGCGAGAATATACAGAGTTATAATTTACAGTATCTCTCGAATGACTGCAATCCCCAAAACAGGTGAAATGATATCAAAAATGATCAACGAATAGGTATGTTTGAAGTAGTGACCAGGACTTCGGGGGCACGCTGCTGTATAGAAACTCTTTACATAATTTTTTGTCATGATGACACTATATTCAACGTCTCAGCAATCCTTACTAAAATTTAAGTTTTATTTTTTAAATAATCAATTAAATTATCAACATGAATAGGCAACTCTCGGTAAAGCAAAGGATAGAGCATCGAGTCTCTTCGTCTAAGGGTGTAAGGTTCAATTTAACTTGAGTGCGAGTCTCAGGCCCGTATTATGAAAGCTTACTCAGTTATCAATAGATGCTTGAGTAACGCTTTTCTATGGCAAAACGTCACTCAAGCATAGATCTTCGACTGAGTAAGCTTTCATAATACGGGCCTAAGTCTGAGTTTAAGATTATTATCGATATTAAAATTGTAGAGCTTCAGAGTCCTCGGTGGCAGTTTGTTCATTAGCGCTCTACCGCAGAAGTATCTTTTTTTTCTTCGACTGTGTTTTTTTTCTTAGTAAACGATGTTATTATCATCATAATCAAAGACCTTCTGTTGGATATAAAGCTCTTATACGACGCCACAAAAAGCGGTCCAGTCGATGGATTCATCGACTCATCGGTCTGAAAACAATTTGTTTCGCGGTAAATTGCGGTTGCCACCCGAGTACCCTTTTTTTATAACCGACTTCAAAAAGGTGGAGGTTCTCAATTCAGCCGTATTTTTATATATTTGTATGTATGTTACTTGATATCTCCGACATTGATATCTCCTCTCACGAGCGATGGTTGAACGATTTTGTTGATTCTTTCATCATTGTACAGCGAGGTGGTCCCATAAACAATGGTATACGACCTAAACCGTCTATTTAACGCGTAAAACTTTAAAAATACCATCATTATATCCGTGTGAAAAATTTTTTGCTTAGTCGACCGACATAAAATTTCCAAAAGGAAAAATTGCAAGACCCTGGCTTTGTATTTTTTTTTTTTTTATCTTTATATCTATGATTAAAAATACAAATGCTAAAAAAACCCATCATGATAAATGGGTATAAAAAATGGACGATTCCTCTTCAAATAAAGAGTAAACATATCCATTCAATGACTAAATTAATAAGCACCGAAATCAAGAAAAATATGGAAACCCAATGTTTACAATGCTGTACAATTTGGATGTATATTTATGTACTCCAATCCGTTGACGTAGCATGCCTAAACATTGATCAAGCGTGAGCTGAATATTCATATCTATAAATTACCAAAATAAATTTGTCGTGTCCCGAACTGACAACGCACACAACCAGGGCCCGTACTCATCAAAACGAAAACCGAAGTTTCTGATAGTGTTCGTGAAAATGCTATATTATGTAGGTGACTGAGTACGTTTTGTACGAAAACGAATCAGAAACTTCGGTTTTCGTTTTCTGAGTAGGCCTCCAGAGCAGTAAAAGGACGTGAAATTGGCCGAACGTGAGAGTAAACATGCATATTTAGGCATAACTATTAATACTTAGATATATACCGTCGCTGGATGCAATTTACTTACACTTTTCTACTTAATTGTACTCGTAAAATAACAAAATTTAGCTCCTACATTTTATTACCAAGCGTTGCGGGGCGTCTTTATTAATTTTTTTAGTATTAGACCTTACTAATTAAATAAATAAAGACGCCTCGATAAAGACCAAATTTCTATTTGAATCAGTTTTGAAAACAAAGCAAGCGATGCGATTACCTACCAAAACTGCTGAACAATGCGTTATCAAGATATTAATTTAATGATCGGGTATTTAATCGGACTGATTAATTATTATGCGGGCCAGGCAATGGCAGTTTCTACGTAGACTAACGAACGGATTGTATCCGACCTGTATTGCATCTCTATAGTAGTGTTAATAACGGCTAAAATAAATTGCTTATTATTCAGGTCTTTAAAAAATACATGTTCATAAAAAATAGGTAAATTCATTTCCCTAAAAATAGGTAAATGTTATTATACGTTACAAGAAGTTGATGCTAAAAGAGTGAATGAATGAAGTTTGTTTCTTTTTAATGAATGAAGATTGTATAATTGGTTAACTTGCTCAGTATAGTCGAAACGGCTTCACGGAATTTATTGAGGTTAGAGTCAAATATAGCAGTTTTAAATATGTTTATTTAAAACTGCTAAGTCGTTGTTAACTAAAACTTTGACATTATAATATTATTTACAACAATTTATTTCAATAGAAATTGATTTTCTATTGCAAAAATAGATTATTTTCTTTTCTGAAATCTCAGAAGCGCGATACTACAAACGACACTAACAAATTTCTCTAGAAAAGAAAATATTTTTCGAAACAATATCAAATTTCTGTACGCCCTAGAGATCTGGTTGAGAGTTTTTCTTTGAGTGTGATACTACTTGAAAACTATTCAAAAGTTTCGTTTGAAACCAGGCAAACTAAGATCGTAAAGAAAATCTTGAGAAAAATAAGATTTCGCTTTGATGTTTCCGGTTGATTGGATCCAAAGCGCAATATTGCTTCATGATTAAAACTACTTTTAGCTTTTTTATCTCGGCATACAATTTTTCTGAAATATTATAACATCAAAACAGTTTTTCACTGGATAGGAACTGACTGAATATCTAGTTTTATCTTTCAATAAAAACTGTCCTGTATTTTTTAATTGGAACTCTTTCTGATATGTTTTCGAATTCTGTTTCAATAGGTACCTACTTACTTTTATAATATTTTTTTCTGTCTATGAATTTTAATATAAGTTTACCCGTATAGTATTTTATTCCTATATTTGATTTGAAGGAAAAAATACTGCCCACGGGTAAATTGTGAAACCTTCAAATGTAATTACGTCTATACGGTCCCATAGACTTATGGGAATATAATATCATAAAATTTTATCGTTATTGCCCCATTCCTTACATGGTTTGAGGGAGTGCCTGCCGTAATAAGTTAAGATTCGGGGTATCCAGACAAAGTACGTATATCATCATCATCATCAGCCTATGTTAGTAGACTGCTGGACATAGGCCTCCCTTAATGAGCGCCATAGCGGCCTGTCTTCAGCTTAACGCATCCAGCATCTGCCTGCAGTCCTTTGCCAGTCGTCATCCCACCTTGCAGGAGGGCGTTTGCCGAGCCGCGGTCTCCACTCAAGAATACGTTTACCCCAGCGATTGTCGGTTCTTTTCGAGATTCGGCCAGCCCACTGCCACTTCAACTTACTAATTCTTTGCGTTATGTCGATAACCTTGGTTCTCTGTCGGATGTATTCGTAACGAATCTCCTTCAGAGAAACTCCGAGCATAGCTTTTCCCATAGCTCGCTGAGCGACTTTATTTTATACTGGTGGATCAACCCCACTGTCTGTATCCATGTCTCAGCTCCGTGGGTCATGACGTTCTTACATAATTATGACAAAATGTAATAGCTAGAGGTACCTAAAGTTCAAAACAAAACGTTTTGAAGCGTTTTGTTCAGGTCACACTTGATACAATAATATCGCCTTGCCGGAATCCGCAAAGAATCCCGGAATCCATTCAGCCGTCAAGTCGTAAAAAGGAAGGAGATGGATCAAGCCATGGTTTGTTATGTTGTGATGAACTAAGATTCAACTTCGCTTCGGAGTGCAACCTTACAACTTGCCAACATTTTCTAAACTCGAAAAACATATCGATATTTTCTAACAAGAATTTCTAAGAAGAATACTTTTTGCTCCTCTGGGACAATATGTAAGCGGGGTGGAATATTCGATTCAGAAAACTTATTTAAGCTGCAAGAAAGTTGGGTGTAAGAAATAAACAAGCGATAAAAGAGGGCTTCAATAGAGAGGTGGTTTTTGTAAAACTAACGTTTCTTTTGCTTAATCTTGGTATTTCTTTGTCGTTATCATCATCGTTAACCTAAAATCCAGGAAAGATGGTTTATGTAGTGTTAATTTGGCGGCATTGACGTAGATGAAGGCCTAAACAAATATCTTTCTTTTGATTATTATCCTAAAAGTACATCGATTGTATGATAAATAATAATTAACATTGTCTGATAATCAATTCTCGTATATTATTAACATTGGTAGGAAAAATGCCTTCATTTTTTTGAATGAAAGCATAAAAAGGCATTTGCAAACTACGAAGATACCAACAAAATTCCACTCACCTTTGAAAAAACAAGAATTATTCTTGTTTTCTCGAAAAGCAGATTATGTGTAGACTCAGACCCTTGAACTCAGTTCGTGGGTACTTTTAATAAGATTTTTTTTAGAGTGGATGAATATGAACAAGATCCTTCTTGCTCCAGTGGTTGGGGCTGCATGGTCCGCCGAGCACTGGATGATCCTTTTGAATCTACCTACGTTAGTTATCATTATCATAAAAATAAATATTGGTTTGAAGACCTTTGAAGTGCTGTCATTATTATGTTTTAAGGTGACTTACAGCCGGTTTTTTATCCACTTGTCACATCATGTGTTTCTCAACAATTTGTCATTTGTTAACAAATGGTCTACTCGGTTCTCGTCAACAATGTGTTAAACTATTGTCAAAAATAACAAGCGGATGAAAAATCGGCTGTAACTGTGATAAAATTATTCGTTAATTATAAGTGTAATATAAGTATAAGTGAGAGTCAGCAGGCCGCATAGCCAGCAAAGTGACATCATGGTGCAAGGGACTCTTGGGGTCGCGGTGGCAATGATATAGATCGGTTCCTCTAGATTGTTTGCAACAGTGTGCATTAAGCTCAATTGTTTTAATTGTAAATACTAATTATATATTTTTTGGCTATATTTTTGATGTCGTCTTATCAAATTATATGTAGTCCGCCCACTGATCGGTCTTTCCTGGTCAAATCCCCGATGGTGTCCGCTCCAAGAGTCTAGTCATAAAAACACAAATTACAAAAAAAAAAAAAATTACAATAAATTTAAAGAATAGAAACAAATTAGAACCAATATTTACGATTAAAACAGTTGAGCAAAACAGTTTTATAATATGTACGAATTAATAAGAATTTAAGACTGCTTAGTTGACCTACGATAAACAAAAAAAATTTTTTTACTGTATTTTAATTGAATCTAGGATCAAATACGTACCTAAAGCGTTGTCCTGGTAAAGGTCATTATATCTTCATTAAATTCAAATTTTTCTTCTTCACAATTTAAACAAGAAATTTATGAATATCTCCTCTGTTAAGGATACCTCCTTAACCTTTTGCCTCCTACACAATTATTATTTCTAGGCACGTTAATATTTGCAAACGGTTTCTATGATATTATGAAGACCGTTGAGTGGTTAAGTCTACGTTTTATTTTATTTATTTTTATTTTTTGTAGAATCACTTCATTTGAATCGCTCAGCGCAGCTCTGGTGGAAACGGCTCCGCGGAGCAAGATTTTGTACATACAAAACAAGGGGAAGATGTGTGCGAGGGATGTGTTACAAGGAATGTGTTGCAAGGGATGTTGCCTAATACATAATATTAAATAAGGTTCGGTCTATTATTGTCGAGGGTACCCAAACTCAATCGTGGCCTTAGCTTAGGCTTAGCCTTGCTCGATTATCTGAAAAGAGCCCGCTACACTTCCTTGCACTACCGGTCAGCTTGCTCGTACACATCTCTGGTGGAAACACTCACGTCGTTACCTAACCTCGTAACGCACCCTCGCACCGCTCAGCTACCTCGCACATCTCTGGTGGTCAAGATGTGTTAGTAAATCTGCTAAAGAAGCAACCACGTAGTTAGATCATCATTTTTTTAAAGTCTTAGGCCCGTATTATAAAAGCTTCCTCAGTTATCAATCGATGCTTGAGTAACGCTTTTCTATGGCATAAACGTCACTCAAGCATAGATCGGTGACTGAGCGAGCTTTCATAATACGGGCCTTAGACTTGTTATCGTTACAGAACTATGAACAGTTAGTGTTTTTGGGAACATCCTCTTGCATTAAAATTAAAAATAACAATTATATGTAAATTAAAAATAATATTTTTCTAAATCACAAATCTCATTAAAATTGGTTCAGGTTATTTTGAACTCAGCAGAAGTAACGAGATCATTAAAAATAATATGTTTTAAACCGGAACCCTTGACCTAAAAAAGTAGATTTGGTAGGCTCTTTTATTCCTATTTCTATTAAAACGGTGACCATGTAGATAGTACTAATTTTTGTATAATCTAGTGAACGTGATAGCATGGGTTATTAATTTTATTACCCATCTTCGTGTAAAAGGGATTGGACTGTATATTGTTTTTATAAAGGCTAGCAAAACCGAGCCATGACCACTTAAATATTTTTTTTCGGTATACCGTACTATGTTATTTACACTCATTTTGACCATGTTTAGCTCAAAATATTTAAATAAAGCTCTATTGAAAACTTGCCTTCAATAAATAAATTATTGAAACAAATGCTCACTGAGCAAATACTACAAGTAAGTTTTCAGCATAAGTTTAAAATAATAAATTTGTGCCTTCTAATTTTCGATTAAAGTTCATTGCTGTGTGAATGGAAGTGTGAAGAAAACATCAGGCACGTCGAGTAAAATCATGTTAAAGAAACCAAATTAGAAGGTTAGCTTACGCATCGGCAATATGGCATGATACAACACGGGATAAAAAAAAGGCTTATTGTAATTTCTGCGTTCGATAGGTGATGTATCTAGTAGATGAGTAGTTTAACGATTATTGTAAGTCATTTGCTATGAGCCTATGCAAAAATCAACTACGAATCTATTGTCCTTTTGACAATTGATTCGAAGTTTGTTTTATGGGTTTATAGAAAATGGCGGACAATGTGCGCAACTTCTCATCTGCTAGCTAGGTATATTACTTACAGTATCTCCCCTTGGCAATGCGATATGCGTGCGCATTTCCCTCACGATAATAAAAAAAGTTACTATATTACTTGTCTTGTCATAGAAAATATTCAAAGCCAGATTTTTTCCTCCGCAAAAAACCAGCAATGCCTTAGTGTAAAATTATATTCATGTGTGATGATGTCAAAAAAGAGTTCAAGTGAGCGTTTTCCCACGACGCACTTCACCACACGACATAATGCGGTGACGACTCCGGACGTCATACATTTCCATGGACCTGTCGTGCTGTGCGATGTCGTTGCGTGTGTAAACGGTTCATAGAAATGTATGCCGCCCGGAGTCGTCACCGCATTTTATCGCGAGGTGTCGTGCCTCGTGTGAAAACGTCGTAAGTGTTCGTCTCGACAATACTCACAATTTCCTTGGCTCAATACCGATCTCGGATTTAATAAAGCTTTTAATATAACTAAAGCTTGCCAGCTCGGGATGAGCGAGATAAAATCTCACACCCTCATGCATGAAATTACAAAATGGACCAATTTCTTTGCAACTTCGCAGAAAGCTAATTAGGATCTTGATTTAGTTAGGTACCATTTTGTTATTTTATTGCTCGTTTAATTTCTAACACACGTAGTCCAATTTCGAATTATGTATTTGAACTGACACCCAGTGGGGATACCATTACCTCGGAATAACTTGTCTACTACTCTAATGTATTATAATAATTAATTGACATGTTTATTAAGCGTAGCAAAATTTAATGTGTTTTGTGAATTTAAAATGTAAGACTAAGTAGGTATACTCTTGAATTAAAAAATAATAGCCCCTGTAAAAATAGTTGTACTTTTTATCGATAAATTAAAAAAAATTGTAGATACTAGTTTTAATTAATTTGTATTATTTGATTGTAATTTACTTTATAAATAAATAAAACCTATATACTGGCACTTTTCTCATTCAAATATCCGTTAGGAATTCAATTTCATTTCTGAATAACCCCACAAGTAAGTGGACAATTAACTCGATCCTTTTGGTATCAAAATGCACATTTTAAATAGTTAGTTAATAGAGTTTCAGTTAAAAGTCGGTGTATTTTACGAAACTGTAATAGCTTGGCTACATTTTAATGAGAAAGTTGAGTGATACTTGAATTTGAGGAGTAGTTTATAACGGTTGTTTGAGCGCTCATTTAAAGCGAAACCGCTAGTCGACTCTAGGTTAACATGAAATTAAGCGTGCTAAATAAATCACATACACGAATGATCTGTTTCCAAAATTTTTATGGTGATTATATAACAGTTTCCTATAGTAATAACAATAATAATAATATAGCCTTTAAGGTTTTTTTGTTGTAGTGTTTACCGGCACGGGTATCTCTAAGAAATGAAATAAGTTCCCAAAAATTTCCGGTTTCGGCGGGACTCGAACCCGCACCCCACGGTACGGGTGTGCTCTAATCAACTAAGCCACGAAACCCTTAGTCTGTTCAACCGAAAATCATTCGGACCTTTTACGGACGAGGAAGGGGACTTACGTAAGAGGTCCCAAAGATTTTCGGTTTCGGCCTTTATTTCAAACTGTTACATTTCATATTATTTACAACATTTTTGAACTAGTTTTTTTGCTGCATGGCACAGGCCTCCCCCAGGCTCCTCCATTCCTCCCTGTGTTTTCCTTGTCCACGTCCTGCCTGCTCCTTTGACAAGCTCATCAGTTTCAAACTCAATTTTCCAAACATGTTGTACAAGCGGTCTTAATTATATCAAGTTTTAAACATACACCCTTCTAGGGCTCTGCAATTATTTTGCTGGATAGCTAATAAGTACACTTAAATGTAGATTTTATGTAATTATACAATGTTACAACCATCCTCTCGGCGCTCATTAGGAGAGGTCCAGTAGTGGACTAATATAGTCTGATGATGATGATGACGATGATGATGACAACCATCGTAATGATACCTATTAACACTTTCAAAGCCTACGCCTCACATGTCCCCCGGGACCATGGTGGGCCGGCGCGGCGGTGTTACCCACAGGGGCGCGCGCGTTTGGAGGCTAGGCGGTTAACACGATTTACATATACAGGGTTATTGGCGAATTAGTGACAATACAAATACAAATCATTTATTGATAACTCCGAGTTACAGGTCCGAAAAGGGTAAGCAATATAAAAGTTATATTGACTTAATTAATACTTAATTGTAATATAATAATACTAATAATATTTCTTATAATTTATTTAAATAATTGGTAATCGGTAGAATTCTGCTACAGAATAGAAAGTATTGTCTAGAAGCCATTTCTTCAGTCGATTTTTAAAAACCATCGTGGAAGTTGCATCTTTAATCGTGTCCGGCAACCTGTTGTATACGTGAACTGCAGGTCCTGCCCATCATCACAAACACGTTCGTGAAGGCGCCAAGTCTAAATTAAAAAAAATGTACAATTCACCTCTGATACTAAATGAAAAAACATCTTTGCCAACCCCACGAGTTACTTAGGACCGATCTTTCACTCTCATATCTTCTGTTAATTCTGGGAAAAGCTGTTTTTAAGTTGAGTTTCAAATAAAACCTCTCTAACGAACGATTATTTAATTTCGGGGGGTACCCATTACCAATACCAAAATTGAGAATTAAGACCTGGCGCCTTCACAAACGTGTTTGTGATGATGGGCTGAACCTGCAGTTCACGTATTGTCACTAATTTACCAATAACCCTGTATAATAAATTCGAAAGTAGCTCTGTCAATTTAGTTTTTTTCTGAGTTCATCCGATCACGTGATCAGTCGTTACTGCTTGTCGTGATCGGATTTCACACACTCCTTTATGGGACCACCTCGGGCTAAATCAGTACATAATGACAAAAAATCGACTAACATTCATAAAATACTAAACTAAAAATGCTTTATTTCCTTGAGACCTTACAGGACTCTTGGGTCCGTATTATGAAACCTTGCTCAGTCATCGATCTATGCTTGAGTGACGTTTATGCCATAGAAAAACGTTACTCAAGCATCGCTTGGTGACTGATCAAGCTTTCATAATACGGGCCTTACCTTAGATACCTACGTCCCAAAACTCAGATTACATATGTAAAACTATAGGATATGAAATTATCATTTTGTTTTTTTTTTCCACTTCTTCCTTTTTAAGGTAACATATAACTGAACACAGAACCCTTTTTTAGTTGACCGTAATAAAATGGTTTTCATTTCGAAACACCAGAGCCGGCTCACCTGCGGGTCGTAAATCGGACAAATGCCTATGGAGCAATTCGTAAACATAATAATCCCTCTTAGCATATTACGGATCAATTCGAGCCTAATTGCTCTGAAAAAGTGGCATTCAGGGAAAACTTATTACTATTGGTCTTTAAAGACCATATTTTATTCGTATAACCGCAATTCCGATGTAATTACTTTGGGCTCCAACTTTTTTTAATGTACCTCTTAAATCCTCCACCAACATAAATTACTCAATAGGATATTATACTCTTTATAAATATTTTTAAGCTTACGCGATCTGAACACATAATTATTAATACTATTTAACGGGTATTTATCGCGTTTATTTACCTATTTTTCCCAACGTTTCGACAGGTTTACACACTGCCACGCAACGTTGGGAAAAATAGGTAAATAAACGCGATAAATACCCGTTAAACAGTATTAATAATTATATACTCTTTATGACAAAAAAACTAAACATATGTCATTGAGATAGGTTAGGCAAAAATTTAGTTCCAAGTTTTCAGTTTATTTAACCTGTTTTTAAACACCATGAAATAGTAGGCGCAATGTTGTTATGTCATACGATTGTGTAGGAAAACTAAAAAGTATCAAGCAACTTCAGCGAATTTTTCAAGTCTCACATAACTGACGTCATAACCATAGACCAATATGGCGTCCACTGCGTCCAGCGTTTTCATCAAGTTACGCGCGCAACTTGAAAATGTAAATTTTAAATGCATTTTGAGGGCACTTAACGATTGAATAAAAATATTTTATTATTTTTGTGGTACATTAGCACCATAGAATATAATTGAGAGACTTTTCAAAAATAGGTGTAAAACCCTATTATTTTTGTCCAATTAAAGTTGGTAGGTAATTTATTTTCCTCACAACAAACACAGCACAGGTAGGCCTTATTAAAAAACATTATATGCCTACAAAGTTAGTTTAAACAAAGTGAGTATACCTCAAACTTATGGTTTAAGACGTGACAAAACCCCGGCTACTTAATAAGCAATGCTGTCTTCATCAAATATCACAAAGTTGCCAGCTTAGAACACCCGAGGGAAATTCTTCGTTTGCTATGCAAAGTGCCACTCCGTAAACTATTTATCTAAATACATGAGGCATGTCTACACGAGCCGAAATTACCTAGAGCTTGACCTTCACTGTAATGATCTAATCAAATAAACTTTAAGGTTGTTCGTTGCGTGTTGGCGCGAGCTTTTTTGTGATTATAAATTTTTTTTGCGTTCCACAAGCATCGAAGCGAGCGAAAAATAAATTTGCCGCAAATTGTTCACCATTTTTTATGAACTCATGATAATAAATACATCGCAAAGCTCGGAGCATTTAGGAAAATACGAAATTTTGTGCTAAAAATCTAAATTTTCCCAAATGCTCCCAAAATACAAATGAATCAAAGTTGATTTAATCATAAGTTCAAAGAAAATGGTTAACGATTGGCGGTAAATTACTTGTTCGCTAGTTTTGTTGCTTGTGGAAGGCAGAAAAAATTAAAAACCACAAAAAAAAATTCTTGCGCTATCCCGCGACAAACCACCTTAACATTATCTTTTCTAGAAGAATCAACAATTGAAACAATATTTTTGCCAAAAAACAGAACTGATAAATATCTACCTACATCATTTAAGAATAACAGAAAAAAATATATATCTTGCGGCTGAAAATAAAGATTTGTTTTTATTTTGTTATAGTGCTTACCCGCACTTTGGGTATCTCTAAGAAATGAAATAAGTTCCCAAAAAATTTCGGTTTCGGCGGGACTCGAACCCGCGAAGATTTGTTTATTCTTTTAAGATTCCTTGAGTGGATACAATACAATACAATACAAAATTCTTTATTGTACACCACAAAATAAAACTAAAAGAAACAGATATAAACATTAAACATACGTAACGTACAATGGGCGGCCTTATCGCTTAGCAGCGATCTCTTCCAGTAAACACCTTGGATACCTACAGCAAAGAATCGTAAAGGAAATACCTACTGATAATCAGCCATAGTTGTTCTAAGCCACCTCTAACTAACAATTTACATGGTAGGTCCATGTATGCTTGGTTTCATTCGAATCGAAAGAATTCATTGGTTCCAATTCGCTCCACTCTTTCATTCACTCTTTCAACGCAAATACTAAAGTTGAGAGAAGTAAATGGTTATGAGGGCCAGTTCCCAGCCGGTAAGGTTAAGTCCAGGGACGTGACAATAATCCGACTACTTAACAATATTGCCGACATCAAATATCACAAAGTTGCCAAGTTAGAGCCGCTGGGGGGGATTCTTCGTTGTTATTCAAAGTACCGCTTCAACCTGAACTAATCTTACATTCCTCTCTCGTAGTTTTCTCGTTAATTAAAGATTTTGAGCGACGAGTAATTATGCAATTTTGTCACATAAACGGGAATTAATTGTGTGGCGACGCTTCATCCATCTCATTTTATAAATGCAGTCAACGGCAGCAGTTTATCTGCATGTTCTTCACTAAGGTTTTTACAACAACAACAACGCAAAAATACAATTCAGGCCAAATAGATAAAGTTATGTATTTTTTGGAAAAATACTACAATAAGTGCTAGAAAATTTGCAGAGCATGCTTGTAAAGAAACTTAGCACGAACATCCGTACTAAAGTGCCTACCTGCTTGGTCTCTACTCTGTGAAACTTATACAAAACTTAATTAACATTGCATAATGGGAAGTACGAACTTGAAGCGGTACACTGAATTAAACACTACACACTTGAGCTTACTTTGAAATCTCTTAACGCATTAAATAAGTGTCTTAACTTTTTTATTCTGTTATTTATAAGCTTGGCCATCTTTATTAACAAAGAAAATAAAAATCAAATAATAGAATTAAATTAAAACTAGTTTTTACAATTGAGCTAACTGCAGACTGTTTCAAACAATCTACAAGTAACTCAACTGATCCATATCAATACCAGTCGGAAGCGTGCCCAAGACGCTAGCTGCATTGCCCCGCTGTATAGCAATGCTAATACGCTGCGTCAGATACTCACCAGCTCTCGGTTCACGCGTCGCTTCGACCAGACGCTCAGATAATTTTTTGAAAACTCGGAGAGCCTCGGTACCCCATGGACCTAGAGTCTCGACTCTAAGGGGAGCAAATGCGTAGACTCGGACGAGACCTGCATATTTGTGCCTCTTGAGATCTTCGGCCATCTCGTCTAGTCTAGTTTATCCCATTTTAATCAAATAAGCTTGATAAATTACAAAAGAAACTAGGGACTTTCTTAGCAAAAAAGCAGGTTCTATGTTTGGCTGTATTTTTTTAATTATGTTCATTGTCATCTTCGTCAATTAACCCGTTGTGAAAAAAAATATAACACGCCCAATTACTGAGGATGTAATAATGCCCGTTTTCGAACTTGCTAGTTCAACACATCCAACTAGAAAATGAATACGCACCTAGGAACCTAATTATTGACATTCATACGATACTACTCGTAATTATATTAATTCGAAAGGAATTCTGTTCCTTTGTCTGTTACCTTACCTTATAACGGCGAAACTACATAACAGATGTCAATTAAACTTGGTACGGGTGGTGGATAATCTTCCAGAGACAAACGTAGGCTAATTTTTTACCCAATAAAAGTGAAGACGCGGCAGAAGCTGATACTAAATAACTTCCCAAACTGATCAGTACACTAATAAGCGAGCTATCATGTCTTGATCGACATCCCAAACACAGTTAAGTAACTCCGTCGGCCTCGAGTCAATTTGTTAAGTTCCCCTAAAAGCATCACAAGTTTTCTTACTCAGTTATCTAAGTTACCCTTTAAAAAGTCTCGATACAAATCCTGAAAAAGGTTTCCGCTTAGTAAGATGTCGTTAGAATAACAAAAACTGTTTTCCATGAAAACTTTTCCCTCATAAATAAAAGGGATTGTTGAAAGCTTTTACTGGTTAACTATTAGGTAACAATTAATGGACTTGTTACTTACATTTTTTGCTTTTAGTTTTACTGTTGTAGGGGGGTCCCTAAAAAATAAAGTGGGTACTTTATGATGTGTGGTACATAGGTAAGTTCTCTAAAATGCCTTTTAAGTACGGTAAATTCCACCACTGCTGCACTGTAAATATAGACCATGTTATCATAAATTACAATCTGTAGGGTAATTTTTGACAAGGACTTTTATAACGTTTATCTGTTATTCTATTTAAAAAAAAAATTTACTTTAAAAAAAAAAATAAAGTAGTCACTTGGTGAGCTTTATCTAGCCCCAAGCTAAGCAGAGCTTGTGTTATGGGTACTAGATAACTGATATACAATGTAATACATTACATAAATAGATATTTTTTACTATACATAGAAAACGACCAGACCGCCCGGAACAAATACCTGCAGATCGTACAAATCTTTGTCCCAAGGCGGGAATTGAACCCGCAACCTCTTGCGTCGCAGGCGGACCTTCACCTTCGCTCACCGCGCCACAGAGGTCATCAAATTGTCTATTATACTCATTTTAAATTAATTTTTGATACACTAGAGCATAATTACAATCTAGCCATATACTTTTAACTTAATTTTATAACAACGTATTACTAAGAACGTGTCCAAGTTATAAAAAAGCCCTAACTCTACAGTACAATGCTGGCTAAGGTCCCGTAAGAGGCCTATCCAGTGCTGGTCTTCCAAACCCATTATAGGTGACATCATGCAGCTACGCTATCACTAAAGCACATCCGTTTTCCTCACTATTTGATATCTCTACGTTAGTAACATGTCAAAAAAGCTCCAACAATCGTAGGATATTTAGCCAGCATGTTACGTCATGCGCAGCTTTTCCATTTTTTGCTTATCTCCCTAATGATGCTAATTTATGATCCGTATCCGAAACTCTGGAGTCGTTTGACCCGACGTCCATAAGGAATGGAAGGACTAACGTAGCGCAACCATTTAGGATACTCTATGAAGTTGAGTCAGCGATATTTAGCTTAGATAACAGGAGGTTATACTGGGATTTAGAATCTCAGTCATTTTTTGTAAACAAAAGAATTATGAAAGCAAAAAATATTGGTGGTTTTTTTACCTCACTAGTAGTATTTAGAAACAATTTTTGGGTTTGAAAACATACGTTTATTATGATACAATTACAAAAGTTCTTTATTAAATTTGTATGTTTCACTTTTTGATTTCTTGCACGAAAGAGGCTAGCTACCCACAACACAGGTTATCCTAGGGTTGGAGTTAGCGCTATTTACAAATTGAAATTAAGAAACAATATCTTAAGAAAACCTTTTTGTGAGTGGAAAATAAATATATTATTATTAATTATACTTAGTTATAAGTACCTCATTAATCTCTTGGTTTCAACTTACTACCTAACGAACGAAATCTCATTGAGTTGTTTGTATCTACTACCCTCAACTTGTACATCGATAGTTTTAATACCATATCTTGTTTCACAAAAATAACCGATTTATTATTTAAAAAAAAGTAAAAAAAATTAAATAGTAAATTTCTATTGCGAGTATAACGACCTAGGAACTATACATAAAAACATTTACAGCGTTTTATAAACCATAGGCTTTTTAAAACTTTTGAGCAATTACCTGGTAATTTAGGTATGGTCGGACATTATCAAGGTTGGAAATGAAATGAAGTTTTAGACTTGTACATTATTATTATTATTTTTCTTGCTATTTTTTAAAAAACCCTAGTTTCTAGTCAATCCTATCTTAGGATTTAAGATACTATGAACCAAAAATATGTAATCTTTCTGTCAATAAATAATATCTATCTATCTACATGATAAAACAGTTGTTGAGTCATTTAACGTAATATTTGCCATGATTTGTTGGACATTGTTTTTTTTCTAAATAGTCGAGGATTGAAATATAACAAAGTTAGGGAGCAACATGAACACAAATATCTGAGCTTAGCATTATAATTTTAGTGATGTACAAGTGCGCAGCGCACCATTTTCTTCATAAATATCATTCGTCATTCGTACCTTTTAGAACACGCATTTAAAAATTTATGCGCATGTTGCGCAATATTCGTTCAGTTTGTTTTTCTGTTTTGAGTGATATTTTTGTTGTTTTCTGTTATCATTCTGAGCTTTTGTTATCTTTTCATTCATAAATATATTTGTTGACATAAAATATCTTGGATTCTAGAACCGATTAAAAATAGCAGGAGACTATCTACTGATCGATTTATTACCCTTAGAACTTTGAGCTCTGATACTTATCATTAGGTTATTCGTTGGGTTGAGAGTATGGTACGACACGTTTATCTTGAAAAAAAATTAGAAAAAAAAATGCTTTTTAGAGCCGTTGACACCACAAAATGCAGTATTGTTATATAATTTTCCCCGCGACTTCCACCCCATCTATACTTCTATATTAATATTATAAATGCGAAAATGTGTTTGTTTGTTTATTTGTTTGTTGGTTATCCTTCACGCCCAAAGCAACCAATCGGTTTGATTTTTGGTATGGAGTTAGTTGAAAGGATGGAGAGTAACCAAGTTACTTTTATCCCATAAATTATTAATAAAGTTCCCATGGGATATAAATAACCTTAAACAACGCGTGCGAAGCCGCAGGCAACGGCTAGTTAGATAATATTTTAATTGCGTTGTAAGCGTGCGTTTCATGGATTTTAATTAGACCGGAGATTCTTGCACTAATATTTTTTACCCTTAGTTTTAATATAATTATTTTGTTTTTACCAATAACCTTGGATACCTACAAAGCTTTTTGACAAAGTCATAATAAATAGAGATAGATGGATGAAAGCCAAGTAATGGATCGTAGACCGGTTTCGTTGATCGTAAGTGGTTATAAAAATGTCTTTGTCGAAATTCCCTTTTATCCAGGGTCAGCGGCGTAAATAGATTTCGCCACTTTAGGTAACCAGAGAAGAAAAAGTGTAACAAAATCACCCTCTATGTGATTTTCGTTAGAGCACACACATAACTATCATTTGATAGATATGTGTCATATGTGTGTGTTCTAACACAACTAACAGATTCCAAAATGTGTTTTGCTATTTTGAGATGAGTTTATAATAGTAGATTAGTAGCCAAGGGCTGTGAGGCATCAATTGCAGCCCGAGATATTTAATTACTTACCGCCCTATGGCTTTTCTAGCTACATTATTACCTTAGAGCGCTAATTAGTCACCTACAAGCCCCATTTGGAGGTAATAAGAACCCGAACATGAGAGATGTAAACATTTTTTTTCGTGATTTTCAACACACAATATCTTTTTCTTGTTACGAAATTGTAATTACCTGGCTAAGAAGTTTCTGACTTTATTAATATTAAAAAAAAGGCTATTTAACTCAAGCCAAGTACCTACTTATTAAAATATTTTTATATCAAAACTTGAACAGTAAAAATGTATTTACGCGAAACAATCTCGTTTCATTTGCTTTTAAACTTAATTGAATAAAATTGCTCTTTGCGCAAAGTGTCTCTCTTGCAATTTATAAAACAAAATACTGAAATCGTGAAGATTGCTCAGAATGACATGGAGACGCTGAATAATAGTAACCATCTTGAATAGATTGAGAAAACAGACGCTCTTATTTAAGGGAAATGGTGTTTATTATAGTTTATTGTTATGGAAAGGAAACCAACATTATTTAGAACAACTCAGTTCAAAACTTTGATGTACTATTGAGGCAGAACGCGGTCAAAGAGACCAACCCAATGACAAAACCTTGTCCAGGAAGGTCTGTACAAAACTGATAAAGGTCAGAATTTCACAAAGCTACCAGTAAACTTAAGGGTCCTGGTGATACGGTCTATTAAAATGGGACATTAATTAACCCATACATATCAAAGATAAATAAATGAATAACGGACAATTAACACAGCATCATCAAGCCCCAGATACAAACTGGTTTTCAACTTTCAGTTTATTATATAAGTATTTAATCAACATCATTAAATATACCTATCATCAATATAATGATATAAACAAGCATATTATTAATTGCCTGATCGATGAGCATTATTTATTTATTTATTTATATTTCTAACTTTCTCGTGTGATATCCACATTATTATCATATCGAACAAACAGGGGCGAAATTTCATTTTTATGTGACAAATATTCGTCGAAATAATTATTCAGCATGATTATAATTTAACTATAATTTAGATACCACACTTGTGCCTACGTTGAACTAAAAAATATATCCAAATCTAAGAGCGTGCCCATATTTGTATAAAGTTACAAGGTACAGTGTTGCCAAGAGAATAAAATAGTATTTTTAGCTTTGTGAAAAAGGTAGTCTCAACCGCAAACATTTCCGTTCTGCTTAGAACAGCGGGGAGTTGGCAACAACGCAAGACCTTGGTGAAAGCTTATTCCCGAGTCAATTGCACTGGGGCATACAATCTGACTGCAATTCACCAAAATGTTTTTAGCGCAAACAACAAACACTACTCGTATTCGGTTGAAGTGTTGGGGCCTTAAGCGTAGGAGTAGGGATGTAAATAATATTTATTTTGAATTTCCGCCCACGACCCGCTATGGGCTTTACGACATGGGACGAATGAGGAATGGCTCAGCCTCAGATGTAGTGGCGGGATTGCCAACGTTGATGGGTATTATTAGTAAGTATTAGGTTTCTACCCGTTTGATATGTTGGATATGACTATGGCGGTGAATTCCATTTCAGTTTACTTATTTCAATAAAAAACGATACGAGTAGGTCTAGTGTCATTAAGGCGATACCCTGACTCACACTAGCGCCACCACCTATTTTAATAAGACCCAATGTTTTTTTTAAGTTTAAAAAAATATTGGGATACCTCTCACCAGCTTTTTGTAATATATCTGTGATAGTTATATTTTATATAGGCAAAGATGCGAAAATAGAAATTGGTGGTCACCAAGAGGAACTTCGCATCTCTGCCTAAACTAGCAAAAAATCAACTATTACAGAGGCATTTAAACAAAGCTCATGATAGGTAAAACAAACTGTCAAGTGGTTTTTTTTTTAAATATTTTAATTGATACGACCATTATATAAAAAGCGTTCAACAGTCTTTCAATAGACGATAAAACATGCCCGCTGCCGAATGGAACACTTACAAAAAAATGGTTAGTATAAAAGTGGCAAATTAGTTGATAATGTAATTAATTGTGTGATGCTCGTTTATGTAAACAAAAGAAGACCTTATTACGTGACCCGACGTGTCAAAGTTCTACTTTGTTGTGAAGATAAATTGGAGTGCCTTCGACAAAGTTGCATACAACCTGTCGAAGCTCCTTATTGCTTGGCGATTTCCCAACTGTACTTGAATTGCTGCAAATTGAATGAAATTATAACTGATGGTTTTAATATGATACATTCACATGCTAAAGTCTTCGTTTAAGAGTAGTTTCCATAAGTTTTTAATGATATCAAGGCAAGCATAGCCTTTATATTTCAAAACTGGTTGTAATGTGAGTAATGTAACCCCTGTTTGGGCTGTGTTAGTTAGTTCCTTAACAATCCTATTTTTAGCTTATCCTCGTCAAGAAGTTTACATGGAGCAGCATCAGGAAAGCAGCTAAACCGGCAAGGTTGCCATAGGACCTGCTTCATCCAGTTTGAATCCTGAGAGGGAACCCTCCGAGGGCAGAGCTTTGGACAAATATTTATACCTTCAGTAGGTAAAAATATTTGCAGCTACACATAGGTAGGTCCATCAAACGAAAGAGAACCAACAGACTCGCAGCATAATCTAAAAGCTGATGTCATCCGCTTAAATCTAATTTCAGAATTCTTTTCCCTCTCACCAGCACATTTTCTGCGCAAGATTTACTTTTAAAGAATTTTTAGTGCAAGATCTAGTTTTCACATGAGACCGGAATTTTTGTGAGGAATTCCAATCCAGCGAAGTTATAAAGTAGATTCAATGGCGTCTTGATTTAGAGCCAATTTAACTTAGTTGCGGAGTCGCCGGTTCAGATGTAAAGGCGTGACATATCCAACTAGAGACAGGATAAGAATGTTTCCAACTTATAGAACTTGGCGCTTCAATTGATCAAAAGATTCGAGTCTATTACTCCGATTCAAGTACCTGGATATTTTTGTATACAAAAGAGTTTTGAAACCCAATAAATATTGGTGAAAAATATTTAACATCTACTTTAACGTTTTTCACGGTTTATTTTATTTAAAACATCATCGAAGAAAAGCACAGTAAGCTCGAAGCAATTTGAGGTTTCGAAAATAATTCAAAAGAATTCATTATTTTATTGATCTTTCGTTCGTTTGAGAATTCAATTTAAAAATATTTCGGTGTGCATGTGAGATTATGAATTTTTGAAGATTGTGTTTTAGTTTTTAGTGATTGCTTTTACCTTAAGAAATGATATTATGTTCCCAAAAATTTTCGATTTCGGTGTTCTAACCAACTAAGCCACGAAACCCTAGTCGGTTCAACCGAAAATCTTTGGGCCCCCTAACGGACTATAGCGCCGGTGCTTTTACCTTGCTGTTATCTTGTTGCTTTCTGTTATTGTTAAGTTTTCAATCATAAATATCTTTGTTTAAATAAAATACATTGGATTCTTAATCGCAGTAGGTAAGGGGGTATGTCTCCGATTTCGATAAAAATATTTTTAATTCGGATAATACACTTAATGTTTTTATTAGGGTTTATAAAACTTTTGATTAAGTAGGTATAATTATAAAACAAATTAGACCATTTGATTGTAATACAAAGTAGGTCTCTTGTCTCATAATCATAAGATTTCAAAATAGTCAAGAAAATGCAAAACAAACGTTTATATCCTCGATCTTGTTGCCAAATGGTTGCTTGTCAAACAACTCCAATAAACTAAATGCCATTAACTCAACTGAGGACAGCCTCCGAAAGCGATATCGATGTATCGCTTGAACAATGAATCGAATTTTATTGTCATTCGACGACAAAACCGTGTTCAGCAAAAGTAAACTATCGCGAACGAAACGATACTATACTTGAATTTGATAATTCAACAGATGTTGAATTCGTTGAATTCAATAATTGAATTTCCTGTTCGTTCCGAGTATAAAACAATAGTTCTGCATAGTTAGAGCCCAGAGTCCTTAGTGTAAGTTGTGCATAAGTTTACGATGACGAATAAAGTTTCTGTATCTTTACATACATTTGGTACTTGCAGCGCCTTCTACAGGATAGACTAGAGGAACTATACTGTTACTACTACTGTAGATTCACACGAACTCAATTAAACATCGTTGTAGTTTTGAAAGATTTGACAGAGACCATTTTCACGGAATATTGTATTTGTTTCATTCATTTTTGTAATGTGTGTAAATGAGATAGAAGTTAAAGTCTATCGATATCTCCCCAACTTTTTCGTAGGTATACATATTTTGTACACTCATAAAAGAGAATCTCATACTAAGCAAACAGAATCGCTTACGACGTCTCGTCGTAGTCATCTGCAACGGTTGACATCACAACTTAATGCGCTTTTGCATCGGATATGTGGAGCTCTGGGGAATGTGGCCGACAGGTGAGAGGCGACAGAACAAATTGCCATGCCAATGAAATATTGCACATTAGTTGGCTCTGAATTTATCTAAGGGAAATTCTATTTCAAATGGTATGACATGTTAACGTGATTATACATTAACTTAGACTGAGATAGAATGTCAAGCTTAGTTATTAGTTTCACTACTTGCCAGTTTTTATTAAACTTCGGGTTTACTGTCAAAAATTATCAATTTACACTTATAGAATAAGAAAAAATTAAATAGTATTTATAAAGTTGAGCTTACTGCAGACTATTACAAACAATCTAAAGGTAGCTCAACTATTTTACGATTAAAATTGAATAACAATGAACAAAAAAAAAACAACAAAATAATACGACCTCTGTCGCGCGGTGGGCGAAGGCCTGCCTGCACCGCAGGAGGTTACGGGTTCAATTCCCACCTCGGGACAAATGTTTGTACGATCTGCAGACATTTGTCCAGGGTGTTCTGGCCGTTTTCACAAATAACCAGATAGTTACTAGCTTAACTGGCACTATTACTATTTAAAAATAAGCTTTAGTTGATAAGTTACAACTAGATAACTTCGCGTCCGCCGCTTAGCGTTGATTCCTCTGGCGCGCACTAAATTATTCATTAGAACTGTACTCGAGTAACTGTGTGAATAGTTGTTAGACAGAGACAAGCTATCAGTCGCGTTCCGTCAGTGGTGAGGACAACAGGTGTTAATGTCTCAGCGTTGCTCTGCTATTACGGTAAGTAATCACTTACCGTGGCTTGGTATACCGTAATTGTTGATTACCATGCATCATATAAATTAGTTTACACTAATCCTATTGTTTTAATTATTTTAATAATAGATGCTTTTTGTGTTCCTTATTTCGACTGCAGATGTCAATGTATCATAAACCAGTCATTCAAGAAAATATCTAGCATTTTGTGCATTTTTTTGATTTTTGTGGTGTTGATTTTCATGTTTTCCGTGGACAAAAGGTTTGTTGAAGAGCTTGGCTGAAAAACGGAGGAGAGCCCAAATTAAGAATGATCCAGAGAAATACGTAGTGCAAAAAGAAAAGGAAATAATGAAAAGAAATAAGAAATTATGATGGCAGGATAATGACAAATGTGCAAGATTTACACAGTAAATTTCTTGCCTACATAAGTTCCATCGTCTTTGATAAGTATTCTATAGAATATATTAAGCTGTGTTCTATTATTTATATTTTGTTCTACTTTCATAAAACATATTTGAAGTACCTCCGTATTGTTATTAAATAATACAATATTATAATAAAAATAACTTTGTATGTGATAAAAAAAACTGATTAAGAAGTGGAATGTTTAGGTATAGTAGTGATTTATGTGTGTTTTATGTTAATTTTTGTTTGATATACTTTCTTACTACATACGATTAATAATTGTTCCTTAGTTTTAAGAAACTTTATAATATATCTACTTACTATCGAAAACACATTTTTTATTAATAAACCAACCTAAATATCCTTATAATGATTAAGATAATTCACACCAAATGAATTTTTGAACACATTCATATTAAATTATTTATGTATTTTGATTTCTGTGTTATGAATGATGATTTCCGTGGACACGATATTTTTAAAATTGAATATCTTCGTAACTATTAAACCAATAAAGTTCCCTCTTCTACCAATAAATTTCAAATTAAATCTACATTCAGAATATTGCATGATTATGTCTAATTTCAAGAAAAAAAAGTGTGCCACGAAAATCAACCAAAAAATGAGATTCCGGAGAATCACCCATATGCTGTATGATCACCTCTATCCAAGTGCAGAGGAAAACCTTTTATAGCCTGATAAGATTGTGGAAAAAAGTAGAATGTTTGTTTTATTAGGAACCATGCCAAACACAACAAATCCGGAGTACTTGGCCAAATGTTTATTTTGTCATTTGCGGGTAGATACACTGAGATACCATCTTTATCATCAAGGTTGTCGCGTAGTAGTTGATGTATGTACATTGCAAAGCTATGGAGGAAGTTACAATTAGGTTTCATAACTTAAAGTTTCTTAAACTTTTATTGAATACCTTGACATCTCGGTTACCGACACCCAAATTTGGGTGTTTTCTCGTGGTCCCATTATTTTGTCCCATTGATGGGGCCACGAGAAATAGTTATTGCTCGTGGTCCCATTGCTTTCATATGTTTTAAACTTTTCGTAGGCGGCATTATATTTGGTTTTGATTTTGAGTGGATGTTGTGCATTTTAGCAGATTCATATTAAAGTTTATATTACTCAAGTTTATTAGTAAATTTTTGTTTTAAAAGGAGGCTTATTAACAAATAAATAAATAATGCTGGACAATTCACACAGCATCATCTAGCCCTAAGCTAAGCAGAGCTTGTGTTATGGTTACTAGATAACTGATATACATAATAGAATACATTACATAGATATATATACTTTTTATTATACATAGAAACGACAAGAACACCCGGAACAAATGCCTGCCGATCGTACAAACTTTTGTCCCAAGGCGGAAATCGATCCGCAACCTACTGCGTCGCAGGCCGACCTTCGCCCACAGTGCCACAGAGGTCGTCAGAAGTTTTTCACAGATTGAGTTACTGTGGTAAACTATAATTTGTATACAATTTTAAGTACCTTTTCATGGAATGTAAAATAATCTTTGTGACATACTACGTTGACTCAATAAAAATCTAATATTTTTCAAGTCGACAGATTCGCATCTCTATCTGTCAAAATTAAATCTATACTATGTAGTATACTAATATTATAAATTCAAAAGTGTGTTTGTTTGTTTGTTTGTCCTTCCTTCTCGCCATAACTAAGCAACCAATCGACTTAATTTTTTGCTTGGAGTTAGTTGAAAGGATAGAGTAACATAAACTACTTTTTATCCCTTATTAAGGTTCCATGGGATAGGAATAACCTTAAACAACGCGTGCGAAGCCGCGAGCAGTAGCTAGTGTGTCTATAAAATACTTCATGCTGTCATTCAGTCTTCATTCACTCACATGTCAACGATTTAAGGAACTTCATAGTCGTGCACGTACCAAAGAGAAAATAAGTGAGTGGACAGGGTATAGTCTTGCCATAATCTATGGCAAATGACTGAGAATTTACGGCTCAAGTTGAAATAGTAACTCAAGTTTTGTTGTAACCCGGAATGGCGATAACAACGTTTTAATAATGGTCTACAATAAATAACTTTCTTGTTTTCAAACAGTGACCTACATTTTTTCGTTCATTTTCTGTTCTCTGTATTGTTACAAAAGGGAATTTTATAGAGCGCATTGTCGTCGGGAAGCCAGAATAAGTTATTCGAAGTTTGTAAAACAGATTGTTCTTTAAAACAATACCCACTACTTACCTACTTAGAAATATGTTGAAAGTACTGGCAATTCAAAAATGAAAGCAACACATGAGAAAGCCAGCTCGGAAAATTGCAGAATGACATTTTATTACCTACCTATATCGTCCGCTAGCAAGCACGGTGCCGCTGTAAAATATTCAGTTCACGGATGACACAGGCAATTTAATCAGTTGGATTACTTGATATTTGATACGGCTTGTATCCACACTGTAAAGCGAAGTTTTTTTTAATATATTTTCTATTATTTCAATGAAACAGTTCTACTTATTTTTCCTTAGATAGGTACGAAGATAACAAAGAGAACAAATTACAACATTGATTACGTTACGGTACGTTCGTTCCATTTTTCTTCGATGTAGCGACAGCCGCCGGAGCACGGCCGAGGGCAAACGAAGGCCCTCGTTTGAGCACGCTTGCTTTCGCAATGACGTCCACACTAATTCTTTCGCGTTCGATCATTAGCCTTCGCTCGCTCTCGCTCGCTCTCGCTCGCATGGTACGTACCCGGCATAAGAAGAGGACAACAATATAAAAGAATTTTAGTTCCCTACGCGAATATTTTTATATGAAAGCAAAAAAAAACTATGACTATAGTTATTTACTATAGGTCGGAGCATAGGCTACTATAATCTTTGGTGTCCATCTCCATGTCGACGCAAACCAAGTACCTATATTAAAAAACCTACATGTATCTTGCTTTGGTGCTTGGATCTTACCAACAATAAATCAAATAAGTCCCGGTGAGAGAGAACCAGTTACAACTTCTCTGAGCTACCACGGAACTTCCTAGCTCATGTCTTTAACTATTTCCTATCAGGAGCACTCAGTCACAGAACCAATGTTCAATGTAACATCTTCGAGCGGTAGAAGTGTAGACTGAGATTTCAAGTTCTTTTAATTTTTTATATATCTTTCCAAGCGATCGCTTCGGAAATAGAAAATTGAACCTAGACCATATCTCATACAAATATACAAACGTTGGCAATTTATATTCCATTGGAACTGATTTATGGGATAAAAATTAACCCATGTTTTATTCCAGGCCTAGAACTACCTGTATACTTATTTCAGCCCAATCCGTTCAGTAGTTTTGGCGTGAATAGGTAACAAACATCCATCCATCCACCTAAACTTTCGAATTAATAATATTAGAGCGATTTTAATGTGTGGCTTTGATCAAACATTTTGCAATAATGGTTTAGGCATTGATTTGTCATTAATTTTAAATCTGTGCGCCCGCCGGATCGGAATCGGAGCCTACATAGCGTAAAGATTTTTTGCTTTGTTTAGATTTCTATCTTACAGCGTGCACTGGTGGCCTCACAGCTTAATGCTAGCTTCCTGCTGCCATATTATAAAGTTATTCTGTGCTTCTGTCCATAAAATGCATTCGTATTTTACGTCAAACATTTGTGTCAAGCCTCGTACCGTAGGTATACATTTCACGACCAAACCACTTATTCCATCGATTCTCATCATCACTTGCATCATATTTTCAACTTTATATGGTAACCGTAGATACGTATTTCCCTTGTGTACGATGTTTGGTAGAAATGTTCTCGCTGGAAAGGCTCGCTTTGTACGCAAAACGTCTCATATCTTCTAAGAGCAATGTTTATTTTCCAAGTTTAAAATGTGGGTCTGAGATGTGGTGATTTATAAGTCGCTGGGAGTGTCACTACGGGATGCTATCACAAAATAAATTTAGGTATGTACCAAAATATTAGACTACCCTCATTAACTTATTTTTGTTCAATCGGACCAACATCATTTTCAAGGTCGTATGAAGCTATGAGTCAAGCTCTCTCGTCAAAATTCTTCCATGACTAAGTTTTGTTGGCTTGCTTGTTTAGTTGGTAGTTTTTTTAAGAAGCGAACGAACATTCCATCACAATCCTTTATTTTCTGTACGTGATTCGTGAAAATGTAATTAAAATAAGGATTTAACGTGAGACGATTCTACGGGTTTCCGATTCTGTTGTTTTTAAGGCTAATTTAGCAAATAGTTCTAGCTTGTAAAGTTGCTCTACTGTGCATGTGTGTGTACTAGGATTCCATTCAATACTAATCCCAAACATTTCTAAACAATCAAGAGAACCTCTATCAAAAGTGAGTTTTGGTTTACACGCCAACTTGAACTAAATCAGAACTCGGTATCGCGGAACTTCACACGTTAGGGTAAAACTATCAAACTAAGGGACTTGACTTGATTGTTTTACCCGATTTGATTGCGGTGCCGCTCGACCACATATCAAGAAGTTGACTAGCTTTGACCCGAGTACACATGATTACGAACTGGGACAACGTTTACGTACAGGGTCAACATCAAAGCTTTGTAAAGTAACCTTCATAAAGTTGATATTTCTCAATCGACGTTGAATGCAAGACCCATCGAAAGGGTAGGAAATATCACTATTATTATACAGGGTTATTGGTAAATTAGTGACAATACGTGAACTGCAGGTTCAGCCCATCATCACAAACACGTTTGTGAAGACGCCAGGTCTTAAATCTTAAATTTGGTTTTGATAATAGGTACCTCCCTCCATTCAATAATCGTTCGTAAGTGAGGTTTTATTTGAAATTATATATATATATATTGATATAGGGTGTATATCATCATCATCAACTTATAACATCCGCCCTTGGATGTCTATTGGGTTAACAAAACGCACAACATTTAATAAATTGTGCTCAATGGAAATGATAACTTCAATAAAAATCACGATTGAATTATTGACAAGAGTAAATTTATTTATTTCAAAGGAAGTACCTTTGTCAACATGACAGAGCCCCTCAATTGTCAATTGCAATTGTATTTTTATTAGACGAGACCCTCGCTAACACAGCATCCAACCAATCAGAAAACGATAGCAAGCCTCTTGACAATGCCGGTGTTTTCCCGGCTCCAAATGTAAACGATTTCAAACGTAAAATTCCACTGCTCTTTACGAAAACGTTTGTTATTCAAATTGTGCCTCTTGCCGCTATGAATAAAAATAATGTCAATTTTATAAAACAGACAGAATGTAAGCCGAGCTTTTATGTTTTTCAGTGTAGATTTACGTATGCCTCGCGGAGCGATAACGGGAATTTCGGGCCGAGAATTTGTGAACTATACTTTCAGAGATGGATATTTTCGACGACAGAGTACTGTTTCTGCCCCTGTTTACCTTGACTTGAGTACTAACCGTAAAAAATGTTGAGTACTTATTTTTAAATTTATAATTTTATTTAATTAATCAAATCTGTATTTTTTTTATAGTTTGTCCACAATCTCACCTGATGGAAAGTGAGGATGTGGCCGCCGATGTGTCACGAAAGTCTAGAATTATCTGTGTTTGTAACTCAAGTTGTTAATAGCTATCTAATGCTCTAGAACGGTAGGAATTACTTTATAAAAATATCACTTAGCAGTTAATGGATAACTATCAGTTTGCTAAGCAAAAAGGTTGCAAATTTATTCCTCGTAATAAATCAAAAAGTAATTCATCAATCATCATAGAACTTTGATAGAGGCTTTCAGGTTACATAGAGTTAAAGGATCTGTATTTTGTTTACCCTTATCCATCTGATCCCAATAATCCATCACGCGTACAATTTCCAAAATTGAAACGTAAGCTTTTCCGGAAAGTTACGTCCAGGTTTTTCGGTTTCGTGTCGATTGAAAAGCGAAATTCGTTCATCTTTATGTAAAGTTATTCTTGATTGCTATTTTAAATCAAATTATGATTGGGAAAAGTAAATGAGCCTTTTATTTTTTTCTCTTACTATAACTTTTATTTACTTTCTCCGTTTGTTTTTGGTACCAATACCAATATAAAATTATGAAACATAATTATCACCAAAATTTTATCTAACAAAACTCCTAATAGAGTCCACAGGTGATCGGAATGCTGGCTTTTATTTCGGTCAACGAATTAGCATTGCCATTCAACGTGGCAATGCTGCCAACATTCTGGGCACTTTGCCTTCAGGTGACGGCTTAGATTTTTAGAAAATAGATTTAAGTGTAAATATTAGTTGTAATTATTATTGTATTGTATATTGTAATTTTCTGTAAAGAAATAATTGTATAACTATATCACCTACATTTATAAGTAACTTAAAAAAACTTCAGCTCGCAATTTTCAAATTAGCTATGTTTTTCCCCGGGATATTGTTTATCTTCCTGCTAAATATCATTAGGATCCAATCAGCTGTTTAGGCGTGAAAAGATTACAGACAGAGTTAAATTTCCTTTCATAATTTTACTATAAATTTATTGCACCAAAAAGTATCAAAGTAAATAGTAAATTATTCCAAGGCAGGTAAGGGGTTAAACCTCAGTAAACCTTTCATTTAAACTTTCCAAAGAAATAATCTAACGTGTTTTGTTGCGTAAATGGCTACCCGTAATTAATTAAAATTATTTAAGCCATATAGCTTAACGCGGTCACCATTTATTCCTTTTGCAAAGGGGAGGATAAGCTTTCCTTAAAAGATAGTCAAACAGAAGCTTAGCGTTTGTATTTACGTAACATGCGTAAATACAAAGACATTAGTTGACTTGGTGTTTCTTTTGAGCCCCTGGTATGAATAAATAAACAGAATGTGGACTATTATTTCAAAAAAACCTTCAGTAGTTCGACCAGACCAAAAAGACGGCGCTAAGACTTTGGGCCTGTCTAATTAACATTACCTTAACCCTATGAGAAAGGATTTACGAAACGTAGGTTGCTACGATCTATGCATAAGCGTGCGTTTCCACTGACACGGAGCTGGACAGAATGGAAAAATTTAAAAGCGCTGCTATTTACTTTACCGACAACATGACATTATAATCTTTCCAAGAGATTGAATCCTTTGATATCCTTTGAATTTGATTGATCTGAGCACGGCTTAATAAAGCTCAGCTCCACTCCGCCACACCGTTTCAATGGAAATACTTGCCGCTTTTTACTGCTCTTCCGCTCCACTTCGCCCAGCTCAGCGTCAGTGGAAACGCACCTTAAACCCTGCGTCCATGACATCCCAACGACAACCTCTATTCTTCCACGAAAGATCCCCGCATCTATTGAGTTCTTAGGTAAATAGGGGGTTTTCTTTTTTGGATTAAAGCATTATGAAATTATTAGAACTGTCAACTTTAAACAATGGCATAGCAGAAGTTTTTCTTATTCAGGCGTACTTAAGTATGTCAACAGAAGAAAACGAACGACTCTAAGCTATTGCTGTAGATTTGCGATTTTTATCTAGATTTCTGTGAATGCGATATCATAAAAGTTCTATGTTGAATCTAACGCCACCGTGAGCAGATTTCAACAAATAGAAAACCGAGAACAACAAAAGAAAATCAACTTTATTCCTTTGGATTTACGACTCGATGTTTACTTACACTGCGGTGCCTTGAGATCCTTGAAACCCTGGTTCTAGTGCCACTAGTTTGATGCTCCAGCGCTTCTAAGATTCTCTTAATGAAGTGTACTTATCTTATGATTCCACCATAAAATAAAGGGAGTCTACGGAAAGGAAGTTAAATTTTACGATTGAAAAAACCTGTATCAATAAGATACAATATCGAGTACGTAAGATATCTGGGGAGTAACGTATCAATCCAAAAACAATTTTTATTGTCGTGTTCGACATTTTTTTTTAAACTGACCAGTCCTACCTAGTCCGCATTAAAATGAAGATACGCTAGAAGTATTGAGCCTAGTAAATGCAATAGACGACCTATTATAGACAACATACGGTCTAGGGTCTAAGAACCTGTAAATACTTACCTAAAGGAACCAAGATCATGATTGACGAATCTAAAATCCTTTCAAAAACATCACCCTATTATCAAATAAATTCACCAATAAATTTTTCCCGACATTTTACAACTTTTCTTGAATCCCATATCACCACAAAACCATTGCAGGATATCACGTGTTTTACACACGACATAAATGTCATAGAATAGATATAACCTGAAAAGTCGTGTACGGCGGAGGCCGTACCAGCCTGTTTAATTAAGAACACCAAATGAGATTCCCGGCATAATGAAAAATAAACTCAGGACCCGAGCCGAACCGTCGTCAGCGACAAAAATGGTAGCAAACAGAGGACAAATTTTAGGGTTCTCGACTCCTTATTCCAACAATTATCTCATTACGGCTAACAAACTAGGTGGATTGCTTACAATTTAGACGCAGCTGTTTTAGATTATGTTAGTGTGTAATTTTATAACGTCGACATTGTTTGTAGGGACCTGCTGCTGTAGTTTTTAGGTCAATTGGCCCATTAAAAACTAATAACTGTTCATCAACTTTCAGGAAAATATTTAACATTTTGGAATGATTTTTTGTGAGTAAGTATTTGGATGTTTTTTTTTTATTTGTAATTTATTCATAATAAATAACGTATTGGTCTATTGGATACGTATATTATTGAGATAAATAAATTAATAATGCTGGACAAATAAGGATGTGTGGACACATTCTTATTTTACCCCAAGATAAGCAGAGTCTGTGTTTTGACTAGATTACTGATATACTTTTTTTTTATAAATACCTAGACAATACCTAGAACACCAGGAACAAATATTTACAGATAGTACAAACATTTGTTCCAAGCCGGGAATCGAACCCGCAACCTCCTGCGTCGCCGCAAAATTCTAGCAAAACACAGTAATATACAAAACACAAAATCTAACTTAATCAGTACGAACAAAATTAGCGTAACGACCGTTGATGGCTCGCTTCATTCTATGACGGAATACCTAATTTAATTCAACATGATTTATGGAGGGGGCAATTTTCATGAATACAATATTCCCCAAACGAAAATTAGGTTCACTCAATTCGCTCAAATGAAAAATTGAGCTACAAGTTGCGTGGTATGAGGCTGTAAAAATTGGCAGGTAGACGCCAGATCAATGTTAATATAACAAGGAAAACTTTCATTTCTGCTAGAATTTGAGGTGAATTATAGTTTTACTTTTATTAAGTTACTTTTTCTGTGCTGCTTGTGTGTAAACCTATTGAAAAAACTTCTTTAACGACGATCTTTTGGATAGTCTCATATCGTGGTCCAGCAATTTTTATGGCGTAGTTAACTAACTGCATTTACAGCTGAATGTTTTTTGCTGACTATGAAATAATAAAAAAAATAAGTTGAGAATCTACCTTGCCGGGGCGGGGGGGCTTAGTAATCGCGGTCTGGTCACCCGCGGTGAAGCTTAGAGGCCCATGGGGCCTTGCCAACGCAGACGGCGACACGGCCGGCCCCGGGACGGACCGCTCCTCTGGGTTTTACCCTATAAGCCCTGTTAGAGTGGTGGTTGCGGTGTTGTATGTGAGGCACCGTGACAGAGGCGGGTGACTGTTCGTATGGGCAACATGGCCGTAGAGAGATTACTCAATTGTACTGCAATTAGCTCAGTTGTAAATACTTGTTCTAATTTATTTCTATTAACTATTTGATTGTTAATATTTTTTTTTTGTATAGAATTTTTCAGTATTTCCACTAGTAACTCTGTTTTACATTCCTGTTCATAACTTGCAAAGCATGCCTTTGTTTAACCAACGCTCTGCGTTTGGCTGCATCGCTGGTGACGTTACACGTATCATAGATTATAGTGCGTGCTGTTTTCTTGTTAGGTGTGGTTTGAGGTGTGACGGCATCGAGCCATGTATGACAGAGATTATCGTTTCGACGTGCCATTATTCAAACTTTAAAATAAGTTTTTATAACTAATACGACTGGCCTTCAAGAAATGTTAATTACACATTACATTATTTTTATCAGACAATACGTTAAATTTAGTTCCGAGTAGTAGTCAAGTAGCCTATTGTCAAAAGAAAAAACATGTGTCCAAAATCTTCTGATAATCCAACTGACGGACTTATTCGATTTTTTTAGGAAACTAGCCTAATTGCGCCGGTCGCGTGCACATACAACCAGCGACACGCTGCAAAATGAAAGGAGCCTTACACAACTTACAGACTGAACTTTGTAGTCAAATATTAATTTTGACAAAGTTCCATGCCATTCTGATATCACTCTGATTATAAAACATTACAAAAGCAAAATTATTTTTAAAAAAAACCTAGCAAGAAAGAACCTAGATCCATATCCCCGTATAACCCCGTTTTTGCCATGTCATTCCGCTCAATGGCTTTCATTTGTGCCGCACAAGGAGATTGCTGTTATGTATCTATTTGATAAGCCCATATCTTATCTGGAGGCTGCCGGAATGCGGCGTAGACTGATGACGTCATTACCGTTTGCTCAAGTATTTTCTTCATATCGCATTGAGGTTGAGTACGGTGTTGCTAGTTAGCCAAAAAGTAGGGTATGTTGTGAAGGAAGGTTTTATTTTATTTCAGTTTTAGTAGGTAGGTACTCTGCGTGTTATCTCATATTTTCTCTATTTAGATAGTTACTACGTAAAGAATGCACTAAAGATTTTGGTAAATTAGTCATTTAGTAACTCGTTGAGGGCGTCGAGAGCGTGAGGCAGCGGCGATTGATGGTGTCCTACAGTACGGCAAGGTGGTTAAAATGTAACTTTGTATGTAGGTAATAAAAGGAAAATATTTAATTGGTTGCAGTAACTTACATGTGTTTCATTAATACAAGTTTTAAATAAATAATACAACCATGTGAGCTATTACGTTCTTAGGTCACGGCCCAGGCGATTGGCTATAAGCCAACGCTAAAACATGGAACACAGTTGGATATTTAATTAGGGAAGGTAGTAAAAATGCTGGCTTGACAGTCGGTACTGTTATCAACTAGTTACGTTTGATACATTTCTTCTTAAAGCCAAAACATTCCGTAAAATAAAACTGTCGGAGGTTTACACCCCTACATTACGGGACCTAGACGGCTCAACTTATTGGATCTTGAGCAAGAACCGTCGATCTAAGTTGACACTCATGTGCAGAGTCTGTATTTTCTCTTGCGTGTAGCACATTATTTAAAGATTGGCAAGGATATTGGCTGTACTTTGCCTCGCATTCAAGTGAATTTGTAACACAGATAGAGAGATTATACGACGCTACTCTTTTGGCAAGTCATGGTATATGCTTTAAAATAGATGGTAAACACGAACTCGGGGTAGCATTGTATTTGCTTTGGCAAGCAAAAGCTGAGCGGAGCTACCTTTTCTAATGAAGAAATCTACAGGATAAAAAACCATCGTGCCTAAGAGATCAAACCTAGTGGAAATCTTAAATAAAGATCAAGAACTTTACTGATTCCCAAAATACAAGTGAACGACCGCGAGGTCTGTATTATTTTATGTCAGTTGCTACCCTATTGTAATCCAATGCCATAACTACAAAAATATTCCCAAAGTCTACTCCACTGACAGCCGCAAAGCCGTCATCCAGAGGAAAGTCGAGGAACGTGATCTTGCATTATGCATGAAAAACCTTTTCCTTATAGAGTGGGCGTAAAATTTGCCGTGACAATCTCATGTGAAATAGAGCTATTTATCACTCAAATATACATTTTATTGGGGCTTTTGTTAATATTTATGGAAAAAGTTCAACTAGGAAATGACATGGTGCTTGGTTAGCCCAGCAATAAGTTTTGTTTTATGAAATCCTCTGAAATTAAATAAATTTGTAATCGAGAGAGTTGAACCGTAACCTATGTTGATCTGAAAAACTGTAGGCAAGTCATCCTTTTTCACGAAACCTTATCGAATCGGTCTGCTTTCTATTGCCAACGTAAAATACCTATCAAAAATCCACCGTGATAAACTGTGTCGTTTAGTTTGGACCCTCTATTTTGCTATTGCTACGTGACCCGCCCTAACAAAATATTTTACCACGTAAGCTTATCCATCCAGAAAATCTTCGTAGCTCTATAGCGCAGTTATAGTGTCAAGACCCGACTTTCGACTCGCACTACGTATTTAAATCACTTGGGGAGCATTAGTCTAGCAGTAATGTCCTGGCTTTGTTCAGGAATGGAGGCAGTTAGCCATCGCTTAGCGCTAACATTCAGAACAAGGTGTCTAAGGATGTTGACGTGAATTTATAGACGACGCAGATGTATGCGTTTTAGGGAAATACCTTGAAGGTGGAAAACGTTTTGCTAGTGCTTAGAAATGTCGGAGAATAAATATTGGCGAACTTTTAAGGTACAAGCTGAAGTTTTCACAAAGCTTAACTCTAATAATAATAACTCTCAATAATGTTTGACTTTAATACCTGTACACCTGTGGACAAAAAGAATAGTGAATAGAAAATCAATTACCACTAGTATATTCTAAGGTTATTTTCGCGAGAACTGATAATAAAACACTGTTTTAACCGGATTGATCGCGTATATTTTATATTTTGTTTATAACACACACACACACACACACAGGCAGACTAGTCTGCCTGTGACCATGGAAGCTGAAAAGCCTCCGAAACGTCAGATTATACAAAATATAAAATATACGCGATCAATCCGGTTAAAACAGTGTTCAATTACCACTTTTATTTGTTTCTTACTCCATAGTAAAGTTGTAAGTAGTTAAAAATTTAACTTGTTTAAGAGCTGACGTTGTAAGCCTAAAGAAATAAAAGTAATTAACATCTGATTTCTAAGTCTCTATAATGGAGTATTTTCATTCATAGAAAATAATTTAAGAATTTTCAAAGTGTTGTACAGTGTAAATGGCACTTATAATTCGCAAAATTAATTTGGAATGAGTTTGCTAAAATCAAATCATCTTCGATTAAACGCTCCGTTAAATTAATGGAACTTATAATTACATACTTATGATGACGAATATTCTCATAAAGTTTCACTAGCCATATACCACTTAGACAAGAGTGAATAGGTATCTTCTAGACCTTCGTGATACATCGTCGCCCACATCTTCACTTTCACTGTCCATCAGGTGAGATAGTGGTCAAACAAAGGTCTACAGATTATAAAAAAAAACATAAACTCTACTACTGTCTATTACATAGTTCTATGTATGAGTATTCATATCGTATGAATTTGAATACTCATACATAGAACTATATAATAGACAGTAGTAGAGTTTATGGATTTTTGTTTAACTATTCAATAGCAGTGATATTTAATATTTCTAAAATTCAACGAACCAACACGGATCCGAAACGTATGAATTCAAATTATTTTGCAACAACAATAAAAAATGAACATTAAGGTTTAATATTCCCATTGGATATTTATACAATATACGGCAAACATACGGCAATAATTTAATCAGTTACCTTGCCGCAAAACAGTTCTAAATTGTTACTAAAAGTTATTAATTTCCGCACAATAGGTTCCCGAGTCCAGAATTTTAGAATGTAAATGCACCCGAACTCGCATATATTTTCCGGATTTATGACAGTCATGCACCAACTCTTTTAGTTTTGGGTTTCAAAACAAAAGAAACTTTATGCATAAATATTGTAGTAGGTATTTTATACCTTCAAGCTGAACTTGCGAGCGCGAGTGTGCCCTGAGGTAAGTAAATTGTATGGCCTCGGCCAATGCAAAAAACATTGCTATAGGCACCATTATTGTACCTATTCGATTACCTGAAGCGGCAGAGCTTTTATCGAATACAAATGGAAACAACACGGTTCCATGTTTAACACGTTTTTACTTTAAACAATTCCATTCGGTTTGCCCTGCCTATGAGCAATCTTAGGTATGACAAGGTGTACACCTTGTCATACCTAAGATTGCTGTAAGCACCGTAAGCAATCTTAGGTATGAACCTAAGATTGCTCACGGTGCTTACGGCGTAGTTACCTACACCGTAACTACCTTCATCTTCGTGCAGCCGATACCCCCAAATATTCAATTAAACATCAAATAACCGGTACAGAATACAATATCGTTGCTCAAACGTAAATAAGTAATTACCCACCAACCCAATATCTTCCCAATCGAGAAACGTAGTATTACGTCTCCTGGTAAGTGTTTACTTATCGAGTTATTCGCACAACGTGATACGTAGTCAAGTGAATTTGATTTACAGCTATTGGGATTCAGATGTGTTATGGTGCTAACAAAATATGGAATTCTCGCACAGTTATGCACTGGTTGACGTGTTTGAAGAATATGGATTTTGAGTTCTATATCCATAAAAATAAACGACATCTGTGACTTTGAGTGATGCGGGCGGTCCATAAAGCTTTGTCGTCCCGCTTCACGTGAAATAAACTCTCCCAACAGCCATTTGCACACAATACTTCGTAAATTCTGATGTTTTCAATATTATTTTGAGTTCCATCGGATTTAAAAGAACAACGTTATTTCAGATGAAATCAAACCTCACAATAAACAAAATAATATTGTGCTTTTGCTTGATTTGGAATTTCGTACGATATCGTAACCGACTGCTGTTTTCGAAGCTACCTATAAACATTTTTCTATAATACCAGAGAAGAGAACTAACATAAACAGAGACAGCTACTCGTATAAAACGGGATTTTTACGCCGGCATTGATTCGATAATCCTACAAAATAGATAAAGTTGCGTTGTCATCCTACTGAACGGTTGTTACCGTTTGTGGCGTGTATAAAGGTAAACTTGTCTGTGAAAAAGGACTGCGTAAGGTTTTAAAAGGATTTCAAGGATAAGTGTATTTCAAACCATAAAACATCTTATTCTGCTGCTTATCGACTACTATAGTAGGCATGGACTCTGAAAAGGAATGACTTTGGAATACCCAGATAGTAGTATAGTTACGTATAGATGATAGTAGTATTTTTTTCTCTCAGGGGGAAAAGTGGATTACGAAGAAAAAAATACGGGATTTCTTTACTTTTTTACACACTAAAGATACTCATCTGAAAATTGGAATAGTCTAGTCTAGTAGTAGTCCATTAGAATTAGCAGATTCTTACGTCATATACTAAGCAATTATCTCTTCGTCTGATAACCTCACAATTATTAACCTATTACAAATGTTCTGTAATTCGAGCGAATACAGTCTAATATTGTGTATGTGACGGTAATCTGTGACGTCTTGGGTCGTGTGATCTCGGTACTTGGCGATACGAGAACGTGCTCCGAATTCCGAATAGGTACCAGTACAGCTCGGGTTGCAGTCCTAAGCCATTGGCACACTAGGAACGTAGGTACTCAACTCATGGATACCTTTGCAACCTAGGTATAGATTTACGCTTAGCATAAAAATCAAGAAATTGAGTTTCGACGCTTCCGACTGGTATTGATATGGATCAGTTGAGCTACCTAGATTGATTGCAACAGTCTTCAGTTAGCTCAATCGTTTCAATTGTTAATACTAGTTTTAATTTGTTTCTAATATTTTATTGTAATTTTCTTCGATTATAAAGAAGTTTAAGAAATTGATATCATTACTATGTCATAAATCAAGAAATTGTAGCTCGGTATTCCCGGGAAGGACTGGGTTATTGTTTATCCAAGCGTAAAATATAAATAAGTCTACCCATGTAAAATTCAAAACCACTGAACAAGCATTTTCAGTCATTATCAAGTCATTTTCCAGAATCACAATAAATTCTCATACGATTTTATCACCCGAAAAGGAAGGAACGTCCCATAAATTAAAGCATTCGATTCATCGAATGTTCCGGAAAAACAGAGTCAATGGGAAATGGATAAAACTTTCAACTGGTTAAAAAGCGTTGTTTATCAACTACTGACATAAGCGAACAGGGGACTTACGACTCAAGTTCGAGTTTAGGTTTAGTTACCTACTATAACGGGTGGGTATGGTCTAGGAATTATATTACAATTTCCACGTCCAAACGGGCTACATCTCTTTAGAATGTTGGAGTGAAACCATTGATTTTCCTGGCTACGAGAACGCGTGTGTTGAGAAAATCCAGGCTAGATAAACAGGATTAATGATGGACAATAATAAGATATCTGTATTATATACCTTAAGAGAGCACATTGCGCGCCATTTCGTGAAAAGGATAGACACAGGATTTCGCTTTCATAGGAGCGGGACAGAGCATACAGAGCATGCGTTTTTAAAAAGGCGTACGTGCAAAAATCGAATTTTTGCTTATTTACAAGAAAACTACACAACTTGAACAAGATCACCGAAGTGAAACAACGTTGTTGATGGGTGACCGCGTCATGTTGGCTTTTGCTTTTTTGTGACCCATAAAAAATGTAGGGTGCTCTTTTCTTTTGAGAAGTATACCAAGTATGGAACGGAACCCTTCGTTTGAGAGTCGACTCGTATTTGGCATTTTTTTTTACATTCTGGTGTCAAACTGCATTCATAGAGATACAACGTTGTCCCTTCAAGGCTCACTATGCCCAGAACTTAATGATAGCTATCATAGATAAAGTGAAGCACTTTGTATTGAGATAAATATGTCTTCGTTGACATTTTACTGGCTTAAGGTTACAAAAAAAAATCCAACTGCGTTGTGATCTTTACTTACCTACAGAAAATTTTAGTGGTCTTTTATTTTTAACAATCTAGATTATGGAGAAGAAGAACATTATTTTACGATATGTACATATATTTATAGTATAAGTTTAGTTGGCCTTAATGTGAGCGTTCTTTCTTTCTGAAGTATCACCATATTCGAAAAGAATACCTAATGTTACTCGATAAAGGAGTAAAGCCGCTGCCCGCAGTGCACACTGTGCACGGCCACGCGGCGCATTCTAGCTGCGTGGGTTCGTTTTTTAATATTTGGGTGTCAAAACTTAAACAACTAAATACTGTTATAATTGATTGGTACGCCATAAGACCTAACACAGTAAGAAAGTAACGTTAAGTTGTCATTCACATCATAACGTCAGAGCATGCTGCAGAACCTTACTTTGTGACTAGAGGTACTAATTTATGTGCATGCAAATAAACGAGTTTACCCTTGAGTCAAGTTCTAATAAAATGAAACCATTGAAATTATCATCCAGTCCCTAACCTCAAGTTAAAGCATGAATTGCCTTTTCACCAGTAGGGCAATAATCATGGCTACAGTAATATCCTTGAAGATTCAACCGCAAGACTTGGCAATTAACGTACAAAAGGAACGGTCGAGCTTATTATCTTATTGTGTCAAGGAAATAAAGAATATTTGATTTGTGCCAACTGGGAGACTAATTATCTCCAATACTTAGTTCATGGAACAATGCCTAGAGCGCGCGGAAAACAAATAACCATGTATTCAATTTCGAAGTCTTTTATTGGGCAATAATGTCGGTGCAGGATCCTTTGGGTGATTTTTTGTTTGAGAATAGCTATATAGCTAAGTAATAATTGTTAGTTTTGTCTGTTTTGTGTCTTTGAATTATAATTGAAGCACCTTTTACTGTGATTCATATTGTAAACCGACGTATGCCAGTGTGGCTTGTGCTCCTACGACGAATTAATTAGTATCAGTATGAGTCGGCGGTGGAAACCTAAGTCCAGCAGTGGATTTTGTGTGCTAATACGATGATGATTTTGTATATGTGGTCGATGAAGGCTGGGTTTTATACATCCAGTAGTCGCTTACCTTCGTAGCACGTGTCTAGTTGAAATGAGCTCTGAAGGACGAATGACTGTACCATATGTCGCCATGCCTCGGAGTATAACGCGGCATACCAAGCCATTCCATAGGAAGGTAAATTGAACCTAGGACGCTGACCCTTTTCAGTTAAAACTGAAATAAACAAAAACAGGAGAAACAAACTTCGTTTACTAGGGCACATTACAATCTTCAAGGCTGTTTATTATTACTAATCATTTATTTGAGTTTAAAATATAAAATCCATAAAATATTATCATAAACAAAACAAAATCCATAAAATATTATTACATACCTATACACAAAAATTTCAACTATGTTTAACACATTATCGAGAATTAAATAATAATGTCACAATATGAACTAACACATTGTTTGCAACAGTCTGCAGTTAGCTCAATTGTTTCATTGTACCTAAATAGGTTCTAGTTTTAATTTAATTCTAATAATTGATTGTAATTTTCTTTGTTAATAAAGACTTTTCTAAACTAACACAAAAATTAAAATAATATCAGATGGAGCCCATGACTATCTGCACCTACCTGTTCTGGATGAGGCAGTCTGTTCGTGCTAAAATCATCTTCAGGTTGCCGCTGCATCGCGGACGCTGGCGTAGGGAAGCTGTTTTCTTGCGAATAATCGCGTAAAAGCCTGCGTGCCTCCGCGAACATTCCCGATGCGCTGCAAAAGCTAGGCAGCCGCATCAGCATCCTGAAAATATTATTTTATTAGATTCGCAGATAGCTAGCAGCCCGCAAGGTGTGGTTTATCCAGAGGCTGCTCGATAAGGGCTGGCAGTAAGCCTTAAACAAAGTTATTTTCTCTTGCCTCGAGCGAGCGAGTGATCTTGCTTGCGAGCATGTTACCCCGGACTACCAGCGCTCTGCGCTCCCTTTCAATATCCTAAGTTTTAAAATTTAATTGCAAGTAAAGTTTTTTTTTAATATGTACCTATGAAGTTATTCTGTGCTTTTGAGATGGCTTTCACCTTATCTATGCAAATGATAAGCTCTACGATCGCAACTTTCGCCGTTTAAAATATTTCGAAGATCGAACCAAGGACTTTAGAAACACCTACCGAAATGCAAACTTGAATCTGCCAACTTCTTAAATAATCTCATTGGATCTAAGTTCTAATTCCCCTATGATCCTAGAACTTCAAGTCCCAATACCTACATAACTCCAAGTCTGTGTTTTACAGTTTGAACCAACTTAACCCGTAAATTGCAAGTTTGAGTGTCAGGCACCAATATTTATACAGGCAATAATTTAACTCGAGAGCTCTGTGATGGCGGTGTCAAGTCTATAGCAACGCGTGATTAACGAGAGAAGTTCAGAAACGTAGGCACAGCGAAGCGGCAAGTAAGGTTGAGGCCAAATTAAAGTATTTTTTTTGTAGTTGAGAGTCGCGTAAAATGCGTACATTCAAGAGAATAGGCTATTTGACTACATTAAAAATAAGTTCTAAATTGTTTTCATCCTAGTCAGTGACAACGTAACATAGCGTAATCAGATAATATTTATTACAAAATATGCCTATTTTAGGTAAAACGCATTTAAAATCACACATTTTTTGATATATGATCACGTGACCGAAAACGCTCTGCGTTTGGTTGGATTGCTGGTGACGTCACTCTATTACAGATTACAGTGTCAATGAGTTTTTCTTCTTAGGTGTGGTATGGAGTGTGACGTCATTGCTCAGAGCGCGGGAGCCATGCATGACAGCGATTATCGTTTTGGCGCGCCATTATTTTATTTAAACTTTAAAATTCGTTTGTATAACTAATACGACTGGCCTTGAAGAAATATTAATTACACCTTGCATTATTTTTATAAGAATTATTAGTTAGAATTATTTCCCAGTAGTAGTCAAGTAGCCTATTGGCCACTCATCTTGAAACAAAAATAGGACTGGTTTGGCCTTAGAAAAAAAGATCTATAATACATTTGAATAAAATAAAATTAATAAACAGATACCTACACCTAATAATCGACAACGTAGGTACATATTAGGACTAACTAGAGATACTTATTCTATCATTATAACCACCGGTAGGACCTGCTACCTGTTCATAAACAGCCATATTAATAGAAAAGCTCTACTCCTTTCTTATTCCCGATTTAACCTCAGAGTAGTTAATCTCCGACTAAGACTGTAATTACGTAGTTTAAAAAAACATTATTAATAAACCTGGATTAGTAACAGAGTACACCTAAATTACTTCTCCGGTTAGGGCGGAAAATAGCACACTTGGTCTTGACCAAGTATGCTATTTTCTGCAAGTATGTTATTATTTTTATGTTGGTACAAGTACCAATACTTGTACCAACATAAAAATAATAATTTACCCCGAGACTAACCTTGTAATAGCCTACTCCTTCCTTATGCCGTGTTTATTAATACAACTTTTAACTAAAATGAGGATTGACGATGTAGTAAAATTACGCACTCGTTATTCAGAAGTATATTTTGCCTTACAAAATAACGTTGTCCAATTTATCAGTGATACTTTTTCAAAGAGCGGCCACATTCGCAGCAAAGGTCGCTCACTATCATGTGAAGTCTCGAAAATCGATCTCAAAAAACCAATTAAAAAACGACATAACTTGAAACCGCAATATCATACATAATTATTTATGATCACAGACCCACACACACTCACATTCACACGGACACACACACATTCACACGCACATGTATACACTTTGGTGACTCCTGTTGCCCGGACTCTTAAGAGACCGGTGTCCTCAAGAGCTCCACACAAACAGACACACCCATGCGCGCGCACAACTAATTCAGACATTAAATATGTTTACATAATAATTAAAAGTTATAAGTATTCGTTTTAGTTATTATTTTAAGATAGACTATTTACATTGTTCATCTTTTCTTAACTAACTCTGCTGTTTTCTTTATTTCTTTAATATCTGTGTAATCCTTTTTGGCCTTATTGTTGTACATATTTTAAGTATCTTATTGGAAATTGTAACGCTGTGGTTTACCTCAATAAATAAATAAATAAACTCACACCTACGCCTTACACCACGTTATACCTACGTTTGTTTTGTTTCCTGCTTTGTTCATATGTCTTGGGCACTGCTGGACACAGGCCTCTCCCTGATAAGCACCTTAGAGGGGTTTATCTCATGGCGGATAATGCCCATAATCCCTACGTTGGGCATGCGGGTTGGAGATTGCAGTTCGCTGGTAGAATTGTTTAATGCTGCACGCTTCCCGGTGGACATCCCTTAGTCGCCTCTTACGACACCCTCGAGAACAGTTGGGGTGGTGCAAATTCTAAGCCGGCACCACACGGTGCAAAGTTTACATATGTAATTTAATGTTAGCTATTTCAAGTATACGCTGTACTACAAAATAACGTTGGCATATTTATCAGTGATGCTTTTTCACAGTGCGGCCATATTTGCAGCAAAGCTCGCTCATTCTCATGTGAACTCCACTCACACCTACGCCTTACACCACGTTTGTTTTGTTTCCTGCTTTGTTCATATGTCTAGGGGGTGATTTTTGTCAAGTTCTATGAAACAGGAGCATAGTCATGAAATCACACACGAGAGACAGTTTAGATGTTTGATACTTCACGCTCAAGGTTGGCTGACATTGGGAATAGGCTTTTGACATTATCTGTTAATTTGTGACGTATTCGTTGAAATGTAAGTTGGACGAAATCCATGTTGGACGAAATGCGTGTTGGACGAAACGCGTGTTGAAGCAACGGGAGTATCTTTCCTGCTCGGCCTGTCCTGCCAATACCTTGTTTTAGGACTTTTAGAGTTAAGAACTTGATATTTGTTCCACGTGAATTAATCTTACAATAGCGCATGGCTTTATTTATATATGTCGATATATGCGGCCACATACATTTGGGATTCCGTTTCGGAATTTCGATTCGAAATATCGATTCGGGATTCCATACAAACTTCACACACATACGTATTGTAATAGATTTGTATGGAGTTACTGCGCTCGGAATCCTGAATCGATACTTCGAATCGAAATCCTGAAACGGAAATCAGACTGTACGAGGCCGCTCTAAACGAGCATTTCAGTAGGTACTAACAACCGCGAAGTAGTTAAATCATTCCGCCCGTAGATTTTGTTTCAGTATTTTGCACCTTATTCCGATTTTATGGCATGCTTATTCGTAACCATTGCCATCATTCAAAACCCGACCCTCATTTACCTTCATGGCTTACATATTCTTAACCGACGAAAAATAAAAGAGAGTTTCTATGTTCCGCTATATGTATGTTTTTTGTAATAAGCTGTTGGTATTTACCTAGGTTCATCGATTTCTCCGTCTTGGAAATATCTTTCGCTTTTGTATAGCGAACGATACCGAGGTGGTCCCATAAAAAAATCCTGAGAAATTCGTTTATTAGTCCCGGAAAATTAAAAACAGTGAATAAGGAAAGGAATAAGGAAGGAATTTGTAGTCGGCTATTAGTTTTTTTTAAATACTTTTTTTTTTGCGCAATCGATGACAAAGTGACGTAATATTTATTTATTCTACCCTCGACCACAATACCCGTGCTTTACTGGGCATTAAAATAAATAATAAATAAATATGAATAATGCTGGACAATTCACACATCAATATCTAGCCCCAAGTTAAGCATAGCTTATGTTATCGGTACTAGATAACTGATATGCATAATACAATTATTGTAGGTATTATGCATATCATACACACATAGATATTTTTAGTATACATAGAAAACGACCAGAATAACCGGAACAAATATCGTACAAACATTTGTCCCGAGGCGGGAATCGTATCCGCAACCTCCTGCGTCGCAGGCAGACCTTCGCCCACCGCGCCACAGAGGTCGTCTGAAATTATTATCATACAACTTTTTACCAAGTCATTATTTATCAGTTCTTAGTGTAACTATTATCTTCCTTACACTAAGCTCAAAATAAATCTTCCATGGAGCTTAAAGCTCGCTTATTCAAAACGTCCGTCGAATAAATTCCACTTTCGTATGGACAGCCCGTAGTGGCAACTGCTTTTGAATGGTTCCGATAAGAATAAAATGGCTATTTGTGAAATTAAACGCAAGTTTGGCTGTAGATTTATTTTCTATTTCAAAAGTATACATTTTACACCATAACAGGATGGATTGTTAGTTTTGATTGTGGTCAACTAAATACAGGTTTTTTTTTATTGATTTCGATTTAATTTTTTCTAAACGTTAATGAATTTTGGGTATCCTTACTAATTTTATAATTGCGAAAGTGTGTTTGTTTGTTTGTCCTTCCTTCACGCCTTAAGTAAGCAACCAATCAACTTGATTTTTAGCATAGAGTTAGTTGAAAGGATGAAGAGAAACATAGGCTACTTTTTGTCTTGGTAAAACTTCAAATTCCCATGGGAGATTTACGGGAATATTCGTAAAAAGACCTTTTCTCGCCCTAGAAATGTAAAATTTAAATTTAACGCGAACGTAAACCGCGGGGAACAGTCAGTATTTAAATAAATATTAGAGAAAATTAAATAAGTTACGTAGGTAACTGCAAACGGCCATTAAAATAAATAAATAAAAACCTTACACCGTAAAATGTACCTACGTATTCAACGTCATTAAATAATCTACCTTCGTCATATTAAGCCACCGTAGTCAACTTTTGCAGTAATCAAATGTTACGCTTAGTGTTTTGCTACTGACCACCCTTTTCCGAATCCACTTAACGATTCCCGAGTCCACTTAATGGGTAGCGCTTAGCCCTTCCGGTGTCATAAAAGTGAGCTTATGCTACAGTGGTTTCGACCGGGTGCGACCACTTTTGATGTTATTTTACATGGTGAAGGTATTTAATAAAACATAGATTTAATTAAGAAAATTACAACAACAAAAGAAAATTAATTACGACTAACATCATCATCATCATCAGCCGATATCAGTCTACTGATGGACATAGGCCTCCCTTAATGAGCGCCATCGCGCCCTGTCTTCAGCTTGCCGCATCCAGCATCTGCTAGCAGTCTTTCGCAAATCGTCATCCCACCTGGTCGCAGGGGGGTGTTACGACTAACATTAACACTTAAATCTATGTTCTAAATATGAATGGTAAAGTAGAAATATTTTTACATGCCTGTTTTCCTAGAAAAATACAGTCTTCAAATAGTTTTCCGATTCTATTACTAGAGGAGGAAGTCCCTAATGGAAAAACATGCTCCATTTTGAGGCACATCTTAACTTAAATTGGATGGTTTTCAAACGCATAACCATCTCCAAACTAAAGAATATGCAATATCAAATCATAATAAATTGTGTAAAAGATTTATTGATTTCAATGTTCATCTCATTGTCTTAGTTATTTTTCAAATACTTTGGTGAAGTTTTATCTCGTAAATACATAATTGTGTTATAATAAATAGTAATAATTATTTGTATCAGAGGTACGATCTTAATATCCTGGATGTGACTTCAAATAAATACTTAGTGAGCCGAAAAAAAACTGTGGACTCCGTAAAATTACGAATTACTTAGTGAACCGAAAAAAGACTGTGTATTCGACTGTGTTAAATTACGGAATGAAGGTAGGTACATGTCTTTTTTCGGCTGTCTTTTCCACTAAGTATACAGGGGGTGGTGGAACAATAATGTAGGGATTGCAGGAGCTGATCAAGGATACCAATGTGATGATTTTAAACCATATTTGCCATATTGGTAAGTCCCATGGCTTTGTCTAAATATAGAGTGTTTGGTGGAACGTCCTATATCGTAATAAGTCATAATACTATAGAAAGATATATTGGGTCTAGTTCTTTGAATAACCAAAAACCATTGGCATCGCTTCTTCGAACTCATTAGCCATGATATATATAAAGACTGGAGAGGGTACAGAGAGATTGAATGTCAAGAGGGACTTACAGAATCAAATAGTAACTATAATGATAATAATAATGCTGGACAATTCACACAGCATTATCTAGCCCCAAATTAAGCAGAGCTTGTGTTATGGGTACTAGATAACTGATATACATAATTGTTGTGGACTGTAAGCTTCTTGAATTTTTCCAGTAAAACACTTTGTTCTTGTTTCCAGCTTTATTTACTTCTTCAGGTTTTCTTGATCGCGTCCGAGTATAAACTGAACTTATTCTAGCTAGCGTGCCTATTTATACAAAAATCTCCCCTACATTTTCCAAAATTAGAATGAGAAAAAACAATAGACGATCAAATGGTTCGTTCGTTCGCAGGTATTTGAATTTTTGAATGTGCTTGCGGCCAGCATCCATGTTGAGGTATTACAACCTCCTTTGACGTTTCAAACCTAGACTATTATACCTATTCTAAGAAGGATCTTCTTCAACCTATCCTACGAAGGCTCGTCGTGTCCAGAACATCCTCCCCCCGGCGTAGCTCGCGCAGCCTCCTTTTTCACCAACACGACGAGTTTGCTGGTCGGCCGCTTGAAGACGCCAGTCTTCGTCCGGACATCCGCCACCCGTACGCCTCCGTCAGGTCCCTTGTAGGTGCGCTCGACGACTCCCATTGGCCACACATTTCGGGGTAGAGTGTGGTCTACGACCACAACGATGTCTCCTTCTTGAAGTGGTCGTCTGTTGCTCGTAGGCTCGCCGCGAGGTACCAATGTCGGAAGGTACTCTCGAAGCCAGCGCCGCCAAAAGTGGTCAGCAAGCGCTTGGCTCATTCTCCATGTTCGTCGATCTGCCTCGCTGCACGGACCAGTGGTAGGTAGACCGTTGGATGACCCTAGCAAAAAATGGTTCGGAGTTAGCGCCTCGGGTTCCTCGGGGTTCACGCTAACGTGCGTAAGTGGCCTCGCGTTGATGGAGAATTCCGCTTCTGTCAGGAGGGTGATCAATACTTCTTCGGGTGGTTCCTTCTCGTTCAAGGTGGCGGCTAATGCGACTTTGACTGATCGCACCAGTCGCTCCCAGGCTCCCCCCTGGTTCGGTGCGCCAGGAGGTATAAATCGCCATTCCATTCGATGCAGTTGTCCTTCATCTCGCAGAACTGGTGCCCATTCCACGTAGGCAGCCCGCAGTTCTTTATCTGCACCTCGAAAGTTCGTTGCGTTGTCGGACATCATGATACGGGGCCAACCTTGTCGCGCAGCCATTCTTCTCAGTGCCATGATTGCAGAGTTGACGGAAAGTGTAGTAACGACCTCTATGTGTACGGCGCGTGTAGTGAGGCACGTATAGAGGGCGCCCCATCTCTTCTCCCGGCGTCGTCCAATCTTTACTATCATGGGCCCAAATTAGTCAGTTCCGCAGTGGCTGAAAGGGCGCAGGAACGGCGTGAGGCGGGCTCTCGGCAAGTCTCCCGTAGCTGGTGGTAGAGGCTTCATCTTCCGTACTTGGCAGAGTCTGCATTCCTTCTCGATGCCACGTACTGTCGGTCGTAGATGAGTCACCCAATATTTCTGTCTGAGGTCGTTAGTCACGCGCTCCCTGTTAGCGTGACCAGCTGCGCAGTGTTCTCGCAAGACGATAAGTCTTGTGATGCGGTGACGACCGTCGAGTATTATGGGCCGCTTCATCTCAATCGGTGCGTCGGAAGCTCCAATGCGACCTCGTACTCGTAGAATGCTATCTTCTAAAATCGGGTCCAACCGGAACAGGCGACTCGATTTCGTGATTGGACGAGACGTTTTCATTCGCTGCAGCTCGTCTGAGAAGCTCTCCTTTTGTGCGTGGCGAATAAGCGCACGTTCCGCATCTTCGATGTGCCGGTTTTCCATGTTCGTGGCTCGTCGTCGACATCTCTCGATGAAGAAGAGTACTCGTGCTGTAGCTCTGACTAGTGTCTCGTACTTAGAGAAGTGTGATGGATCTGGCAGCCATCCATCCGTCTTGTCTTCTTCCACTCGCGTGTGCAGAACTTCCTCCTCGTGGTTGCAGTCAGACGTCTCCTTCGGCCACTGATGCTCTGGGCGGCGAAGGAAGTCTGGCCCTCGGAACCATCGATCTTCTGCCATTATGCGTGTGTTCGTCAGCCTGGTCGCGTCGTCTGCCGTATTCTCGCTGGTCGGTATCCACTTCCAATCTTCTTTCTGGGTAAGTTCAGATAGCTCCCCCAGACGATGCGCGACGTAGGGCGTATATCTTCTTGCATTGTTTCGTATCCAATGTATAACTGTCATTGAGTCACTCCAGTAGATCGTTCTCTTGACTTCGACTCGATGTTCATGTCTGATGGCGTAGGCCAACTTTGCTCCGATGACCGCCGCTTGTAGTTCCAAGCGGGGAATGGTTTGCGTTCGCTTTGGAGCAACCTTGGACTTAGCAGCGACGAGGCAAACACTGAAGCTTCCATCTGGTCTCGTGCTTCGCCAGTATGCCACGGTCGAGTAGGCTTGTTCGCTGGCATCACATAGTACATGTAGCTCGAGGTCAGTGTTGTCTTGAATCTCGTAGTGTCGCTCCAGCCGAAGGCAAGACAGGTCGTTCAGTTGTTCCAACCACGTGGCGAACAGCTCATTTTCTTCTTCCGGAATCGGTTCATCCCATGACATCTTGATGCGCCATAGCTTCTGAAGCACAATTTTTGCTCGTATCGTATAGTGACTCAGCAGTCCGAGCGGATCGTAGATGGACATCACCGCGCTGAGTGCCTCTCTCTTCGTTGGCGCGCGGACTCGTGCACGTACTTCTGCGGGAACTCTATTCATGGAGGTGTTGAATCCAAGTTCATCTTGTTCGGCGTTCCAGTAGAGTCCAAGGATCTTGTTCTCTGACCCCCTTTCGTCAAATTGCATCGGTGTTGTAGCTCGTAGTTCAGCCGGCACGTCTTCCAGTACGCTATCCTTGTTGCTGTTCCATGCTCGCAGTGTGAATCCAGCAACCGCGTGCACTGTGCGCAGTTCCGTCACGGCTCGATGGGCTTCCACGTCGTCATCGTAGCTCGCTACCAAATCGTCCATGTAGTGGCTTCTGGTGATGGCTTCGCAGGCGAGAGGGTGAGTTTGAGCGTATACCCTCGCATTGTAGTTTCGCACGAAATGCGCCATGAATGGGGAACTCGCAGCGCCGAATATCATGCTTGTCATCTTGAATCGTTGAGGCGTCTTCTTTCTCTCGTTGCCTCTCCACAAGAATTGTTGTGCTGGCTGGTCCTCTTGACGAATCTTAATCTGTAGAAACATCTCCTGTATGTCTGCCGTAATCGCGACTCGCTTCTCTCTGAATCTGAACAGGATGCCTGGTAGGGACATCAAGAGGTCGGGTCCTTCCAGCAGGTGGTCGTTCAGGCTGACTCCATTGCTCTTTGCTGCTGCATCGAAGACAAGCCTTATCTTCCCGGGCTTGTTGGGGTTGCGTACTGCGAAGTGAGGCAAGTACCAGCAGACGGTGCTAGACTCCTCCGATCCATCGCATGGTTCAGCGTACCGCTTCTGCAGCAAGTTCTCAATTTGCTTCGTATATTCTTCGGCGAAGACTGGGTCAGCATCCATCTTCTTCTCAATGCTTTGAAGATGACGAAATGCCATGTTGTAGCTCTGAGGTAGTTTCGTGTCTTCTTTCTTCCATGGTAGACCAACTTCATATCTTTGGTCAATCTTCTTGATTGTCTGTTCGACGATATTTGTAGCCCGGAGATCTTCTTCACTCGTACGTGGCTTCTGGTTGATGCCAATCGCTTCAATGCTAAAATGCTTCTCTATTAGCTCATGCAGCTCTTGGTTCTGCTTCTCAATGGCTTCAGGTGTGTAGATGTGTAGAACGCTGTCTTGGTTCGCGATGATGCTGCGTGGTATGGTTCCGTGGATGACCCATCCCAGCTGTGTTCTCGATGCAGCTGGTTGGTTCGCTCTTCCGACTCGTAGCTCCTGTGAGACTATGTACTCCCAGTGGTCAGCTCCAATCAGGATCCCAGGTTGTGATGACTCGTAGCAGACTTCATCTCGTTGTAAGTCCCTCAGATGGTCTTGATCCAACAGTGTTGCGGGAATCGATTGTTGCAGCAGCTTCATGTTCTTGATGGTGCGTGCCCGAAGTGGATGTAGCTTGCTATCCTTGCCCTTCAGTTGTACGGTGACAAGTTGGCTTTCTTCCTCCCTTTGCGTAGTGTTGACTCCACGCATTCGTAGTGGCAGTGAAGGTCCTTTTGCTCCGATAGTACGCGCCAACTTCTCATCAATCAAAGTGACTGTGGACCCTTCATCCAAGAGAGCGAGCGTATCGATCTCCCCCCGTGGACCGACGACGGTGACTGGACACATCTTCAGCAAAACTGCCATGTCATTCGAGGCAGCGGTGGTCACTGTCATGACTGCTTCGGTTGGGCTTGAACTGTCTTTTCTTTCTTGATGTAGAGTCTGATGGTGTGGACGTGAACATTGGTTGACTCCACATGATGTCGCCTTGCAGTTGGTGCGTCGATGCTTCTTCACTATACATTTGAAGCACAGCTTGTTCTTCTTCACGTGTTCCCATCGCTCGTCAGTTGTCATTGCCTTATATTTGGGGCAATCTGTCAACTTGTGTTCCTTCTCGCAGCATGAACACTTCTCTTCAGCTTCAGCGAGTTCTTCAGTAGTGTTGTACACGGCGTTCGTCTTCTTCTTGAATGCTGTGTTCGGTTTCGGCAGGTTTTCCTTCTTGCTGGTCGGTGGTGCATAGCTGAACCGCAGGGCTCGGTCCGCTTCGCGCATAAGGAAGCGTGATAGCATAATGATCTCGGGCTCGATCATTCCCTCTTGTTCGGTTGCGTAGTCACACCAGCGAGAGCGAATGTGGGGGCTCAGCTTCTCCAGTGTTTCTCTGGTCAGCATCGGATTGTACAGGTAGCCTCTGTTCCCGATGTTGCTCAACACGCAGACCACGTTCTGAAGCTTGACGGCGAATGAGTTCAGTTCTATTGCAGATGGTCCGGGTTTCGGTAGTCTTCGAAGGTCATCAATGGCCCGGTCGATGATGATTTCTGGTCTTCCGAAGCATTGTTCCAGGGTCTTCATGATGATTTCTGGATTGCTTGCGGTGTACAGGAGTGAAGCAACTAGCTCTCTTGCTTCCCCTTTAAGGCTGCTTCTCAGCCTTTGGATGTTCTCAGCCGGTGTCAGCTTGTATGTTCTCGTTGAGTCGTTAAAGGCAGCTTTGAATGGCAACCACTCATTCGGTGAACCGGAAAACGCGTGCAGGTCTGGGCACTTCATCCTCGGTCTTGCTAGCTTCTCTATTGCATCAGCTAATGCATCGACGTTGGCAGTACTCTTAGTCTTGACCGGCGTAGTCGATATGTTCCTGGCGTTGAATCGGATGTTCTTCTCAGTTCTTGGAATAGTGTCACTTTTCTCCCCTTCAGTTGTCTGCAGCCACTGCTCGACTCTCTCACTGTGTTCCGGTAGTTCGTCTTCATGTATACTCCTTTCCTCGTCTTCCAATGCTGCTAGGTTAGCAGCCAATCTCTTCTTGACGAGATCTGCTTCTATTTGGAGTTCTTTACGCCTAAGTTCGGCCAGTTTCTCTTCCGCCTCCAGTTCCGCCGCCCGCGCCCTGGCCGCTATGCTCCCGTTCGATCGTAGAGAGCGCGCAGTTCGGGCGGGAGATTGTTCATCCCTATGGCGTTCCGTACTCGTTCCGGCGCGGGTGAAGTCGGGTGCGAACCCTATGGCTGGGTCGCGATGTCTGGCTACTTGATGCGTAGCGGGTGTCGCCGGAGCTTCTTGCGACAGCCTTCGTCTTCGTTCGTTCGCGATGGCTTCCAGTTCGGCGGCTTGCCGTACAGCCTCTTCCTCAGTTTCACGTCGTTCGAACGTATCCACTTGGCTTCTGGTTACAACCATACTGCGCGAGCGCTTGATTCTTCGTTCTCCAATCCAGTGGGTGCGGATCTCTTCACTCCGATCCGATGGGTGCAGGATCTCTTCACTCCAATCCGGCTCGAAGGACCAGGAACTGTTGTGGACTGTAAGCTTCTTGAATTTTTCCAGTAAAACACTTTGTTCTTGTTTCCAGCTTTATTTACTTCTTCAGGTTTTCTTGATCGCGTCCGAGTATAAACTGAACTTATTCTAGCTAGCGTGCCTATTTATACAAAAATCTCCCCTACATTTTCCAAAATTAGAATGAGAAAAAACAATAGACGATCAAATGGTTCGTTCGTTCGCAGGTATTTGAATTTTTGAATGTGCTTGCGGCCAGCATCCATGTTGAGGTATTACAACCTCCTTTGACGTTTCAAACCTAGACTATTATACCTATTCTAAGAAGGATCTTCTTCAACCTATCCTACGAAGGCTCGTCGTGTCCAGAACAATAATACAATAAGTAGAATACACAGATAGATTTTTTACTATACATAGAAAACGACCAGAACACCCTGAACAAATGTCTGCAGATCGTACACACATATTTTGTCCCGAGGCGGGAATCGAACCCGCAACCTCTTGCGTTGCAGGCAGATCTTCGCCCACCGCACCACATTACTTCATTGTAAAGAAAACGGTACTGGAGAACTGCTTTGCTTTGCCTGCATGAATGCGTGTTACGATGCATTCACGTGTAAAGCCTCAGGCACACCAGTTACCACTCAAATAACTACTCGAGAGAGAAATCGAGTCGATACATTTTACACGTACGGATTCCCATTTAATGAATGAAGTAGGTATAAATACGGTAGAACTTTCCTGAACTAGGGTCTGCTGAAAAGGTTCTCATGGAAACCTTTTCTGCCTAACTTAGATTTATCAATATTTAATAGGAAAACCAATATTGTTTTCGTCGAAGACCCACGGGAACTGATTGACTTTGTCGCTAAAATACCCTTTAGTAAATAAAAGATGAGGAGAGCGACCCTTAGGACGTTATTCACAAATAAGATCAGCTGGATTAAGCTATTTATGAGTAATAAAGATTATGATATAAACCTTGTCATCAAAATAACACCGAATATTAATTAGGAATCGCTAAAAGACCGATCGGGGCATAGTAATATGTCATACAAAAAAGGCAATACCAAATATTTATAAACAATGTTATTTTGGCTTATTCCAGTTTTCCCGAATTCCCTTGAATTTCATTTTTTAAAGTCCAGAGTTCCCCCTAAACGTTTTTTCTTATTCCAGTTTCCCCCCTTAAGAAAATTTGTTCAAGGGGAAAAACTGGAATATCATTTCTAAAAAGGCAAAAAATACTTAATATATTACTCCGATCATCTTATGTAACTGATTGACGGTAAAAGGATTTCGAATTCGATTTATCTGTTTTTATCAGCACACATCAAACAGTGGGCATAAAGCCTGGTACAAAAGCCCACAATTTATCAATGTTAGATTTTACAAATCGGGTCATTTCCTGCATAAACACCGAATAAGCTTTCGAGAATGCCCGAAGGACCTGGTCGTGACTGGGAAAAAGAGCGGGGAATCTAGAACAAAACAATTTTTAAAAGTCCTCGACAAATATCCACTTTGACCTGGAAAATAGCCACTGCCCGATAGAGGTTTTATTGAGAATGTTGGTGTAATATCGTGTTCATTTATTTTAAACAATATTCGACTACTCTGTTTGCTTTATTACCACCAATTTAAGTGATGTAGGTAAAGAACGTAAGTTTACTGGGGAGAGGATTACGAGAACATTTGCAGCATGCACGGCAAAGCTATTTTTCGTTGAGTGCATTTTTTTTCTTTATTTAAGGCTTTGTCGCACCTGCAATTATGACGCCCTGGTAAGTTTAGCAGGACAAAACAAAATCAAACCTTAGAAACTAAAGGTAGGTATGGATATTCCTTTCCATACCCAACCGAAATACTGTTGTTCAAACTCTATGCAACATTTTCATTTCTAGGAAACCTTAGCTTCTCGCAATGCTTCGAAGTCTGTAATTGATATGAAATGCATACAATTCTGTTTGAATGATCTGAATTGAGGAAGGTTTGGATCCAATCAGATTGATAACCGAGTAAATTTAGGACAGCAATTTCAGATTGCGACATTCTCATTGGCGGAGTGGGCGAAGGAGGTTGCAGGTTCGATTCTGAGACCTTAGTCAGAGTTTATACAAAAAACTTTCGATAAACGTAATCGAGAACCATTGATGTCTTTCTCGAAAAAAGCTTAGAATGGTAGTAAGACACAAACGAAGTGTAGCCAAAAAAATGCGATAAATGAGTCTCATTTTCCGATTCGTACCCATTAGTGCTAAGCGTGGAAGCACTGAAGTTGTAATTCTGTTTGTCAACTCACACATACATATATTCATTTTTATCTTTGCAATTAAGAGAATTGTTGTGAGAGCGTGTTTTACCAGTATGATTGACGTGTTTGAGTTAAATTTGGTACGCTCATAGGACGCAAAGGAAATACTTAGATTCGGTGCAAGTACTCAGTGAAACTGTTTACCCGTGTGTTCTTATTTTTCTTGAAGCATCGGTTGAAGGTATTTTTGTGACCAAGCTATGTTGGAGGTACTCTATCTACTTACTTTTATAACATCAATGCCGCAAACGCGACTGCCGCTGTCATGTCAAAGTGACAGGCCTCGGTTGAATATAGGTGATTGTACAAAAATGTATTACTGTAACCTCACTTAGTATTCACTTTGTGTTCATTAGGATAGTACGCGTACTGTACTGCGTATTACAATACAAAATCAAACATTACAAACTAAAACAAAATTAACATAATCACCAAACATTACAAGTTTGTGCAGCGGACTAGCTTCGTCCAAAACAGGCTTAGCTAGAACGGCGTTGCAGTGACCTATATCCATATAACAAAAAGACAAAATAAGATTTCTAAACGATTCGTTGCGAAGACACTCCATCAGTCACTCCGAGTTACACAGCAGGCAATGTGTAGTTGATTTTATAATGGAAACCACAACTATTTTTAGCAACTCATGTTACAGGCAAGAGACTCGTTACAAATGGCAAATAATAATGATGTATCGTATGAAAACTGTTTCTCTTTGTATACAATAACAAATGATATACCTCGCTTTGGCAAATGAGATGGGAAATGAAGCTTCCACGTATCGTTTTTCTCAGCTACACTGCAGCCCATTAGAAATATAAAAGTAGCGAATCCATGAACCGACGACGACGAGAAAAATGATACATGGAAACAAAAAAATATCACAGGATAAAAAATCCACATAAAAAATCAATGTCGCGTGCAATGTCAGTCAAACGCCCCTTGAATACCTAATTCCCATCACGTTAAAAATTCAAATCCTAAAAATAAAATCATGCAAAAAGAAATATTGAGAAAAACGAGCCACACTACGAACATACCGATCACGTTTGCTGTTACCAAACTGTTGTTTTGTTGTTTGTTGTTTCTATTAATAAATATGTATCGATTATAATAAGTTAAAGTAAAATTAGAATTAGTATAGGTACTTACTAGAACAATAAAATTGGTTGCGTTTTTTACAAGTGGGGATTTTTGGCTAACACTGACTCGGCGTCAGCACTGAGGCGACTATCTGGGCTTCACCTTTATTAATCATAATGATACTTATAACCAGAAATAAATCATGCAAAAGCTTGTAGACAGTCACTATATTTACTCAGTTCCAACCCCGTCAATAAATCTCGGCAAATAAAAGTATTTGTAAACAGCAAACATCTAAAGAGCTTTCGTGGTTAATGAGCTAACATACACCATGTATAAAAGTTGTTTACCAAGCTTAACGACCAATTAGAGCGCCAAAGAGTTGTGGAAATGCCAAGATAGAAGAATTTCCAACTCCATTATGTTTTACCACCGACTTGCAATTTTCTTTTGATGTTTTTTTACGTTTTAGATGAAGCAATGTTATTACATAATTTTTAATACAAAATTACGGACAGGATCTTTCCTGCTACATAAATTCTTAGACAGTCTGATTTTACCCACTGCTGGGTATAGGCCTCGAAGTTCTTGTGCCACTTCTACGTTTCTACGGTAGAAGGCTTAATTCATACCGGAATGGGGCGGCGAGCAATTTCAGCGTCAAATATTTTAAAACTTTATCTACATACATATACGACCAGCATCGCAAAAAATGGTCGAAAAGGTCGTGCGGCCACGCGGATTGAGTATTATAATGTTGTTACAAATGTGGACCACAACACTCACATCAACGCACAGCAATATTTGCATTCAAATATGTGCTTAAATTCATAACATTTGGATACATTTTATAATGTAATGACATCATAAAATAGGAGGCAGCACGTGGGCCACTCGCTTGCCGCAACCTAGCCACTCGGTGGTTGACGCCTTGACGCCTCCTTTACTGCAAGCGTCAAGCGGCCTTCAGCAAGGGCTGCAATGATGACCAACCTTGAAGGCCGAGACCCTAGCAAGCTTAGCTTAAGGCCATTATAGCGTGGCCAATAGGGCAGTCATTGCGGACCAAGGCTTGTATAGTGCTAAACTCACCCACGAGATGTCACCTTGTAGACTCCTTGCTAGAAAAGCTAGTTATATGACCGTGATAGGTACGGATCGGGTTGAAACCCTGCTTTTTGTTGTGTTGTTTCAGCTGCCGCCGCGTGCAAAACCGTGCGGCCAACACGGTTTGAGTTAGACAGGTGCGGGTGCTGTTTGGGAGAGATATAGCCTGTGCTTCATCTTTTATTCTTCTATATATTTCCCCTTGTTTGAGAATTTTTCTACCGCAAATATATTTTAGAGTTGATTAGTGAACAGAACTGCAAAACGCGTCTAAATCTTACGCAATCAAACTTAGTTATCGCGCCGCGCAACAATAGGAAAACTATAGTGTGCAACATTGAAGTCTCGTGAAACTGAAGTTGGAAATACGGCAGGGAATCGAAGTTGCTTGATTAAAGCCTTTGTTGCACTAAAAGTTGCTATTTTTACTCATTTTAGAAACACGTGTGCCGTATTTGTATTTTTATTTGTTCCATTATTTTGCTGTGCATAGGTAATAAATAGTATACATTACTGACCTGGTCAGTGATGGGTCTGTGGTTGGCCGCGACGATGGCTGAAGGTGCAGTGTAGCGTAGGTCCAGGTCTGATGACCTGACAGAGCGGTCAGCATTGCAGCCCTTGATGGACAAAAAAGAAATGAAGGCCGAAGGCCTTTATAGCACGGGCACTAAGGTCTACAATGATGACCAACCTTGAAGGCCTAGACCATAGCAAGCTTAGCTTAAGGCCATCATAGCTTGGCCAGCAGGGCAGTCATTGCGGACCATTTTGTATAGTGCTATGTACTCAAACAATGCTAGTAATTTATATTTAAAAAAACATAAATTGTTGGCGCCTTTTCAAGTAAGCCCGACTTTGCTCAAAGATGAAGTTGTCAAAATAATCACCAGATTACATTTATTATATTGGAGTAAAATAATTTTGTGAGCATTTTTATGGGGATTTTTTGTAAAGAAAAAAATATCTTAAAAATGTTAACGTATCAGTGACGCGCGGGTTCGAATCCTACCGAAATCGAAATTTTTGGAACATTGTAAATTTTCGCAGAATATTTAGGTACATCATTGCATCATAATTTGTGGTGTTATGAGTTTTTCTATATGGCACAGTTAAATGCGCTTTATTCAAGTTATTCGTTATTTAGTATTAATAACCTGTAAATACCTACCTTATGTTTAGTTTATCATGCTTTTGAAGATTAAACCTAGCAGGAACTATTTCACTACCTGAGTACTATAACAACTAACTCGCTTTCTATGAAAGATAAAGAAGAAAAGAGAAGAAGAAATTCTAGAAAGAATTCTAAGAAAAGAGAAGTTTAATAAAACCTTTCTATAGCGTTCAAAAGGCCCTAGGGGAGTATTATATAAAACTCTTTGTGTGTAGCCTTTAGGAAATTTCATATCACATATCCTAAAGAAGATTATTTTATGATGTGATATTATAAAGTCAAATTTCAAAGAGCGAGGATAAAACTTTTCTGTCTTAAATTTTTATATGATTTTAAACTTTCACATTATGAACGTTATTATGCATCAAATTCTTTATAATAGCTGTATTTTTATGATATTTGGTGCGTTCAATCTTTTTTTCTTATATAGTCTTCAAGGAAAACTTTATACTACGTACCAATATTTAATGTATTGAAATATCAACCCACGCAAATAAAATATTAATTAACAAAACCTGCGAACCTTTAACCTTTCTCTTTTGTACACAGCAATAAAAATATTAAACAGCCGAAAGCGGAACTCTGTTCAAAAACTTATTCAAAAGGCTTTTGTTCGCACAAAACTTCACCGTTCCCGAATCCACAGTCACAATAACAGTTCAAACTTACATTTACAGCATTCGTATGAGCTTTTATTGCTACAGCTGCCCAAATACGTGTTTGGGTCGTGTGAACTTGGATTATAACAAAATAAGAGAAGGGCGATATGGACGCAAATTATGGCGAAATTCTTTGCAATACGTGAAAATGGTGATCCCAAGTTTTGGACGTAGCACTTTTAAGTGCTACGACAGGCGCGTAGCTCATGCTACGTCGTAGCCATTTTGACACTACAAAAATATTGCTACATGAAATTATTTATTTGCCTTTTTATTGTTTATCTGTTATTTGCTCACAGCTACGAGTATTTATTATTTACTTTGCAGCATTTGCAAGGAAAAAAATCATTTTTCTTACGGCTATTTTTGAAAAGATTTCTTGTTGTTACCGTTAAATTTACGCCCGTCCTGAGCCCTGAGTCCTGAGCCGCAACTCGAGGTCCGCTGCACGTCCGCGGCTTTTACGCATCTGTTCCGAATCTTGTACAACGGACAACGTCATTGCGAAACTCTTGTTGCGGCACCGCACCTACGGTACCACGCGGTAGTATGCAAGCACTCTTAGTTGAATACCGATTGCAAGTTTCTGCCCGCGGCAAGCGCAATTACCGAATTTTAAGAAGTATAATATAATCTATGTAAGATTTTCTTCTACATAAATGTTATGCCAAAGTTCATTTCAATTTATTTTGTATTTTTAACATATTTTGTTATTTTCTACCTCCTCAAACTTTCACTTTGTAAAATTAGAACTGGTCAGGATAATGTTAAGCTACTTATGCATACAATAGTATTCACCCGGTCTCAAAAATAAAAATATTTAACCGTACCAAAACAAAAGGCGCATAGGACCAGAAGAAATAAAAACAAAACAGATAATCGGGATTATTTTTAATATTTCAAGCAGCGACTCAACGAGCCCTATGTATTATGAGGGAATAATTCCTGGCTCGTCCACTTTGGGCCGAATCCAGTAGGACGAGTCAAGAACCTCAAATTTTATTCTGAAAACGTTCCTGATTCGCCCCATTTCGAGATTTCTAACAGAAAAGTAGGAAAAGTACTGTCGTCGGCACACTTCTCGTGCAAGTAATTGATCACCATTGTTTCCGAAGGATTTTTTAACTATCTCACGCAAAGTACCAGGAAAGTAGAAATGTAGGAGATTAAGGTACCTAACAATAGTATTTTGATTTCATAGGGATCATATTGAACAACGTAACTATCTTGAATAAATGCTATTTATGGCACTTAATTTCATCTTTATAATGTTTATTATAAAAAAATAGTTACTAAAACATCGGTCAACCATGGTTATGGTGATACCACAATCCACTTATCCTTTTCATCGACGTAGTTTATAGTAAACTAGCTGCGGCCTGCGGCTCGCCCGCACTTTTCCAGTATCCTATGTCCGTCCCCGGGATACTATTTACCTTCTATGAACGCGAAATCTTATGCCTATCCCTTACACAAAATGTCGCGCATTGCGCTCCCTTAATACCGAATAATTCGTCATTTGACCTCCTCGTAATATAATACTACGCAATGCCAATTCCTTAAAGACCGGATATCGGTAACAGCTGAAGTAAATCTGCTGCACAAAGCAACTATCAGTGTCCGACGCTCAGGCTTACAAATACGAATTGAAATAATGAATTAATTGAGAATGGACTGTATTAACGAAATAAATAAAAATAGACAAACGACAAACTTAAAGATTATTACGAATTGGAATGAGGGTGATGGTGAAATGCGTGTTTTATATAAAAAACAATGACTTCTGAACATAGAATCTACTCCTTTTTCCGAAGTCAGTTAAGAAGAAGGTTCCTCCCCAATTTTCGAAAAAAAATCTCCTGTCTTCTTTTCTCAAGCTAACATTTTCCTGAAATATTCAACTCGTATTTACATTTTACCTTATCTTTGAAACCACAGCATTAATATTTTTGTACTTTTTGCAGCCATTAGCTTTTTGGTCTGAAATCCTGTTTCCATTGTACTGTAACCACAGATAGATTAATTATTCAAGGAGAAATTTTTAATAAGCATTACAAATTCTTAGGTATTCTTGGGGTGGCTGGAAAACACTGGAGGAAACTTGCGAAGGATTGGATAAATAGGCATATTCAATTCATTTCATTTACTAATTGATCTATTAGCCTAAGGTGAGGTAAATATACAGGGTGTATGTAAATACACCCTGTTGGGCACTGCAATTAAGACTGTTGGTCGGTATATGTAAATTTTATTAAATATATAAATAATAATACAAAGAAAATAAAATAAATAAATATAATTCTGGAGAATCCACACAGCTTAGCTTGGAGCTAGATGATAGCTACAAGCTAATGAGAGCTTGTGTTATGAATACTAGATGACTGATAAACATAATACAATACATTACATATAGATACCTAGATATTTTTACTATGCATATACCTATACCAGAACACCTGAAGCAAATATTTGCAGATACTACAAAAATTTATCCTAGAGCCGGAATCGAACCCGCAGCCTCCTACGCCGCAAACGGACCTCCACCCGCCGCGCCACATCGGTTGGTCGAAATACGAAAATATCTACTAGTTTCTAAAGTTTACTTTTGAATACATTTACTTTTTACTACTGTTAACTTTTCAAATGATTTTCTAATTATGAAGATCTAATTCTTTGCTATATATCTAATCGACGACCTCTGTGGCGCGGTGGGCGAAGGTCTGCCTGCGACGCAGGAGGTTGCGGGTTCGATTCCTGCCTCGGGACAAATGTGTGTACGATCTGCAGACATTTGTTCAGGGTGTTCTGGTCGTTTTCTATGTATAATAAAAAATATCTATCTGTGTATCGTATTACATTATGTATATCAGTTATCTAGTACCCATAACACAAGCTCTGCTTACCTTGGGGCTAGATAATGCTGTGTGAATTGTCCAGCATTATTATTATTATAATGCGATAAAAAAAATTGTATGATGTTTATCTAGATACATACAATCAAAAATCTTAACAGTAGATACCTACTCGTAGTACTGTACGTCTTTATCTGGTAAGATCAACATTCAACCCTTTTTAACCTGGTTTAATTATAGGGACCAGCGTCCGCAGTTGACCCCACAATTCTTGCTTCCTTGACTTTCCGAATTGAAAGCGCAAATTCTATTTGGACGGGTTTATGTTATCTGAACCAATGCCTGTTCGACCCGTGCAAAATATAAATTTTTCACTTATACAATAAGGTAAGGTCGGCTTCCTAGGTTCCACAAGAGGCAAGTGCCGACTTACCTCTTACCGGTACCGACCTAGCTAAATGTAAATAGGATAAGCAAATAAATGTCTAAAGTTGCGCGTCCATTGCACCGGCATCGGAATCGTACGCAACGTGTGCGGTAGGGTTTGGTCCCGGGAATCCCCTGATCTTAATTTCCGGGGAATGTAATTATTCAGGACAGGGGTTCTGAATAATTACTTTTGTGTGATACACTTAAGACACAATTGATGCCGTGAGCTAAAATTTTCTTAAACTATTGTTGAAAATGGTTTGTAATGGAATGAATAGTTTTATAAAAATAGAACCTTATTATATTAAGACTCAGATAGGACTAGATTTATTTATTATTTAATTTTTTAAATGTTCAGGAAATTAACAGCTAACTAGATAGATAGATAGACTAGTAAACAAATAGGTGCTGATGGCTAATTACAAATTTCCACAAAAAGTAACTGAAATAATACAAACAAAATTTAGAACGACTATTATTAAGAGTATAGTAGGTATATAAGTATTTACTATGGATAAACGTTCAACGCCAAATTTCCTGGGACCTACGCGGTATTTACTATCCAAAGCGGTAGCGAAATCGCACGTTACAATACACACTCAGCGTATGCGGTAATCCACTGTCACTGAAATACTCCACGCAATACCGCGGACCGAGCGAAACCGAACGCGAAATACAAGCGAAACTTACCACACCGGCTCGGGGTAGCAAATACCGCGTAGGTCTTATCAAGCCTTATATCTCTCTCAAGTCACGTGACCACAAATCCAGAGCAGAATTCGTGCACGTCACTCATGCTGTTTGATGTTAACAAATCTATAACCTAACCTTTTCCAATATAAGCTGTAAGTATAGGCATTCTCGCTTGGGGGTGCGGGAATATTCTTCCCTAATTCTAACCAAAAACAACCATAAATGGTTTTAGGTCCAAAAGAAATACCCTCGCAGCTACAATCGACCTTGTCACCAAAATTAAACTTTATATCCGAAACTTGTGACGTCACATTCCAAGTCAAATATCAGAGCTTTTTGTAATAATCATTATTTGGAACATGATAAAGCCAGATACACGCAGACACAGGCTTCTCATTAAGCTACCCATTCTTTTATATCCGAGTATAGAAACTTCTTTTGTTACCTCTTATACCGACATCACTGCAATCTATCATAACAATGCTTCCAATGGGCAGATAATGGTAAGCTATAGGTCTTCTTCGCTTTCATTTCCTCAGAGAATTTGATTAAAGGTTGATTTTCCTTGTCAGTGTTGTTTTATTGTTTCGATAAATTGTAATATCCTCTAGGGACAGGATATCAGCTGGAACTAAAATATTTGCTGACATATTAGTTTATTTCATCTGGGAGACCTTGGTTTCGTATAACAAAAATGAATAGTGGAAAAGGGAAGCCCCATCGTTCAAGGAAGGCAATTCCCGAGAGCAATCGCCTTGAACAACAGGGGACACGTGCAAACTTATCAACGTTATTGTGACGTTGCTGATGTATCGACCATTGATTGTTCCGGCCTGTTAGGATGGTACTAACGAGTACTAATCCGTTACTTTAAAAGATTCAAGTTTAGACACAGATGAAAGAAAAAACGCTTTTATTTTACATACATGTAGGTACATCATCACCATCCACTGCTGGACATAGGTCTCCCCTAATGATCGCCATAGCGCCTTGTCTTCAGCTGGACGCATCCATCATCGGCCTGCAGTTTTTCGCAGGTCGACATCCCTGGATGGAGGGTGTCCTAGACTACATTTACGGAGTCATGGTCTCCACTCAAGAACATGTTTACCCCAACGTCGGTTCTTTGCGAGATATGGCCGGCCCACTGCCACTTCAGCTTGCAGTTTTAATACATGTACGTACATGTAAGAGTATTATTTAGGGAGACCCTCACTGGAATTAAGAATCCAAGACATTTTTGTAAACAAGGGACATGTATTTCCTTTCTCAACAATCATGACAGCTTTTATTGTTCAACTACCTATGTCCTAACTTCGGCTGAGCACATCATCCGGGACCTCCTTACCATGCACGTTCCGCAAAATGATGAATAATTAACCATAGTTAAGTGCGTCATACCAAAGTGTTTATGAATTTAAGAGCTGTCAAATTTATGTACAGATTGGCAGATAGGTACTCCGTGGAAATGCTGTATGACTATGTATATCCAGGTATAGCACAAACCTGCCTCGCCATAGAGCTAAAAAAATCGAAGTGCTAGTGTTTTTACGGCGTTAAACCATAAAATGTTTCGATGGGTTCGCAAATCCTCACGTGAAATGTTTTTTTTCTGTGTTGCTATAGTAGAGTTAAAGGCTTCAAAAAATGCCACGACTGTTCCGTACGCACTAGCGTTTAAAACCTTGGAATAACTTTGTCAAGCAGCGGTAAAAAATAGTTTGCATATAAACTAGAAAATTTAAAACTACGGTCATGAATGGATATGGTATCCGCGCCTCTGGCGGATACCTTTATTGATGACTACGGTCGAAGCAATTTAATAACTTTTGCAATGAGATCTTTTGTAAATTAGCCTTTCCATTTAATATTTATCCCAAAAAACTTTGACACTATTGAAAAATATAAATAGCATTAAGTGAAGCAAACCTATTGCAGGAGATGTTTTCTGATAGCATAGTTCTGTATAGTAAAGATACAAAAAAATTTAATGGTATCTCTAATTTTAGTTATACATTGTATGTATACATTGTATGTATAACTAAAATTAGAGATACCCAGAGTGCGAGGTTAGCACTATACTAACAAAAAACGATGAATAACAGCTTTATCCTTCCTATGCTTGTGTTCAGATTTTGTATTTTTACTACAGAACTATGCTATCAGAAATAACGAGTAGTCTTTTGTTTGGGATTCTAAAATTTATTAGTAAGCACTTGAAAATAAACCATATTATTTAAACTATGGCTTTGAATTTGAATTCAACCTAAATGACAAATTTAGGTTTAAGCTCGTACGGAACGGATATTATCACTTCCTGTGCCAAATATCATCAGCTGAGTCCTGAACTGTCTCTCGGCAACCAGCAGCATCTACCTCGAGAAGACCAGTTTTCTCTTCGTCAATCCAGCGGGCGCCCGACTGGTCTTTGCCATGATGGTTTTCTTCATATGCCTTCTTTACAGTACGATCTTCCTGCATTCTCTTGACATGTCCCAGCCAGCGTAGACGAGAGCTTTTAAACTCGTCTATAATGTTCGGTTCGGCATACAGGTCCTCGAGCTCCTAGATTATATTAACTAGCCTGGATCCATCCACTTGACTGGTCGGTCATCGTGCGCAGCGCTTTATGCTCAGCTACGAAGATTTTATTTTACGGATTATATCAAACTAGGTATTTCATAATGTGGTGGATGACTTAAGGAAGGAACTTCATCTAACAGTTATATAAGATGAACATCCCTCAAGCTCTCACGTTGGCTCACCTTAAATACAAGTCAATAATATTAATAAAGACCGTCTTCAAAACCGAGTAGGTACAATGCCTTAAAGTTAAAGGGTTACTAGTTCAATTTAACTTTACAAAGTTCCCACCGATTATGTTGTTAAAGGCCCGCGCTACGTTACGAATTTGCCGAGAATGTTTTGTTTTAACCGACTTGTTTGGTGGCTACCTTATTTAACCACTTGAGTTAATAAATGAAAATAACCTCGCTTATTTCTTTAAATACTTAGGTTCTTAAAAGCTGCAACAATCTAAACTTTTTCTATATTTAAGCTCTTACACGACCATTATTGTAACAAATTTTTTTTATATCCATCTGTAGTTCAGTTTTCCTCAAAGTATAAATAATGGAGGAATAACCACAATGAATGCAAAATATGGAATCAGACATTTATGAAAGAAAGTGAGAAAGCGAAAATCTTTGGAGAAAGTTTCTTTCATAAATCATCTACTATATTTATTTATCCATAGGCACTTGAGGCTTGTTTCGTATGCCATATACTACGCTACAAAATAATGTGCGATATCGGGTGATCTCGAATTTGAAGCTATGTTTGGATTGAGTTATTTTGTCATAAGTATTTGTTATGTGCGCTACAAAAATACATTCTTCATTCGTTAAAACTCTACAGTAGAATCACTATTCTCGAAAATTGGAAAGTCTTCGAAGTGAATTTCGTGCAATTCTCTATGCGACTGAAATAAAACAATCCACCATGTCCAAAGACAAGTCTTTGACCATGTCACATTCCTGTTACGTTAAGAATGCCTTATACTAAAGTAAATATAATAAAAGTAACTTCTTTTCCCACAATCAAGTCAATGGCCTCTAAGCCAAACCACACAGTTTCCAATCCATTACAAAGTTTCGTTAATAAATGAACATTCAATTGCCTGATCACTGGCAAACACCTTAACTAACTAACGTATCCCATGAGGTTCCACAGCAGTTCCTACCAAAATGACCCTTAACACAAAGCTATTAAGCTTAAATTAGGTAAGTTGGTACCCGTCTATAATTAATAGCTAAGTTACATCTGCCATCTATCAGGTAACTTAGAGTAATGTTAACATTTCAGAAGATAATTTTGTTGCAAGAGGGAACGTCCTAAAATTTTTTCGATTGGTCAGGAAACGAATCTCTGCGGGATAAGAAGGATTAGGCTATTGGACTACACTGAAAACAAGTTGCAAATTGTTTTCATCCTAGTCAGTGACAACGTAACAAAGCGTAAACCGGTGATTTTTGTCAAAATGATATGTAAAAAGCGGGATTAAAATTACACATTTTTTGATATATGATCACGTGACCGGAAACGCTCTGCGTTTAGTTGCATCGCTGGTGACGTCACACCTATCACAGATTACAGTGCGTGTTGTTCTTCTTGTAAGGTGTGGTGCGTAAGGCGTGATGTCATCGAGTCATTTCACCGGAGCCATGACGGAGATTATAGTTTTGGCGCGCCATTATTTTATTCAAACTTTAAAATTTGTTTTTATAACTAATACGACTGGCCTTGAAGAAATTTTAATTACACCTTGCATTATTTTTATCAGACAATACGATAGACTTATTTTCTTGTAGTAGTCAAGTAGCCTATTGTTGAAAAGAGTTTTCGGAGAAGTTAAAAACAAAAGAGCTATAAAAACAGAATAAAATGCATGTCTGAGCATAAGCACTATTCTTTTGTCCAATATTCTGACAGGCTGATGTCTGAATGGACCCTTATACGATTTCACAGCAATGGAAATAACGTGAGCTGCATTTTACTTTGAAATCAGAGATCCAACTATTTTATTCCTCGAACGCACGGTAACCGCAGTCAAACCGATCACATTCTTGCAACTTTAGTTGTGCAACAAAAAAAACCCCAGACACTCGGATCGCCTATTCCTCCACACAAAAGGCGAGTCCCGACACTTATATGCGCAACTGGTGTTGCGTGCGCTACACGTGAAAATGTATTTGTGACGCTTGACGTCACTTCATGAATATATCGTGCGAAGGAGATAGTTGCGAATTAACATCTATGACATTTTAATAAGACATTTCATTTTCCTCTCCAAAAGGTGAAATAAACCTCAAAACAGAAGAAATTTCGTATGTCCATGATCAAACAAATAAAACAATAAACATTGAAGGCGTTCGTTTTGTTTAATAAAATCATTATCGATGCAGTCTGCGCCCAATGCGTGTGCCGTGCTGCTGCGTATCCCTTGCATTTCGAACGCCAACTGAACTTGCTAAGATGCGATGGGGTGGGGTGAGGAAGCTCGGTCAGGTGGGAGTCGCCTCCCACCTGACCGAGCTTCCTCACCCCAGAGTGTCCATTCTATAAGTTATTATAATTATTACTATATTCTCTGGCATAGATACAGCGCGTGAACAGAATGGGATAGAACCATTTCGAACTGAAACAGTTTCTTCGGAAGTTTGCTGTGACAAGGTTCCATCTCATTTTGACAACAATAATGTGACGTAAAATACAGTATACGCAATCACATCTGCCTGTTCAAATGAAATAAGCAGAAAAGTATGGGGTTGTAGAGAATGTGACAAATTGTTACAGTTGGCTAGGAATGCCAACCGTCTAGCAAGTCCTTTAGCTCAATGGAGTGAAACCTAACTGCAAAGGAGATTCCTAGAAACTATCTTAGATTATTATGAAGGTTCACAGATTTTATGATTTCGAAACGTACTTAGTTTGAGAAAAAAGCTAATGGAAATCCTTTGTTCTTCTATTTTTAGGGTTCCGTGCACAAAAGGTGCCTACGAGACTTGGCGCAGTCTGGAGGTTCACTTTAAAACATAAAATAACTCTTCAAGTGCCAAGCTAGGCATAGGATATTCAAACTCAAACGAGATTTGGTTAGGCTATCCAACTGCCAACCTAGACGGCAAATTGTCAGCTTGTTGTTTTTCAAAGGATCTAGTAATTTCATGTCACATTCACGTAAGATCTGACATATTTTGTAGGCTCTAATAGAGTCACTCACCATAAAATGTGTCGTTTAAAAGTTGCGCGACTACATTTTTCATTTGATTGCGCTGCCAACATGAAAACCTTTTTTCTCCGTTATCTTTATCGAAAGAGCTTAAAAAATACATAATAATCTAAAGGATACAAGAGATCCTCTTTGTTTCCAAAATGAAAAAAAAAAACTTTTTTAATTATCAGAAATAATTGTGCAAAGTACCATCTATTTTCTAAGTTAATACCATTTTTCTCCGAAACTATCAATCACAAGATTATTTTACTGTCATCAACGTATTAAAAAATAGAATACCGAGGGAACCTTTGGCTTAATTTTGCAAATAATTGTCCTAATCGTCAGCAAAAACTTGATTTTTGCGTTTACGCCGCTCTGCTCTGTCCCGCTCCATAATGACGTCATAGATTGCCCGTTGTAACATAACCTATCATAACATATCTATATCACATAACCCACCACCACTGCCATACTGCACAAAAACATTCAAATATAGGCTTAACCACTAAAAATAGACGGTCTAAGCGTCGGCGTAGTCACTTCAATGAAAAACCAAAAAAAAAAACGATCTCGTCAGCTTTAAACAATAGACATTATGAATCCTATTCAAACTATACCGATAGATGCTGAAACAAAATTCATTATCAAACGATGACTGAGAGGAAATTCAATTAAAACCAGGTGAGGTTTATGGCGGTTGCAGCTACCGCGTATTTACACAACCTGTTCTTAATATGGTTCCGCTCAAAATTGCAAAATTGCGAGTTGGGATTGGGAGTGAAGTTTGTAATGAACGAATTGCGGCGAAAACAACATAAGCAAGGATTTTATTCGCTCTTTGAAAAAGAGCGACATTACTTCAATGATAGATTATAGTAGGTATAGATTTTTGTGAAAAGTAGGTCAGAATCAAATGAACTCAAATGTAATGGAAAAGACCTCCCCCTTTTTCTAGCTGTCGTTAAGAGGCCTGCGGATGATGATTTACTCATACAAAGGTACTACCAAAATGATTTGTAATTCGAGCATGTTTCCAACATATCATGTTGTTTTTTCTATTCGAATAGTATAAATCTAGGTCTAGGGTACGTCGAATAAAACATATTTTCGTCCTATTGGTCTTGTATTAAAAACAACAAGATCTTACGTTTTGTTTGATAAGTAACATAGCTTATATATTGTCTATTTACAGAATAACAACAAAATGTTGAAAATACAAATAGTTTTCAGTCATCAGTTTTGGTATTACGGAACATAATAATTTTTGAATTGAAGTTGCAAGCAGCTGTCGCCGGATCCTTCAGAATGAAAATCTGTTGATCCCTTTCAGTTGGTCAATTAAGTTTGTTGATTAAAGTGGAATACCTGCAAATAATAATACACCTAATAAATCAGAGATTATGAGTTGAGTTATTCACCATTTTCAGCTTAAAGACGTCCACAGCTGGAAACAAGCCTCCTCAATAGGTCGGTCTTCACAATGACCGGTCCTAAGCTACATACACCCAGCCAGGAGCTTAAATATTTGTACCTACAAAAATTGTTTGTTCAGTTTACTAAACAGCTCACCACAAAAGCTCTTGTTGATGTTTTGCTACGCATTTTCACTTAAGATAATCCGCGTAAATCGTATTTCACAAGATTAAGTCATCTCTCGCCCTCCTTTTGTTTAAATCCAGAACGGATCTTGTGATAAATTGAGCATAAGGAGCGCAGCGACTGAAAATGTGGTACTTTTTTGCGGTGATTAGAATCTTCGGCCATTATTCCGGTCTGTAGAAAAGATTTTAAAAACAACTGACGATGGTTTATTTTGGTTTCGTATTGTTTGATATATTTCTTTAAGGCCAGTCGTATTAGTTATAAAAACTAATTCTAAAGTTTAAATTAAATAATGGCGCGCCTAAACGATAATCACTGTCATGGCTCCTGTGCTCTGAGGAATGACGTCACACGCCACACCACACCTAACAAGAAGAACTCATTGACACTGTTATTTGTAATAGTGTGACGTTACCAGCAATCCAACCAAACGCACCAAGACGCTGGCTGCATTGCCCCACTGTATGGCAATGCTGATGCACTGTGCCAGATACTCACCAGCTCTCGGGTCACGCGTCGCTTCGACCAGACGCTCAGATAATTTTCTGAAAACCCGGGGAGCCTCAAGAGCCTTTCACCCTCATTTTACCTATTAACAGTATTTATTACGATGTGGAACTCTTAATGCGCGGGTCTGACTCGCTGTTGGAATTTTTTTCTAATCCAAATACCAAGCCCACTGCTCTTGATGGGGGTGCTTCAAACTTCGAGGACTAAAGTTCTAATCAGACATTCAAATCATTGGTTTGTTTAAGTTCCAGAGATTTTCAATGAAGTTGGACCGGAAGCGTTTGGAATCAGAACTTTCTTGATTCAAAAACTTTAGAATACGGGTTGCTTTAACTAAGACAGAAACTAATAGTTTAACTTAATTGAGTAAACTTTTAGCTTAATTGAGTAAACTATAAGTATCGGCACGGGTTTTGGTCTTCAACCTCGCACGCAAGTGAATTGGGACGGCCAATAGAGCGCGGCCAATTGGGCCAGTTTTTAGCGAAATATGCCAAAACTACACTGTTTTATGTCATAATAACAATCATTTATCTCTGTAGGTTTTAAGTATAACATGATTGGTACCATAATATAGTATTTTAGACCAGAATCATCATTTGGTTCAATTTATCGCTCTAAGTTTAGAAAACTTTTGGAATAGACGCGAGGGATCTCTTCCTCTTGGAAAATAGATAGATAGATATAACGGAGTAGGTACTTTAGTTGTATGTCCACTTATGGGCGTATTTATGTAGTTTCAGCTGGAAATAGAGCTCTGAAACATGACCCTGGACGGGACTCTGACTACACAAATTGCGAGACCGTTTCTACATGGTTTCTATGACTTTCTAGCACATTCTGCTACGGTGACTGAACTAGGATTCCTCTTATCTGAATCCTTCCATTTCTTCTCTGTCATTCTCATAGACATAGAATTTTTCACTACGCTCAATAGACCAACAAAGCGTGGGAGCGAGAGGTATTTAGTTGATACACACTGCCGCGAGAGAAAAAGAGATAGCGAAACAAGATGTCTATAAGACATTATTTACGCGACTAAGAGGCGATAGCGTCCCTGCCTGTTCAAAGTTGAAGTGAATATGTACAAATAATTAATAATCTTACGATTTAATCAGAAGTTCTTTATTCGGCCACCATGGTGTCGTGTTCAGTGAGTGAATGTGCCGTTACAAGAGGCAATAATCCACATAAATACACATTTCACAGCTAATTTACGACTATTTTTACTGCACTCTTCATAACCCTTATTTCGCCTTTTGTTGTTTGAAAAGAGGCAAAAGAGCTATTGAAAGCTTAGATAATTGGTTTCTCTTTAGATTGATCATCAAATTACAACGCTAAATGAAGAATTTTAGGATATTTGGTGTAAAACTTAAAATTGTTTGGTTACGATAGGGATTGACAAAGTGATGACGTCATAAATATCGATAGTCGATAATTCGAGTCTGCCGGTAGGTTCGACGTGAATGCTCATAGGGTTAGGTACTTATGTAAAGTACAATAAAACACTACTTTCCAGTAAAAGAAAAAAACTAAACATAATATAATAATACAGGGTTACTGGTAATTCAGTTCAATACTGTTAGAGTTAACCCAGAGGACTGGGAATGATACTCCAACACTGATGATTGGCGACTGGTTTATAAAATTAGATTTAATATAATAATATCTATAATGTTATGTTCTTACAGGTTTCCAACCAATTGGGACAACCACAGGGGCTCCTGGACTCCAAATAAGAACTCTACTGTACTCTCTACTCTACTGTTTGTTGTCAATAATATCAATAATATTTGTTTACCTATTTGAAATGTTTTTTTTTTTTTTTAATTATAAGATACTTTTTATACAAGTTCGATAACAAACTCATTAGTGTCTTACAATTTTGCCAGTAAGACTATCGATAATAATATTATGCTAGAGTCAAGACAACACTATTTGACGCACACATTTACATTTCATTTTTTGTCACACCGCTAATCTGACATTGTTGGTCTTGTACATCCTAAGCCTATGGTCATTCTCCTGTAATTGGTCCAACGCTGTCCAACGTCAAACCATAGACGCTAGCGATCCACATAGTCAAATAGGCGCATTGAAAGATCGTAAGAAGGATCTACAGGACTGGAGGAGGTACAGATCTGCTTAGCACATTCACAGAGTGCTCAACTCCGATTTCGGAGTTGAGCAAACTGTGAATATATTATAATATTTTATTGTACATAGAAAATAGCTCACAGGCAACTGTTTAAGGTGGGTGCAATGCAAACCTCTAAGCTCCCAAAAAAACGAACTTATCGGTTCATTTAGAAACAACCCTTTATTGCAATGAAATTTTAGATACATATGTTTGTACCGTTTTAGTTTTTCAAAATACGTAATCATCATTACATAGCTATTTTTTATCCAATTATGAGCGCAAAATCATTAAACCGTTGTTTCCAAAATAACCATTTAAAACTTGGGGGCTAAAAGGTTCTTAGCTACAGTTCAGATGCAACTAATAACAGGCTTTCCTTTTATTCTCCTTTTCAATACAATTTCCAGCAAATATCCAACGTTATTAATACTCGTAGCAAGCAATTTCGTGCAACAAGCAGTTTAATCTACACAATTTGATCAGAGTGCAAGCCTAAGAGGTGCAACGTTGCCGATGGGCGGGACTTGAACGCGATTTACTCAGATTTATAGCGTTCACGGAGCGATAAGCAAAAAAGATGGATGTGTCAGAATATATGAACAGGGTAACGCAGCGGGTGCATTAAAAGGTTTGCATGAAACGTGTTTGAAACGAAACTAGCTAGAGTGCATCAAAAATGATTTATTTATACGAACTTGACGACTTTCTTACTGAACTTCGAAATAAGTAGGTTCTATGTTGGGCTGTATGTATGTTTTTCGGGTTCCGTACCTCAAAAGGTAATAAGAAACCCTTATAGGATTACTTTGTTGTCCGTCTGTCCATCTGTCAATCGTCTTTTTTCAAGAACGCCTGGAAGGAGGTATCGAATTGAAATTAAGATCAAAAACTCAAGTCCGTGTTAACCTTTTGGAGCCTAACATTATAATCAAATTTCTAAGTTCACGCAATCTTAAGCTCTTTAAGTCCAATTTTTACCCGATAAAAATATAGAGTAGGTACTTCCCATTGACCTAGTCTCTGGTCGTTTTTGCTCGATATTGATAACGGCCACAGGTATACGCAGGCATATTAATTCTTAATTTTGGTATTGGTAATGGGTACCTCCCGCAATTCAATAATCGTTCGTTATTTGAAACTCAACTTAAAAACAGCTCTGCCCTGAATTAACAGAAGATATGAGAGTGAAAGATCGGTCTTAAGTAACTCGTTGGGTTCCAGGCAAAGATGTTTTTTCATTTAGTATCAGAGGTGACTTATATTTTTTTTAGAATTTGGACTAGGCGCCTTTACGAACGTGTTTGTGAGGATGGGCAGGACCTGCAGTCCACGTATTGTCACTAATTTACCAATAACCCTGTTTATTCACTTTAAAATACATAATTAAATTCAAATAAAATAAATATTTAAAGGGGGCTCCCATACAACAGACGTGATTTTTTTGCCGAGTTTATAGATAATGGTGAACCTTTCGTGCGCGAGTCTGACTCGCACTTGGCCGGTTTTATTTCCTTTGGTAACTGTTGTAAGACATACAGTTTGAACAGTTTCATCTTAGTAGGAATCATTGAATCGGCATGTAATTTACTGATAATCTATGTGAAGTTACAGGAATTGCAAAACCAAGCAAAAAAAAAATATAAATTCACAAAACAGAGAGTTGTTGTGGTTTACCTATAAAGTATAGCGAGGTGTATTTGAAAACCAACCTTTAATATACCTACAATACATTTAATAAATGAAAAATTGCTTAGCTAGAGGCAGAAAGAGGACACGAAAGCGGCAAATGTAGAAAACAACACGGAATATAACGAAGAGTCCGATAATATCAATTAGTTCGGACAAACTGGGTGTAAAGTTACAACTGTGAATCCAGTAAATAAATGAAAAACACACCTTCGAATTAAATATACTGAAGTACTGGTGAAAAATAAAACAGAATTCGTAAAATGTTCGAATGGCTATTTATACCAAACCAAAAGGAATATTTTTGTGTAGAAATGAAACAGAATTTCCTAAAGTGCATTATGAGTGCAATAATGCCCTGAGAAAAATAAGCAGGATTCCGTTATCCTATTATAGAACCGTTTGAGGTACAGCATATTAATTCCGCGCTCTCACTAAACGAAAACTCTCACTTGGCTGATACAGACATTGGAGGGCCCTCCCAATGTAAAACAAATGTAAAACAACTCACTCAAAAAGCTGCGCAATGTAAGAAAGTTAAAATAACGGACACTCAATTTTACTCTGAAATCACATCACGCTTCACACTTATATCACACTAAGATTAAAAATGCGAAAGTTTGGATGGATGGATGTTAGATTACTTCTTCATACCAAACTACTGAATGGATCCGACTGAAATTTTGCATAGATGTAGCCAGCCTGCAATCGAATATAGGTTTTTGATTGCATAGAACAGTTCCCATGGGATAGAAAAAACAAATAAACGTTTCCATGTCATAGATTGGGCAGAACTTTTGTATCGATGTATTTCTATATTTGGCATAACACATAGGTTACCGGGAAAACGCATGAAGTGTATGGAGTTTATAAAGAACCAAACAGACAGACGGGGTGTGATGACGTTATATATGCCGAAAAGTTTACAAAAGCACCACATAAGTATAATAACAACAGGAACACCTTCTCAGCACAAGGAAGCATCATTTATTACTACACAAAAGATTCCACCCTATCTCCCGTTACAAGACTTTTGCACGAAAATAGAAAATGATATATTGCCACTCAGAAAATCACACGTATTCTTTACACGATTCAATACAGATTTATGGGTTCGTTGCAGTTTATCACGTATAAATAATTAATTAATGTACCTACGAACCTTTGCCGCCCCTTCACATGCGGTATTCGATGATTATCCTTAGATAAAAGTAAAAAAGGGAGATACGGTACGTACTGCCAGCGCTCACTCAAAAACTGTACCGTGTCACAGATGAAATAATGATAAGGTATCGCATTATAAGAAAATTTTAAGTTTGGTGTATCTACTTACGCTTGAAAATATGAGGGAACATAGTTGGACCTGACTTGAGCCATGATACACTTTCGAGATGGTAGTACCTCATCTCCTTTTTTTTACTTTTATCTAAGTGATTAACACACTTTCTTTGCCACCGACGCGACGCAGATGACTTCCATCAGCTGCATGCAGCTGCGTGTCAGTGAATGCGATACACCTACAAAATATATATATTCTTCGTACATAGCGCTATCAGGGTGGTAACGCCGTAATAGCAACATAAATAGCACCTTATTAGCAAAATAACATTAATCGATCTACGATTGGAGTAAAATGAAACCTATTTTAAAAAGTGTTGTTCTTCTTGGAGCAGTTTGAGAAATAATTTCGGAGTACTCGGGGAATTAGCCGTGCTAATATAGCAACACTAAGTGGTTTGAAGTGTTTATTAAATTTCCTGTATAACTCAGTTATCTCCTCTAAGTTGAATCAATTCTACAGAGTGCGACGTAACATGTATACGAAGCGGAAAGGTGTCAACGAACACGAAATTTAAGAAAACAGAATAATATTTAAAAAATCAAAGACAATACACACAACTTGGTCTCCTCGGGGTCCAGAATCATTCCTTTTCGGCTAAGTATACACGTTTCATTGCACCCTGTATACGTTTTACTGTAAGGTAAAGTTCTTCTCAGAGTTGCATCTGCACGTATTTCCGGGATAACAATAAGTAATAATACATCATAAATAATGTTATTTATAGATACATCGTATAATACACCATTGTTAAAAAATATAGTTTATGTATTCCCAGATCTAAATTGTGTAAAGTTCCAGCCAGTAGTTTTGGCGTTACAATGTGACAATCTTCACAAATGCTCTCCTTTTTATTAATAATAAGTATAATGTAGAATGTGCAGGATTTATAGGTCCATATCTAATTGTAACACTACCTTATTAGATAAACAAGATACGAAAACGAACAATAACAAGCCATTTGAGCAACAAATCAAAGTAACTTCGGTAGCTATTACGTTACGTTATTGCTCTCGTCTAGGGAAACATAAAGCAAGGCTCCTTTATTTTGTTTACCTGCAGACTAATATTAGAATGAGAATAATGTAAGTAGGAAATATTAATTTTAAACTGATGCTTTAATAATTACATTGTTACGAAATTCAAAATATCCAAATTCAAAATTCTATTAAGAAATCCAGAAATCTATTCTTCGTAAATCATTCAACAAAAACAAAACACATGATTTATCTTTGTAGATGTCTAAAAAGTATAAAACCTAGGATTTTTCATTATGAACTCTAAACGATTGAACCCTCTGTAAAGTAGGTAAGGTACCTAGGTATTTTACCTACTTTACAGACGGTAGGTAGGTATCTAACTCGTTCTAAGCTCACCTAGTTTCTCGGCGTACCTACTATTTATCTATTCGATGCCGACACTACGAAAGTACAAAGTAGCGGCTAAACAATAACGGCTGCTCGATCAGAAGGTTCACTTTAATGAAATATTCAAAAATATGTCACCCTTGGTCTCAGGCGATACAACAGTTGTGAGTTGTAGATGAGGTCCAAGTAGGTACAAATTAGTTTTATAATAACAAAAACTAAGTAATATTCTCTTAGTACCTTTAAGTAGAATAAATTAATTACTTACCTAGTAATTGGTCAACGGAAAGTGGAAGGGTGGAAGGGATTCCATTTCATTCTGTACAAAAGCGCCAAGATAGTTTTTGATTAGTTGCATGTTTGATGAAAATAAAATAGGTATCTAAAATATCTCAATTTCAATACATATATTATTTGCCTTCTTCTCTGAACCAATAAGATTTATTGACTTGATTTTTATATTGAAATATAAAGCAAAGGCAGAGAAAAAGATTCGCCAAAATAAATATTTGATTACTTGAACAGTAGGTACTCTTTTAATTAGGAGAAATCTTGATTTTTGCACATGCGGTCTCCTCTGTCCTGCTTCTATGAACGCGAAATCCTATACCTATCCGTTTCATAAAATGGAGTCGGTAGCCCTTTAAGAAGGTTGTTTGTTTGTGATTGAATTTGCACTACATACAATAGAGTTAGTGTGAAATAATATTGCCATTTGAAAATGAAAAATCAGTGAAGCTATTTTAACAATGATGATTGTTTTCGCACTAGTTCTAGGATTTACTTTTGATTAGTTTTTGATTTTATTTTTCCAAAGCCACAGAGATTTGTCTGGAAGGAAGATGAAAAAGGAACCCACCTGCATGACGACTTCAAATGTCCAATTCGGCAGCGCTGCTTTTGGAGATCACTCACACTAACATGAATTGAAATTTCACTGGGGGTTTTATAGCCTCTCACAAGTTCGAACAGTTTTTATTGATTTATCGATATTATATCAAATTATCACAAGGAGACGTTGTCGCTCGGTTCCGCTCATTCGGCATATTGTTTTTCTTCGGGGTGGGTAAGTAGGGGTGAGTGGGAAAGAGATGGAAAACACAGGATTAATCACTAGTGTGAAAGAGATAGGAATAATTTCTGTGGCATCTAGTTATGCTTAAATAATAGACTTGGCCGAAACAATGACTTAAAATAAAGTCGAAGATTTTTTATAAAAGCATATCGTAATTATGTTTACCTAATTTAAAAATAAACATCATTATTTTTTTCTGTTCTTTCGTATCGAGTTAGTTTTCTGAGTGTAATGTGTTTTTAACTTGTGAAAAGTCTCGGAAGTTGTTCCGGCGAGGATGTGTTCCCGGGATTGCGGCGATACTGCCCTCTTTGAGCGCACTATCGGTATTACTTGACAACTTCGTGATCAATATCTGCGAACTCCTTTGAAACTATGCAACTTGAGTTTATACTCAGTGAATCCGTTCTAATATTATATTTGAACAGCTGACGCCAGAGTAGCGATGTATTTGTGTAATCTTCGATATAAATGAAACTTGTGAACTGTATTAGTTCGAACAGGAAGTGTGTGTCATATCCGTTAAGAGAGTATTATGTTGTTGTATCCGTCGGTCGGTGGCCCAAAGAATGTCGCGTTGGTGCGAGTGGACTACGGGCTCGCTCGGCGCCGGTCGGCTGGTGTCGGCGGCTGGCTGCGTCCAGTTGTGGGGATTGACCGGTTGTCTCCGACAAGCGAGGATACTAAACCTGAACCTAACCTAAAAACATCGATTCGTTATTTCCGAGTTTTGTAAACAAAAAAAATCCGCAAATAGAAGTGCATACATACAAAAACTGCATACATACCTAGGTACCTACCTAGGTATGTATGCAGTTTTTGTTTTCTCAAATTTAGAGCCCATGACTTCTTACACGACTTTTCTCTAAATCTCATGGTATTTGTTTTTGCCACCCACTCCCATCTCAAAAAGTCACCCTGAAGCAACGATTAAGGGGGTGATTTCCTCCGTCCACGCCCTAAAGGTATTAGATTTTTTGTGATTATCCTTCAAATGACTAGAAACAAAAAAAAAATAAAAAAGAGAGTATCTACTAATAGAAAGAGCGAAAGCGTAAAATAAGTTAAACTTGACAGAGCCTTACTAATTACTCGTTCAATTACCTCCTTTTAAAAGTTGCTTCAATGAAATCCAGGGGCTTAGAACGAAGTAAGGAGACCCAAATAATTAGTATATTTTTCCTTGGATCTTTACTTCAAGAAGGGAGGTAGTTGTTCCAGCAAATAACTTCTTGGCGCTGCTCTTGTCAGCAGTATAATGTTGAGTTTTCAACGAGAAACTAATTAGTAAGTATAAGTGGCGTAGATGAGGATCGTGATTGAAAATGACAGCCTCTCTTATGTTGTCTCGCTTTGATCATATTTGATTCCATATTATCTAAGCGGGACAGCATGAGGCGAACATTTTCTGTCTCCATAAGGATTGAAACTCAAAATGTCAGTGTTTTGTGATCAGGTGCATTACTAGTGGCGTAGATAAAGATCTATGCCATTAACCCGTGAGAAGGCGCAATGAGCAATTTGCTCACACAAAAATTGATAGCAAAAGTTAGCGTCCCGAGCGCCTAGGTACCTTCCTAACTATTCAGTCTCTCTCACCGAGTGCAACTCACGCGCTGCTCAGACCCGCTGGGACTGCGCAGTGAAGCACTGTGGAGGCCCCGCACCGTCGTCGTCGTCGCGTCGTCGCGCGGCAATTTGCTCACCGCGCGCCCCTACCTACTTTTATAGTATCAAAAAAAAATATTATTATGTTTTTCTTGTGTATTGTATTACTAATTTGTGTCAAGTTTGCTATTTATTACATAAGTAGTCTAAAGTTATATAATAATGCTAATGTTTTTTGTTTTCAGCGGAAGCGGATTCTGTACGATATGTCCTGAATGTAAGAAAAGGCGATCAAAAAAACATACACTCTGAAAAGAATTACTCTGCACCGAGTACATAACGAATAGTAATATGTGATCATATTTTTCGAGAGGTACCTATACTTGTCTTGATCTCATGGGAGAGTAAAACTTTTTTGGTTTTAGTGACGTAGTTTATTTATCGTGTTTTTTTAAGACTTCCAAGCATAGTAGATCCAAAATTAGTTACATAATTTGATTTTTGCTGTAGAAGTTGTATTTATGATTCATAGTTTTAATTTAAATCCTTGTTTACATATTAAATAAATGTTTTTTAATTCATTATAAACCCATTTATAGCCAAAAATAGTAATCTTGTAGAAAAATATCCATTTAAAGTAGTGTGAGCAATTTGCTCACGCGCGCCTATCCAGGTGACAACATTAGGCGCGCCTTCTCACGGGTTAGTTATGTAGGTACCTGATCACTCTACTGAGAACAGAAGAAAAGCGCGTCCTCTATCTGTTAATAAAAACAAAGTCATGTTAGTTACACAATTTGAAACTCATGAACGGATGGACAGATTTTAATGATCTTTGATTTATTTGTCTCTGTCCCGCGTAGTAGAATAGCTAGTTAAAAATATGAAACTTTCACGAGGAGCAAAAACAAGAATTGAATCGTTATCTCATACATTTTTCGTATCTAACGCCACTGTCTAAGGCAGAACGAAGTTTGCCAGGCTAGTTTCTGATAAAAACACATACCGCAATCAGCAACTATCTGTTTCCCGCGACTTTATCCACAAGAGCCGGTGTAAGATGGGGTCCACGCTTTTTATTAAACCGGCTAAGTTGAAAATTCTAGACCATACGCATAAACCTATATAAAAATAAACCTATCACCCAGCCTTGTAGGTACGGTCGAGTTTTACTCAGGGATCATCAATCTTAGAAGACATTCTCATCAAGACTTTCAACTTTTTTTTTTCTGCGTCGAAGCCGAGACTTTCTTATCTTATATTTTTTGTTCTGTAATTTCGCATGTGGTGATTCAAACTAACAGATCGCCCATCTGATGTAAAGTGGTAATCATCGCCCTAATAGACCAAAAATACCAGTAATGTTGCTAGTTCTTTTCAGGATGCACTTTTTTATCGTTGTTATCTGGGAGAAATCGCCCTTGAGCTATAAGACCGCCAAGTGTTACATAGGAAGGTAAGAATGTAGGTAGGCTTTTTGTTTTGTAAATTGATATATACTAAATTCAATTTGAAATAAAGTATTTTCTTTGGGTCTACTTGTTGAAGAGCTATATAACTTTTTCCGTTTCTTTTTCAAAATTCTGGGTAAAAAAATATAATAATGATCTTTCTCTTCTACTTCAATAGCGAAAAAACCCTCTTTTCAAATCGGCTAGTTGGTACTACTATATTTATGTACCTTAAAACCTAAGCACAAGTTGTAATCTCCAACAATGTGACCAAAATCTTATGTTTTCTGACACGAGAGTTGCTGTGACAAATGTTTCCAATAAATCCTTCAGTGGATTGTTAACACGCTGTGCTTCTAATGAACTTTCCCGAGCGGCCATCGTTCGAGCTCGTATTGCAGGCAGAATATTTGCTATCGAAACCGAACCACAGTCGATATACTCACAATTTTCCTTTATGACTTTCTCGTATTGACAATCGACAGTACTGACTATTACTGCTGGGCGGACTCCGATGTCTTTTGCATTTGTGAAGTTTTTTATATCCAAATACATTGTCATCATCATACAAATAAATATATATCTCACTAATATTAAAAACGTGAAAGTTTAGATGGATGGATGGGTAGATAGATGGATGGATGTTTGTTCCTTTATCACGCCAGAACGGCAAAACGGATCTGGATGAAATTGGGCACAGAGATAGATTATAGTCTGGAATAGGACATAGGCTACTTTTTATCCCGAAATTCCTACGGGAACGGGAACTACGCGGGTGAAACCGCGAGGCGCTGCTAGTAAATATATAATACCTTGCTTTTGTTGACTGTACAAAAACATTTCGTGTAAGTCATTTCATGGTTTTGAATTGAATAAATGCTGCCAGATGTGATTGTGTGATTGAATTGATGTGATATGTGTGTGGACACTCACGGTAGGGCTTGTCCACCAGTTTAACGTTGCCCAGCTATGCAGAGAGCTATACTCGGAGTTTCTCTGAAAGATAGGATTTGCAACGAATAAATCCGACATGAAACCAAGGTTACGACGACATAGCTCAGAAGATTAGCAAGCTGAAGTGGCAATGGGCTGGCCATACCTCGAGAAGAACCGACAACCAGTAAACCTGTTCTTGAGTGGAGACCGCGACTCGGCAAGCGTAAGGTAGGACGCCCTCCGACCAGGTGGGATGACGATTTGCGAAAGGCTGCTGGCAGTTGCTGGATGCGGTAAGCTGAAGACAGGGCGCTATGGCGCTCATTAAGGGGAGGCCTATGTCCAGCAGTGGACTAATACAGGCTGATGATGATAATGATGATGAAAGAAAGAAAGAAAGAAAAGAAAGAAATTTATTTATTGGCACACAAAGGAAAACACTTTATACACGTATTTATGAATTATCCTTTAATCTATAAACAAGCCCAGTGAACCAATAGGCCCTACCTCAGCTTAATGTTGCTCTTCCAAAGGTTGAGCAACGCTGGTTTTCTGGCAGGACCTTTCAGTGCGTGTGGACACGGACAACAGACGAAAAAGATTCTAAAAACTATAATTAAATTAAAACTATAGGTACAGTAAAAATTATACCTAGCTGATGAGATGTGATTGGGAATCTTTTTTTTGATGAGATGGGAAGAAGCCGTTAATAGTGTGCCCAGGTAATCGAACTACATAAGATCTAATAGTGCGTACGTAAGTAGTTTGCTCATTCAACTTGGTTCTTGCATTTCATGAAATTGCGAGCCCTTTATTTTAACATCATGTCGTGAAGTTATAATCTGGCATAAATCTAGAATAAAAAATGAAAATGATATATAAAATGATAATTCAAACTGAACGGTATAGTGTTCATTTTACACTCTCCAAGAATTCCAAATGACTTGTTTCACGCTACGGCACATTACGCCGTTATAGCGTTTTCCATAAAATACGTGGCAGGTTCGTACAACTTATTACAAGGTTCAAGGCGCCTTGATTTGATCCTGAAATATTTTGTTCAGTCTAATTTATTTCGCGCCACCTTTGCCGACGCACGAATCAGTAACTTGTGTGTAGGTATTGTAGTACTGTGTACGGTAGGCTGAAAAAAAGACATAATATCGCAATTTTCTTCAAAATTCATTTCTGCAATGTTATTTATTGACATAAAGTTTTTAATTAACAACTGAACAATACATACTTTTATCACTTTGCTCAGTTAGCTATTAATCGACGGTATCGCTGCAATAAAGTTAAAGTTAATTCTGTTGGGATAAATGTGTTCTTGAGTGGAGACCACGACTCTGTAAACGTAGTGTAGGACGCCCTCCGGCCAGGTGGGATGATGACCTGCGAAAGACTGCAGTGCAGACAGATGCTGGATGCGTCAAGCTGAAGACAGGGCGCTATGGCGCTCATTATGAGCGGCTATGCTATATGCAATGCATAGCATAGGCTGACGATGATGATGAAGACTATTGTCGTGATGGGCTAGCAGAATTGGGTCCTTGTTATTGTCTCTGCAATGGTTTTCTGATGTCTAGTTTATGAATAACGAGCGTTCAATTAGATTTTATCATGAGAAAGTTGAATAATACATAAAAGGTTATATTTCTTTTTTCACTGTTAACCTTTGCTTTGTCATCAATTACTTCAATTCAGTTTTTTGTACGTATAATAACGATAGTGATTTGTATACTTTGCGGAGTCGACAGAGTTAAATAATGTTATCCGATCAAAATAACAGCCATTGGTAAATAAGCGAACCGTGAAATTAAGTGACTTTAATTGCAAAAAGGATTTATTAATTAAACGCTTGGGTGATTTGCAGTTTGTGATTGCATAGCATTTGTAAAAGTAAAATCATGAATTAATTACCATTATTAAGGTATAATGCTAACGTAAATGTTTATTTCTACATAAAAATGAATTTATGAATGATTAAATTTTTAATACAAATATGACTTGACCCAGTTTATTATTTATTTTTATTTAGACTGACATTATGTAATTTTAATTCCTTGATTTACCTACTGACATTTAGTATATATTTTTCTTTTTATTATGTTCTATTTTTATTTTTAATTAGACGATAAGTATTTCAATTTGGATTTATTAATTTCTATTTCAATTGTATTCAAAAGATTGCATGCCTAGAGGCAGAAAACAATGATCCAAATGTGTACTTTATGATCTTTAAAACATTGTATTTTCAAGCAATAAACGAACTTTGACAGGTTAACTTTAACAGACAGGGCGCTATGGCGTTCATTAGGGGAGGCCTATGTCTATGTGATGATGATGATGATGATGATGAAACGAACTTTGACTTTGACTTAATGTTATTGTTGGTAAATCAGGACAAAAATAAAATGACTGAATAGTTCTAATAGCTAAATTATTTTAATGAATTAACTCTGTCAGACTGTTTCCTTTTACCGGCCCAACAGACGTTATTTAAATTTGCCAGGGTGTAAATTCTGTGATGAGGAAGGATCCTTCCTAATGACAAAATTGCTATTATCCTTAAGGGGTCGTAGTACGCTACGAAAATGGCGTCGTAGCGTACTACGACGCCATTTTGTGAAAAGGATAGGCATAAGATTTCGCGTTCATAGAAGCGGGACAGGTCAGAGCAATGCAAGCCCATAAATCAAGTTTTTGCTTAAGACCTTATTTGAAAAATATCCGATGAGACGCCACACTGACACAACTGGTGTAAGGTTAGGCGCAGGACCAACGGTTTAACGGAAAACACATACACTAATGATTAAAATAAAACCGGCCAAGTGCGAGTCAGACTCGCGCACGAAGGGTTCCGTACCATTATCTATAAAAACGGCAAAAAAATCACGTTTGTTGTATGGGAGCCCCCTTAAATATTTATTTTAATCGGTTTTTTAGTATTTGTTGTTATAGCAGCAACAGAGATACATCATCTGTGAAAGTTTCAACTGTCTAACTATCACGGCTGATGAGATACAGCCTGGTAATAGACGGACAGACGGATAGCAAAGTCTTACTAATAGGGTCCCGTTTTTACCCTTAGGGTACGGAACCCTAAAAATAAAGTTAGACATTGCGTGCCAATCGAAGCATCGTTGTTTTAATCACACAAATAAAAACTGATTAATCGAAACGACACAAAATGATTGATCGTCAAACTGAACAAGGAAATTATTCAGTACCTACCTTCGTATATTTACAAAACGGAATCAGGTTATTCCTTCAGTCGCGTGACTCACGGCAATTCTCTATTTGCTACTTTCCAATTTTGCTTCAGATACATTTCCCAGTGGGTGAACCCAATAAGTGCAAATTGGAGTAAATTATTAAACTAAATAAACAGGTTCTTTGTATGAATGTTGTGCTCGCTTGTTGATAGGATCTAAATGGCTCGGAACCACCGCTCGGTTGTTTGCCTTTTAAGTTTTTTTAATAAAATGACATAATTTGATTGAATGTGCCTTGTAATTGGTAAAGCATGTGTTACTTTTGTTGTACTTTCACAAATCACTAATCATGTTACACGGCCACGTGGCACATTTTAGCCTGCGTGGGTTCGTTGTTGTTTGATAACGTGGGTCTACATTTCCTCTGCAGCACATTAACTCACGTCAATGTGCGTCTGTAGCGCAGAAATTGCAATCCGGATGAACCCGTATTAGAGCTGCGCAAGCGTGTACTGCGTGCATAGCGTTGAGTTGAGCTGCGTGGGCGCCATATACGAAGAAACCACGTGTGTTGCAATGACGTCATTAATCTCGTATTGGCGCGTAACGTGTGAGTTGCTTTGTGGACGTTGTTGTTTTGTGAACGTTATTACATAAATTTGTGATTTTATTTAAACAGTAACAAAACATAAACAGAATTCAATGCGTAACCCTTAATTCTATTCTTCCAATTTATTATTTTATATCAAATTAATTACCAGGTACCTACTAGTACTGTGACCATTAGATAATTTTACAAAGAAAAGTTTTGCGTTCAGATCATAATTTAGTTAATGGCTCAGACTTAATAAGGAACAATTAGTTGAACGTAAAATTTTATTAAAAAATTGCATTAAGAACCACAGACTCATTTGTTAAGGATTTTATTAATAGCACATCTCTTTCAAACCTCTTTTTAACTTAAGTACGGACCGTAGTTACACATGTTGTTTAACAAAGAGAATATGAACATTAATATGCCAGACTTTGTGTAATAAATTGACTAACCTCGCGTTTATTACTTAGGTTTTAGGTTTTATAAAGGCAGTTATTTGTTTTATTGAGGTTGAACTGGCGTAGGTTTATAAGCTTTTTATAGACATTTTGTTACTTTGTTGTGTGCTTACGAGTTGAGTTATTGTTCGGGACAAAATACAGACGTATTTCTTATTTAGTTTAGCTTTTGTGCTCTACCTAGATACAATCAAATAAGTAAGAGGAGAGGCATTGGGTACCTACCCAATTAATTTCAATTTCAATTAAAAAAAACATTTTGGTACATACTACCTAATGAGGTATGTACCAAAATTTAAAAAAAAAAATAAAAAAATTCGGTCATTGCCATATCTACTAAACCAACACACAAACAATACACGAGTTTAACGCCGTTTATCCACCACCGCCACGTCAACGGAACGTCAACGTTATCAAGATCACGGCGACGAAGTCGTGGTACATACAATTTACGTGTATTTATTATAGCTGCTTGTCCACCGCACGCACGTCACCCGAGCGCCGTCATCCAAATCCCGACGAAACGAGTAGTTCAGTGCACACACTTGAACTTGCTCTGAGATTGTGACGGACCGATTTCTTGTTTTAAGATTCCTCTTCACTATCGGTGAAAAACGTTCCTGTGATATATCGCGTAGGTACAAGCGGATGAATACAATTTTTTTTACATCTTCTTTGCCTTCGAACGTACAGCAGTAGCAGATAAAGTTGTCACCGGGTCAATCTTGCCATTTTCCAAACGCGACTTCCACAAACGAGAGCCACATCAAACTAAACCACCAAGATCGTCACGGTGAACTCACTCGATTGCTGTCACGCTGCCATTCTGAACTCGGCCTTAAAAAATTACGTTATCGGTGACGTCCCGTGGCGCCGGACAATCGATCAACGTCACGTCATATTGACCCAAAGAGACGACGGGACGTCACCGTTGAAGTGGAGGTGGACAAGTGGTGTCAGCATTTTATTCTTAATTCTCTTTATTTTCTCCTGTGATTTATTTTTGTCCAATTTCTTATATTAATTTTGTAATTTTGCCGCATTCAAAAATTTCCACATTCCAATTCTTCCACATTCTTAATACTCCATTATTCTCAATACTCCATCAGTATTTTGTATCTTCCACCCCGGTCAGTACAATTATGATTTATTAAATTTCTCTACAAGTTTCCAGTTTCCTATAAAACACAGCAATTTTTCTCCGAACCGTACTTTTAAAATAATAAAATTTGAATCGAATAATTCAAATTGAATTTTATGAAAATAAATTAAAACCAGTTTGTTTGATATTCGTTTATAGAATATCAGAAAACGAATACGAAAACCTTAAGGTAATATTGAAAAAATTTATAAAAATATGAAAAGGTTTAGTTGCTAATAATGACATACATAGATTGCGGGTTCAAGTAAGTCCTCTACCATACTGCAAGCCTGCCGTGTGTGAAGTGACACTCGGGATGTTGTATCATTTAGATGTATTGTAGGTGTGGTAAACCATGGACGACGATTTACTATTTATACTAGACAGTTCAATCCACAGATGGGAGGTGTTGAACGCAAGAGATGGATTCCGTGAAATAAATAAAGTTGGACACAAATTATATTTAATTTTGCAAAAGGTTGAATCGATGCGATGTTTACTTTATATGTTTGTTACCTCTTCACGCCAAAATTACTGAACGGTTCAGTAATTTTGACCGACCGAATCCGACTTTTATCTACTTACCTAATCGTATAGATAGACTATTCTGATTCTAATGATGTTAAATTGGCAACGCTGTTTTGAGTACGCGTGATCAAGACCTAAAAGGTTTGATAGCTCATTAGGTCGCTTATTGACTAGGTCCATAGTGAGGCCAAACAAAACACTGACACGGAAATAAAGTGATATTTTTTATTTCTGTCGCTTTGTTGTGTAGACTAAAGTAAAGAAACGACAAAGAAACCGTTATCCTGTTAATTATACGTTTTTGAGTAGTAGAAATGCTGGTCAATTCCCACAGCACAGCCCGAAGCTACGCGGAGTTTGTGTTATGGGTACTAGATGACTGGAAAAGGAAAATGTATTATTAAAATTCGGGAATCGAGTCCGGAATCTAGTGCTACGACGCTAGGCGCTTTAATCAAGTATCGATGTTGATCTAAATTGCCATTCAGAATATCTAAACAGCATAATTTTATGGAAACTGAAACATCGCACTTGTTCAAACAACATTTGATCTCATTAATGCATTGTTGGTTAAGCGATATTTTGTGTTGGAGTTGTTGTCGGGTTTGACATTCCGCTGCATACACCGATATTTTCCTATATTTCCATTGATTTATTGTTTTTGTTTCTTGATTGTATATGCATAGGCGTATAAGGTGAAGTCTCGAACCGAATTTGTCAGTATATGTACTATCAGGGGTCATGGTAGTGGCCCTGCCAAGTTTAGTAGATGGCCGCTACCGGAAACTCTTTTCTTGAATCCTCTCATTACAATTTTCAGCTATAGATATCTCTGTAACAAATTAAAACTAGGGTCTAAATTTGTTGTAGGTACTCTTCCTAACGTAGTTAATTGACTCCATAAATAGTTACTTCCGAATCAATTTAATTTAGGAAATATCGACCCTCAAACTATCACTATTTCGACTATGAAGTTGGCAAATTACCTATCTACTCGAAAGTTATCCTAGGAATTAATGAATGAATGAATGAACCTAGGCTACTTATTAGTAGGTAATTTGCCAACTTCATAGTAGAAGGTAATAAAATGGCTGACGTGGCTTTTTTCGTGACCTCAACATTTTTTACGTCGGAAGTATTACGAGACAAGACTAGGCATAATTTTGCATTAATGTTTTTGTTCGGTTTTATTATTTAAGAGCTACCACAAAGAGCTACATGCCAATCAATCTTTCAACCTTATTTCTTGGAAAATGCTACTTGTTCTTAAAAAATCGTAGAAGCATGGGTCTTTTAAATATGAAATACCTATAGACAATTCGTACCAACCAAGGCAGTTTATAAATTAAAATTTGAAAAGGAGCCTCGGAAGATTCAATTCTTTTAGTCGAGTAAGTATCAAAGTTTGACCACTTTTAGTTCGTCCTTTCGACGCCCCAACCGAATAAAGCGGTATTATGAAAATCGTAATTTTACAGGAAAGCCAAAAAACAGAAAGATTTGTTTCATCACTTGTACAAACAACCAATTTAAACAAATGTGGTATCGTTAAAAGTGAAAAAAAAGCTTCCAAATAAAATAACTAGCTATCGTGACAAACTACCAGAATTTAGATTAAGAAAGAAAAACTATATTAAAAGTTTATTCACTTAGGACCGTCCTTCGGTCCTTCTTTTTTTATGCATATCTGTTTACGTCTTTATTCGTCTCTAAGCGTCAACAGGGATTTTGTGTAACAATTACATGCCAACCTTTTTAAAGGACTTTTTACGTGTCAAGGCTCTGCGTATTAAACCATTACGTCAGTATTCACCTACAGATTATAAAGTATACTTTCAGTAAAGTGAAAAAAAATTACGTCGTGCATCTGGGTCCGTAGAAGCGCACTATGCAACAAAACGTTTTTAGCGTAGGTATTATGACATTACCGCTTTATTCGATTGGGGCATCGCGTCGTCGTCGCTTTGTTTATAACAACTAAACTCGTAGCCTATACGGCAGAGTTTCTCTACCGAGAAGTAAGTTAAACTCGCCTCAGAATCTTACAAGCTAAGTTCAGGACAATAGGCAAGTAAACCAGTAAACCGCTGGCCAACGTGCTGATTTATAGTTCATAAAACGTTTCAACAAGCTGCAGGGGGCCACATCGTGACATTATAGTTAGACGCCCCAGAGAGAGCTACCATTTGCTTTCGATAAATCTGAACTTCCACATCCGAGAATAGCTTTAACTTTAAGAAGCTTAAGAATTCATAGTAAAAGGTAACGTTAACTTATACTTTCTGTAAAAATTTGGCATATTTTGAAAAACTTTAAACCGACATCAAATACCTAAATAATGAATTTTGTTTGAAATTAGTTTTAGGACCGGAACATTTCGATAGCGTGATCTATTTTTTCAAGTAGCGACATCTAGTTTAAATTCGAGTCTGAGTAATTTAGCTTGATGTGGTGGGTTCCTTAATGAATTCCGCAACTATCGAGATTGACATTATAAATTCAATGACATTATAAGATTAACTCATTTTTGATGGATGACACACGAATGAAAGAAGGCCTACTTTGAAACACGAAATACGACTACCGCATAACCTCCTTAGTTTGTATAGCGATCCCTCTTAAAGGTACCAAGAATCGTTCGGTATTAATTAAATAGCAAAGTCTTTTACCGGTACCTACCAAATGTATACATATATTTGTATAATTGACAAATGTTCGAAACCCTCGGCGCGCGAGTTACACTCGCACTTGACGGATCGTTTTTTAGGGTTCCGTACCCAAAGGGTAAATACTAAAAAACAGAATAAAACAAATATTTGAGGGTGTGAGGGGTGCCCAACGTGTTATTTTGCCGATTTTTATAGATCGGTACGGAACCCTTCGTGCGCGAGTCCGACTCGCACATGGCCTGTTTTATTTAAGTAAAAGAATATGACAACACATTTTTAGTACCTATTTACATATTTCTTTCTTTTTATTTCGTTTAATAATCGGAGAAATCCTCAACTATCACAGTTCCATGTAAAACCCACATCGAAAATATTTATAAAAAAGCTTCAGGATTCTGAATAGGTTTCACTTTGACATTCCTTTGTGGCGTGAACTAAATTGCTCTGGAGACAGGAGTGTAACAATATTGAATCCTCGCATCTCACAACACTCGGGAGAATGAAAAGGCTCTTATGTATGTGGAGGCTTATCTATTAGTACTGGGGTCTCTAGTTAAGGCTTTTACGTATTTCTTTTATCGAGCACTGCCATACTAAAATGTAACAGGCCTGCATGATTTCCTACATGTTTCCCGCCCAAATTCAGTAAATAAATATAATAAATACTTAATACTGGACAATTCACACAGCATTATCTAGCCCCAAGCTAAGCAGAGCTTGTGTTATGGGTACTAGATAACTGATATACATAACATAATACAATACATAGATAGATATTTTTTATTATACATAGAAAACGACCAGAACACCCTGAACAAATGTCTGCAGATCGTACAAACAGTTGTCCTGAGGCGGGGATCGAACCCGCAACCTCCTGCGTTGCAGGCAGGCCTTCGCCCACCGCGCCACAGAGGTTGTCAGTTATGTTGTCGTTGCTATGGCAGTACCATAACAAATAAGAGTAACTTTATGAACAAGCTATTTCATTATGCATTATATTGGATGTGCTATGTATCTTAATTGTTATATTAATATTTAAGACCATTTGTCATGTACTGTTTACCATATTAGAAGATATTTCAATGTGTCTAATTATTAAATGTCATGAGAAGTAGTCTCGTCGATGTTTGGCGAGAAGGCTCGAATCATTACGACGCGACGGCCGACGGTTCGTTGAACTAATTTTATGTAAGATATGGTGGGCTGGCTATTCATTTTTTTTCTGATCCGTAAGATGAAAGCATCTCTCAATATGGTAAGCTGTTTTACATTGTAGCGCTTTATCTAGATCCTAGCTTGTTTTAGCATTGACATTGTTGATGGTCAAGTTTAAATTGTAAGGTTATTTATTATTTCAGAAGTACTATCAAGAAATATAAGTGAAAATGTAAATTGCTAGTGGTTTTTTTTCACGTCTTCCACAAGTGGACAATAGATTGAAGTGAAGAGAAATTCAATAACACTTTATTTCTTATTTGATAGTAATTTATAGTTTAGAATTGGACTTCATATGTATTGTTCTGTGTATTTTGCACGCCTAAAGAAATAACGTGAGAAATATTTTTTCTGCTGGTGTAACAGCTCTGAAGCTCAGTTAAGTTGTACTTTTATATCTTCTTCTATGTATCTTCTCTAATATATCATCTGCAAAAAAGATATTTGATTCTAGGCAGGATCATGCCACTTTTGATAAAGACGTTCTGAATACGTCCGACGCGGTCGCAGTCGCCGCCGCCGCCACTGGCGGGTAGTGCCATAGCGACGCCAATCGCAAGACGCAGGACTCACCGCAAGACGCATCACCCTATGTCGTAGCTTTAGCCTTAGGCCTCGCATAACTTCCAAAGCAAGTTAATTTAGTTGGAATAACAGTCTGATCTCACTGTTATGATTCCATTAGATTTCCAACTCTGTTTTCTATCAATACAAAGGCTAATCGTAGTAAATGTAGTAATCGGTTTTATGATCAGTCTACCGGAAATTGCCTTTATCTTAGGCTATTGATTTAGGCTCTATCAATTACCTCAGCCAATAACTTTAGGTACAAGTCAAGACGAGCTCTGTGGCGCAGTGGGCGAAGGTCTGCCTGCGACGCAGGAGGTTGGATTCCACGACAAATGTTTGTACAAATGGACAAATGTTTGTACGATCTGCAGATTTGCTTAACAAAAAATATATACCTATCTATGTATGTATGTAATTTAGTCATCTAATACCCATAACACAAGCACTGCCGTACTTTGGGGATCGATGTTTCTGCGTGGATTGTCCAGCATAATTATAAGGAAGGAAAACTGACTGCTTTTAAAATGAAGCTATGTTATGCGAACTCAACAAATTTCACGCCGAGTAACTTGAAACGCTTCAATACAAATTGCTTCCAATACCTACCTACGTGGTTCAGAGTTTTGATTGATCGCTACCTTTTGTTATTAAACTTTCGCTAAGTACCTGAATTCCCTCGAAATACCTTTGCTCATTTATCAGCGGAAGCAATAAAGCTTTAGCCATATATTTTCGTCTCCGCCCAACATATTGGGGCTAATGATAGCGTTGCCAAATAAAAGAGCAAGCTTTTAGAATTGTGGACACGTATTCTTATTGTAGTAGGGGCCATAATGGCATATGTTTATTGCTCTTTGACAAATCGTTTAGAATGTTTTGTGATAGTGATACGAAGTTAATTTGATGACTGGCTTGAATAGATAGATAGATAATTCTTTAATCACCTTAAATTAAAAAGACAAACAGATTGTGTAAAATTAAAGAAAACAAAGGATTTGGCGGCCTTATCGCTTAAAGCGATTTCTTCCAGGCAACCAGAACAATTGAGAGACAAGGAAGGGATGGCGGTGCTTAACATTTAAAGTTACAACATATACATAAATTTAAACTAAATACTAATACACATAATACTTATACCTACAGATGAAGGTACGGAACAAAAATATGTCTTGGATGTGTATCTAAATCATTTTCTAATGTTGTAGAGTCATTTACAGGATGGTATCGTAGGATATACAGGGTTATTGGTAAATTAGTGACAATACGGGAACTGCAGGTTTAGCCCATCATCACAAACACGTTTGTGAAGACGCCTTAAATTTTGTAAGCAATGATTTTGTTATGACAAGAAAGGCAGTAGATACTTTAGGTTTAGATGTATCTTTATGAAATCGTTCAAGTGAACTTTTTTCCTATTGTAAGCAAGGGAACTTTCTGATGTCAACTCATGACATAAGAAAATTCTCCTGAAAAATATTAACTTGGATAAATATTCTTGGGAAAAGAAAATTCCTTGATACTTTCTGCTGAATAATATGAAACTCACTCAGAGGTGACGACGGTGAAAAATAAAATGTCTGGAAACATCAAACAATTTCAAAGCAAACAAATTCAGATTGCGTATGATTAATTACTCACTTTACCCTTTTAACGACGGAAAAACAAAAAGCGAGGACATTTTGGCTAGTAAGAAAAGGAGCTTAGAATTATTTTTTGATGAGGGGGGTTGGACCTGTCTCTCATGACTTTTGAAAGAGATAAGAAAGTATAACTCCAAGTGTTTATTTTTCCTTAGAATGAAATAAATAAATAATGCCGGACTGGTAACAGCACCATCGAACCCCAGCTAAACAGAGAGAATATTGTACACTGGACAACGACCACATTTTACACAGCGTTGTCAAGGTTTCTTGAGTACATGTGTAATAAAATCCCCCGTTTTATAAACCACTAGCCCGCAATTCAGCACGCGTTTTCACGGATTAAAAAGTACTTTTTGGCCTTCCCCGGGATACAATTTATCTCTTTGCCAAATTTCATCAAGATCCTTTAAGCCGTTTTGGCGTTAATAGGTTACAATTAGAGTTAGTATGGCATTTATTTAAGACCTGTTCAGACTAATTCGCAGCGAAATCAGGGTGGACGGAATACCGCGGACCGCACAAAACCGACAGCGATACTTACCGCTACCGCTCCGGGTAGTCTAATACCGCGAAGATCTGAGCCGGCGTTAATATTTGTATTGATAACGACACTGACTATGTCCATGATACGCAACGCAACGTACGCGACAAAATGTAGGAAACGCGTCAGATGGCATGAGGTAGGTAAGTAAGATCTGTTTTAATACAAATTCAAGCATCCGGATTGGAGCTCTGGGTGCTTGACTAAAATATATAATAAATGCCAATCCAACTTACATGTATGAATAACTAGTACTTGTTTAAAATCAAATGGCAATTTTTATTACTTCAACTAATGTATTATCTTTATTAACAAAGCAAAATACAATCAAATAATCGAAACAATTTAAACAGTATTTACGATTGAGTGAAATATAAATAACGTTTATTTCTTTAGGCTTACAAACTAAGCACTTAGACAAGTCAAATTTTATACTATAAACAGGATTCCAAATAGTAATAATTATCAAATAAGAAACAAGGTTAGTATAAAAACTATCGTAGTTTGACGAATTTATTACGGATGTAAGCGGGATGAAACGTTGGTTTCTTCCAACACAAATAAGGTTCGTAGTTAACCCGCTTACATCCGTAATGAAGAAACAAGGTGTTATTGATTTTGTCCACTTCAATTTTTTGTCCACTAGTGGAAGAAGTAACACTTCCAGTTAACTGCAGTATGTTACATACTAACTACAGGTAGATCAACTGATCCATATCAATACCAGTCGGAAGCGTTCCCAAGACGCTGACTTAAATATTTTGATTGGAGAGAACAAAGAGAAAAGTATAGTATTATCGCATGCTAGACCATAGTGAGACATAAGCACATTATTTGACCACGAATCTTTGAATTTTTGAATTTGTACCTACTGGAAGTAGATTGCGTGGCGTGAGCTCAGTCTGTTCCTAGCTTGATATTAAATCAAATAAAAAAAAATCAAAAGCGTTTATTTGTAACTAAAACTTATACGAACTTAAATCATATACAGTAACTTACTTTAACTAACTTAGTAACTTAATTTAACAAAATACGACTCTATATGAAATTATACAATTAATAAACCTAGTCATAGCTACAAAATGGTCCCCCCATGGTATTAGTACTACAAAGCTCGGTATCTACCTACACAAATAATAAATAAGATTTATATTATGAAAAAACATTTATTTTTATGAAGATATTAGATTTCTTGTCGTCGCTACACTCAGGGTAATCGGATGGCCTCGAACTAAAACGACTACATTCTAAATGAGTTAAAAGAAAAAAGAAAGAAAGCAAAAATATTTATTTTTCACTCAAAAAATACAAACGGACGGGGTTGACCTCGTTTTAGTAAGCGTTGTGTAGGTAAGTACGGTCTCTACTAAAATTCTGTTAGTATTCGAAGATCTAACCGTTTAAAAAATGTTGCTGGCTTTATTCTCAATTAATTAGATGTAATTAATTCAAATTATTTCTTTCTTTTTTTATTAGTCGTGTCGTTTTTGAAAGACTTTCATAAATTAAATAATATGTAGAATTTTATAGGTAGGTAGGTATTTTGGAATATCATGAATAGCTGACTGAAAATATTTTTTTCGTGAACCTTACCTTTGCAAATATTTGTGTGAATCAAAAATGCCATTGTCATGCTCACGGTCAGCGTAAAAGGTTGGAACGTGACCCGAAAACTGAAGCGAAAAGCTCTTGAAATTTACTTTTAGATATAACGTAGTCTTTGTTTTAAGATTCCATGCAAGTTTCCGGCTGCTTGACGGTGACTCGTAATTGTAACTTATCGGAGAGGAAAACGTTTTCATACAACAGATCGGAACAGATTTTCCGGCCCAATTTAGTTTTAGCATTCTTCACAGTTATCATTTCTTTTTCCACTTATCATCTACAGAAGGCATAACTAATTTTGCGTTCTTCCTCCATCAATATCTATCGGCCGTTGTGATCGCAGCTTTAGAATCGGACTCTCTAACTCAGCTAGTGAACGTCGTAAGAGCCGACTAAGAGAACCTACTAGAGGAAGCGCAGCAGCTTTCTTCTGTTTTTTTATAACACCCCCACTCCGATCACCAATCCACCGAGTGTGGCGATTATGGCAAAAACATCCTTGTTCGGGGGAGGCATGTACAGTCAGTGTGCTGATCATCAGCACACTCCACAACTCCTTCTCTTTGAGATGCTGGAGTATACTCCAGCATGAGTGGGTCCTTTCTTTTAAATGTTATAATACACAATCCATCCATCTTTTCAGATAGTGATACAAAATATATACTACGACACTGATATTAGCACTTATATTGATTAAGTTATGTTTATTAGATTTACGAACCAAGTCTTGGTTTCTCCACACACAAGTTAACACACTAGAGGTTAACAAAAAGTTTAAACTGTTGTCAAATTTTAACAACCGGATGAAAAACCGGCTGTTAGCTCGCCGACGACGGTAATAACGTAACGTGTGGGTATTCAACAATCTACAAGTACCTACCTAAGTTTTCGAAATTATAATACACGAGGAGAAAACTAAGCGCACTTGTAGACAACAGCTGAAGACAACAAAACTTTCTTGCAAAGACAATAGACAATTTACGAGTTTAATTCGATGATCCAGTACAATCAAACTGTGAGCAAAATTTGACCCACTTTGTTGTGAATTGGCGACGACAAACACTTTATTGTTTATGCTCCAAAGAAATAAGGGCTTGGTATTTACCAAGTCGGCTTTAATTAAGACAGCGCAAAAATTTAATTATGATGCTGCGGACTTTATTGAGATAAATCAAATTAATTTAATCTTATGGCTTTAAGGTGGAACGATTCTTTTTGTTAATTTGGTTATTACTTAAAGTTATTACTTACTAGCAGCGCCTTGCGGTTTCACCCGCGTAGTTCCCGTTCCCGTTTGAATTCCGGGATAAAAGTAGCCTATGTTCTATTCCAGACTATAATCTATCTCTGTGCCAAATTTCATCCAGATCCGTTCAGCCGTTCTGGCGTGATAAAGGAACAAACATCCATCCATCTAAACTTTCACGTTTATAATATTAGTGAGAAGTGAGATGAGATAAGTGCATGTGACAAGGTATGTCTGTAGATGCGTTCCTTATACCATAATTACGACACGAGGACGATTTTAATTGACTACAACCACGTTCATTCCTGCGCTCATAAAAGAAATTGGCCTCTCCACAAAAGGTTTTTCCTTTGATATTTTACCAAAAATCTGAAAAGGATTCTAAACATAAAACTCAAAGAACATCTAAGAAGGAACAGAAATAACTCAATGTATCAAAAGCCTTAGTCGATTCCCTTTCAATCAAAGAGGTACAGATTTCTCGAATACTTGCGACATGTAATGACCCCCACGATTATTGCTTGTAAATCTTTGTAACTTTAATTTCATCAAAACCGTCGAAATTCCTATAGACGGTGAACCCTTGGCCTTTGACAGCTGATTTGGCAATATAAATTCCCTCACAAAAGTCCAAAGGGATAAAAAGTAACGGCAGTTTTACGAGTTTCAATGGATGTTACTGTTACACAAATAACTGGTGACTTTCTGGGGTCGATTCACAGCTTTGTGCCGCCACAATGAAATCGTCAAGACATTTTTTTACCTTCTTTCTCAACAATGAAGTTGGGTTGGATTATCCTTGGATACTAGTTGGTTCCATTTTTGAAATACTCTTAGGTTCAGCTCACACCAAGACGCAACGCGACGCTGCACGCACTTTGATTCAAAATATAACTTTATTTACTACGCAAAAAGGTATAATTATCTATGTTCTATTTCAGACTATAATCTATCTCTGTGCCAAATTTCATCCAGATCCGTTCAGCCGTTCTGGCGTGATAAAGGAACAAACATCCATCCATCTATCTAAACTTTCAATATTATAATTTTAGTGAGATGAGATGAGATAAGTGCATGTGACAAGGTATGTCTGTAGATGCGTTCCTTATACCATAATCCATATACCGTAATTACGACACGAGGACGATTTTAATTGACTACAGCCACGTTCATTCATGTGCTCTTAAAAGAAATTGGCCCTCCACAAAAGATTTTTCCTTTGATATTTTACCAAAAATCTGAAAAGGATTCTAAACATAAAACTCAAAGAACATCTAAGAAGGAACAGAAATAACTCAATGTATCAAAAGCCTTAGTCGATTCCCTTTCAATCAAAGAGGTACAGATTTCTCGAATACTTGCGACATGTAATGACCCCCACGATTATTGCTTGTAAATCTTTGTAACTTTAATTTCATCAAAACCGTCGAAATTCCTATAGACGGTGAACCCTTGGCCTTTGACAGCTGATTTGGCAATATAAATTCCCTCACAAAAGTCCAAAGGGATAAAAAGTAACGGCAGTTTTACGAGTTTCAATGGATGTTACTGTTACACAAATAACTGGTGACTTTCTGGGGTCGATTCACAGCTTTGTGCCGCCACAATGAAATCGTCAAGACATTTTTTTACCTTCCTTCTCAACAATGAAGTTGGGTTGGATTATCCTCGGATACTAGTTGGTTCCATTTTTGAAATACTTCTTAGGTTTAGCTTACACCGAGACGCAACACGACGCTGCACGCTCTTTGATTCAAAATAGAACTTTATTTACTATGCAAAAAGCTACAAATTTTATTGACACAATACGAAAACTTCCCGCGGCGCCGCATTACGTCTCGCTTTCGCCAATTTCGACCTTTTTGCGTAGTAATTATAGTTATATTTTGATTCAAAGTGCGTGCAGCGTCGCGTCGCATCTCGGTGTGAGCTGACCCTCACATTATTCAGAGAGGTGTAGGTATCGGTATGGCATTATGTTACAGAATACCAATAAGGCTAATTGGTAGCTAATTAATTTAACCAGCTTTTCGTATTTATTATTGTTAAAATTTGATATATGAAATTCATTAATAATCTTAGCTTTTTGCTTTATAGTGCGTTAGTCCCAGATATTTTCGACCAGGCACGTGTCGATCTCGTTGCTTAGTTGGTTAGAGCGCACCTGTACTGAAGGTGAGGCGCGGGTTCGAATCCTGCCGAAATCGAAAATTTTTGGGATATTATTACAAAGTTTTCGTAGTACATTAATAATGTTAATGTGGCCATATCTTTCGCACATTGCTTCATGCGAAAGGGGCGTATAGAATTCCAAATAATCTACGTGCACGTTAAATGAATAGCACTGCTAGGTACTGTTAAACTGATCACGTAGACTATGTAGCTAAAGAGTTATCACAGCATCCTGAAATAGCTGGAAGTGTAAGATTCTTGGCACGCAATTACCTACTGCAAGACTTTGCTGCAGTTAATTACTATCTTGGTTAAAATAGAGACAGTGTTACCTTTCCAACCAAATATTAAGAGAAGGAAGGTTCAAAATTTGGATGTAAGTACATAGGTTAGGTATCTATGTTATTTGAAATTTATTAACCAGTTATTATCACACTTTGCTGATTATTTCGTATTGTAGTTGATCCAGATTCGTGTGTTATGTTGGAACCGAGTTCTGAGCTTCCACAGCCCGAGATTTACAATAAAATCGTCGAAGCTTTAGCGTTAACCAAATAATTATCCTGCAATGGAAAAACATGCCCAAATGCAACTATTTTTGGTTCGTCAGCTTAAAAAGACCTGTTAATATGCAACTTTTATATTGATTGTTTTGAAACTAATTTTCGAATTTAGCGAACAGCGCATAATATTTTGCATGATTTACTTTATAAACCTATCTTATATTCCTAAACATTTCACTGTTCAACGCCGCTTAAACTCATATTTCTCATGCAAATAATTTTAATTAGCTAAATTTGTTCTCCTATATTTAATTAAGTGCTTAGGTACATTGAAAAGACGTGACTCATTTTCGGATAAAATTTTGCGAGTTCCGTAATCAAGGCATGACTTCACATAAATTTTCTCATTGTTTTTAGGCTTGCGTCTTTTGCATTTTATTAAAGACCCTTCCGTTTTTCTGACCCACACTTAACCAGTTTTCAAAAACCCTTCCACTTTAATATTCTGAAATAGAAAGTAAAAATAATTCTTTCTGTTACCTTTTCACGCCTAAACGGCTGAACGGATCTTGATGAAATTTGGCTGGTACGTAGACGGTATTCCGGGGACGGAAATGTGTTACTTTGCCGGAAAAATACGAGCAAAGCCACGGATGGAAGCTTTTACTATTACACAATTTTATGAAAGAAAAAACGGGTAGGTAACTTAGGGTAAAAAGGCATAATTAAAAGTGAAATCAAATCACCTAAGTAAGAAACTAGGGAGATGTCATAAGTCTGCATGCATCTTAAGTGACAAGAGAGTAGTGAGCTCAGATTAAATAGACAGTTTGTGAGATAAAGAAAACGCTACTCTTTATCGTGACAAGTTCGTTTCCAAGTCATAAAGTCGACATAAAATCTTGATGCTCGATTGCTCACTCACAAGGTTCAAACATGACCTTCGTAAGCTCAGGCCTCGACTTTGGAGAAAGTTTTCTGTGTAGGTTCAAGCAACGAAATATGTAGGTAAATATCTCAACCACGTTAACTAGTAGGTACCCTAACACAAGCTCTGCTTAGCTTTTGTGGCTAGGTTATCTGTGAATTATCTAGCATAATTTATTTATAAGTGGCCACATTGAACCCTTTTCATGGGCATGCATCGACGCTTTGGGTATAATAACCAGTATCAGAATGTTGAAAACCACGGCGTTTATATATATTTCTTTCATTAACTAGTTTATACACATTTAAGATTAATGTTACATACACTAGAGTAAAATTGCAATCTGACCACTGAATTGGCTTCTGGGTAATTTTGTTTTATTGAACTGTATACCTATCATAAGTCCAGATTGGTATAAATAAATATAAATAAATAAATAATTCTGGACGATCCATACAGCGTCACCAAGCCATAAACGCCAACATCGCAGCATTCGCAGCCTTCTTGACTGCATTGCTCATGTATTGTATGGCCACAAAAAAGTTTGCAGTTCAAAGAGGTTATAATTACATAACCTAACGTTCTGAATATTAGCCATTGAGGCGTTCACTTTGAGTCGGGGCCCAGATAAGCACTATCGCATTGCCACAGGTATCAAAAGTTTATGAACATGAATCTCCTGAAAGTCGTCGAACGTGTGACAATCTCATCTGTGGTAAAATACAAACCTGATTCAAGCACATGTCATAAAACGGTGGGAATCTGATGTTTTTTATTCGACGGGTATATCAGACATATTTCAAAGGGTTACGAGGAAGTAACCTCTGTGATCAACTGTTGTTTATATCCAGAAATAACCTCTGAATGTTATTGGTTCGCGCGATCATGTTAGGGTGAATTGAACTCGTTTGGAAGCGGGAGCGAAATTTTGACAAAAGAAGATGAAATAAAAGGTAATTTAGTGCTCGAAATAAAGTGTTAATAATGGATGTTGTTTGAATGATATATGATCATTGTATTAAATTCAGGCATGCAATTGTATAATTTACAAAATAATTATAATAATTGAATTATACATTTCAATTACCCAGCCAATAATAATAAAATAACAATCATGTCAATTCCTAAATTAGCTGGTATAATAATTTTCGAAACTTTAAGGTGGGTGAGAACATCTAAGCTTCAATACAAACGTGTTTTCCGATTCATTTGGAAACACCCTTACACCCTTTATTGCAATTAAGTACATACAATTGGATAAGAAATAGTCATGTTTGTACCGTTTTAGTTTTTCAAAATAAATAATCATCTTTAATAAGAGCGAAAATTCATTTCAACTAAAAATTAATTGAAATGAATTTTCGCAGTGTTTTTTTTAGTTTCGCTCTCATTTAGTGATGATTTAGTTTTTTGAAAAACTAAAACGGTGAAGACAAAGCTATTAATTGTTATCCGATTAAGCATGCAAAATTTCACTAAAATCGGGGACGTAGTTTCCAAATGAATCGGAAAGTACGTTTGCAGGGGGACTTAGAGGTTCGCACCCATCTTAAGATTGCAAGGTTATGTACCTACCTGATAAAAATAGTTCTAATTTGTTTCTATTCTTGAAATAAAATAAACTATTATCTTAAACCTACCCGGCGAGCAAACATTCTAGTAAATAAACAGATAAACAAACATGTGTACGAAGACACAGAGAGCAATTTGTTGCTGCCTTTTCCAAGTAGAGTAAGACATTATTATTAAATTTATTATTATTTATGTTATTATTGTTATAAAAAGCGATAAAGAAGAAAAAAAATATAAGGTACATATACCTACTCGTAAAATTTTCAGTACTACTTTTTCACAGTGATATTGAAACTACAATCGTAACGAATCGAATTCTAAACGAATAAGTGCTTTGATCCCGTAAAGTTAGATTTCGTATTCTCTTTGGAGCCTGAAACTTTTCAGAAAATCCTCCTCAAAGGTTGAGTTTCATTAGTTTGTTACATTGAATTAGGTTTGATAAAGGTTTGAATACGTTAGATCAACGTAGAGGTAGAATACTTTCATACGGCAAAAGTTTTCTTTAACATTGTTTTGTGTTTTACTTTCAGCTTAAAACTTTTTTGTTAGCTGATGCCTGAATAAGTAAACCGCTATGTTATCCCAACAAGTGAAAAAAAAAGAAAAACGAAAGGCGGGCGAAACCACAAAAAAAATCGTCAAACTGTACGAAAGTTTTTATAGTTCTTTAAAAAAGACACAATTGCGCCAATTAATTTTCAATCAAAGTCTGTTTTAGCATAGATTTTAAGCAGATGTCTTATTCGATCGCTGCATAACAAGATAGATTTCTTACACTTTTTAACTATTTGGTGAGCAATAACGTATATTTGTATCTGCGTTTTATTCATAATGAAACGTAGATAATACAAAATACCATAAAAAAATTATTTCCCGTGACAGGTGACGATGAGCCTTAAATGTATATGAAATAAAAGCCAGCATTCCGATCACCTGTGGACTCCATTAGGAGTTTTGTTAGATCTTTGTATATTCCATGTGCCCCAGAACCCCAAGGACCTAGGGTTTCCACCCCAAACGGCTCGAATAGGTAACCTCGGTCCAGATTTGATTTGATTGCCATTAAGTTAAGATTTACGTATCACTGAGAGTTTTTTTTTATGCCTGCCCTATAAAATATTCTTCAGCATTTACAGCTAGGTTATTTTTAAATCAATGGCTCTTTTAACAACCTCAATAATCCACGTTCCCATTAGATACGAAATTGTACGAAACAGCGGATTGCTCTCGAGTTGCCAGTAATCGAATACCTACCACCAGCTGCCGATTATATAGGCTCGGTACAGATGAACGTTTTTAATCGCTTTAATAACAGACGGTAAAAAAGAAACGTAGTTCTCGTTTTCTATCACACCAGTTTGTAGTTATAGTTTTTTAGAATTCCGTACCAAAAAAAGAAAAAAGGAGCCCTTATAGGATCACTTTGTTTTTCGTCTGTCCGTCTGTCAACCCTTTTTTTCCTCAGAAACGCGTGTAGGTATCGAGTTGAAATTTACATCTGATGCTCAGGTTCGTCTTCTTGGAGCCGCAATATAAATCAAACTTCAATCAAAATTAAATCAATCTTCACTTCTTCTAAAAGTTACAGCCGTTTATGCCCAATTTTTTTGAACTTGCCAAGGGAATCACATGCACACAAAAGCAAGGTCTTATAGCACAAGTTAAGGAAAAAGCCCATAAATTGTAAATTTGTTGTTAATTCACAAAGAAAAATGTTTGATTATTTACGAGTACAAGTTTGTACGAAACCCTTGATGCGAGTCCAACTCGCACTTGACGTTTTATTCCAGTTTGGGTTCGCTACCCAGAGGAAATGGACCGTACTTCTTAATATTACAAAAACTCTAGAAAATTATGTAGGTTAAGTAAAGCAATTCCAATTTTTACCATAGGGATTGTTCATAGTTTAAAAAAAAAATCAACTGCAACTAAAAATAATTATTGTGGAGCTTTTGGAATTTTCAATCATATTAAATCACTAGCAGTGCTTCGCTGTTTCTCCCGCGTAGTTCCCATTCCCGTGGGAATTCCGGGATAAAGCATAGCTTATGTCACTCCCTGAAAACTAAGCTTTTAATGGTGAAAGAATTTTTTAAATCGGTTCAGTAGTTTTAAGTTTATTCGTTACATACGAAAATACATACAAATCTTTCCTCTTCATAATAATAGTGTAGAATCTACACTATTATATCTACACTGTAGATTAATAATGCTGGATAATTCACACAGAATTATCTAGCACAAGTATCTGGTTTGAGATAACTGGTATACTTAATACCATACTTACACTACATAGATAGATATTCTTAAACAGAACACCCGGAAAAAATACCTGTTGATCATACAAACATTTGCTCCAAGACGGGAATCGAACCTGCAACCTCCTGCGTCGCTGGCGGACTTTTGCCTGCCGCGCCAGAGGTTGTGAGTATTGAGGTCGTGACGTCTCATTTTTCTTTTTTGATACAGTAGCGCCTCTATCGAAACTACATTTAACTTCTCAAATATCATATAAAAATTAAACGCAACGATGACGTCTCGCTACTATCCATCAAACCGAACTCAGGACTCTGGTATAGACATAAAGGAGGATGACTTAGTCGTTTATCAGTACCTAGCTGATTTTCGTCGATCGTCTACGTGCGGCCTAAAGCTTACAGTCATTTGCCTGCACAAATTTTGAGCACCCATAATGTATTTAACCTTGTTAAAAAGTAAAAGGGTAGCGCTTAGGTTTATCGGATCTTGGTTAATGAGAACATGCTTAAACGGTTTTCGATGGAAACAGCTTTAGTTTTCTATGATATGATAACAAAAACAGAGCTATAAGATCCGCGCAGGTTTTGGTTGCAAAGTGCCTACTCTAAAGTTGTAAAAGTAAGATTTTTGTATTATTCGTTTTATTATCAAAAACTTTGAAAATGCTGTGCAATGGAATACCTTTCTATGCCACGTCATCATTTTAAGGCATAGCAATTTATACCTTTGAATGTCCATTGGTAAAAATTTCATCCCTTGCCATCCCGTCCCACCCGGTCTGCGTTGGCCTTTATTTTAAAATCATCATTAAACAAATTTAATTGAAGGTTAATCATGGTGTTTATAAAGGATATAATACCAGGACATAAGATTTGAAAACCATTTACTAAAACCTAACACGCTTATTTAAAAAAAAATGACGCTGCGAACAGAGTTTTCACTCTATGCTGGCCTACACCAGAAGATTTTCAACTTAGTCGTTTTTAGAATAGGGTATAAAATTCAACGCTCTTATCCGTTTTTGTAAAATTCAATGTGTCGTTACGCAAGCTTTTGTTTTTCAGTTTTATTCTTTTTTCAAAAACTCCAATAATAATGATTATACTACACTTAAGTAGAGGTAGTTGTATTTTATTCAACATTTACGGACTATTACGATATGAAGTCAGTTTTGTACACTTAAATAAAATATCATACGATAAAAAAGCTTTAATAACAACGTTTCAATTTTAATAAAAAGTCAGTATAAACTATAAACCAAGCTTTAAAAAGCATTCATGATTCATTCTAAAATGTTATTACCTTAAAAATTCACTGAGATATATAAAACGAGTTTTTAATAAAATGAATTTATGGAAAGTCCAAGAACAACTATCAAAGATGAAGCCACTTTCAGAGATAATGCATAGCTGTTAGAACTTTTGAATAACTCAATTGCTTGGGGCTTGGTTTGACTGAAGCAAGCGGCATTAAATTTTGTGACGTACCCTGAAATTAGTTGCTGCGCAAGTAGGAAATTCGACGGTCAGTTTACTTAATCAGGAGCACTGTTTGACGACCTCCGTGGCGCGGTGGGCGAAGGTCCGCCTGCGACGCAGGAGGTTGCGGGTTCGATTCCCGTCTTGGGAAAAATATTTGTACGATCTGCAGGTATTTGTTCCGGGTGTTCTGGTCGTTTTCTATGTATAAAAAAAAATATCTATGTATGTAATGTATTGTATTATGTATATCAGTTGTCTAGTACCCATAACACAAGCTCTGCTTAGCTTGGGGCTAGATAATGCTTTGTGAAAAGTCCATCAATATTTATTATTATTATTTATTACTGTTCATTGCGTGATATTGCAGGATGGATACATATTGTATCTTTATTTAGTTAGACCTCAATCATTATTAACGTATTCACTGCCCTGCTTTGGCGGTGCGACCCGCAGAGGCGCGAACGCGCCGCCGCCGTCGCCGCTGCAAGGACCTGCCGATATACATGTGCATCGTGGGCCAAGAAAGTGTTAAGTCAATGAAGACTCCTAAGAAGATTATATTTTCTCTTAAGGCGCATACCCGACCCCAATTTACATCGCCACCTACTTTATCTTATTATTCCGTTACCAAAAGAAATTTCAAAAATCCATCGCACTGTTTGTGATACCTATTATAAGCTAGTTTAATGCCTCTGCAATAGTTTTATTCTAATTAGTTTAGGCAGTGAAACAAAAATAGATTTTGGTGGCCACCAATGGCAACTTCGATTCATTACTACCTAAACTAAATAGTATAAAACTATTACAGAGGCATTAAAAAAAGCTTAGGTAGGTAGGTAGTTATCACAAACTGTGCGATGGATTTTTTAAATTTCCTTTGTTAAACGGAATAATAAGCTAAAGTAGGCGGGGCGCGGCGGCGGCGCTAGTTTGGGTCGGGTATGCACCTTAAAAGATTGTCGCTTGAAACCGCACCGCGCGTTTGCGGATTTAGAACAGTTTTCTAAAGAAACGTTGCCGACCGCGCGCGATATTTCATTTTTCGGAAACTGTCAGATATCCACTCAAAAATGCAGCTCAAAACAAACATTTATACTAACGCATATCTACTTTTGACAGAGAACCAAGGTTGTCGACATAGCTCAAAGGATTAGCAAGCTGAAGTGGCAGTGGGCTGGCCATATCGCGAGAAGAACCGACAACCGCTGGGGTAAACGTGTTCTTGAGTGGAGACCGCGACTCGGCAAACGTAGTGTAGGACGCCCTCCGACCAGGTGGGATGACGATTTGCGAAAGACTGCTGGGAGATGCTGGATGCGGCAAGCTGAAGACAGGGCGCTATGGCGCTCATTAGGGGAGGCCTATGTCCAGCAGTGGACTGATATAGGCTGATGATGATGATGATGATATCTACTTTTTATATAAACTAGTTTTAACATTTTCTGCTCCGACGATCTGAAGTTTCAGTTCATAGCCAATTGCGTGGAAAATCAATGCAAATGGTGCCTCGTTCCATTACTAGAAAGGGATCTATCGTTTACTTATCGGCTCTTCAACTATTCAAACTTTCGGGTGACTGACTGTTTGACTTGTATTGAGGTATCTACAAGTGGGGTATAGAATATCTAGATTTTCTTTACATATTTCAAGAAACGACACCGAAGTGAAGGCACGCAGAGGGTAAAAACCTCTGCTTCATATGACTGCAAAAAGAATAAAATATTTACGAAATGTAATTCTTGCAAAATGTATCCAATTTTTACTGTAAATGCCTGATAGCTTTGAAATAATAAATTTTTGAAAGATTTATCTTTAACTTATACTAAAATAATACATTATTACACAAGATAAATATTTATATTCACTAACATTCTCATACATGTAGTAAGTGCCACTAAACCAACACAAACAAAATTAAATCATTTATAAATGCAAGTCGTAATATAAGGATGATAATGATATGCCAAAATTATTCATCAACTTCATCTGATGTAATGATATTAATGATTTACAAAATATTCATTGACATTGTCGTGTTGACTGCGGAAGATGATTTAAGCGGCATCGGTTTTAATGAGAGTCAGCCGAAAATGAAACTGTAGCGCGTGTTAGTTTCCGCGATAATTATGGTCTAATAAGAAGTATTTTTTAGGGTTCCGTACCCAAAGGGTAAAACGGGGCCCTATTACCTACTAAGAGTCCGCTGTCCGTCTGTCACCAGGCTGTATCTCATGAACCGTGATAGTTAAACAGTTGAAATTTTCACTGATGATGTATTTCTGTTGCCGCTATAACAACAAATACTAAGAAACAGAATAAAATAAATATTTAATGGGACTGCCATATACCAAACGTTTGCTCGATATTGATAACGGCAACAAATAGACGCTTAAAATATTCACCGTTATATACAATTTAAAATTTGTACTAACATTAGTTAGTCCAGCTAGAAGAAGAGAGAAAACGTTAGTGGCACTAACTAATGTTAATCCAGCTAGAAGAGCTCATTAGTGTATTACAGCCATTTTTGAAAAGTATCTCAATTTGATTTTATAGTGCTAGTAGGTTTGTTATGACTGCTTATTTTGGTGCTTACCAAAAAAATACATCGATAAGCCATAAAAATGTATTTAAAATTTACATTTACATTAGTTAGTCCAGCTAGAAGAGCTCTATTAAAAAAAATATCTTCGTAATCTCTCCGCTGCAGCGCTGCTCTGGGAACCCCAACCTTTGTATAACATGGATCGCCAACTGCGCCACAAAGGTCGACCGTTACCTCAGGCAGAAAATGGTAATTAGCAGTGAAATGCTGCCAAAACGGAGGCAATGCCTAGCTTATCCGTGCATTGCGAATTGCTGACTGCGAATGCTCGTATTTGAAGCTGACTGAGCTGCCATAGGTAATGTGCCAGTTTTGTGGAAAGGTCGGGTTGCTACATATTATGTGTAAACGTGGCGTAAGTACTTACAGGTACGCGTTTCCGTAAACTAGTAACGTGCTGCAAATTTTGTCGTTTCGTGGAAGAAGGATGATGAATGATGGATGACTCATGGACGAAAATACCTCTTGTTTACGCCCGTTCCCATGGAAACCATTTGCTACGAGTAATGTGAAAATTATCATGTGATGATGCTGTAGATACGTTTTACGGCGCACATATAAATTGTGCCGGAGTGGGGGTAAGAGATACTAGGGATGACAGAAGAAGTGATTTTAATATAATAAATAAATAAAATTAAAATTACTTTAAAAATAAAGACAGAATTTATATATTTATTGAATATTTAAATTGAATAGATAATATTGTAACGCTTCTTTACACAATTCTTCGAAAATCAAACTTTAATGAGACGGACAGCGGCTACTTGAAAAGCGCGCGAAGCCACGAGCAGAAGTTAGTAGTATTATATAGTTACTTTTATTAAAAATATACGACTCTAACGAACCCATCGGGCCGATGTGAGCCGAGCTCCAATGTGTACTTTTATAAATTGAAAAATTCCGATTAAAAAGAGTTTTTCATTGTTTACTAGTTGTTCGAGAATTAAACAGTAGACCCTTATTTATTTAAGTTAAACCCGCATCTCTCCGCGCGATTTTTTTTCTCGCGGTTAAACGCGTACTGAATCTTATCCTACACGCACGGCGAATAAAATTCCGCGCGATTTCTCAGAGTTTCTACCTAGTTCCCAGCTGAGACTACCAGTTCTGTACCTACCGTTTATTATTTTAACGGTTTCACATATTTTTGATAGGACATCTTCATGCAAAACTTAGCTGTGGCAAGTATGTTTTGAAATGTCCAGTTGGTTCCTTAAATCAGTTAGTTCCTTATAATTGCATTTAAAGTAACAGGCGCTTATCTGTTTCTTAGTTTAATTATATAACTAATCTGAAAAAAATGTCGCCAAAGCAGTTGAAAATCCCCTAGATCAAGCGACATAGTTACTAAAGTGGCAACACTGACGCCTGACAAAACACAGATTTGGTTGAGGAGTTATTTCCGCGCGGATTTTTTTCCGCAAGTGCTAGCTTCATACAATTTCCATATGTTACAGAATCCTGCTGATAAAACCGCGCGGTGACATTCCGCAGTCCGGGTCAAGCCTTACACGTTATGTAGATGCATGAGTAGGTAAGGTATAGCATAGTGTACACATGGGAAAAATACACGGGGAATATTTACTGAAAAACTAAATTGATTCTTTTTTTACAGGCAATCTCGTTTACCAGATTATTGATGCTTTAGTTCTTTATTTGTTTTTCGGTAATACCTTTAAACTTTTGTTGTGGTTGTTTCTCCTCAGTTAATTATGAACGAGATGCCTAGGGATTAAGTTCCTTCTTTAAAAAAGAATAGTAAACAATCTTTTTGTATAAGAAGTCAACTTATTTGATAATGTTTTGATTTTCCAGTGTTATTATTATGCTACATTTATTTAAAATCTTGATCTAACATACATTTTTTACCATAGAAAATACAGTAAATCCTATCGTTATCATATCCGTAATGATCATTCAACATTTACACATATATTACTTTCCACGCGCGGGCTCGTTCCCAGCGCGACTAATTTTTTATGACTTTTGAAAAAAGTGTAATATTAAAAGGCAAGTAGCTAATAGAAATATTTTTTGAAAATATGTGTGATCATAAAAATTACAAATACATAATAGAACATCATCTAAGGATGTCAAAAATGAGATAACAACAAAACATTTTAATAAGATCCCAAAAAAAAATCGATTTCGGCAGGATTCGAACCCGTGCCTCACCTTATATACCTTATATTATTAAAAAGTTTTCGTAGAAGATTTACCCAGTGCGAGTAACGCACTTTTAAGCAAAAAGCTAAAACAAAACAGTCGTAATAGCGCTTACGACTTTATTCCCCGGGGCAAGCGATAAAAGACCACATATTTAGACAAGATTATGTATTTATCGTTACCTGCTACATCGCGATACCTACTTGCTCTCCAAAATAACCGCGAGAGTAGGTTCAGTACACATCTCATTTCTGAAATCGTTGGGAGTGATGGCTTTAGCCGCTACGGATATTCTGCGGGGTACTGCAGACCTACGGGGCGCTACGGGTGCTACTGCGCTACGGCCTACGGGTGCTATCAATGGGGCTATGGGTGCTACGGGGCGCTACGGCGCTACGGGTGCTACGGGATGTTACGACGCTACGGATGCTACGCCGTAGGAGAACGTAGCACAAGGCGCAGTGGTCCGTTGTGCTTGTCTGTAATACAAATACGTTATTAATATAATCTGATATATGTATTAGAAAAACAAAACTGGAGTTAGACGTCATGTCAAGAGAGTTTACTATCCTAAGATCTAAGATGAAACTTTAAATGTTTTAAACTGAGACAGTATGGAGGCACACATAACTTATAATTTGGTATAACAAATTTGATGTCGCAAATAAGAGCTGGTGTTTCCTATAAAAGTTACCCGGTAACTACACTTCGGTTATAGGTGCCTACATAATGCCTCATCCCAGTTTTAAATACACCTCACTAATAGTTATTTTATGTAATAATAAAAACTTGATAACTTTGGGCTAACAGTCCCCATTCGTTTTTATACGTACCTGTCTTATTACACATACCATGGCCATGGTTATTCAATGACGACTGATGTGGCGCGGTGGGCGAAGGTCTGCCAGCGACGGAGGAGGTCGCGGGTTCGATTCCGGCCTCGGGACAAATGTGTGTACGATCTGCAGATATTTGTTCAGGGTGTTCTGGTTGTTTTCTATGTATATTAAAAAAAATTGTATGTATTGTATTATTTTACGTATATCAGTTATCTAGTACCCATAACACAAGCTCTGCTTAGCTTGGGGCTAGATAATAATACTGTGTGAGTCGTCCAGCATTATTTATTTATTTTTATAATGGGAACGGAGGAAAACAAGTAATATTATTAGCAGTTTATCAAATTCCAAAATTTCAAGAAACAAACCTGTATTATGTCAGTTTAATTTTGTGATTGTAACTGCCAACAATGTTTATTAAGATTGCCTACAAATTACATGAGCCCTAAACTTTGAACCATCTTCAGAATTGTTTTTCTCGTAACTTAAGAGAGGCTTTTTCTCATACCAGGTGTGTATTTTGCGAGTGTATATCGCGTACATGTTGAATATTTATTGCTATTTCGATATTTTACACACGTATTCACAATTTTTCTCTCACACAACAAATGAGAAAGCTAGAGAAGAGGTGGGTAACCTTTTAAAAAATCCGTTTTGAATTTCATTTTCAGTCAGGCAGAGCGGCTGAACATTCCTTTCAAATGAAATGTTTTAGTTGTATGGGTGCTTGAATGGTTGTTGACTGCTTTTAAAAGAAAAAACTTATTTTTGTTTTTATCGCACTTGTTTTAAAAGAAAATAGAAGTTATTTTTTCTTTCTCACCCTGAAGAAGTCCCTCGTTAAGGGATGAAACGTTGGTGTTCTTCCAACACAAATAAGGTTCGTAGTTAACCCGCTTACATCCGTAATGAATTCGTCAAACTACGATAGTTTTTATAGTAAAAAATATATAGAAGTTTTTGTCAAGCTAGACCCTATAATATGTGCAGTCCGGTGGTTTCTATTACAGTTTACATGGGCTGCAAGAATAGACGAAAAAACCAAGATTCATTATTACTTTGTCAGATACCTTTTCACGCATTGACATAATTATCTCATTGGATCGTAGCGAACTTTGTCAAAAATTTTGCCCTAAAGAAGGCTACTATTTCAGGAAAACGTGCAAAGCAACGGACATAAGCTAATTCTTAAAAAACAAAATAAAATATGGATTCCTGAGATAGTATGTGAGTTCTTGACTTAGTCGCTCAAGGGTGCTTGCCACCCCACTGTCATTACTCTTTGCCCACTGTTGGACATTGACCGGAACTCGGACATAAGCTCTTTGGAAACTTCGATAGATCAAGTGCTACTTACTCTGCTATTGGATTCTATGAACTAGAAAGAATATCTGTAATTGTAGGTTGACTTTTTAGTACCTAACGTTACAATGTACGTTACTAAAAGGTCTACAATTAATAAATACAATAAGGTAATACCCTCATTTTTGAAAAAGAGTCCAATGGGGTATTACACTCGTTTTTAAAAAGCATCGCAACTAGATTATATAGTGCTAAAAAAATATAAAATTTATTATTCAATTGTAATATGCCGTAAAAATGCATTTAATTTTCATTTTCCAATTTTCAATTTTACGAAAATGCGTTTTTTTTTCTAGAATTACAGACTTTCAAGAGAAGATATCTCGAAAACTATACAAAATATCGAAAAACTTGACCGAGCAAAACTTGTAGCAAATTTAAAAAGGGCGGCAAGCATCCTTCAAGCTTTAATTTTGTGTAGTAATCAAGTCGCTAAAACGCATAGTTTCTGAGATATAGTCGTAAAACCAAAAAGAGGACCTTCAAAACTCCCCCCTCCCCCTGGTTCAACGGCTATGGGCGGGGACTTGATATGTTCACCTCCTAACTAGTCCAAACAAAGTAACGAAGTCAAAAATTGTGTTCCAAGCATTTCCCCTACCTTTTTTTGAGCATTCATTGCCTGGCCGGACTTAGACAGTAGGATAAGGATCCGACTAAGTCCCATTATAATCAACAACAGTTCCTGTAAACAATAACCTTTCAAGGTCCTAAACAGGAACTAATAGCAGCCCGGAAAGGGTTCGTTTATTATCCGGTTCGTGGCTAATGTGGTTTGTTTGAAGCCAGTCTACAATATCCGGGAATACATAAAGGTTTTGTTGGTTTAGGGAAATTGTGAAAGTGACGTACTTCTTCTGTTTCTATCGAGAAATTGAAGAGAAGCTTGCTTATTAACTAGTAAATTTTTTATTCGTTCGTAATAATTTGTGTGTACCCAGCTCGTATTGTACCTACGTATTCAAGTCAAGTCCATTTTGTTACTCTGTTTCTGAAATATTTTGTGACAAAACCAAATTATTTTACATTACCGAGGCTCAGAATGTTTTTCATTGATTTGACTATTACGATGATTTTTGAACATTGGTGAGTGACTACTTTGGCGCACCTTACGTGAGAATACACATGTCCATTAGTTTCTGCGTTAGGGAGAGTGGTAGCGATCCTTTCATAGGGTGTGAAGATGCCTGGAAGAGCTATTGCTCTTTCAGGCATCTTCCGTGCAGCGAGTTATCTCTTTGTCCTGTCTCGCCTGGAAGAATACTATAAAGTATATATTGCTTGATTAAATTTGCACTTGACACATTTCATTAAGTCGTTAAATTGAAATGTATCCTGTAGAGACGCCAAACCGAGTGCACAAATTTATGTTTTTTTAAAACGCTGGCAAGCAAAATGCGCGCTGGTCTCCCGTACATCGTTTCATGACCAATAAACCAAAAAAACCCGTCAAGTAACCACTCCTCACTCCCTGCTGTTTGTGGTTGGCGCATAATACTCAAATAAAAAACCAAAAGACTTTCTCAGACCCCCTTTACTTTTTATTTTACAAAAGAGTCATGGGATCATACCAAATTCAATTAATCAAAACGTCAAATCAAATGTAAGTGCCTACCAAAATATAATTTGCAGCGTGCTATAAAAACTGCAAAAAATTCATTTACCTACCAGAATAATGACAATTTAATTTAATAATATTCACCGCCGTAATGCTTTTATTGAAATTAATCCAACGCACGGGGCAAACTGGATTACCGAATTTGATATATTTAACTATTATTTTGAGCTCTCTAAGGATTAAATTATTATAATTAGCCTAGTTTTGTCATCGTCTGTTTATGGATACACTACATCTTTATGTGAATCAATACTCAGATTTAACACAGTACATTTATGAAAACCTAAAATGTATACACACCAAAACAAAAAAAGACATTATGAAAAAGTGTGATATTCACAATAGAAATACAATAATTGAAAAAAACCATGTGAAAATCGTACATGTGTATTTATTGAGTACGATTTTCACATAATTCGAGTTTTCATTTTCAATTTTCACGAGTGATTTTGAAGATTTTTTCTCGTAGGTGTAGTATAAAGCACTATGTACTCGGGAGAAAGTGCGATTCCTAATTCAAGTGTTTTAAGGCCTATGTGACACACACACTCGACAGGAATCAGGCACATTCTCGCCTAGGTGTACAATGTACTATTTTAACTCTTAAGTGTTAAAAAGTATTTTTTTTACGCTACGCAATGGTGTAGTGACACAATTTTTGAGCAACAGAAGTGAAAAAATATTTTGGAAATCCGACACGGCCTAAATAATTACTCGATAACTTCTTAAAAATAAAAATTGTGTTACAAAAACACGTAAAAGAAGTAAAAGAAGCAAGTAAGAGCAAAGGCCCCCGTCCCAGAAAGTAAGCCGGGTTAGTAGTAGGAATAAATTATATAAATTCGAGTGGTCGTAAGATATGTGAGGTTACTGGTCACAACCTCACTGGCTATCAGCCAACACGAGCATGTAGAAAATAGAATGTGACACATCTAACAGAATTGTCTAGAACTCTGGACTGCCCATATTTACAAGGATCAGACACGATATGTTAGATAAAACATTGGCACTGTGCTTCCCTTACTCAAACATAAAATTTTATCGAAAATGTTCCGAAATTTCTTACATCGTTAATAATTTACCCATAATTACCCCCTTATTATTAGACAAGGCGCTATGGCGCTCATAAGGGGAGGCCTATGTCCAGCAGTGGACTAATATAGGCTTTCAGGATTTTTCAGGGAATAATTCATCATCATCATCATCAGATGATGATGAATTATTCCCTGGAAATTACTTGATGAAAGTCTAGAAAAAAATATTATAGCGAAAAGAATAATAGATTGGAAAGAAAATTTCAAAAACGGATTCGAAGGTGAACTCAATAAAAACGTTCGGTTAAGAGCAGGTTGGTTAGCTTAAGTAGATTGTAAAATGACACAAGAGCCTGGAACAAAATGTCCTTTGCAGAAAGACTGAAGCTGAAACTGGCAGAGTTGTATCAAAAAGCAGGTGAAACCATATAAACAAGAACATCAAGTAGTTGAAACAGAACCAAATTTTAGAACAGCGGTATACTTATGCCGAAAAGACGCATTGGGGACCACGCTTCCGACTGGTATTGATATGGATCAGTTGAGGTAGTTATAGTTAGCTCAATTTTTCCAATTGTGAATGCTAGTTCTACTTTGTATCTATTATTTGATTGTAATTTTCTGTGTTGATAAAGTATTTTTGTCGAAAATCAATCGGTTTTAGTTTATCACCAATATCCTCCTGGCAGATGCTGGATGCGGCAAGCTGAAGACAGGGCGCTATGGCGCTCATTAGGGGAGGCCTATGTCCAGCAGTGGACTGATATAGGCTGATGATGATGATGATGATCCTCCTGACGCTGCAGCTACTCGTATATCAGTTTATCAAATTGTACTATTTGTATCTTTAATCGTTTGTAACACGTCAGCGCGTTCCTTTTGTGTCATAACCGTGAATAATTGTTGGATGACTCTCTGTAGCTGTTCCCATGTTTGTAATCATTGGTGTCGTCAGGATGTTTTATCGTTGAACAACTATTCTATCTAGTTATACCCATTGGATCGTGACGATATTTTACGGTTCATGGCAAGTCGCTTTGTCGTTCGCACATCACAACGACACAATTTGTCGTGTAGTTTTGGATCGTTACGTTAACGACTGTCGTGTTAGCTGTTCCCATTACAACGACAATCTATCGTCACAACAAAAAGGAGTCGTGGACAGTTCATCGTGTCGTCCTATACACATCCATTCAATAAACAAGCGTCGCCGCCGCCGGTGCTTTAAACTGCACGACTTTTTATCGTTACGACACAGTGGGAACGCGGCCTTAAGGTGTGAACAAACCTCGCATGTTCCCATATTGTAAGGCTGTACTGTTGTTCAACAGCCTGCAAAACGCGAAGCGACACGTGGACCGACAGGCAGAGCTAATTGGGATACGCTGTCACGAGGAATTATAGTACCTAGGCGTTTTGTACACCCGACTAAATGAACCTTGTCAAGCAGGTGAATGTATGATAAATAAATCGTTTATGCTGTGAAACAAAAAATGGTATTTGGTAATTCTATCGTTTTCCAAATTGAGGGTAGTTGATACAAAAAATCAATGAGATTTCGTTTGTTAGTAAGTAAGTTTAAACCATGAAATTAAGCTAAGTATAATTATATTATCTTGGTCATGTTATATATCAATTTCTTACTTAATAGCGTTAAAGTGACTCATAATGATGGAAAGGCATTAAGTAAATGTTACTTTACGTCCATTAGGTACCAATAATAACTTATTAGTAAACTTAGCTTACAGTGTGAATTTAACACGTAAGCTAAGTGAATTTAACACTGTTACACAAATAAAGATTTCTATTCTATTCTATTAATTAGAATCGGTGGTAGACTAGGAAACTCAACAGAGTTTTGTTACAAAAAGAAACATCCATTATTATTGTGCAGAACATTATTTGACAGTGCTTATAGTGCAATACGAACATAGACGTTTGCTTCATAGTGGACCGCAGCTACTGTTAGCAATATAACGTAAATGTTGGTGGCCGCTGGGTGCTAGGAACTTGGTTAGTAAATTAGGCTACTTGACTACATTGAAAATAAGTACCAAAATGTTATCATCCTAGTCAGTGATAACGTAAAAAAGCGTATTTTGATGGTTTTCATTAAAAAAAAGTGTCTATTTTGGGCTTCGATCAAAAATAAGTAGTTCGCGGCCTCCCCCGCCGGCAAAGCCGGACATTTTTGATCGATGATTTTGGGCAAAAAAGAGAATTTATATTACATTTTTTTTTGTGTTCGAGCACGTGATCGAAAACGCTCTGCCGTTGCTGATGACGTAACAACTCCGCCAGTGTCTGTTTAAGAGTGTCATACATAGTAATATATATAGAGTTTATATAAGTACCTACTATATAAACTCTATGGTGTCTATCATACTTTGTGGTGGGTGTGAAGCATACAGTTATTATATGGCTAGTACTATAATAACTCTGCGGGTGAAGTGTGTACCATCAAGGGAGGAGTGATTTCTTCCGTCCACGGTTGACATGGTGTTGGTTGACGAAAGGAGTTGTGACGTCATCGAATCATGTCGCCGGAGCCATGAGCGTTTTAGGGCGCCGTCGTCAGAGAGTCGTCGTCGGTCACAGCCGTATAATAGTATTCATCTATGGGTCACAGAGTTTGGAGCTAGATGATGCTGTGTGAATTGTCCAGCATTATTTATTTATTTTATTTATTAATTTTGCCTAGATCCGAGGATGTATACAAAAGTAAAGTCGATACTTACTTTTAAAATTATACAATAAAAAGAGAAACATTAGAACAATGTCCACAAAAAAATGTGAAGAATTTCGTCAGATAGATTCGAGTCGACCTAACTAGAGGTTTATTTTCTACGAGTTCGTTTTCTTTTACGGCTTTGTTTACCTTTCATTGGCTTTAAAATCAAATTTTCGCTCGCCTTACTAAAACAGTCTTTATTATCCAAAAATATCACAATGTTGTTTTAATGTCACTTGAACCAACAGCCCTATGCCATTAGGTGACCCCTTGTTACGAAGTTTGCTTATTATTTCAATTAAAATTCATTAAACAGCATATTCGGGCGCTGCTGGTACACTCTATGAGTGCTTTTGGGTCGGCTACTACAACCTGACAATTTCCCGAAACTTTACATCGCTAAATATTGTCATTTATTGGTTTAATCATTGCAAGGCACATTTGCTGCTATTATTTTTAACGCTCATCTAGATTGTCGTATGTAGGTAGGCTGTTAAATCAATCGAAGTATATTTTATATGGCTCTGAATCACAATAGAAGAACAAAAAGGTTTCTGAAGGTCTACAGGAAATTAGAAGTAAAGGAAAATAGATACAGACTACGTCCCTATTTTTTTATTCGCCAAATTTGGGGCGTCTATGGTTAAGTTTAGAGACTATATCGGTACAAGGGTGCTACTTAACCGGATACCGAAAGGTAGGCGGTGTGATTCCAGATATATCATAGGGGTACATCTTTTTATTTCATTACGGCATCCTGCACGTACTGGAGTAAAACTGACTCTGTACTCGACTGCTGAAGTTTCGGATCCGACGAACCGATTTGTTCCATCGCTGCTTCTTCTGTGAAAATGCTTTGTATTTGGGCCACTGCTGCATTGTGATCTTATAATATGGAGGGAATATTCTATATGCAACGACAGTTGTTTATGCCGGATTAAAGCGCCCCTTTCGATTCTCACGTCACGTTACGACATGGTATAAAATTGAAATTTGTTGAGGCGTACCGAAACAACATGACAACCGTAAAATATTAGTTCCATAGACGGTCACGGCCGCTCACGCAAATGCTCAGCGCCAAAGTGGCCTGAATATGCCATCGATAATTATTCATCGATTTTGTTATTTTGCTTTTTAGATCCGAAGACCACGAAAGTTGTTAGTGGATCGCGCGTCCAAAACCATTTGGTGGTAAGTTAACCATCCAAAGGTTGCCTGTAAGGAATCGCTTCGAAGCGATAAGGCCGTCCATTGTACTTTTATGTTTAATGTATATGTCTATGTTTCTCTTCATTTATTTTGTACTGTAAAATAAAGAGTTTTGTATTGTATTGTAAGTTGGGGCTTATTCCAGTTTTCCCCCTTGAGAAACAAAACTGGAATTTCATTTTTTAAAAGTCCAGAAATCTCTCTCACCGTTTTTTCTTATTCCAGTTTTCCCCCCTTGAGAAAATTGGTTCAAGGGGGAAAACTGGAATACCATTTTTAAAAAGTCCAGAAATCTCCCTCACCGGTTTTTCTCGTTCCAGTTTCCCTCTGGTAATTCGTTGTTAGTTTTGAACTGTCCTATAAGCGAAACTTCGTATTTCGTTTGCAAAGTAGGCCTCCAGTAACGTGGTCGCTACGGACGCGTGCGTGATTACATTCGCAACGTGCCAGTATTACATAACACTATTATGTTAGCTATCTCTCGGTTATAGTAAGCCATATGTGGCATTATTGACTACATCACGAGTTCTGACGAAGGTAAGCCCTCTGCTCAAGAGGAAAGCTGGCTATTAGGGTGTGAACCGGCCGGCTGGTTTCCTAGCAGGATAATTCTGATTCCGTTGTTATTTGATTGGTTATTGTCGAATGTTGTTAAGCTAATGATTGCTAATAAGGTGATAAATAATCTGAATTACTCAGGCGTGTTTTGTGTGAGTGAGATATTGAAACGAGATTTAATAATAAGGTGGTTCGACGCGAGTTGGCGCGAGATTAATTTTCTTGTGGTTTTAATTTTTTTCTGCGTTCTACAAGCAATAAATATAGCGGAAAAGTATTTATATTACTTATTTTCCCAAATCGACCAGAGTGAATCGACGTTTTGTCATGAGTTCATAGAAAATCGTTTACTTTTCGATCGCAGAAAAAAATTGGATCTCGCGCCAACTTGCGTCGAATCATCTTAATATCTATCGATACTTATGAACAACTTGAATTACAATAATCTAAATTACCAATAACGGCTTTACTTTATGTGATGGCTTAGTGAAATATTTATAAGCAGGCAAAAATCAATATTTGTACTGACTATATACCTAAATCAATTATCTATTTATGATTACCGGTCAACTTTCATCTACGCGATCTCGTAGAGGGTCTACGAAAGTTCAACTTGACGTAGACCTTCTACGACATTCTACACCCTTGATCGATTAAAACAATGTTTTCACGATTACTGTATAGGTATTTAAAGAGATTAAAAGATTTAATTTGAACCTAAAAAGATCACGGAGTATTTAATAATCCGTATAGCGTACAGGTCATGTCCATAAAAAAATGCCTTCGTACCTGTATCGCCCCGAATGTTGGGAAAATATTTCGTAGACGCACATACATGTTTTCAAGAGTTTTGGGTCTTTGGCATACCATACATTACTCGTGCCTTTGAAGGGTGAAATTCCATGGTCGGCATATTTTTAAAGAGGTTTTCAGTTTTGCAAAGATGTGAACATAAAGTTGAATTTTGAACGATGTTTTTCATCTAAATGTACAGAAATAACTGACGAACCAATCAATATTTTCTGGAACGTCATCTAAAATTTCATAAATTTTCATGAGATGAAAATCTACTTTTATGCGTTTAAGGTCCAATTCCACCGATCGCTCCCAAAACTTAGTTAAACAGAACTAAGTTCAGCTTAATCGAGTTGAGAAATGTTTCTTAATCTTGGTTTTATTTCACAACGATAAAAGAGTAAACGTAATTCCTATAGTGTGACATATGACAGCTCATGGACTCGGAGGGCTTCGCAGGGCTAAACGAGAAAAAACGTCAAGTGCGAGTTGGACTCGCGCAACGAGAGTTCCGTAACTAAACATTACATTAATTATATCATTATAAAACCTTGTTTCTAGCCAAATATCATGATTCTAGCTCAACGGGAAGTATGTACCCTATAGGTTTTGGTCCATGGCGAGAATAATTTTTTTTTTGTGGTTGTACTGCAACATTACAGTTTTCTGATTTTTACCTTTACTAGTGCTCTAAGACCTTGCTTATTGCCACATTTTATGATTCTAGGTCAACGGGAAGTACCCTATTAGGTTTTGAGTGCATTTAATTCTCTTGGAAAATTAAAAAAAATCGGGCTGTAACTTTTGATTGCGTTAATTTAGAAGTTTGATTTATATCGCGGCTCCATGAGGTTACAAACCTGAGTATGTATATGGTGTCAATTTCAACTCGATACCTTCACGCGTTTCTAAGAAAAAAGGGCTGACAGACGGACAGACGGACAACAACGTGATCCTATAAGAGTTCTTTTTTTCCTTTCGAAGTACGGAATCCAAAAAATCAGCCTTAATTAAACGGAGTTCAATTTGAATCAGATCAACGTTATGTCGGAAAATGCGCTGAACACGTTCAAAGCGCAAACTAAGTCTATCTTACATCGATCGCGATCAATTGCACAGACGAAATCGGGCCTTACTATTATAATTAATATTGTTGTGTATAAAAAAGTTACTTCGACGAAAATGTTTCCAACTACTAGTTTATCTTCACACACACAACTTTTTTGGGAGTTAGATTTTCCTACGCTTCTTGTTATTAGTGTAACATTATTTTATAACTCTGAATTTCCGTTTACCCAATATTTAATTTACGAGACGCAATAAGCCTTTCTCGGAATTCTTCTAATTCCGAAAATTTGAAGAAGAAAAATGTTTCATATTTATGGCAACGCAACGTCTTTAATGTTCCTGTTTTCTGTAGTAAGAAGGGTAGATTTTATTATTAAAAGTACCTACCTACGTACGTAGGTATCTGTTGATACGAAAATTTACCTAAAATTTGCTAAGATCAATTTGAATCTTATCTCTTTTACACAGACTTGATACGATCTTTTCGCTTTTCTACTGTCTAATGCTAGGAACTTCCTAAGTACCACTCCTTAAAGTTAAGACTTTAATGTCCAATTATCGATATTTGGCTAGGGGCTCTCGATATTACGAAAGCTTGCTACGACGGCATAGTTAGACGAAATTACCCCTTTTCACTTTATTTTTGAAGCGCTATATGGTTTCTATCGCATCTTTGGAAGAGTACGATGTGACTCTTCCATCCCATGTAACACAAGATAAAGTTAAAAACTACAACCCGACTACGTGAAAGTTGTAAAAGTTTGAAACATTTACATTGACAAAATAGAATGACGTATCGGTCATATTTGATAGGCATAGAGTTGTAAATGAAAATAGGTCGTAGGTATTGTAATTTTTCTCTATGGGGCCTGCAGCCTGCGGCTACCTAAACTTTAATACGCGTTTTGAAGGCTTATTCGGGGTCGGAGCCCTAAATCCTATAGCCTATAACCATCGGGGTATTGAGACGAATCAATCGATACATAATTTGTTGAAATCGAACCAGTAGTTTCAGCGCTACGTGGGAACAAAGAAATCGGCCACATACATACAAACATACAAATATACAAACATACAAACATACAAACATACAAACATACAAACATACAAACATACAAACATACAAACATACAAACATACAAACATACAAACATACAAACATAGGGTGCTAACCTCATAACCCTCCCCTGTTGGTAGTCGGGTAAAAATACTTTGTTATCAATAATTAAAAAAAAACATTTATAAAAACCAACTGAACTTCCATTAATCAAAAGCTCAGGTAGGTTCTATATCTTTATAACCGACTTCAAAAAAGAAAAGGGCTTTTAATTTGGCTGTATATTTTTTATGATATATTTTTTTTTATGAATATATAAAATAGCTGACCTAATGCAATGTTACCAACTAAGTAAAACATTTGTCTTTTCCGCAAGACTGGCAGAATACAATTTTATCAGATGCGGCGACCAAATAAATTTGGCAAATGACCCAAAGGGTAGGGTAGTGTCCTTCCTTCAATCAACTTCGAATGTCTGCGACAAAAATAGAGCCAATGGTATATAATAACATAGAACAATATATACCCACTTCGAAACATCTTGTAAAGAAAGCGCCTAATAGTTTAGCATATGTATTCGCTTTGTTTAGCAAAAATTACAAACGGACAATTGAACAGGGTTCCACGACGTAACATGTGTACTTAGTCGAAATAACGATTTTTTGAATTTCGAATATAATTTTTAATTAACCTTTTTTTCCTGTTTTCGTTTTCTTTTGCTTTCGTGGAATCCTGTATAGTATTATTTATTAGTCTATACTTACCTATATTTGAAACAGGAAGATTTTTTTGTTTGTTTGAATTGAATAGGTAGGTTCCGAAACTACTGGACCGATTTCAAAACTTATTTCACCATTAGAATCCTACATTATCCCTGATGAACATAGGCGATAGAATATACCCGTGCGAAGCCGGGGTGGACCGCTAGTATTTAATATTTTAATTATTAGTAGTTAAGTACCTTTATCTAAGCCCTATTGAGTATGTAATGTAGATATTATTATGTACCTCATTACTTATCTGTTGTTATTTCTAACATATTTTGTACCTTGACAAGGGTTTCATCATCATCATCATCAACATCAGCCTATGCTAGTCTTCTAATGTGCGCCATAGCGCCCTGTCTTCAACTAGACGCATCCAGCAACTGCCTGCAGTCTTTCGCAGGTAGTCATCCCAACTGGGCGGAGGGCGTCCTACTCTACGTTTACCGAGTCGTGGTCTCCACTAAAGAAAACGTTTTCCCCAACAGTTGTCTGACAAGGGTTTAAATGTACTGATTTACGTTTCCAATAATTGGTTTAATAGGATTTATAATATAATTAGGTTGATTGGGAGGATATTTGTCAGGTTTATTACTTCTCTACCTGCTCATGAATAATGTAATATTCTGATGAGATGAGAAAGGAGACAATATCTGTTTGGAACCTGGGTCGGTACGTATGATTTGGGGTTGAGAATGACGTCATCGCTCATGCTGTCCTATTCCGTTCGAATCCTATCTGAATGGGACAGCATTACAGATTATGTTCCATCTTAGGACCGCATCTTTGATTATTAAAATGTCTATTTAATTTAATTTTGTGGTGTATGTTCAGTAAAGAGTTATGTATTGTATTGTCAGTCAACATAGAATTCGCACCGACTAGAGGCAAAATAATGAAATATGTTCCCAAAAATTTTCTATTTCGGCGGGACTCGAACCCGCGCCCCACCTTCAGTACGAGTGTGCTCTAATCAACTAAGCCACGAAAATCGGTTCCACCGAAAATCTCACCGGTGGCTTTTTTCTCCGTAGCATTTCTTAGAGATACCCAAAGTGCGGGTAAGCACTATAACAAAAAACCCTAGAGGCTTATTAGCTACAATCATCGAGATAGGGTACCCAGGATGCCTCCTGGGCGGCGGGTACCCCATGCTACAATACAAGGTTGTTGTGATTTTTACCCGACTACCAACAGGGGAGGGTTATGAGGTTAGCACCCTATGTTTGTATGTTTGTATATTTGTATGTTTGTATGTATGTGGCCGATTTCTTTGTTCCCACGTAGCGCTGAAACTACTGGTTCGATTTCAACAAATTATTCGGGGTATTGAGACGAATCAATCAATACATGATTGATTCGTCTCAATACCCCGATGGTTATAGGCTATAGGATTTAGGGCTCCGACCCCGAATAAGCCTTCAAAACGCGTATTAAAGTTTAGGTAGCCGCAGGCTGCAGGCCCCATAGAGAAAAATTACAATACCTACGACCTATTTTCATTTTCAACTCTATGCCTATCAAATATGACCGATACGTCATTCTATCGTGTCAATGTAAATGTTTCAAACTTTTATAACTTTCACGTAGTCGGGTTGTAGTTTTTAACTTTATCTTGTTTAAGGACAGACATTTGCATTTGGTTTCTTCGTATGATTCGGAACTAAGGGTACAAAACGAAATTAATACGTATAGTGAAACATACCTACTTATCTTATTACTACTCTTCGTTTGAGCCTGAAGCAGCAGCAACGTCCTGAAAACCATCCCTCTATAAATCAAATGACGTAGCTAATCTCATAGATAAGTCCAATAAGGAGACATAAAGGTTAAAATAATAAGAAAATACCCTCTTCCCTCAGAGATATGGGTTAATGCTCGCGAAAACACCCTTTTCAGGCCCTTACGTGACGTGTTTTCACAGCCAGCGGTTTCTTATCACAATTAATTTATTTGCGGAAATATTTTTGCGGAATGCGCGACGACGCAAATTTTATTTAGTGTCTAGAGGTCTACATATCTGGATGGGTAATTTCATTCAAAACAGATTTTTGTATCTAAGTGTAGAGTCATTGATATTGTCACATCAGATATTTTGCTTACTAAGTTATTTAATAAAATAGATAATGTAAGTACAATCAAGTAATGGAATCAATTTAGAAATAGTATACACAATTGAAACAGTCGAACTGACTGAAGACTGTTGCAAACAATCTACATTTAGCTCAATTGATTTATATTCCTTGTTGATTTTCTGAGCAATGGGAACCAAAATAAGTTTGACAAAGAAGAGCTCCCTTGCGCAATTTGCTCAACTGATTTGCCCAATTGAGTTGCACAAAAGGGACCTCGCGAAATTTTATAATAGACAGAATTGAAAAAAAAGTTTAATAAAACATACCTACATACAGTTTCGCTACCTTAGCGATTTTTTACGTAGGTAGATAGGAGATAAGGTGATAGAATAAAAGGTTGTCTATATTTCGTATAGCCAACTCTTCCCAGCGTCCCACTTAAGGCTGTGGTATGGGTCAAACTAGCGCCGCCACTTATTAAATCTTATTACTACGTTGAACAAAGAACATTTCAAAAATCCATCGTACAGTTATAGTTTAATTTTATTAGGTTTAGGCAGAATATCGAAGTTGCCCTTGGTGGCCAATGGTGACCAATATCTATTTTCGATTTTCTGGCTAAACTAAATAGAGTAAAACTATTACAGAAGCTTTAAAAAAAGCTTACAATAGATATCACAAACTGTACGATGGATTTTGGAAATTTCCTTTGTTCAACGTAATAATAAGATAAAATAGGTGGCGGCGTTAGTTTGACCCATACCACGGCCTTAACACCGAAAATAAAATGTCAAATGAGGATAAACTGAACTGGACCTCTGATAAGAATCAATGAAACTACGAATATGAAATCGGAATGTGGGGTTTCATTCAAAAACTCGGGTTTAGTGTGTGGCACTCAGCCAACTCTGAACTGGGTTATTGGATACTAGCAAGGACTGTGTAAGGTCTGGACGCAAAATTGATGGTGGATTGACCGGCGTTGAAATGACGACGTCCGTTTCGAGGTAATTTCAGGATGAGAATTCTTGGAAGTTTTGATAGCAAGACAGAAATAAAGTTATTTTTGATAGAGATTTTTGAAGAATATTGTAATCAACCGTAGAATAAATTATCAGGCCCAGCGTTGCCATTTATTTGCCAATTTGCCAGCGTTGGTAATTATTTGGGGTAAATACCCCAAATAATTAGCAACGCTGGGGCCAGATCAGTTCTGGAGAGTACAAAGTAAAAAAAAACATGATGCCGGATGTTATCAGTGTAGTATCGGTGGCATAATTTCATTAAGAATTTCAAGTTATGCGGTCGAAGGAGAAATAACTCTTAAAATTGTTATTGTCACCAAACAAGTAACAGAATGTCGTTCTTATATCGTCCAGAGAAACACTTTTAACCCCTCCTAGGGTTCAATACACGCTAGAATTGGCGATGCGTAATAACTCAAACACATACAGCTTTTTATGCTAAATTGACTTTGAACCAATATGCAATTTCCATATCAAATATTTTATCATCGTGCGTGAAAACATGGAAAACTGTTACAATTTTCATTTTCACTATATTTTTTTTTACTGTTTATAATCTCATCTCATCTCACTAATATTATAAACGTGAAAGTTTAGATGGATGGATGGATAGATAGACTTCGTTCTGGCGTGATAAAGGAACAAACATCCATCCAGGATGTTTGTTCCTTTATCACGCCAGAACGGCAAAACGGATCTGGATGAAATTTGGCACAGAGATAGATTATAGTCTGGAATAGGACATAGGCTACTTTGTATCCAGAAATTCATACGGGAACGGGAACTACGCGGGTGAAACCGCGAGGCGCTGCTAGTATGTATATATAAGCGGTCCGCTCCGGCTTCGCACGTGTATATTCTATCGCCTATGTTCATCAGGGGTAATGTAGGATTCTAATGTTGAAATAATTTTTCAAAGCGGTCCAGTAGTTTCGGAGCCTATTCAATTCAAACAAACAAATCTTTCCTCTTTATAATATTACTAGCAGCGCCTCGCGGTTTCACCCGCGTAGTTCCCGTTCCCGTAGGAATTTCGGGATAAAAAGTAGCCTATGTCCTATTCCAGACTATAATCTATCTCTGTGCCAAATTTCATCCAGATCCGTTTTGCCGTTCTGGCGTGATAAAGGAACAAACATCCGTCCATCTATCTATCTATCCATCCATCCATCCATCCATCTAAACTTTCACGTTTATAATATTAGTGAGATAGTGAGATCATAGTATAGATGATTATGATTGCATAATTTGTGCGTGATGTGCCATGTGAAATGAGAAAGCAGAGTAGTCACAAAATTGCGAAACCTCTGCTTACACAAAACTGGGTCCATCTGGTTGATTACGGTTCGCCGTTTGAAGACCCAGAACAATAGGACGCGAAACAAGCCGCAGTGAAGTTTATACCTAACAGGTTAGGTTAGTGACACATTATGGTGAATACTAAGATATTATAAGTGCGAAAATTTGGATGAATGTTAGTTTTTTTTACTTATTCAGATAAATTGGTACTATCGAAGCGATCGGACTGAAATTTGCATAGATGTGGGTCTGAAGGTGACGTTCAGGGTTCTTTTTATTCCATAAATCGAAGCCGAGCACTTAAAAAACCTTAAATGGGTTTCCATATTATAGATACAACACGTGCGACGCCGCGGGCAGAAATTAGTGGTTTATAAAGATATAAGATAAAGATTCATTTGTTTAGACATAAACAGGTACATACAAGTTTTACAAAGAATAATTATTCTTATAATACTAGTGTCTTTGTATACATAGACACTATTATAAATGAAACAAGGAGGAAAAAGTCATTGGAAAGGCACTAGAAAGTGAAAAGTGGAGGAAATTAGAATTGCATTGCACCGACAAGACCTAGATACCTACATAGTTAAGAGATACATAGGTAGGTAACTCTTTAATTTATAATAAAATGCCCAGAATGCTGGCAACACTTCCAAGTTAAATGGCAATGCTAATTGATTGGCCGAAATAGAAGCTAGGACTCCGATCACCTGCATACCACGATATTTTTTTTTATCGCGTTATTGCTTCTAAACATTTGTGATTCCAAGATGGCGTAGTACTTACTTATTACCCACTAGTTCTCAATAGGCTATTTGACTACCTACATTGAAAATTCCAAATTGTTTTCATCCTAGTCAGTGACAACGTAACAAAGCGTAATCAGGTAATATTTATTAAAAATATGCCTTATTTATGTAAAAAAATGGGATTAAAATTACACATTTTTTGATAGGTACATGTTCACGTGACCGAAAACGCTATGTGTTTGGTTGAATCGCAAGTGACGTCACACATCCTCAGATTACAGTGTCAATAAGTTCTTCTTGTTAGGTGTGGTGTGGCGGGGTGACGTCATAGCTTGGAACACGGTAGCCATGGCAGAGATTATCGTTTTGGCGCGGCATTATTTTATTCAAACTTTAAAATAAGTTTTCCTAACTAATACGACTGGCCTTGGAGAAACATTAATAACACTTTGCAATATTTTTATCAGACAATACGTTAGAATAATTTCCCAGTAGTAGTCAAGTAGCCTATTATATCTTACACCAATAATTTGAATGCTAAGTACATGCTCATTACCCCAATGATACGTAATTTCGGCCATTTGTGTTCTCACACCATTGCAATAATCAGTAAGCAGATGCCATTAGGGCAATGTGTGGTTTATCAATCCCGTGCACGACTTGATTGCTGTTGTAACCGACCGAATGTTCAGTTGGATAATGTGAAATATGTTAATGTGGTTTTCGGTGTTGAATTGATAAACGTTTGTTTGTAAGCTTTTTGGCATAATATTAAGATAGCTGTTGGTTGGCTTAATAATTCCAGGTTTATTTTTTCAATCTATTACATTTTTAATATGATCTAAGTACCTAAGTAAGGCCAGTAAGACATGATTGCATGTCAATCTGAATCAAAAGAAAGCGGAAGAACAGAGTACGGGAAGCACTATAATATCAAAAAACCATTAGAATCTAAAGAAGCATAAACTCAATGGGGTGCGTCGTTTTATACAAAGTTTCCATGGCCAGGCCACATTCCGGCTTCATCATCAGATCGATGAAAATAAAATAAAATAAAATAAAATAAAATAAAAATGATGAAGCTGAAATGTGGTCCGAGGCTCCATGTTACAATAGTCAACTAGAAAGTGATTTATAGGTTAAGAGAAGGATACATTTCAGCCAGAAATTTTTACAAACATTGTAATTTGAGTTTTACTGGAGTAGGTACCTATAGGTAGAGCTCAGATGAGATGAACGAACAATTACTTAATTACCTACCTACCTAGGTAATAAATTTCTTCGTTCATCATAACTCTGACTGATACAAACTGTGACGCCATCTGTGGCCTCCATTGTCCACATCTAGAACGCACTCGACGCTGCTGTCCTGAATTTAAGCTGACGGCATGAACGTGTTAAAGTATGGCGTCGTGAGAGGCTGGAATGCTTGAACTAAGCGACATTGTTCACTGGATTTCGTGTACGTGGTGAATTCACGGTACATTTGTTATTGGTATCGGATGGAGGTTGGCTAGGGGACGTTGTTTGTTACAGTTGTCTCTGGAACCTCGCCATAGGGACTCTACATAGACCTAGAGCTAGGCAGTATGTAGTATGTAGCAGAACGATCAGCCAGAAGTACCTACTTAAGGATCCGGCGACAGCTGCTCGCAACTTAAATTCGTAAATTATTATGTTCCGTAATACCAAAAACGGTAACGGAAAACTTTTTGTATATACCACATAGTTTTTATTCTGTAATTAGACAATGCAAGCTATGTTCCTTATCAAACAAAACGTAGGATATTGTTGTTTTTAATACAGAACAAATAGGACGAAAACATGTCATTTTCGACGTAAAAACATGCAAAATCGCTTTTTGCATATTTTTGCTTACATTTCATTATAGGTTATTATTCCCACATAGTTCTGGCCGAAGAATGTGCTGTTCCGGCGTTTTCGCGGACGATTACCGGTCGCAGCACATATCGCGTGTCACACGTCGCCGCCTCTACGTGGTAGTAAATAGGTATATTTATTTATTTATTTTCAAATTTTAGGAAAACTTACAGCTAGAAAAATTACAAAACTAAGAAACATAAATCTAAGTACATGACAATTACATGCACTTAAGCTGAGGGCTATTTACGAAGTTTCCACTTATAGCAAAATACATTATAGTATATTCAGTGGTAATAGACGACTATAAAAAAAAACATAATATAACAAACTTAATACACAAATATAAAACAAAAATATGAAAAAACTGCACACACTTCACAAAACTGAAAAACAAAGAAAAAAGTGCTTAGACTTGAGCTAACTTTGAGTTGAAGGGTCCGAAAAGAATTTATCACTTAACAGTCGTTTAAGTTTGATGGTAGAAGTTGTAAAAATATCAACATCAATATCTGCACTTGCCAGGTTGTTGAAAGAGGCACTTGCTCTAATGAAAAACGCGTTTTGTCTGTAGTTTGTTTTTACAATAGGAATAGGCAACAGATTAGGTCTTCTCAATGCGGCTCTATGGGTGCGTAGTCCTATAAGCTCCAACAACTCCGAACAGTCAACTGTGCCATATTTTATGTATGTTAGAATAAGGTATATATTTTATATGGGCCGTAGTTTTTAAGTATTTTACATCCTGTACTAGACTAACGTTGCCTGAAATAAATGTTTTATTATTATTATTAAGAAAAAAACAACCAGGGACCTAGATATATATTATTCGAATACAAAAAAACAGTTTCATTGCCCACAACTACGCACTTGCGCTTACCTAGCTCACCGCGCACGCGCACCCTTTCGGGTTGTACCGGCAGTGAATGTGTTAAAAAGTAGTCAGGGATACAGTGTAAAGAAAACTATATGAATATTAAAGAGCCAAAGAGAAATATCTTCTTACAAAAAAGATATTCCCAGCCAAACGTAATTGGATTTAAATTTACTCACGCAATCAATCATTCCAGAAATTAATACATCTAGTAAGGTACCTAGGTACCTACCATCATCTCAGCTTAAACATAACATGGTACTAATGGAGAAACGAAGTTTCTGTGATGTACCTAACGTGTTTTATTTCGAGCGAAAATATCAAGCATTTATTCGAACTCAATTTAATCCGATTCGGAGCAGAAAACGTGCTTATTGTGGGTTTTCGAATTTCTTCCAGGCTTTTGTATTTTAAGGGCCGTGTTTAATAACGTAATTACCTAAACAGCAATTTGCAGATGTGCTACCTAATGATAAAACCTTCCTTTCGGGTTATTTCATGATTGGTAGGTTAGATAGATAATTCTTTACTGTACCACACAAACATAGAAAACAGTACAGAAATAAAAGCTACAAGAAGAAGTACAAAGGCGGCCTTATCGCTATGAGCGATCTCTTCCAGGCGATCTTGGGATGGACTGGATATGTAAAAACAAAAAAGACGGTGGCACTTGAAAAAAAGATCAGGTAGGTACATTACGTTAGGTACATTGCTGCACATAGGTAATATCAATACCATCAGTAGGTACTATAAAACTTTTGAAACTATCATGATTATTAACATAGAAATCATTTAGAACGGGATATTTGCCATGATGATTTTCTAGTTATTTTTAAACTTACGCGATCTGAACACATATTTATAAATACTATTTAACGGGTATTTATCGCGTTTAATTACCTTATTTTCCCGACGTTTCGACAGGTTTACACACTAAGTGAGGGTAGTTTCAAGAAATGTTGACCCCGCTTCGCAGAGGCGGCAACTCGAGTACGCCAGTCATTCCGTGACCACGGCAGTGTGTAAACCTGTCGAAACGTCGTCGGGAAAATAAGGTAATTAAACGCGATAAATACCCGTTAAATAGTATTTATAAATAGATTTTCTAGTTCTTCCGTGATCATGGTGCATGAAACTGTGCCGAAACATTGGAAAACTCAAAAATCTAATCATGGTAAATTTTCCGTTCTAAATGATGTTTACATCTTGTACTACCTAATAGAAGTATTAGAAATTCACAGCAAAAATTATGTCTCCTAGTAAACGTTTTGAATATTGTACGTTATGTTCAATGTTTGTATGCATTTTCCGGAGAGGAAGCGAGTTAGTGAATCGCTTCCTTTCATTTATGTTCGTCGACCCACCTGCTTACTTATTTAGTGTTGACGCATTTAGTGCCTGCCTAGACTCTGCCAACCCGCCATCAGGGGCCTGCTGCTCCCGCCACTGCGCACTGGGCGCTCTGCAGATAGACATGTGCGTCTTGGGCCATGTAACTGTTAAGCTTGTCTTTTGCAAACAAACAGTGTTAAGAACTTCAAAAAATAAATAAAAAGTCTAAAACTCTAAATAAATAAACGGGAAAGGGTTCTTAAATAAACAATAGCTGGCCAGGGCTTTTAACAAAACCACGCAATGTTAATTAAACCTCAAAAATTACTCGTGCATTGAGAGGAAATATTTTTCTTTTGTGTTTCAAATCCGGTTTGTTAATGACAAAATGTGCTATAAATATTTTTATATTTGTAGTTTCTCATTTATCTTTTATTAGTTGCAAGCTGTAGGCAGGTAGGTCTTCGATTAAAGTAAAAACTTTTTTAATTTTATCGAAGAGGTAGGTACTTTAAAGTAAACCAATAAACAAAAAACATTATATTTTAGAGTGGATTGGTGTGGAACAATATGTAGCGAAATCCGTCAATGGATTTGAACAGTGGATTAGAGTGGAACAGGGCTTAAATACCCTGCGACCTAGAGCTTTGCTAAGTGCTAAGAGAGTTTGCTTTTAAGGAATGGCGAATTCTATATCTAAATACATTGAAGAACCTGTAATTAACGAGGATGAAGATACATTACACTGGGAAAGTCCACCGCAGAATGCTTACAAAATATCAGGGGTAGGGTAGACTGGGTACGGTTGTGCCAATTTTCATTTGATCGCCCATAATTCCCTAATTCTTCCAGTTAGCTGGATACCAGGTGTGTTTTATAGAGAATTGGACATTTGTCTACGTATAAATACTGCAATTTTGTCCATAAATGCAAAGAATAATATACAGGAGCCGTTTGAAAAAAAAAAAAAGAATGTCACAATTGTCCCCACCCCCAGGACAGTTGTGACAGTACCTGGGGTCGAAAGTGACAGGTTCAAAAATACACATAAACGGTCTATAATAAACTTTATTGAATGTAATAAATGTCATACAATCATATTGTGGTGAAATACATTGGTAACAAAGAAACATTTGCATCTTTTATAACTAATAAGGATCTGTAGCAGCTTTAATTATTAACAGTCTTCATATTAATCAGTCGAAAGGTTACTAAACTTGTAATCAGCTGTTATCTCAAGATTAAAATACACATTAATGGTCTAAAATCACATATAAGCCACGCAATAAATGTAGTACAATCATTTTGTGGTAAAATACTTAGGTAACAAAGTAACGTTTTTATAATTAAAAACTAAAAAGACTATTGCAGATTACACTGGCCTCTTTCCGTCTTCCTTACACGTTGTCGGGGCATCTAAAAGCAAAAAAAAAAAAATTATTTATGTCACTACTGTTCCCAGAAAATATGGCACAACCGTACCCATTGCATTCATTCGCAAAAGAACAATTGCCATGACTATACCGGATAACCTACGTTCATAGTAATCACTGCTATTTAACCGCTAATGTTTAGGTATTTACGAGAAAAAACACTTATAAGTCTATCTGTACACATAAAACAACAATCACACAAAGAAATCGAACAAAAATACTTACTTTTCATCGAAAAATAGTAATGTGGTACTCTGCAAGCCACTACGTTGCGCGCCGGCTGACGCAATACTGTGGAACACGTTCGGACAGGCACGCCGCTCCTCTTTCCCCTTGCACCCGTTCCCGTATTCCTTATAGTTTCGCCAATAACACGACTGTCACGACCGTACCCTGGCACAACTGTACCCAGTCTACCCTACCCCTGATATTATCAGGTTGTACACTACGAATTGCAGCGTATTCCAAGCCAGGCGTTTGATCTGCCACGCGCCGCCGCCCCGTCGACATTTTATATTTGGTCGGTGGTACCTAGCTACCTACCTAACTGTACAATGTAGTACAAATCTTTACAAAGAAAATTACAATTAAAAATAGAAAAAATTAGGAATCAATACAAAGTTACCTAATCCCTAAGGATTAGACAAAATTACGAATCAATACAAAGTTATCCTTAGGGATTAACTTAGTATCAATACAAAGTTACTCCTTAAGAATTAACTTAGTTGTGAATCAATACAAAATTAATTTTTAGGGATTAACTTTCTAATGATTCCTAAGTTAAATTACATACAACACATAACTACCTTAGCTAAATGAAGAATGAGGTAAGTACAGTAAACTTTATAGTAAAGTATCCACCCCGTTTTAAAACATTAACCAAATGGTGTATTTACCTACCCCTTTCTCTGGCGCTTGCCGTATCTAAGTAAAAAGTAAGCCTCATAAAATAAAATTAACGGTAGGTAAGTACCAGCTTACTTAAGCTCGTACTTTCATTAAAACTAAGTAGGAATGCAACACTTCTGTCCAAATTATCCGTTGGTTAGCTTTGCAGACAAGGCCAGTTGGAAAACAGAAGAAATAAAATAGTAGATAAAAGGCGTATTCTGACGCTCCCCAAAAAAAGTTTGATAACTTGATACCACAGCCATTGAGCAAAGGGATACTTAACATACATAAGTAGGTAAGATCATGTATGTTTAATAAAACCGGCCAAGTGCGAGTCGGACTCACGCACGAAGGGTTCCGTACTATTATCTATAAAAACGGCAACAAAATCACGTTTTTTTGTATAAATCCCCTTAAACTATAACCTCATTTGTTTTATTTTAATTTAATTATAAACTTTTAAAATGAACATATAACCAGATATTCTATGAATATTTCAAGCGTCTGTTGCCGTTATCAATATCGAGAAAAAACGACCAAAAAAATCACATTTGTTGTTTGGGAGTCCCCTTAAATATAAATTTTTTCTGTTTTTTAGTATTTGTTGTTGTTAAAGCGGCAACAGAAATACATATCATCTGTGAAAATTTCAACTGTCTAACTATCACGGTTCATGAGATACAACCTGGTGACAGGCGGACAGACGGACAGTGAAGTCTTAGTAATAGGGTCCCGTTTTACCCTTTGGGTACAGAACCCTAAAAATCGGATAGCTAAGCTACCTAACAACTAACATCGTACCTAAGTATAAACAAAGACTTAATCTTCTATCATCTGCACGGTGCTGGTGGCAAGTAAGTGACCTATGCACATTGATAAATTTATTATGACCAATGGCAATTGGATATTCTGTTGTTATTATTTACATTACACGTTAGTGGTCTATGTTTACATTATATATACATCTATATCGACTAATCTGTAGCAATTATAAGTAGTTATCGTATCTCATTGCGTTAGTAGTCACGACAGTTCTGATTGACTTGGTGGTCACGGGACAGCGTAGTGCAAAGATGATTTTGTGGAGCATTTTGTTGGTGGTGGTTCTTGCAGGCAAAGTTTATTCGGAAGGAGGTAAGCTTAACCATTTATTACTATAGAGTTAATTTTAATGCATTTTGATCTCAATTGTAAGCATAAACTCTTGGTAGAAAAGATTTGATGCTTAGGGTCAACGTCCTTGGGTATCTTAAAAAAGTTTAAATAAAAAGATAAACTCGATATTGGCCACATGCTTCCGCAAAAGAATGAGATCGATCTTGCGTAGCAATTAGCAACGAAATGAAATTGATCATTTTAAATTTGGAACCGTGTTTGAGAATTGGAACACTTTCAAAAATTAGCAGACACGAGATAAAATGCTTTAAAACTATTATGCAAGGCGCTATTCAGACTGACAGACATCTTTAACTGTGTATCAAAGGCACGAAGAAGTTTATACATAAAAAGTATTAAAAAGTTGACAGTTGCTTCGACTAAAGTTGCTCTATCTGCGTAGTGAAATTTGGCTTGGGTGTCTGCATCCTTGATCCGTATAAGATATTTTCTACTTCATAAAGCGTTTAGCCGAAAAACCAAGGAGGGCCATTGTTTTGTTCGGATATTTCGCCATTCTAAATGCAAAAATACCACCAAACTATGTCCAGATAGTGGCCTATTTTTATGGTTGCTTTGCGACGCTCAATCTAGACAACAAAAAATCAAAGACGAACGTTATTATTCAGTAAACATGAATATCTATCAGATTCAAGAGTGCTCTGTTCTTTGTCTCCGTAATAAAATTCGATAACCCCCGGCACCTCGAGACTTGATTTATTTAGCGCACCTACGTTTAAATTACTTATCACAAGTTCTAGAGTCCACAGTACTGAATATTTATGACCACCTTTCCTCTGATCAATTTATTGACTGCCTTGCTCTGTTGATAAGATGGAATTTTTGACATTAATATTGAATGTGTTAGATAATTATGTTTTATCAAAGGTTTTACGGATGAAGGTTGCACACAATGTATAATAAATACAAAATCAATTTCTTCGTTAAAATTATGAACCAACAAACTCTACTGAGTTTTGTATAGGTAAGTTCGCGAGTTTTGGAATTTCTCCCTCGGCAAGTAGGTAGGTACATAAAAGTACCTGGGAGGTGCCCAATCTCTCGCCCAGTTCCGCACCGACAATATTAGGTATAGGAGAACAATCTTAAGCTTAGTTTTATATAAATATTGACCTGTAACTAAATCACATTATATTTAGACTTAGATAGGCAAATAATATCGTAGGTGTCTTTTTAAGGATTATACAAACTTACTAGTGGTTTATTTTTCGCTTCTTCCACAAGTGGACCAAAAATTTAAGCGAATAAAATAAATAACATTTTGTTTCTTGTTTGATAATTACTATGTACAAAGCTTTTTATGTATAAAATTTGACTTATCTAAGTGCTTTTTTGTACGCCTACAGAAATAAAGTAATTGACTTTTGACTTCTAATTTATTTATTTATTATTTCAGAGCCTTTACTAACACCATGTTCGGTAAAAGACATCGACTGCCTCAGCAAAGGTACAGAAAAGTTCCTAGAGAAGACAGCTGCTGGGATACCAGACTACGACATAAGAGCCATAGACCCTTTTGTTTTGCCTTCATTAGAATTCGAAGTGGACTCAAATATGGGACTGAAGTTTAAATTCACGAACCTGAATGTCACTGGGTTGAAGAATCAAAAAATTTCAGGGTTCGAGTAAGTATTTAACTTATCAGAGGACAAAGTTTTAGCCTGATCCAGACTCAAGTACGATCCTCATGATAAGACTGTGTAGTTGGGTGTTGACGTAGTAAAAATCTAGGTAGGGAGAACGGTAGGGAGGGATGTTAAGTAGTAAAGTCCTACAATTATATACAATGAATCATGAAGTATCTATTTATTAATTGACCTTGGCATTAACACTAAATATCAATGAACTTGAACGCATTTAAACCTACTGCACTTAATAAATACGAGTTTTCGTCAGCCCACGCCCTTGAAGTTTGGGTTATTGAACAAAGCAGGAGCAAAAACTACCGGAAACTGAACTGAGCATCTTTTGCTTCTTTTATTAAGAATTGTTGCTCTCTGGAAAATATAACCGATTTCCGCGTATCACTGCATGAAAATTTTATATTTTAGCAGCATTCTTCCAAGATAGAAACATGAAGCGAAGGAAACTAAATAATTATAAAAGTTTGCAACTAAAAGTGGGTTAGGCTTTGGAAAGTGGCTGGATACATTTTTAACTCTGCCGTACTAGCAAACTTAAAACAGCCAATTAGTACTCCATACAGAGGAAAGTTTTCCAGACTCGAGCCTACAAACCGCAGCAAAAATACTGCTAAGCAAGATTCTATGAATTTAAAAGCAGTGAGGCTATATAACAGCAGTTTCACAGACAAAAGCTCTGCTCAGTGGATCCGTTCGTGAATATTTTATGCTACAATTCATCAGGATTTCTTCATGCGCTCTACATAAGCTCTGTTAGTTTTATTTTGAAAACCGACGAGTTCTGTTCTTTACTTTTTCAGATGGCCTGCAGGCTCTATTCTATCCAGAACAGTTTTATTAGTCTTCTGTATCTGTTATACTTACGACTTGTTTGATTCTCGTGACGATTGAAATGTAAAACTTAATCCTCGTGCTTCCAGAATGAACACAGGTACCAAGAGTGTGCTTTTGCAGACCAAAGCTAACGTGCATGTGGTTGGTGACATCTTAATTAAGCTGACTAAGGATTCTAAGGAGTTTTCCGGTGTTTATACTGCTGATGCAAGTGAGTATGGTTTTGGCCCATGTTTTGCTGTTCCAACTTTTGATCCTATCCTAAGTACCTATTTTTCAGTCACATCTGTTAAAGATCTTTCATCCGGTATTCAACAAAGTGCGAAAAAAACACTTTTTTTTAATCACATCTAGTATTTCGATATTGAACCATAGAAGTTTTTCAACATTCCGTAAAGTTTTTAGCTCCCTCAAAAAATTTTGAGATTATACATTTGTTTTAAATAAATAAAACATAATTTCAGGTGTCCTGAACACGGCTCGATATTCCTACGCTATCAAGAAGAATGACAAAGGCGTAGACCACTTCGAAGTAGGCCCCGAAACAATTGAATGCGAAGTTGTTACCGATCCGGTTGTGATTCTAGACGTTCCTCTGCAAGATGCTTTGAACATTGGTAATAGAACCTTTCTTGGTAGTAACTGATTGACTCGAACCATTTGATGAGCTATCAAAAGCTACTAGGGTACCGAAAGCTAGGTACTTACACCCTAGCATTTTTCTCCCTCCATTTTTAGGGTTTCGTACCTCAAAAGGAAATAATGTCTACGGCAAAACGGTATAAAAGCCGGCTAAGTGCAAGTCGGACACACGCACGAAGGGTTTCGAACCATTATCTATAAAACGGCAAAAAAATCACGTTTGTTATAAGGAGCCCTTGAATATTTGTTTTATTTTTATTTAATTATTGATTTTTAGAATGAATATATAACTAATATTCTGTGAATATTTTAAGCGTCTACCTGTTGCCGTTATCAATATCGAGCAAATCGGGTACCTACCTACTTCTCGTTGACCTAGAATCAAGATATTTGACAAGAAACAGGTCTTAAAACTATATTATTATTTATAAGTAACTCACGTTGCGCGAATCCAACTCGCACTAGACGTTTTATTATCTATTGCGTAGGTACTTAGTAAGGTTACGTAAAATGCTAGCTAAGAATTAGGTGTCATTTAAACCTACCCTGTCGGAAGGTTGGTCTGTCCCAAAACATGACTGGTAGGTACTACAGCAGGAAATGTGAGATTGCGAGAATCAGTTTTAGAATTCAATCATGCACCGGAACTTCTATTTCCTTTGTCTATCCATTCGTCCGTGACGAAATTATTTCCGTATTTTTCGGAGGAATGTGTATTAAATTCGGGAATGTGAGATTCCCAGCCTACTAAATCAAATCTTAGGGAATTCTATTGTTATACGGAACATGGGGCAGATATTTCATTTATGTAGACGATGCCAAATTCTGTAGACGATATTTGATCAAGATTTTAATATCGAAACAATTTATGAGGTTCTCCTAAGTGTAATTTATATTTTGTTGTTCACAGATAAAGTTGCAAAAGCTAGGTTGCCTGAATATACTGCCAATGCTGTTAAGCTCCGGAAGAAAGCTATCTGCAATATCATCAAGCTAGGTTACGCAAATGTTGTCCACAACCTTAGAGCTTCTGCCAAAATATTACCTAAAACTGACTTTTTTACAGATGTTTGAGCATATAAATAAAAAATCATTTTATTTTTGTGCTATCGAAATTTTTCTTCAGCCAACCCCCACGTCTAAGTAGGTATTTGGTTACTTTAGGCTCTAGACACCAGTCTATTAAATTAAGAAATAAAGTTATTAAAAACAAAGTTAAGAAATTTTCCTAACTTTGTTTGTTAAGTACAAGAAAACAAATTAAGGTTTGATTGGAAAGTTTTACCAGTTAGGTACTTAGTACCTAGGTATTAAACGAGAAACAAGCTCCATACGATACCGAATTTTAAATCGCAATTCGATTTGAATGCGGGATAAAATGCCAATCCCTCTTATTTTACAAGGTAAAAGTAGGTAGGTACATTAGGCTTGATGAATTTTTTATCGCAAGGCCCTCGTAAAAACTCTAATTTATTCCATCCAACGATAACCTGGCGTCAGGAGAGATTAATGAGGTGTTTTTATTGCCCGTTAAATAATCATCCGTGTTGAAATGCGTTTGTATTGAAGCTTTGAAAGTATTTCTTAAAGAAACGTGCGCAACGTTCACTTTTACCAACATTACCGTTGGCCAGGCAACGAAGAGGTATAGAGGGAAATGCTTGGACTTGACTAAAATGAGTAGACCTATCTGGCCATTTAGACGTCCAGTAGGTTCTCACTGTGCATAAATAATAATGCATAATTCGTCCAATAGGTACCTACGTTGATTAGAAATGGTGAGAAATTGAAAGATTAATTAGTCGCCAGATGTCGCAAAACTTCTGATTTCACGGTCAACACTGAAATTCCATAATATTTAAAAAGAGTAAAATATTATTGAAGAATTAAATGCTCTACAACCCTTCTGCCATCATAAATTTTTTGGATACATTGTTGAAGAGTTATCCGGTCAAAATGAGGAAAAAACGTGATGCAAAAATGTTTTTTTCCAAAATTACAAACACTCAAGAGCACAAAAACTATAGGTACCTAGATACTTACAAGATATTAAAAAACTTGACCGAGTAAAACTTGTAGCAAATATAATCAGCTATCATTTTGAATGCAAAGTCGTGTCGCCAGGACGCATAGTTTCCGAGATTTATGCGTAAAACCGAACAGGACCTTCAGACCTCCCCACACCCCCCGGCTCAAGGGCGGGAGACTTTTGATATGTTCATCTCCTAAGTCCAAACAAAGTTACGAAGTCAAAAATTGTGTTCCAAGAATTTTCCTCTATACCTTTTTTTGAGCATTAATTGCCTGGTCTTTACGTGTTACGTGTACGAGGATCTATTGTTTATTATAACAAATTGGCTTCTGAAAATCGTGTTAGTTACCTACTGTACACTAACACGATTTTCAGAAACCAATTTCACTAGTTAAACTTAAGATTAAAGCATATCATATCATTCACTGTTTATCTAGGTATAATTATTAGGTACCTACCTATATACATTTATTAGGTACCATCTTGATTACTACATGTATTAGATACTTAGAAAGTTATACGCGACTTGTTATATAGGTACCTATCTTTAGTCCAAACCTTGAAAGTTGAGTTCCAGAATGGAGCTAAGCTTTAAGAAAAAAAAAACATCTTGATCCAGTCATGCAAGAGTTTTCTCAAATTTCAAGAATTCGAAGTTCATTGACATGTCTACAGTAAGGTTGCTGCTCGAAGACCTAAACAAACACAAGGTTAAAATTGCTAAGCTAACTAATAAGGAAGGTGCTATAGATAGTTATCGACATAGGTAATATTTACATCGGAAGAGTAGGGGTGAAGGGAAGAGAGACATTATATCTACTCAGCGAAGGTGCAAATTCGTGCGCGTGAATAAGATAAGAATTTCCTTGACGATACATACATGTATGTATCGTAAATATATATAATCGTAAATAATGTGCACAATGCAAACGCAGTCCAGCAACAAGACATGCATTAAATGATAAATAAAACATAAGAATATTTATCATCAAAGAAAATTACAATGAAAGAAATAAATACAAATTAGAACTTGTAGGTACTTATTTACAATTGAACCAATTGAGCTAACTGCAGACTGTTGCAAACAATCTACAGGTAGCTTAAATGATCCATACAAATACCAGAAGAAGCGTCCCCAAGACGCATTGCCCTGATAGATAGATAGATAGATAGATAAAGACTTTATTTGCAACTTCAGACACACACATACAAAATACTGCCCTGCTGCTGGATGGAAATGCTGATGGACTGCGACAGATACTAACCAGCTCTCTTGACAGGCGTAGCTTCAACCATATGCTCAGATTTTTTTTTTAAACTCGGAGAGCCTCGCTACCCCACGGACTTAGGGTCTCGACTCCAACTCGTCTTGATAGAGCCTACGCATTTACTCCCCGTGAATGCGTGGGCTCTATCAAGACCTGCTATTTTCGCCTCTTGAGATTATTAATTTTTTCTACAAATTCTACTATTATATTTAAATAAATGATATTTTTATTGTACAAAACAAGGATGCACGAGGTAAGACTAAATCAGGAGCCCATGTTAAACTATTCTTTAGCATCATAGAATGCAACTAATTAACTCTTTCGGCTAAAAATTCATACATTTAAACATGACGTTCAATTACTCAGTTAAATAACTTCATTTTTTTAAATGGTCAATCAATAATTTAAGTTCAAAGTCACTTATTATACACACTACTAATCTAAAAAACAAGACAACTTTTTAGCTAAGTTCATCCCACATGCTACGTTTTAACCTGTTTTACCATCTAGAGCACAAAACGACCAAGTAGGTACCAATACTACCAAAAGTCAAGGCCGCTAAAACCAGACTGTATGACCTGGCAGTAGTTCCTCCATTTTTTAGATGGATAAGATCAAATTATACATATCTTCACTAATATTATAAAGAGGAAAGATTTATATTTTCGTATGTTACGAATAAACTTAAAAACTACTGGACCGATTTTAACATTTTCACCATTAGAAAGCTTACTTTTCCGGGAGTGCCATACTGAACGGGAACTATGCGGGTGAAACCGCGAGGTGCTGCTGTTTATGTAGGTAGTTTTGGGTTTATGCAGCTACTAAACTACAAATGTTCCACTCCGGCCCCCACGCTATGTCAATAAAAATATTTAACAAATTACCTAATTTTATTCAAAACGAAACCAATATTAATAAATTCAAATCTCAATTAAAACAATATCTAATACAACATAGTTTTTATTCCCTGCAAGAGTTTTTTGAATTAGAGTCCTAGTTTTTATTCTTAACTTAGATTAAATGTTATAAATTTACAAATGTAAAACATAATTATGTTATCTATGTACCTAGGTACCAAATGATTTGTTTTTTAAATTTTATGTTCTAATTTTATATTCCTAGTTATGCTTAGGTAAGGTATAAGAATAGATGGAACCACCTAGCATAATATTGCAGTGCCCTAGCAGGGTGCATGCTTGATACTATAAGTTATTATAAGATCTTTGTACAGCATGTTCCGCAATAAAATATCTTGAATCTTGAATATAGGGCTGTGGAGTGGTTAAAAAGCCAGTGACTGACCTTTATCATATGCAATGATGATAGGGCTTCTGAGATCGTCAAGCTAGATGAACATAACTGGATAAGGACATAGGTTATCTAAGACATTTGAATTATCGCACAATGATAAACAGTTCAACAAACAATTAAATCCAGGGTTGAAAAGATTAGCGTTAGATAATAAAATAAAGAAAACAGATGGAAAAGATGGTTGTCATTTTAAAAGTAGGAAAAAAAAGAAATAGCGAGAATTAGATCCAGTATGAATTATCAGAAAAAGTTGATAGCATCAATTTGCACAACAAGATAAAAGCTCTTAAAATAATGATAATAATAACCAATCGAAGCAGGAAACCGTACATTAGATTTTATCCGATATTCGGTTTTAGCATCATAGATAATTGTTGTTAACAAAAGGGTTAGGTACATAACCAAAGAAATAGTGATGGAAATGGGGAAGGTATCAATAATCGCAGAAGCTAGAAACCATTTTTGGATTAGTCAGTTTTCATTAATTTCTCGTCAATTTTCGAACTCGCACCTTTTTTGCTGCGCGTGTGCTATTATGCGTTGTAAAAGCTTTTAGTGATTGTCTTACTGTAGGTACCTAGCCTGTTGTTTTCTGTTAGGTATTTATGTGAGTCATAGTCATATTATATGAGTCTTTGTAAGGTTAGTTAGTTTGTAGTTTTCATAACTTATATGACTATGTTTACAATAAATATCTTGATTTCTAAAAACCAAGTGGGTACCTAGTATTTTTCGTCCTAGGGAAAGTTGAAGTTAGCGTGGAGTTCAGTGATGAATAAAGTTTCCTAACAACCTCGCTTCCTAAGAAGTTGGTCATTTCCACATAATTATACAAGCAGCTGTAACGCTGTTATACCAGACAATGGAGCTCTTGAAAGAAAATAGACTCTTGAATCAGGTTAGTTCGTCTATTTATAGCCAAGCTGAGGATTTGCCAAGGCCGTGAATGTCAAAACCATAATTTAAAGCCTCAAACTTTAAGTTATGGTTTTGATATTCACGAAGGCCAGGAAGGTATTTAAAACCCCGTAAATAAAGTCGCTTTGCTCTTTCGAACTTTGCATTTGGGTTTCTTTTATAGATAGCAATTTGAAAAATTGATACCAAAATTATCTATCTAATAACTTTAGCAACTTCGAGCAATATAATGATTAATTATGCTTTAGAAAAGGGGGAATAATTACCTACTAGGGCAGTGCGGGTAGGTATAATAATTAGGTTAGGTAAGTTATCGATGCTCATTGCTCCTATTTGAATTATCATAATTCATAGAGGTCATCAGCGCAATAATACTACCTAAATTATCTGGAATATCTACATAAATCTGCAGTTAATTTATTAAAATGTGAATTGAATCAATTTATCTTTATCAACCTCTTACCTAATAAACAAGGTCATCGTCAACTTCACGACTCATCACATCAGTCATCATAGATCGAATAGCGGTTTTAATAGTTGTTTTGGAAGAACTTGTTTTTGGTTTTTGAAAAAAAATCGCGATATATAGGCAGGCACGCTGGTGGCAGACCTTTCTCATGGTTATTCGTGCATGCAAGATGTACATGTGCATTCGGTTGTTTGTTTTCGCTTTTGCGGTGATAAATGTTTTGTTTTGTGAAGGACAGTACATTGCGCCTGACTTCAGGAGATATGAGCTGAGTGAGTATTAACAAACATTATAGTTTGCTAAGGATTCTCTTGTTGATTGATTAGGTATACGTTTTAGAGAAATGATCTTACAGTAAACCACTAGGTACCCTACTGACTCCCCGACATTACCTAGTACAAAACAACTCCCTCACTTTTATCCGGGTTGATTATTAAATTATTTTGGCCTTTTTGAAACGATCATGATAAAGATTGCCTTTTGAATACAGGATAATAGAAGTTATTCAAATTAATGATCGCGTTACCATTATAAACTTGTGAACTCTAATAAATTATCAAACCAGATTTAATCAGAATTCTACATGTTTTTTCAAAATATTTTAGGTTAGGGAATCGTGAGGCTTTTATGTTATTTTAAGACCCAAAAAAATGTAGTAACCGTTATAACTATAGGTACACAGAATAAACTCTTACTGAGAAATCTAATATTCACAGGAGTTAAAAAGGGTTGCCGTCAAATATTCACATTGTTTTCATAAGTAAGCACCTTCGGTAGCACAAAGTCTCGAAAAGTTTTGCTCTGGTACATATTTGACGACCGAAAAAGTGCTAGGTACTACCTACTAGTTCCTTCATGGACCGTATATTAATACGGTCCATGATGGTCCAAAGAAGATAGGTACTTAATAAGCATTGTAAATATAGTCCTCTGCGTATTTTAATACTTCCACTGCGATTACCAACCCGCCTGCCAAGCGTGGTGATTTATGGCAAACAAAATAAACATAACACAACAGCAATAAACATTTTCGTGCTGATGAGGGAAATAATAGTTGCCATGCCACTTGCCACGAAACCGCTTAACTGTCAAGGCTGTTTGTTTAAGTAAATTCTGTTTACTATTCTAGTGATGACAAAAGCAGTTCCGTTCCCGACATGCAGAGCTGATGACTTAGAATGCCTCAGACGTGGACTCAGAACATTCTTTTTCCTCATGGACTCAGGCCATTTGGGAATGAAACCAGTGGACCCTGCGACGATTAACAGTGTGACAGTAGCCATACCGGACCTGCAGATGTCATTCTTGCTTAGAAATCTCAATGTGACAGGAGCTAGATGGACTAGGCTGGTTGCAAGGAGGTAAATCCGTTAATAATAACCTACGGATTGTATAATTCTGTAGCAAGTAGGTCTATAAAAGTAGGTTAGGAAATTTAGCTGCCCATAAAACTTAAAAAAGCAAAGCTTCTGCCAAATTACAAAGACAGCGGATTCCTTCGCAAAATCTCTGAGGCAATCTAACGCAAGCAAGATAAACTTTTAACTAAAAGAAAGTCTCAAAAGGTCCCGGAAAACAACTGTAGAAAAGGTTCACGTAACAAATTGCAAAGGAAATACAGAGGCAGAAAACATGCACTTGAAAACGATCCTACTTTTTCGACTTGAACCCTCTTATCCGTACGTGTGGGTAAATAAATGGAATCCCTTATAGAAGCTCAAAAAGGAAGGCGTCTTGAACAAGGATTTAGAAAGTTGATTCTTACTTTACCAAAAAACGGAATCAATTTTCTACGCAACAAAGACTTATTGGTCAGTTATTAAAGTAAAAGTCTAGGTATGGGTAAAAGTATACAGTTAATATATCTGTGGTATCGGTTTACTATTAATATTATACCTACCTAGGTATACGAAATATGATCGATCTTACTCGTTTAGTAACGAGTAGGTAGGTACTTAAAATCAGAACATAACTCGTACCGTAGTAACCCACTAAATTTTATTAACAAGCAAGAACATAATTATTACCCTAATTCTTAGAGTTTAGTGTTGGCACCTTAGAGTAAGCATGTACCTACTAAGTATATTTACTCTAAGGTTGGCACAGTGTTGGCTTGTCACCGAAATAATTTATTCAGTTCGAAAACTCCAAATTCTTGTTTGAAATTTCATATTCAAAAGTAAATGAAGTAAAGATGGTTGCTCTACTTGTGTACTTAGAGTAAGAATCCATTGTTTGAAGCATTGAGAATTTAGACTTTCTGAGTCTTGTTTAAGATAGCTTCGATAAGATAGGTGATAAGTACCTATCTCATATACCTAATTTAGAAGTTTTTAGAGCTCTACCAAACACCTGCATTGCAATCCTAGCCTTGCAAATAAGGTACCAAAGCTACGACAATCCCAATTATTGCTAAGACAAGCGGGTTAAACGTAGTATATTTCGTACCTACCTACTTCGTAAATGAAAAGGGGAAGTCTGATTTTAGAAATCACGAGTAATTAGGCATCGCATAGAGCGAGCAGTTAGGTACCTTTTTTCCCGAAACTAAACGCTGCTGAAGCTTTTTCCCAAAACATTCTACGAATTGAAAATAAATAACCTTTTTCAGGTTCGATTTGGCGAACGACAGAAGTGGAGTCATATTTAATAGCGATCTGCACGTAACCGGGGATGTAATCATGACAGCTGCCGAGAGGCTGGACCCGATCGTTGCGAAAATCACCATGGATATTCGTAAGTAAAAGTTATAGGATCTTTATGTTCAAAATCGGTTCGAACCGAACTACCGAATAAATTATAATATTATTGGGTAATTTGCATGAATTGCACGGATTTCGATTTGGATGATACTTTTGTAATATTTTGTCATTTTATATTTGTTTTATTGTGAATACCTACAAACAACCAATTTTTTAAGCTTTCCTTGTTGGTACACTAAGTACCTAATTCATATTAGTACCAAGTTACAGGATAGAAAGTAAGAGCAGAAAAATCCGATCTTTCTACTTTCAATCAGATACGATAATTGCAAGGTAGATAACAACATAGGTATCTAATACAAAATACAAAAAAATAACACGTTACAAATTGAGCTTTCTAGGCTATATTTATATACTTAGATGTTTATGTTTGGAACAGGAATAATCAACTTTCTGAGTAGGTGTAATATAAAGTTAATAACAGATAAAAATAAAAAAATCTAGAAACCAATAAAATCGTTGTCTAAATTCCTCCCGTCTCAGAGGTTAAATTTTATTTGGTCTTTGCTCTTCTAGGAAAAGAGAGAAAATCCCCTTTCATAACACCGCGAAATACCAACCTATTATAAGTATTGAAATACTAGGAAGTCGGTCGTGTTATCATGGTAAGTATGTTTTTATTTTTAATAAGCCATGGCTGTCAAAGGATGATGATACGAAGCCACACTGGTCTAGTAAAATTGTATACCTACTTAGTTAAACAAAATGAAATAGTCTTACCATGATGAGATTCAAAACACTTAGAACAATTTTTTTTTTAAGTTCCATACTTCCTTTTCAAATCTTGGTACCTAATCATAAAATAGTTGGTCATTTGTAGTTTCCTACTGAACCCATTTCAAACCACATTATTACTCTATGCACGACGAAGAAATACCTAGCAAAAAATATCTAGACTTTTCCAGTCGTTGAGAGTAAAAATGCGAAAGAATTCTTCAGCCGACAGGGAAAAGACTAATTAAGCAGTTGCCAGCCGAGACAGTCACTAAGTAGTGACGCTTAGCGCTAAATGTGGACATTTACCAGCCTACCTCTCCACCACACTGAAGTAGCGAGTCCTCAGTATTAGATTATGAAACAAGGGGTAGGGTCTGTGTACTTTTCGATAAATTATTCAATGAGAATGAGGGTTGTTTGTTTTACCCAGGTAACAAAGCCTTTCTTGTGTGCCTAGGTAACTTTAGAGGTTGATCTTTGCCAATTCTTTAGTATTATGAGTTTATCATTACTTCGGTATCTAAGCTATACTCGTCAAAAAAGTTACTATAAATACAAGGAAAGTTTTGAAGATATTTCGAACCTGGGCTCGAAATGTCGTCGTTTAATTACCTCTGTTAGCAGCTCAGTGGCGAGCCCATCATACCCCTCCGCTCTCTTCAGGCTAGAGGTAACGCGAAAACAGCATTTTCCCTTCGTAAAAAAAGGCTCGTTTACTTTTGGTTACTTGAACTTTATTAGGTGTACTGGATTGATCCCTACTCTACTATATCTGGTATTTGTTATTACTTATACTTACGGTCAGTATTTTATTTTTCAGACGGAGTAGAGACAAACATTACCTACTCGTGGCGGGGACATCGAGGCATAGACAACTTGGATTACATTCTCCTAGGCCAGGAGAGAATAGCCGTGAGAAATACCAAAACACCGTCATTCTTTTTAGAACCCAGTGAGTTTCGGTTATTTATGACAGGTTTTATGATCACGTTTTAGTTTTATGGTCTGAAACGGGTTATGGACTCGCAGAACAAAGTGGGAATTTGGCAATCAGGGAAAACGAGAGAAACCTGAAATACTGCCTAGCCTAAGTAGGCACTTTGGATGGATCGCGTCACTTTATTGATAGTTTTTAGGGTTCCGTACCCTGAGAGAGACTGAAACCCTATTACTAAGCCTCCGCTGTCTGTCCGTCCGTCAGTGGGCTGTATCTCATGAACCGTTAAAAGTAGACCGAGAAAATAGAGAGAAAAAAAGTATTAAAATTTAAGGGGACCTCCATTCAAAAATAATAATTTTTATGGCTATTTTTGCTCTACTTTTGTCGAGGCTGTATCCCTTGAACCGTATAGGTGAGACAGTTGAAATTTTGACTGGGTGTAGTTTCTATTGAGACTATAACAACAATAAAAATATATAATAAATTTAATAATTAGTAATAATAAAAATAATAAATTAGTTGTCCAATGTCCATACCAAGTTGAGAAACTAGGTACCGATCACTGAAGTTAAGCAACGTCGAGCGCGGTCAGTCAGATAGGTCTTTGCTATTCTCAATTTGAAAAAAAAAACATGTTTTAGTTCCTTTTGCGAAATAGTTATTTATGTAGGTACGATGGTACGGAATCCTCCTCCGTATGCGAATCGACTTGCACTTGGCCGGATTTATATTTAGTTCGCACGCAGAGCGTTTGTGAACGTAGAGAGTAATTTACATATTTGTAAAATAATTGTCCAAAGAAAGAAAGGAATTGTCTAAAAATATGGATGTAGGTAGGTACCTAAACTAATCAAAAGCACAAATTGCTTTATTTCCTTTGGTACTCTTGGACACGTCACAAAATTCAAATTAAGTACCTAGGTAGGTACCTACATCGGTAAAACTGGGAAACAAAGTGAGCACTTTGATTTTTGCTCACTTCAATCATTACCAAAAATAAAGAAGCGAACAAGAAACCTTGTTAGTTTAACGTCTAACGCTACCTTTCTCATTGCCCATAATGCACATCTAGTTGTGCGATGCGCATCCTACAACACATTTTGCTTGATTTTTGCACTAGGCGCACTCTTAACGCATTCACTGCCCAGCCTTTGCGGCGTGCCCCGCAGCGAGCAGGAGCTTGGGCTTCATCTAGTAGGAATCCTACTAGGTACCTAGGAGCTAGGACGTTCCTACGTTCCTAGTGCAAAAATCAAGTAAAATGTGTATTTTTAAACACTTAGCTTTGTGGTAACGATACTTTATTCTGTGTAACGAACGTAAATGTCCAGATTAAAAAAATATAGGTAGGGAAAAAACCTGTAGAAGTGTAAAAAATAAACTGGTTTCTTTAGTTTAAAAAAAATATAAAATTCGCATAAAAAACAGTTTTAATTGAAATGCTCTAAATTATCTGCGACAACACCAATTTATTTTTTACGAGCTATGCTCAGAGTTTCTCTGGAGGATAGGATTCGCAACGAATACCTACCTACATCCGACAGTGAACCAAGGTTATCGACATAGCTCAAAGGAAATGCAGTGGGCTGGCCATATCTCGAGAAGAACCGACAACCACTGGGGTACACGTGTCCTTACGTGGAGACCGCGACTCTGCAAACATAGTGTAGGACACCCTCCGACCAGGTGGGATGACGATCTGCAAAAGACTGCTAGCTGATGCTGGATGCGGCAAGCTGAAGACAGGGTGCTATGGCTCGCTCATTAGATGATTTTTGCACTGACGTTGCTATGCTCTGTCTGTCCCGCTCCTATGAAAGCGAAATCCTAATGCCTATCCTTTTCACAAATTTTTGCATTAGGCGCGCTCATAGGTATTTACCTGAACTTTGCCAAGTCAATGTAGCAGACTTTACGGATCATTAAGCTCATTTTTGTTACCAACAACCAACTGAAAATACTTTTGTTATAGGTACCTACCTACAATGAATGAATCGAGTGAGAGTAAAGTAGCTAAGCTGCTTCTACTGAGTATAATGGTTGAGACCGAAAAAAGTTTTCCTTTCAAGGCGTCGGCGTCACCGTCGCCCTAGCAGAAGCTAACATTTATCATTTCTGTCTGTCACTTACGTAACAAATGACACAACCTCATTCACTTTGCTGTAATTACCCTTGAAACCGCTTTTCATCACTTTAACACAGAATAGATAGCACCTTTGTGTTTCTCTTTGTTTTTCCTGTGGGCTTCCTCCTTCCTTGGAATAGAGTCTACATCCCAAGTCACCGCACCGACGACGACTCGACAACATGTCGCACCAACCCGTTTAGTTTTGCTGACGGATTCGGTGTGTTAAGTAAGTCCATAATGATCGCGTAGGTAATGATGATAATATGGACATTTTAATTAGCTAACGTCATCATCATCAACCTTTATTAAGTCCATAGCTGGACAGGACATAGACCTCCCCCTAATGAGCGTCACAGCAGCGCCCTGTCTTCAGCTTGGCAGCATCTGCCTGCAGTTGCTAAGATACCTAGACCTATCTGAAAGTCTATCGTGTCGCCGAGAGATCTTGACATAACATTGCTTTGACGAAAACTAGGTATGCTGTTTAAACATAATTTTAGAAGACCTCTATGGCGCTGCGGCCGAAGCCGATAGCGGGTTCGATTCCCGACCCTGGACAACTGATTATACCTACGCTCTGCAGATGTTTGTTCTAGATGTTTTTTGATGCATAATAAAAATATATTTTATAATGCATTGATTAGTAGTTAGTTAACCTGTAAGTAAGTTATAAATTTATAACACATTCTCAGTTTGGGGCTAGATGATGCTGCGTCCAGCAGTCTCTTTTATAGTGTACCTAAGTTTATGTAAAGGTGAACCCTCACAGTGCTAGGGCAGTAACGACCTGGGTGGTACCTATATTCCAGCCAAATTGGATGTACAATGTTTGTAAACAAACCGCCCATGCTTATCCTTAACTTTACTCTGTTACAGTTACCTGTCTTTTTATGCGTTTACATTGTCGATTTTTAAATCCTTCAATAAACCTTGCCTACAGCAAGGACGAGAGAAATCCATATTCTAAAACTCTATGCCAAACAGGCTTTATTTTTCTCTGTCATGGTTTATTTACAAACATCGAATTTGTCTAGTGCCTAGATACCTATAAACTCTTAGAAAGGCCGCAAAAATATTCCTTGGGTTTTTTAACCCATTTGTATATAAAAAATATCCAGGTGTTTTAATCAGAGTTTATTAATAATTTAAATAATTCCATGAAAGATAAGAATTAAATGCACTCGTGTTTATCTTTTCAGTCACTGAGGATGCTGCAATCATTGATATGATGTTCCAGATGAAGCAATCCATTCTAGACCATCTTGCAAACGAAATCACAGCTTCACTGATGCATTCCATTGTAGACAACTTCAGACTATTTGCAAGAATGGTTCCAGTCCATCAATATTACAAATTGTATTAATAAAAATAGCTACCTGACTGTACCTGATTCATAGATATTTGGATGAATTTGAAACTGAATAAAGACATTTTCAGAAACAAATCAGTTTATTTCAAAAATCCTTCATTAAGCTTGGGAAATAGAATGAAATAGTACTACAAAAAGATAGGCACATTAGTTTCTTACAAACAAAACTTATCTTGCAGTCTGACTGGAGATAAGTAACAATTCAAAAAGCATCACCCATAGATTCTTCCATAAATTTCTTGTAAATTGCCATGAACTTAGCAACAAAAGCTTCTAAGTGGAAAATGGGTTTGTTTCCTAGTCTCATTCTGTGTTCAAATCTAGCCGCATAGCTGGCTACTTGGCATTTCATCGCCATGTCACAATTTCTAACCAGCTCTTTCAGCAAACCAGAGAATATCATGTCCGGGGGTACTCCATGTATGATCAACTCATACAACTTCTGTCTTACTTCTCCAAGCTTTTTGGGTGATTGCTCCGACAAGATCATTGATGCAGTTTCTTTTATAAACTGCTGCCAATCTGGTTCTGGAACTTTTTGATCAGTTGTGAACGGATATTGCTGCACTTTGCATGCTTCACACATCAATAATGCTCTCCGTAGATTCCTGTCAGCGCACTTTGCAATGCGCACCGCCAAATCTGTGGGCAGGTTTAAGCACTCTTTTTTTGCAACTAGTTGTAAGATAACAGCTATCTCTTGCTCAGTCGGTGCTGGTACTCTAATAGTGAGACATCTTGATCGAATGGCAGGGATAACACGAGAGATAGAGTTTGCTATAAGAATCAGACGACAAGTCGAGACATATTTCTCCATAGTTCGACGCAAGGCATGCTGGGCATCTTTAGTAAGGTCATCAACCTCATTCAGAATGACAACTTTGAATTCTCTCTGTCCGGACGAATCAATCTGGTGAGTTTGGGCTACATTCTTCACTAGATCCATGATAACAACGCGGTCGTGTATTCCAACATCAGTGGGGTTAACCTCAATGTGATAATTGCTACTCACTGTCATGATTTCAATTTTCTTGTTTGACGGTGTTGTAAAGTTCATAGTCTCTTGCCTCAATCTTTCTACACCTGAACCGTAGAGTTCACGCAGCAGGCACATTATGCGAGTTTTTTTGCCGGCACCTGAAGGACCGTAAACAAGGAGATGAGGGAAGTCACTTTGCTGCACAAGACTCTTCAGCCGAACAGCTTGATCTTTGTGGAAGTCTAACTTCATGAGATCTCTTGGCCGGTGTTTGTCTACCCAGAGGCTCATTTTTGCAGCTTGTTCCTCTTTATAGGTAAGAAAATAAAGCTGTACCTAATGTAAAATATCCACACACAATTTAAGCGCGCGAATTGTTTTGTTTTGATCTTGTTTTGACTTGACTTGACTTCTTTGTTATTGGCAATATGCGACTGTTTTGTCACTTTTCTGCCAGTGTCTAGTTCATAGAAATTTCACAGTCATGAAATGGAGGCGGGGTTAAAATAATAATATGACCGGTAACTACAGAAAAACACCAAGATCTTGTTTTCTTTGCCTCTTTGGTTTTGTTTGATGATTGATTGATTGTTGATTCCAACTTCTTTTGTTCATGGCTTGCCTTGCAGTGCTTGTAGAAAAAAGTGCGTTCTAGTTAGCAACAATTCTGCCAGTGTCTATGTAACACAATGAAAAAAGATATCCCCTTCGGTATCAATGATGTAACGAGTGTCACTAACTTTAGTAGAGATTATAAAAAAGCTATTGGAAGGTAGAATGAAGGAGAGTCATATTAAAATTAGTTAATTGTCATTCATTTGACAAGTCTATGATGTTCACACTCGGGTCTACTCGATCAAAGGGTGAACTCGCTCTCTATGGTAGGTACTATAATTATAACTCTATGATCTCATCACATCAAGATAATGTGTAGTACATAAACAATAACTTGATGCGATTAGGTACTCTTTGCTTGCGACTTTAGTGAACTCAGTTGTCTTCTTAGAGTATAGGTATATAGAGACGGCGTATTGTTCTATAGGAACTTTCGGTTATACAAATATGATCTAAATCGATATTGAACTCATAAACTTATAGCTATCTCGTTTTATCTTACCTACAATAACCAATGTAAAAAGAGACATCAATATAATGTGCGAAACCTATTTTTGGCAACATTGAAACGTGACGTCATAGCAAAGCATGATTGAGGCCGGTTCGCCATTTAACTTTCAGGTATGTAAACTGTCAACGAGAGTTGCATTTACAGTAAAAATTCTAAAATTATTTGAGTTCGGGACTTTTTCATGTGAATACTTATATAGTAAGCGAAAGAAAGCTAATAGGAAGATGCCAAACAGCAGTTTGGTAGGTTGCGGCTTAAAAACAAGTGAAAATCGTCCAAACATAACATTACACCGGTACGTATTCTTATTTTGCTAAATTACCAAATAATACAATAAATACCTTATGTGTTGGCTTTCATAGGAATAGTTTACATAAAATTCATACCGAATGTAGCTTATTTTTGTAAGTTTTAAGTGTAATTAAAGAAAACATGAAACTGTTTGTTTGGCGATAGTGTTGTCCTTCAAGGCATTTTTCATAGGTATCGATGTTTTCAAGTGTAAATTGTAGTGTATTAATTTTCAACTGGTTTTTTACGTTCTAGGTTACCCGAAAATTACGGTAAAAGAAAAAGTGGCTGGACTCAATTGGAGTAGAAAATTTGAAGTTTGGTACGAAAGATATTTTCGTTCGTTCTCTTCATTTTGAAGAAACTTGCTTCAATCGAACTTTAAATAACAAGACTGCGAGAGGATGCCGTACCGTCACGAATCTTTTTAGTAAGTATTTTACTTGACCTTACTCCCACAAACTTCTATTGCAAAGTAATGCATAAATGCATTAACAAACTTGACTACCTTTATTTTTCCAAAGGGCTTAAATTTTGATATTAATGAATATTAAGTTTTAAGTAAATAAATCTGACCCAAAGTAATATTAAAGCCTACCATACTTCAAATCCCCTCTAAAATGTACATTTCCATAAATCCTCCCTTAGCAAATTATTTCCATGCAAAATAAAGTTATTTCGCAAACGATGTGGCACCTTCACCTTTTTTTTTAGAATTTCTTTAAGATTTTAGATTTTTTTTCAAAGTTGAACTTCCCAGTACCTTTCTAGAGTCTATAATTGTAGGCTGACAAATAATGTTGCATTATAAATTTATTCTTCATGTTTGTTTCAGCCACTAGTGCCAGCGCGATCCAGTACTTTAATAGAAATAATGTAAATTTGAGATTTATACTGTAAATGAATGAGACTGATTACATTAGGTACTTGTAAAATTGAAAATTTAGGTGTAGTATTAGTTGAATTTTTTAATTAGGTGGGTATATTGCAAATGTGTAAATGAATGAGACTGTTGCATTGCTTCTACAATCGAAATTACAGGTGGCGTCTGTGTTAAATTTTTGATTTATACTGTAAATGAATAAGACGGATTACGGATTACATTGCTTGTTTAATTAAAAATGTGGGAGTCTGTGTTAAATTTGTGATATAATATAATAAATGAATGAGACTTGTTGAATTGCTTATAAAATGTGGTGTCTATCTTTTTGTGATTTATATTATAATAATAAATAATACTAGCTGTTCCCCGCGGTTTCATCCCCGTTAAATTCGTATTTCATATAATATCTAGGGGGATATTCCTGTAACTCTACCATGGGAGTTTGTTATTTTACTAAGACAAAAAGTAGCCTATGTTACTCTCCATCCTTTCTTAGTTAGGTTCCGGTTTCTTAGTTAAGCCGTGACTGAATGACAAACGAATACACTTTCGCATTTATAATATAAGCATAGATAGCGTCTACGCTAAAGATACAGATTACACATTGTTATACCCATATTGTTATACAAATATAAATATACTATCTCACAAATCACTGTTGCATACAAACAATATATTTTGCAATTAAGTAGCTTGTTGTTTCATTTCAGTAGGTACCCTTTTTTCTTAAATGAACACAACGTTTATTAACAAAGAAAATTTGAATCAAATAGTATAAACAAATTAGAACTAGTATTTACCTACAATTGAAACAAATGAGCTAACTGCAGACTGTTCAATAAACTGGTTTGGTGAACTTTGATCTTTAATTCTAAGGAGGTCTGGCACGTGTCTAAACGCATGAGTCTTGACTCGGAATATACATGAAAAAATTACCATTGTTATAATAGCTCATTTTCTTAACTTCTCAGTGGTTGCGTCTCATGAGCGCGGTCGAGCCATAGTTGGGTACGTGCATTCACATACTTTGTATCTCTAATTTAAGCATTATAAGACTATATGATTATAGAATTCTGTTTCATAATCGTGGTGAAAACAATAAAATCACTACGAAACTGCTAAAATATCGTCACAAAAATACTTGTTTCGATAAAAATATCGAGGTACAAAAGGGCAGCACTACGGAAAGGAGCCATTTAAGTTTCTAGGTAAGTTTAGGTATACACGTTTTTTTCGTAGGTATGCCGTCTCTAGGTACTCTAAGGTTGTCTTACGTAGTTATTGTATACTCATTCTTTGCTCAGTTGTTTCCATAGACTAATATGAACTCAGTTGTCTTACGTAGTTATTGTATACTCTTTCTTTGCTCAGTTGTTTCCATCCATAGACTAATAGTGTTGAAGTTGAAGTGGAGCAGTGTTGCCAGATCTACTGATTTAGCAGTAGATCTACCTGCTTTTTGAACCGTCTACTGATCTACTGCTTTTTTGCTCAAATTTTGTGAAATCTACCTGCTTTTTCCGAGCATCAATAGCAAGTGACTCCATGTCTTTATTTTAGCTCACGTGACAAGTTACCAATGACACAAACTTCACAAAACTGAAACAGATGAATGTAACTGAAGAGTTCCGTGTTCCTTCGTTTCTTCCTTCCAGCTTTCACTTTCTTTCTGTCTGTGTTGGTATGTCTGTTCATTGTTTTAGATTGATTGGTCGGTCCGTTCGTTCGTTCGATAAACTTTTGCAAAATGCAAACTGAGTGAGACTGTAAGGTTTTTATTTAGTACTTAGTACTCTGGGCTTTTATTAATTTCTGAGTGAGACTGTTTATCGAGTTATTAGGTACTCTACTATGCACTAAATAATATATGTCCAGACCCACAAATCAAAGTTCAATCAGACTGAAAAGAACTGAGCAAATCACAGCCGACAGGCCGCCTGGCCTCGCTTTCCACAAAGCTAAACAGTTTAGGAATGTGGGCAAAGAAAACGCTTCCTAAATTTAAAAAAAACGGGTAAGTAGCTTTGTGGTATGTTTTTTTTGCATGAAAATACTCGCAAAACACAATTGGTACTAATGTATAACATATTAAAATCTACCTGCTTTTTTTCCCAATCTACTGCTTTTTTAACAAAATTTCTACTGCTTTTCTCAGATTCCATCTGGCAACACTGAAGTGGAGTTGAACTGAGAGTTGAACATTGCTTGCTTGCTTTGTTATTGGATTTATGTCTAAATAATAATTAATACTACTACAGGAGCATGACTAACCCACAATATAAGAAACCTGTCGGTACCTTATTATTATAAAAACATTCGGACGGACGGAAATGCGACGACAACAATGTTGTTTACTTTTCTCATGATTTATTTTGCTTGCGTTAACAATAGTTCTGCGGAAATATACAATTTGTATGGTAAAGCTGGACAAGCTTACTCCTTGCAAGTGAATTTGGGACATCCTCATCAAGGTGTAAGTACAAAATTTTCCATAAATCCCAATTTCCAATTAAACCTACATTTTTCGGTAAGGACTTAGGTACGTAACGTACTTACTGGATCGATGAACCGGTAGTTTGAAAAAAAAAAAACTGAATCTGTGCTTTATTTCAGCTTTGTTTCCTTGTGGACACAGGGAGTACAACTTTGGCAGTAGCCTCGCAACCTGATCAAGAGAGTGATATCTACTTCAGAGCGAATCGTTCAAACAGTATTTTCAAAAGTGGAAAAGATGTAAGTTTAAGGCTCGTATTATGGCAGCTTGCTCAGTCAGCAATCTATACTTGAGTAGAGCTTTTCTATTCTTACTTCTTTTCTTTTTCTCTTTTCTTCTGTATACATAGAATAAGAAGTTGAAGTTTTTTGCGAACTCACCTGCTCATCAAAACGCAAACATACATCCACTGCTGTATGTTGTACATGCTTCTCCCAAATAAGATGGGTTTTGCTATTTTAACCACGTGTGGCAGGCACATTGGTTATCGCAGTATAGGTATACAGAATAGTAGGTGATACATTAAATAGGTAGTGTAAATATACAGAAGGAACCTGCTATTCTTCCTCTGGTACCTAGGTTTCCTTACTCACCTCTACAGAGATCCACAGGCTACTGGAATGGTCAATTCTTACTCCACTATAGCCCATGTCCACTACGGCCAATGTGATCTGACCTCATTTATACACTAGCCATCTTGATGATGAATGTTTGTAAGCAAACCGCCCATATTTAACCAAGTTAAAAGTGAATTTAAATTCACTCTTTTGCTAGTTCTTTTTAAGGGCCATTTATATTACTTGTCGATTTGAGGTCCACCCTTCAATAAACTATATCTACAACTATATCTGAAACTGGACGCCAAGCCAGTGACTTTTTGTTTTCGTGTTGTGGTTTGCTTACAAACATCCCATATTACATTGGCTAGTGTATAGTTTAAAATGTGACAACTTTTTTCTAGGTGCAAGCCAGATACTCTTCAGGCAGGTGGTGGGGTAAGCTTGCATCAGATTACATGAAGTTTCCATCACTAACTGATGTGCCTGAAGTGAGGACTGATATTGCCCTTATCACAAAGAGTGAAAACTTCTTCATGAATGGACAAGGTTGGCAGGTAAGTCAATTGGATTAGGATTTGTTTGATATGTCATGGGCTCTTTTTATTGTAGACCTGAAATCTTTAAATGCCAGCTGAGTGGTACTCGGTGCCAGATAGCTTGGCAATACAGGTTGTTGATCTACTTCACGAAATCACTTTAAGGCATAACTTTAAAATTTTAAGGCTACCGAAACCCTATTATTAAGTATCATAAGTACCTATGTCAAAATTCTAAATTCTTAAGTTACACACAATTTATATATTTTAATTTGGTAAGTTACTTTTAACCATAATAATGGTTTTCCAGTAATTCATTAAAATGTCACTTACATTATTGTAGTATTTTAGAACATACGTTAATTCATTGAAATCGTATGAAGTCAGTAGGTACCCAATTACCTATTCCCGATTTTGAAATTTTATGGGTTGTATTGTTTGTTTTTGTTTCCTAGTAGGTACCTACGCTTGTACCACGATACTCTAGCGACATCCAGGTAAAGCTTTAGATATTTATGGATAGCGATAGAACAGCGATGAATTTCATACATTTTGCGATTGGAGGAGTTGAATGACCGATATTGCCACCAGGGACGAGAGTCGTCCACCTTATTAGTATTTAGTCTAGTAGGTGCCTACTATGTGAGCTTGATCAAGTCTTGACAACCTTGACCATTAATCTGACAATACAAATACAAAATACATCAACTGAATCCGGCAACTAGGACAAGTGATTGTGATAGGTCATCACAAACTTGGACCTGAGCCCCGAGTTGACGTCTCACTTTTCCTTAGATTTTGGTACAGCGTTGCAGTATCGTGTGGACAGGGAACTACGCAAATCCCAAACAAATATGAGACGTCACGATCATGTCTCGATACAATATTCATATGGACTTGGGGCTCAGGTCCCTATTTTATATAAAATACGAAACAACTAGTACGAAACAACTAGCTGCTGCTAGTTGTTTCGCAAGCGCTTTTCAAGTAGTCTATCCCCGTCCCCGGGATACCATTTACCTCATCGTTCAGCCGTTTAGGCGTGTAACAGACAGATAGACAGTTACTTTCGAATTTATAATAATAAGTATAGATATAATTTCTCGTTTTGATTTTAGGGTATACTTGGCCTTGCATATTTGCCAGTTGGAGCATGGGGTGAATATGTAATAGTGGAGTCATGGCTAGATTCTCTTGACAGAACTGTCGGCAAGCCCATGTCCTTTCAAATAAAGCTCTGTGGACCACAGAGTGTTTCTAATGCCACACACTACGGGAAGTTTAACATGCTTGGTGAGTAAGTAAAGGATCATTTTATCAGTATCAATTAATAGCTTGGTTAATAAAATCTGTCCTTATGACCGAAGACCCCTTGAAAGACCGAAACTCAGATGGCTCGATGGGATCCAACAAGGCCTTAAAGCAATTGGAGTGACCGGCTTGCAGGAAAAAGCCATAAGAATAGGTTCGAATGGAGAAATTAACTTGACCAGACCTAGGTCCACCTGCTGTGGCTGTAGAGTCAGGATGATGAATACAACTTAAACAACACTGACAAAAATGCCCTTCCATTCAGTAGGTATATTTTTGACAGTGGATTTCATGAACCTCTGTGACCATAAAGTGTGACAAAAACTCCACTTGTGACATTTTATTAAAGTGAAGTAAAAAGTAGGTATATATTGTTAATCATAAAATACAAGCTAAAAAAAATCTGGGTTTTCAAAAAATTATCTGAGCGTCTGGTCGAAGCGACGCGTGACCCGAGAGCTGGTGAGTATCTGGCGCCGCGCATCAGCATTGCTATTCAGCGGGGCAATTCAGCTAGCTTCTTGGGCACGCTTCCGACTGGTATTGATATGGATCAGTTGAGCTAATTGTAGATTGTTTGCAACAGTCTGCAGTTAGCTCAATTGTTTCAATTGTAAATACCTACTAGTTTTAATTTAATTCTATTATTTAATTGAATTAAATAATAGAATTAAATAAAATTAATTTAATTCTGTAATTTTCTTTGTTAATAAAAAAATTTACATACAAAAAGAAAAGCTAAGAAGAGACTACTAATTAGGTCAATCATTGCATACAAATTTTACCCGAGTGCATTAAATACTCAAGAAGATTTATTTTACTTTGACTAAACTACCTTACCTACTGTAAAGTACTTACTAACTTTACTTTGGCTGATGACAAAGTAGGTCACGTGAGGTGTGTGCTCGATGAATTGCCCTGTCTATCAACTGAAGGCATAAAGGTGTGAAGCCTCATTAACCAATTTATATATCATCATCATCATTAGCCGATGTTAGACAATGCTGGACATGCCTCTTCTAACGCGCGCCATAGCGCCCTGTCTTCAGCTTGCCACATCGAGCATCTGCCTGCAGTCTTTCGTAGGTTGCCGTCACACCTGGCCGGAGAGCGTCCTACGTATTGGCTCCTGAGCGCCTTCAGCAACCGCTGAGTGGTAGCCATTTTGTTTAAAGTAATTTTGTAACAAAAGAAAGTAATGAATTTTATTCTAAAAGGTGTCAATTTGTAATTCCAGATGACCAGACTACCAACCAAAACTACAATAAAACCTTCAAAACTCCAATAATCAGAAAAAGCTGGTACGAAGTCGGTGTAATATCAATTCGAGTAATCGAAAATACAAACAGGTCTTTCCTTAACAGTGGAATCAAAGATAACGTCGTGGATTTGAACGTACAAATGTGCCAGAAGTTAAACGAGCAGAAGAGTATTATTGATAGTGGCACTACTAACATAAAGATTCCTGAAACTTTCTTTAGACAGGTGAGATTGAAAACCTACATCAGCAGACGACCGATGTGGCGCGGTGGGCGAGGGTCTGCCTGCGACGCAGGTGGTTGCGGGTTCGATTCCCGCCTCGGGACAAATGTGTGTACGATCTGCAGACATTTGTTCTGGGTGTTTTGGTCGTTTTCTATGTATAATAAAAAATATCTATCTATGTATTGTATTATGTATATCAGTTATTTGGTACCCATAACACAAGCTGCTTACCTTGGGGCTAGATAAGTGTGAATTGTCCAGCATTATTATTTATTTATTTATTTATAATGGTGCGGTTCGGGTGCCGGGTGACTGTAATGAGCACCTTTAGTAGGTTTTTTAGGGCTAAGAGCCTGGTTGGACTACGTTTTTATAGGCGAATATCTCGCGGTGAATCAATTAATATTATCGCTGCGATTTCCCAGATTTAAAACATTCACTGCCAAGCCTCAGGTGCAGGAAGACGATCCAGGTGCCTAACCCCTGAATACTCAAACGCATCTCAAATTTAAGTACGTCTCAAGTGACGAATTTTTGACAGATTTTCATTAAAAACTGTAAAAAAATCGCACCTTAAGACGTGCTTAAGTCAGAGTTCCGTTTGAGTATTTGGGCGTTATTCAGCTAAATCAATTCACGACCACAATATCGTCGCAGAATTATCACTAAAATCACATATTTTGCTAGTTTACGTGGTGATTCGGCGACTGCGGCACCAATATGTGAAGCGATTGGTTCATCTAAATCCCTGGAAATGTGGTTTGTGTGCCCTGAAAGTGCTGTAAACACAAAAACGTCATAGCTTAAGCCACGACAGAGTCCGCTTTAGTGTTTAGTGCCTGCGAAGTGTATGAGCTTGTGCGATTGCTTTCACACGTATATACGGGCATAATTTGCTTACAATTTGCGTTGTATACCTGGCCCCGGATACCCGGCGACCGGGAGGTGTTTGAAGGCACTTACTCTCATCGGTTATAAGATTTATCAACCAAAGTTACAAAAGTCTTTACTTTCAGGTGGTTGATCGACTGCGGGACGCGGCTCATGCATCAGATGTTCTTATTTTGGATAATTTTTGGTATCACGGCGAGGTAATAAAAAACATAGTTTATTTATTTAGCATAAAATGTACTTAAATACTTTAAATAATAAGTATGAAGTTAAAAATTATATTCTTAAGGATATTGTGGGTTTGGTGATGAAACTAGGCCCAGATCTTGGTACTCACCGTGAGTATCCACAGTATCCATGCCCGTGGTAAAAAAAATCTAATTACATAAAATTCAACATTATTTCTATCTATCATCTACTTGCTTCAGCCAATCTACGTTCCGCGTGCGTGTGACCCGCATGATAGGAAAAACCTATATGAAATTATGAGCACGCGGGTGACCCCATGCCAGGAAAATAATAATAATAATAAAAATATTTATTCACAGAAATGGGTTTACGAAAAAACTTACAATCTATTTCATATTAAATGAAGGTAGACTAATTTCCTCTTTCAGTACGTACTACATACATACCTACTTGTAATAAACCTTTCAGTCAATGCTAATGACACCGCGCTCTAAATAAGTTTGCTAACTTTTATTTAGACACGCAGGAGGGCTCAATTCTCTGGCTTCTTAAAGGTTCACAAATAATTTGTATATTAGAAATTTAGTTAAAGCAGTGAAAAGAGCCCTCAGTGAGTGGAAAATAAAAAAATATCGTCATGTCTTTGAGCTATGCTATGTCGCAACTGTCTCACTCGCACAATACATTCATGCTAAGTCAAGAGTGAATAGGTATCTTCTAGACCTTCGTGATACACCGTCGACCACATCTTCACTTCCATCAGGTGAGATTGTGATCAAACGAAGGCTATTGATTATAAAAAAAATGCCATGACCCAAAATAAACGTCACACGTTTAGGGTCACTGCAACGTTACTTAGAACCTATTACACAAACTGTGCTTAGCTTTGGGCTAGATGTTGCTGATTGGGGTGTCCAGCAATTTGTAAATTGAATGCCTATGAAATAGTTGGTACCGGAACTTCCAGTCGCAAAATTGCCAAGGGTACTGAGGCGTGAAGGACGCCAGTTTTCGATAGAATAAAACTTACATGACATGAAGAAATTATTATTTATACTTAATATTTAGGAAATACCACATTGAACTTATTTTGTAAACCTAAAGAAATAAACGTTTTCAATTTATTTTTGCGTCTCCAATTAGAGCTTCGCCCAATGCGCCTCTGGTCGTCCAAGTAATACATTTTTTTTGTGTTCATTCCAGGCAGCATGCTGGCCGGAACCTCAGCAATGGTCGTTGCCGTATCTCGCCATAGATTTGCTAAGCGCTGATGCTGAAGACCAGTACTTCACTCTGGAGATTCCTTCTCAGGTATTCTATGACTGATTTTGAGTTGTGATGCCTCGTACGTTAAGACTATTTTTGCACGCAAATTTTGGTTTCTATTTTCCGGCGCTTTAAAAATCACGTCTTATCAAAAAAATGACACTTCGGCACAACTTTTTAAACTTTTATTTATTTCTGTACCTATTTTGGTTGGCTTATGTACTTATTCAAGGCTCGTTTTACTCCGTTTGAATCCAAATCGCATGTTTAACTCACAAAACGCCGCTTTCAATTACAAAACGATTTGTGCTTCACCTACACATTGTGATGTGATAAAGTAAGTTTAAATATTCATATTTCATCCTATTTTCATTTGTTAGTCCTTCATTTGTTTTAATTAGCTGTTGCTTATGCTTAACGCTTATGGAGTCTACAAACCAATGTAGGAGGCGGCGCGGGCGGGCCGAAGACAAGTTGTTAAAACATTAAATACGCGATAAATACCCGATAAATAATCTTTGATATGTTAAAACACTGTCGGCTGTCTACAATATATAACGGGCCGGACTGCACCAAAGCGGAGGTGAAATGAGCGTCGAGCGGAGAGAGGAAGGATGTGTTTCAATCAATCAATAGAACGTCGTTAGTAGCACATTTCGTCTCCGCTCAGTTTCAGTAGATACCACCGAGCAGAGATTTATGATATTTGTATGCGAGGAAAACAAAGAAAGATCGAAGCGGAGATGCCAGCTGTGCCTTGCAAGCTGGCGATGTCACGCAGCGGACACGAGACGAGATGTAAATGACGTGAGCGACGCCGCTAGTGCATTCATCTCCAGAAACATTCATCCGACGCTCGCCGCACGCAGATCAGTTCCACTTTAGCCAACACACATCTCCGCTCCAGTCTAGCCAAAACGCATCTCCGCATAGCTTCGGTGGCGACACCCTAGCTGAAAAACGTCTCTTCTTATCTTCGCTTTGGACATCTCCGCACATCACCGTTTTGGTGGAGTCTGGGCTTCTGAATGACGCACCAACCGTTGCTGCTTGCTTGCCTGCGTCGCAGACTTTTTGGTACTTGGAAATAATGCTTATTCTATTCTATTTTACTTAATGTTAAGTGCAACTTTCCCTTTGAATATTTATATAACATTCAATATGTATTTTCAGAATTACATGCGTGTTGTAAAAGCGCGTAACAATACCGGTCAAGATGGCCTGGTTTCGGAATACTGCTATGAGCTTGGACTAGCCAGTGCCACGGAAACAGTCCTGGGTTACACTGCCATGGAAGGTTTTGAGGTAAGAATTATTATAATAGTCTAGCGTCTGCCCGGCTTCGCACACATTTTCAGATTAACCCTAAGTATACAGGGTGGCATTTTGTGCTTGCAGTGGACGGTCAAATCCGGAACGATGAGAGTTGTAAAAAGACTGTAACAGGAGTCATGACCTCCGAATAACCGAACCCTAGCTTTCTGATGTTATTACTAATGTATCTCGAATTTCAAAGTACATTACACAGATAGCTGTGTAAACCAACCGCTTAAACATAAACCCTCTTGCTTATAGTGTTTAACATAAAAATAGTTTCTATTTTATGACACATAGAGATAAATTACTACTACTATAAAACTATAAAAACCAGTGCATAAGGTTGTTAGATTGTAAGGGGGTTGTAGGGGTGACAGTGTTATAATTCCGAACTAGAGGTCGCTGTTATACCATTTTTATGTTGCAGGTTCTCTTCAACCGTTCAGCTGGCTGGATTGGCTTCCAAACCTCGAGCTGCGGTTCAAACACGCGAATTACCGGCCCATATAACGCTACCTCGAAACTAACCGACACATGCTCCCTCTACAAACCGATGTATGAAGTGGCGACATCTGTGAAAGTGGTCCAGTGGGCTCTGTTAGGAGTATCCATCATTGCTAGTGGTGTGTTGGTATACGTGCTAGCGCCTTGTGTGAGGATGTTGCTTGTGAAACGTTTGACGGGCGCTCAACAGATATCGCTGTCGCAAGCTGCGTTGGTGGAAAGAGAAGCCAGTTCGTGATAATGTTTACTGAAAGTGAAATTAACGCTTGCGAAGCTGCTGATAGATGTCGCGTTCGCAAGCTGCGTTAGTGGAGATAGGCAAGTTTGGATTTTGTTCAAACGTTTCGCACGAGAATGAAACGTTTGCCGAGCTTTCAACAGATGTCGCTGTTGCAAACTACCTACAGTGGTGTAAAGAGAACCAAGTGAGCTTGTGATTATTTTCTCTTAATGTGTGAATCGCTATCTGGTCATAATAATCGACATCTATTTCAGTTTGAAAATATAAACAGTTGGAGAGTGAATTGAATATTACATAATTCACGGCAGTAGGGATCGAATCGTGTACTTAATTACGTTGACTAAAAAAATGGCGCACAACAGCGGTTGATAAGATCTAGATTCTAGATGCATACCTATTATGTGTCGTATGTACCTAGTATTCAAATCACAAAATTATGTACATAATCTAGTTTAAGAAAAAGCATTGAATTTGAATATACTTGGTGCAAATTAGGAATAATTACGGTAATAAAAATTTGCATCGAGTAGTGTGCGCCCCCGACCTTAAAATAAGTAAGCTATCTCAAATATCTTGTGAATTTTCTGACATTCACTCCAAATAGGAGTCAATTGTTTTATTGCCTGCACAAAACCGAGACGATAGAATTTTAAATCAGTAGGTAAGGTACTTGCGTACCTACTTACCAGAATAATATAGAACTTTTGAGAATATTTGGGCCACCTTGATACAAGCTTATCAAATTGTAATATTAAAGAATACCATAATTTAGTTTGTGTGATAACTTTTAAGATATGGGCATTATATTGAGTGATCGGAATGATCGAAGTAGGTACAAAAAAAAACTTATTATCAAAATATAGGCTCGGCTTCAGATCCGCTCCATGTAGTCTTTCGGTATCTAAAGTAGTTTGTACACTCTTAAAGGGTTATAAGTCTGAGTAGATGAATAAAGTCAAAAACTAGAAATTAAGTTAATGTCTTTGATATTTTCGTCAAATGATCTAATGAATATTACCACAGAGTATTTATATAAAAATAAGTCTGAGCACAAAACGTTTAGGTAATGGTGTAAAATTATTATTTAAAAAAAAAATCTTAGATTTTTTTACTTTATCGTCAATTCTCACAATTATTGTTATTTTTAAGAGCCTACACACGCACGACTTGATTAAATAACTCAAGAATTGTAACTGTAAGTACATTTTGTATTTTATAGAAGTTTTTATGATCACGTGAGTTTGTTATGGAATGGTTTTGTTTTTTTTTTTGCCTAATTGCGTAAGTTATGAAAGCGTTAAGTTCGTCCAAGTATTATTTTGGAGTAATTTAAATTATAGTGGACTAGATAATAGACGTAGGTATGTTAAAGACACAAATAATGATATTATTTTATATGGTAAGTACTATTTTGCCAAAATGGCCCTACTTTTAACGAAAACTAGCTCATATTAACTTAATTTAGTTTATATTGTTTGCTTTATTACCTCTAGCAATAATAGTATTTAGTATAGAAATATTTACTTACCTAATTACCTATTGTAAAGCAACGAAAAGTATTTTAATATACGAAACTTCTTATTTATACAAAAAATGAAAAATTACATAGTTTGGGCCAGTTATACTTAAGTTGTACAGTAAATTAGGGAGTGACTAAAATAGGATTAAATAATTTTGATAAATTGAGTGGTAATTCTGTAAGTTCATGACTTGTGATTTGATCTACATAATTGTATGTTATTGGTAGGGATTCTGTTGGAACAAAACCTAAACCAAATTAGCCTAAAAATGTTGCTGACCCCTATTTTTCGATCGAAAAAAAAGAGACTGCGACAATTTTAGGCTAGTTTAGGATAGATAGATAAATACTAAAATTTTGTGCCAACAGAATCACTACTAATGTACAGTGCGCGTCTGAATTAAGTATCCAATCCAATATTGTCTAAGAGCGATAGATTAATTCTGACGCGCACTGTACCTACCTGAATTATGTTATAATTTATAAAGAATTACTTACTTCTCTAAATTAACTTATGTTTTTAAATCCTTTTGACATTGAACTATAAATCCTATAAAAACAAGTCGTCTTTTTATTTTTATTTGCTGTCTGAGATGACAAACGACGCTAATAATTATTTATGACGCTTACTTAAAAACTCGTACCTTCATTCGCAAATTAATTACAATGAAGTTAAAAACCAGGCAGGCAAGCTTAAGAAGTTACCTGCCTATGCATTTTATCTTTATTTTAAAGACATAGGTACGAAAAGAGAATGAAGAAGGCATGATTGATTTTGAACAAACTACCCCGAGATGTTTCAAACATCTACTGAATGCAAAACAAATACCTATACTTCTGCAAAAAATAAAAGATTTTGAAGGAAAAATTAATCTTTTAAAAATTAAATTTCAATTTCGCTTCAAAACGCTATACAGTTCTCTAAAATCTATAGGTACTAGTGGCGTCTCTCTATGTCACCGATGCACAAACATCTGATGATACAGAATGACCATCATATTTTTCTCTTTATTATCAATGAAAATTACAATAGTATAATAGAAACCCATTAGAACTACATAGTATTGACAATATTGTCAAAAAACAAAGAAACTATAGATTGAAGAAAGATAGACCTGTACCAACTATGGTACAGGACAGGTACAGGCACTGAATAACCACAGGAATATAGTTATTACTGTGGTTATTCTGTGCCTGACATTGCATATTATGACGCCACGCCTCAGTGCCTATTCTCTGATTGGTGTTCAACGGTTCATGGCAGATTGAGTGTTTTGTAGTTTAATTTTATCAAATAATGATTAATAACGACAAAAAAAATGTAATACATGTTTTGTAATCTATAGCTCTAATTCGGTAAATACATCTTTTTGGTGATTTTTGGTTACTGTCATCATCCCTATTAACTTCAGTAGGTACAGCTCGTGGCAGGATGATCGATCACCAATGCGATGGACAGACCAAATTAAAGCTGCACCAAACAACGGTTCTTTTTTTGGATGTGGTGACTGTGGTGTGTAGCGCCTAAAAATAGCCAAATTAATTTTAAAAAAAATTGATGCCGATCGACTCATTCTCATGTAAGGATCATTCCATAACATTGGATGAAAAACAATTGGACAACGGAAGTTAGTGAAATTAAATAAATAATAGTCAAATGACAATAGGTATGGGAAATATCGAAAGATATATAAAGAGGCAACTGCCTAACATAACCTTTAAGTACGTCAGGATTAAGTCACGATGGAACAGTTCTATCACTAACGAAAATATAAATCTTGGTTGCAAAAAAAAAACGAATGTAACTCACTCAAATAAAAAAGCTCGTACAATTTCCAAACACCTCCATACTTAATCTTCTTGTAATAAACAAGCCAAGTGCCTAAAACAAAAACTCATAAAAAATTACCTCTCGTTTCTGACGCTCTGAGTAATTCGATAATGGTATGAGGGGATCTCTGGAACTTTTAACTTGATTACGGTATTACAGACAGCTTGCTCCTGGACTGGACTGGCCGACTTAGATTCGATTTTTCAAACAACTTAGATTCGACTTACTATTTTATTCATTTATTTTCTTATATTCGGAGATCAAACAGTTTTACACACTTTATAAATAAACTTATCTACTAACTAGAAACCATTGATGTGTCCTCTCATATAGCAGCTAAAAGACTCATTATATTGAATTAAACGAATTATACCATTAAATTAGTATTTTTTAATGTAATCTATGATTCGATTTTTCATCCAATTCCCAAATTTGCCTTGCTTTCAGCTTGTTGCATCCACCTTTTGCCTCCATATATAATGTCAGGTTACAAACAATGCGAACTTAAAAGCTCAAAGTAAGAGAATAGCAAGAAGTTTAAAATTTAAAACGTTTTAAGACCAGTAGGGTTCAGTCAGACGGAAAAGCTTAGCTTTATTTATAGAGGAATCACTGCAGCGTTCTACACAAACACCTTGACATTCAGCTAAAGACTCTTGAGATAAAAACAGCTTTTACGATTGTTAAGCCGTTGCAAGGCTGTGTTCAATGTAAAATCTTAATAGATTATACACCGGCTGACCATTGCATTTACTGCATTTAATATAGAAATACCTACGGAGAGGAGAATTGCGCTAAATGAATCGCTTTACTATAACAATCGTATCGTCTCAGAATGACATTTTGGCATCTGGCATTTTACCTTACATGAACGAAACTACAGATAGAGGGATGCATGTCAAAAGTGTCACGTGCCATTCTATCAATATAGGGCTCCTATCTGCTAAACTAATGGCTTCACTATGTCAGTGTCATCGTCACAGAATTACACAATTTCTACCTGGATTAAATACCTAAACTACAGATTTAGTGACGCGCGTCAAAAGTGTTAAGTTTGAAACTAATAATAATATGTAATCTCCGTGCAAATAGCACTGCGCGCACTACCTAGTGTTTCTTTCATCTGGAGGATACTGCGACAATATCACTGTCATTGTAAAACGATTGGTTAGCAACTTTCAGGCCCAGACGTTCTACGGGTGTAGGCAAACACCCGTAGAGCGTCTGGGCCTGAAACTTAAAATCTAAATTCAGGTAAATTGGTGTAAATTCAGATGGCGCTAAAACCGAATTAAATTGACATCATAGTGCTGTCTCTTATATTATGCTATCCTTTTTATTTCAATGGTTAAGAAAGGGACCGACAGAAACATCTTTACCTACTTATTAAATTTAGGCCTACCAGATTTACTGCATCCGTTCAAACCCCCCGAAAACGTCCCCCGGGAGTTATTGTCGTAACATTTTTCAGTCGTTAGTTGTTCTAATGTTTCAATGTCTGTAATTAAGTAGGTAGGTATTTGAGTTTCAAAGTTAATTCAGTTGTATTGGAATGTTAGATAAAATTACTCTTCAGGCTTAAGGTTTTCAATTGATTAGATAGGTACGTCACGGCACGGACTTATCCATCTCTAGGGAAATCACGATCATAATAATGTGATATCCATAGACTGACCAGAAAGATCAAAGCCCACAACATTATCAAAAAACTAAGACGTAACCTGTAAATTAGAGATAAAAACTTATGCCCAGAAGTTCAATATACTCAAAATTGCCTCCGCCAACAAAAGCCCTCGGCTTCTGCTCTTTCAGTTATATTAAGTGTCCTTCATTATATTTTATAGGCTCTCCTTCAAACATTCGTAGTCCCGTGACCACGGCTTTAGTTCGCAACTCTTAATTAAATGCCCAACTAAACCACAAGAGATAACCACTAGTGTCGTGTCGTGCTATTCTATTTTCACGCTGCGGAAACAGTCTTAAGAACTCCCAACTCGTCTCTGTTGCCTCTACCATGAGTTTTCACGAACTCAAGGGTAAAAAGATTACAAAGAGAAGTGTTATAAATCGATTGAGTGCTCGTTCTATATATTTAAAGGTTTTTATTAACTAATTCCTGTCCGGTGTCAGTAAATATTTTTTTTGTCAGATTTTAACCCACTCACTTTCCGGGTGCGTGCGATTGAACTGTTATTTGGCATGGTAACATGATCTGATGATGCTGAGCCAAAGATTCTGAGCTGATGGTTCTAGATGATATTAATAGCTTTTTTCCTAAAATATTTTAAACTTAGTCTTGTTTTGATTGAGTTTCGGTACAGTGCACGGAGTTTATTGTGACAGTTCCTCAATCAATTTTTACCCAAAATTAAGTAGGTATTATTCGACCAAAATAGAGCGAAGGTACACTCAACGGAACCTTCCTACACAGGTTTTTGCAGGTGATTAAAACGTAATTTTAAATAACTGTAGCCTTACCTACCTCACTGTAGCCGCATGCAACTAATTGCAGGATCACTTTGTTGTCCGTCGGCTAACCCTCTTTTAGGAACGCGTGGAGGTATTGAGTTGAAATTACCATCAAATACTCTAGTCCGTAACTCTTGGAACCGTGATATAAATAAAACTTCTAAGTCAACGCAATCAAAAGTTACAGCCGTTTATGCCCAACTTTTTTGAAATTTCTAAGGAAGTCACATGCACAAGCAGTCTTATAGGACAAGTCTAGGAAAGATTCGAAAACTATAAATCCAAGTTATAATTAAAAAATTAAAATATTCTCACCATGGACCAAGAACCTATAGGTTACTTCCTATTGACCTAGAATCATAAAATTTGGCAAGATGCAAGGTCTTATAGCACAAGTACCTAAAGGGAGCGTTCCGAAAACCACAAATTTATTGTTCATTAACCCTACAGTAGTCGCGCTCCTAATCGTAACACGAGTGGTCGCGCGGATTACAGATGTATGCCAAATACAAATTGAAATTAAAAGTCATTTGAGCATTTATTCTTGTTTATTCAAGTTAAATTCTTTAAATCAAAGTTTTACTTATTGGAAATAATGAAATTAAAAAAGATGAAATGTTTGTTTGTAAAAAAAAATTAATAAAACAAATAAACCTCTCATTTGGCACTAAACGATAGATCTTTCGCTGAATTTCAGATTGCAAAAAAACTAATCCAAATAGTCCTGTTCTAATTTGTGTTTCTGACACAAGACAGATAGGTAGTAAAATAATAATCACTAAATGTATATTTTTTTCACGCGTTACACACTTTTTAGTGCTTTAAATCTGCTTTATTCCACAGTCATGGAATTTGACCGGTCGGCTTATTCCAACTTCAAAACGAACTTTTAATGCTGGTTTTCTAGTGGAATATTACAAAACATCTTTTAATTTGAACATCAGACTTCGTGGTAGACATAGTAATATTTTTTTCCTATCGAAGAGCCGGTGGTTTTTCTCAGGCTCGTATAGTAGTAGCGTTGGCGTGCTACCTCCGTATACAAGGCATTGAAAGCATTAAGATTAAGTAGGTCAAAGAAAATGCCTAGCAGCCATCTTCTAGAATTTCTAAACTCGTCGTAAAGTGATCACAGCATATCTAGAAAGCCAACACAGTATATTAGATCATCGTCTTTGCTGATGCGGTCCATTGTCAGATTCTGACCGTTTTTCTAGGGCCATAACAGGAAAATCTTTTGCCTTCTTGGATTCATATCAATGGTCCTGTTCTTCAACTTAATTATCATCTTCATTTAGAACTCGGCCAGTTGTCGTAGGCTTTATTCTGCTCTTCAGCTTCAGCTAGCCAGATTTCAAGCATTTTTTCTAATATTCAGTTATTTTTGAAAATACAAGCAAAAATTATATGTTCAGACACGCATAAATAAAAAAATGCAAATAACAATAATCTAATTTATTAGTTTTACGAGAAAAAAATAACATAGAACGAGAACATTTCTGCAAAAAAAACTTACGTAAGTGGTCGCGCGGCATACAATTGTAATCCACGGACTTTGCAGACTTCCTGTGACTTAACCATGAGAGATCAATGCTTAAACAAGATCTCAGAGCGTTCTGTACATATTTAATTGAAAGTACACGGAGCCGCTTAAAAATGGCACTTATAGTTTTTGAGAAATCTAAGGTTTTGCAAGTGTGGATTACATATGTAATCCGCGCGACCACTCTAGGGTAGGTTACTTCCTATTGACCTAGAATCATAAAATTTGGCAAGATGCAAGGTCTTATAGCACAAGTACCTAAAGGGAGCGTTCCGAAAACCACAAATTTATTGTTCATTAAAAAAAAAATGTATTCTCGCCATGGAACGAATACCTATAGGGTACTGCCCGTTGACCAAGAATCATAAAATTTGTCAAGAAGCAAGGTTTTATACCGCACAAGTAAAGAAAAAATTCCGAAAACCGAAAATTACTAATTACATCACAAAAAAAATATTCTCGCCCTGGATCAAAACCTACTTTATAACGGGTACTTACTAACCTATTACCTAGAATCATTATATTTGGCAAAAAAAAAGTTTTATAATTATATGAAACCCTCGGTGCGCGAGTCTGACTCGCACGTGAAGTTTTATTTTTTCATTCTTCACATTATTTTTGCAAAAAGAAAAAATGCCGGCGAATTCAAATTAAGATAGGTACCAATAAACATCAAGACTAGTTTTATTAGGTGATCGTCAAGGTTGCGCCAAGATAGTTTTGGTCTTTAATTTGAAAAAAACATAATTAAAAACCATTATTTTTTGTAGAATGAATGATAAAGAGATGGTTGACTCGGCCTTGTGAAGTGAGACGCTTGACTCTTCTTGAGAACTGATAACTTTTGAACAGTAAAAGCATTCAGTATGAACTGTTGAGTCCTGGAAACTTACGTAAACTACCTAGGCTAGGTACTAGAGGACGAGCGGCGATTTTATTTTACATTTTCATATCTATTTATTAAATATGTATATGTACCTTTCATATTATTGTCTTCATCTCCCGTCGTCTAGAGTCTTCCGGGACCATCATCATCTCATCCTGTATCTAAATCCCATTATATTTAGACTTAAATAGGCGAATAACATTGTATTAAATTTTAAGCGTTATACACTTACTAGTGGTTTATTTTTCGCTTCTTCCACTAGTGGACAAAAAATTGAAGCGAACAAAATCAATAACATTTTGTTTCTTATTTGATAATAATTACTATTATTAAGCTGTTTATGTATAAAATTTGACTTGTCTAAGTGCTTATTTTGTAAGCCTAAAGAAATAAAGTTATTGAATTTTGATTTTTTTGAATCCGAAAGGTGTCTACTGCTGGACATAGGCCGTCACTATAAAGCGCCTTAATGACTCTCATGTTCATCAGGGGGTAATGCCATAATCTACAGTTACTAGCATAGGCTAGTCCACTGGTGGACATAATCGTCTTATATCTTCTGGGATAGACTGTAATAACAACCCATGGTAGAGGTACAATTTACAACTTGTTTGTGGTGGGCTGACTTGTTCACTTGTTCCGCACTGTATCGCTTTGCTGTCCGTGATCAAACAACGTTGCTTAGTTGTTCATAATTGTAGGGGACTCAAGGAAAATGGGTACCTATGGATTATCGGAATTATGCTGTACCTAGCCTAGGCATGCAAATAATTGCCCTAATTGTCTTATCCTACCTAGAGTTATTAGAACTGCTCTATAATACGAGTATATTATGAAGTTAAGGTGGATCGATACGTTGGTCCCGCGGCGCGGCGTTCAAAAAATTTACGGTTTTTTGTAGTTTTTGCATTGTAAAAGTAATTTGGCTAGCAAACAGGTTGAAAGCCGACCATTGAAAGCCATTTGCTATGAACCTATGCTAAAACAAACTTCTAATCAATTTTCGATTGATATTAGCGATTAATTATGAAAGCAACACAACAATGAAATTAATGAATAATGCTGGACAATCTACATACTCGTTATATCGAGGTGCTAAGATGTCTCTACGAAGCCGCCATGTGTCCAAGTTCAAGGCCAACAGTCTAAACCCATTCAATTGCGCAGAGTAATGAGACAGGGGATGTCATATCTCGAAACTGTTCACAAGCGCGTTGGAACATAATTTAAGACGCTGGACTGAAAAGGAAAGGGCATTAACATTAATTAACGGTGACTACATCGAACATCTACGATTCGCTGATGACATAGTTTTAATTGCCGAGTCGCAAGAGGAGCTGAACCTGATGCTGGATGGCCTAGCTTCAGCCTCGCGAAGCATAGATGTTGGAATTAATTTTGATAAAACCAAAATCACGATCAATGGCCACATTGATCCAATACGGGTCGTCCAACTACAACGGTTAAGTGACCTGCCCTTACTGCCCCGTCCAAAAGATCCATTCTGTTTATTTGTACGCATAAAAGGATCATAATGGTTCAATATTCAAGTTTAACTCAAAATTAATTCAAACTTCCGGCACTGAATCAAAGTATATACACGCTTAAAACTATGAGCAACAGAAAATTACCAAACTTTCCGTATAAAATTTGCTCTTACGCCACCGATCAAAACTTCTGCACTTGGATACAGGAACGGTTGTTCATAAAAACATTATTAAATTGTTAAATCTATGAGATAGAATTTGCATAATCTGCGAGTATTTTTAGTACTTGTTTTTTTTGCGCCTATAGGTAGGTAGGTACTTACGCATAAAAATATGTATCATTAGGTACACAGTACAGTATCATATGTATATCAGTATCATACCTATAGGTAAATGTTAATTTTAACATTGTTGCAAAAACACTGAGATTAACATCATGCATGTACCGATTTAACGAATAGCTTCTAACAGATTTTATCTTCCTAGTTTTGTTACTAAGTTGTTCATTCATATTTTTTGCTGCGCTCGCGATTAGCACACACATAAATTATAATTCACGATGACCTTGAAATAGCTTAAATTATAACTGAATTAAAAGTTTGAATTTATAATCCGATTCTCATGAGATTGTAATCAATTGTGTCTATTAAAGTTTCGTTATATCCTCCGATCGTGTGTTATGGTAAGTAATTATGAAACTGACTACACAGTATACTACACTTGCATTTTATATAATCTTCGACTGTAAGTTTGCAACTTTGTTTATAAATAGATAGTACCTTGTTTTCTGTAACCTGTTATGGGTATTTGCTAAAACATGTTATTTGCCAGCAATCATCTGAATCGGATTACCAGCTCTATTACCATGACGATAACCTTGAGTTTATAAAAGAATACCTAGTACTTAAACCGGACACACGCCTAAATCTCAAAAAAAAACTTGTAGGCTTTTGTTCATAGATTGGTCACACAGCATTGTTTGCTTTACTTTTTTAAATCCTGAAAAATTTACAGAGCGTAGTAGGTAACCTTCCTGTGCGTATTCCTTTACCGGCTTCTTCGCGTAGTGTTTCACGTGTGTTTCTATTATCAAAAGTAGCCCATGTTTTCCCCAAAAAACTCTTCTAACTGAATTTAATTTGATTCGCCGTTATCTGTTAAAATGGTACCTAACAAATAGAAAGAGTTACTTTTGCATTTATAACATTAGTGTACCTATGAATGATTATAGGTACATTCTCAGACTAAGTAAGAAATCTACTTAGTCTGAGGGTACATTATTGAAATTCTAATTTATAAATCATGAATGATTATAGGTACATTATTGAAATTCTAATTTATAAATCATAATACTATTGATTGACCCTGCTTACTTGAACATTTAATTTATTGGATTGTAATACGTTATCTTATTTTTATTCGCATGTTAGTTTTAGTACCTAATGCTGTAAGCCTAACCATGGCAGACTAGAGATACCAGAGATTGACTGAAGACCAATGTACACATTACCTCCTAGTTTAACAGAAATAAAATTCATTTATCAATGATTTGTATGGATCCTCTGTTATTACAAAATTGTCTGTTATTTTCTATCAGTTTCTGTAACGGCTAGGAAAAATCCCTGTAATCCGTGTATTGAGATCTCCTATGCTAAATGACAGAGTTGTAAAAAAAAATAGTAATAATATTTGCCACAGGGACGAGGTAAAATTTTTATATTACCTCGTCCCTCATTTGCCACAGACTATCGATTTATCCATCTACGAGTATGTTTTGTTATATTTCTTAGTTTTTTCTGGCAAATTGTTTTCAGTCTAGATATTACCTTTATTAAATTACCAAATTGTAAGAAGAAATCGGAGTACAAACTCACCTAGTCAGGATCTTGTGATGAGTAACATAAGAAGGGCGTTCCTATTTCCTCTCAACCCCTGTCTTACAAAGACTGATGGCGCAATCTTTGGGTGTCGCACTTTTTTCTTTTATGGCACCTTTACCTAGATTTTATGGAAGCCAGGGATACATTTTTGGAGAGTGGGTACATTTATAAGGCTTAGAAGAGACGCTCAACCATTGATATAAAAATTACTTACAGTCACAGTTTAGAATCGAATATATATATATTGGTATTATAAAAAGGTACCAAACCTACTAAAGTTTGTAATTTTGCATGTATGTCGAAGCTCAATCCATTTATAGTTAGGTATGAGGTACTTTGTATGTACCTTATTGCGTTATGCTACATTATATCCAAATATCACGTGAGTGAACCTGTGAGCTTAATCCAAATATTAAGGGAAAAGGTTGTGCCGTTTCGGAACATGTTTGGCCGAAAACAAGGCCAAAACAACTGATTGGGTCGGGCAAAAAATTTTCACTCATGAAGATCTGGACATGAAATAACATATACGCTACTTTTTATTCTAAACGACACGTGCAAAGCTCCGCGCAGAAGCTAGTGGAAAATGAAACAAAATTTAAAGGTCACTCATTTATTATCACACTTAAAACACAAGTTTTTGGTAGGCACACTATAAAATAATATCTCACTGTAAATCTGTACTTTTAAATATTAATTTTATATTACAATTACAAAGGTGCTGGTAGAGGAACGTTGATTAGTTCCTCATAAGGAACGACGTCGAAGAATTTCTTGATGGTCTTGATGGCTAGTTCCACTGCGTAATCGACGATCGGTTGGCCGAATTCTTTAGCTACCAGCCTCCAGTTTTCGTTTAGGAACGTTAAGACGGTTGCACCTAGAATAGAAAACAACTCGTTATATTATATTATAACACATCAGGTCGTAATAGCACCTTCTAGTTCCAATAAGTAGTTCAGATTTCGAAATAACATTTCCTACCTAATCTTTGGTTCAGATAGTCGAAGAAGCGACGAAGAAACCGTTAGCCTGTTAGTTGTTATTTTTCGAGATGGAGCAAAACTTCAAGCATTTTTATCCTCTAGAATTCTAGATAATCTGATAACGGTTTTGACAATTTGCACAGATGTGAAGTTATATCCATCGGTTAACACCTTGGTGCTGGTATGGATGTCAAGAGTAGGAAATAAATGATTGATAAAGATTAAGCTATGCTTTTGGTATGGCAATCATTGCCGGGACCTAACTTAGCCCCGACAATTACAAAAATTATGTGCGTATTGCATTAAAACACCACAGTTGTATCAATTAAGGCTTGATTTCCGTTTTTGACGGAAGGTTCCATAGAATGCGACAAATAGGACGCATAATTACTGACAAGGCTATCGATCAGTGACCGTTCGAGTGTGACGGTAGGCATCATAGCTAATGCTGGTATCCTTTACCTAATACAAGTATAAAACGATGACGGCGGCTCTTAATGTTGTTATAAACAACATCTCTACTAATAATTCTTAAATGAAACTCTTCTGTCGGTCTATCTGTTACTCATAATTTCACGAATCAAAGCCTCAAAATTGGGGATAGATTGTGATATCCCGGGGAGGACATGGACTACTTTTTGACTTGTTTAGGTAGGTAATAAATAGAAAATGTCTTTTAAGTAAAAACGGGACCCTATTACTATGACTTCGCTGTCCGTCTGTCCGTCTGTCACCAGGCTGTATCTCATGAACCGTGATAGTTAGACAGTTGAAATTTTCACAGATGATGTATTTCTGTTGCCGCTATAACAACAAATACTAAAAAACAGAATAAAATAAATATTTAAGGGGGCATACAACAAACGTGACTTTTTTGGAGTTTTTATAGATAATGGTACGGAACCCTTCGTGCGCGAGTCTGACTCGCACTTGGCCGGTTTTATTTATACTTAATAGACCTTCGTTTGACCACAATCTCACCTACTGGAAAGTAAAGATGTGGTCAACGATGTATCACGAATGTCTAGAAAATACCTATCGACTCTTGTCTATTTAGTTTAGTCATACATAGTCAAACGTTTAGTGTTCATCGTTTTTAGCCAGAGCCACTAGATACAAAAACAAGGTGCTTTGCGAAGTCAATTTATATTAGAAACAAGATCTCCCAAGACGTCGATTCGGACAAAATATTCCCTGATAAAAACAAAGTCCTGTTTGGGGATTGCTAAACTGACAGACCTCTTTTTTGTATTTTTTTTTGCTTTTAGCTGTCTAAAGGATATTTTAGGTGTTATGAAATTGTTAACATGACTACTCTTCCATAATTTAATTGTTAGACTCAAAAAATATGTGTATCTGTATGGATTTTGTGGCTGCCAAAGAGAAAAACCCATTTAAATTTCACTATTGTCGTTTGAAGATGTACCTGATCGTGCCTGTCCTTATATAAATTTGAAAAAATCATTGGAGCCGTTCAAATGTTATAGGTTATTGAATTAAATTAATTTATGTGTCTCACCGGTTTATCAGTTGAGCTACTTGTAGATTGTTTGCAACAGACTGCAGTTACTTCAATTTTAAATGCTAGTTCTAATTTTTTTTATTCATTGATTGTAATTTTCTTTATTAATAAAGATTTTATAAGTTATTTAAATTATAACGGTAATGTGCTCCAATTGGTTAAGCTTAATAAAATATTTGACAGTCGTGCTTGAACATTTTTTTGAAAATAAGCTTGTTATTTGAGATTTTCATGCATACTTTACCCCCGTACACTCAAATGCATCTAAGACCTAAGCACTTTAAATTTATCAAAAATTCGTCTGTTCGTCGCTACGTTCGTCGTTGTTCTGTGCTTAGGTATATCTGAGTTGCGTTTGAGTATTCGGGAATCGGGCGTTAATTGTTTAAAGTCCTAACTGTACTTACTCAGCTCAGGGCTCCCCTTGAAAAGGTTCTTGAGATCATAAGTCACACGATCGCCGTAGTCGAAATCGTATTTGTAGTTTTTGATACCGAAGTAGTTTAATCCAGCTGCGTCTTTCACGTACTCGGTGTTAATGTCGACAGTCATTCTGAGGTTTGCTGAAATATACGAAGAAGTTTAGTTGTGTTCAATCTTTTATCTGCATTTTAACTCCCAAAGATGGTACGTTATTAGGGTTCAGTACCCAAAGGATAAAACGGGATCCTATTACTAAGACTCTGCTGTCCGTCTGTCCGTCTGTCACAGTTGAAATTTTCACAGTTGATGTATTTTTGTTGCTGCTATAACTACAAATACTAAAAAAACAATGAAAAAAATATTTAAGGACATGCCGGACCTGCAGGGCCCATACAACAAACGTGTTTTTTTTGCTATTTTTATAGATAACGGTACGGAACCCTTCGTGCGCGAGTCCGACTCTCACTTGGCTGGATTTACGCTTTCACGCCTAAACGGCTAAGCGGACTTATTGAAATTTGGCAATGGGAATAGATGGTATCCTGAACAACGACATAGGCTACTCTTTATCCCGAAAACGTGCAAGCGAAACCCCGCGGCTTCGCTCGATGCTATCGATATCGGGCGGCAGAAGCTAAATAAAAAGGTCAATAAAATTATGACAACTTATTGTCATTGTAACTTGATCATCATCTTTGAACACAGTTGTCGTAACTACATTTTGTTACTAGTTGATTTGATCTTTGAGAGACACAAACCTAGCCGTGGTCAGTGAAAAATGAATACCTATATTCATCAAGATTTTTCACTGACCATCGCTTATGAGGTCACTACTGGGTCACTATCACTATCATTACTCTTTTTGCTAATAAAAGTTACCTAGCGCGTAAAATTACCTTATCCGCGCCTAGAGCTTAGTTTATACAATCGACGCATCTATTAACGGTTCGTAATTGGTTAAATAGGTAGTTATATTTTAATTTCCATTTCATTATCATAATATTTGTAGATTCCAGATATGCTAAATATTTTTTTTCCGTAGACAAGGTCCTCCTAGAATGTGAACTTCTGAATATCGATCGGTCGCATTCTAAACAGCGACGCGTGTTGAAACTCTGATCACAAAAAAGCCTACTATAACAAGGCTTCATCAGTTGATGAACCTAGATCACTCATCACTGTGGTAGGTGAATACACTAGCAGCTTTAAATTCTTTCTAGATAGATGATCTAGGTTTAACCCAGTAATCATTAGAATTCTGTTTATATTCCGTTCTGTCAGCATGCGTTTAATTTAGCTTCTGCTGCCTAAAGATGCCCTTCTCATTAATTTGTGTCATTCATTTCAAACGCTGCAGCTGGGCTGATCATGGGTCCAATTCTGCCATGCAATTCTCTATAACTAGTATATCGCCGCAGAATCGCCACCTAGAATCTTTAGAGGACGTGGAGAGATCGTTAGAATGGTTCTATTTCAACCTTGACAATTTTAGCGCGCGTCTCTTCATCTATTGATTCTCTAATCTAAGCTTTCGTCAATTCTGTGACTAGGTATACCATTATCATAGTAAAGCGATTAGTCTAGCAGAATTGGACCACCGGGAACTCTATGTGCTGATCACGTAAACCGAAGCAACAGTGAAATCAACTCACTCAATTTAATCTTGGCGTCACCTTCACCATCTATGTTGAAGAGGAGAATCTTGCCAATAGCATCATACTGTCCCTTGATTGTAAGGTTGCAGTGGAACTGTAGAACGAAGTGGCGCTTCTCTAGTTCTGATCTGTAAGTAGAACATTTTGATATTTTTTACAACAACAAAAAAACTGACTTCAATTTTCTTATGATTATCAGTATTTAAAGAACTCTTCGGGTTCATTCTCTGTACAAATGTGATAAAATTAAAATCGGAGAACAATAAAATAGCCAAGATATTGAATATCCATTAATAGATAAAACAAAGGTACTTTTTGCGAATTTAATATCTTAGAGATTGCCCAAACTGTGAGGATTTACGCAATGTAGTACAAAAACCTTTGAATTGAATTATTATTATTGAATTGAATTATCTTATATTAGGTAAATTGACAATTTATCATTATTTTAGTATGTAACCTACCAATGTACCTACCAATTTTAATTAGATGATTGACTTGTAAATATGATTTTATCAATAAAATGACTATCCAAGTACCTATGTCCAGTCCAGCAGTGAACGTGTATGGGCTGATATTTTAGGATGATGATAATGATGATGAAATATTTTTTTTATGTTTTTGATTTCTGAGACTACTTTACTGAAGGTACCTTTTACCTGAAGATAGCAGTAAAATTTCTGTAAGCTTATTATAAGTACCTACCTTTATTGAAAGAGTCTTTATGAGTCACACAAAAAGTCAATAAACTGTAGGTAAATACATAAATAAAAAATATTTTTACCTCTACAAAACATTTAAGTACCTACTTATTTAGGATTACAAAGACATAGAATTTCAAGAAAAAATAGGTTTTAATTATGGTAATTAGGTAATCAAGATTTTTCAGTTTATTCAAAGCCTCGTAGAATAATTTGTTTACCCAATCAAGAACGATTGATTATGTTTACCCTACTCTCCTCAATCTTAAAATGAGATACTTTTAAAATAAGGGAGGTCATTCGCGTAGAGATTTGTATGTTTGTATTTTTGTATGTAACGAATAAACTTAAAAACTACTAAACCGATTTTAAAAATTCATTCACCATTAGAAAGCTTACTTTTCAGGGAGTGACAAAGGCTATGTTTTATCCCGGAATTCCCACGGGAACGGGAACTACGCGGGTGAAACCGAGAGGCGCTGCTAGTATCCAAGAAATAGTAATTTGTGGGATGAAAAGCAAATATACATATATCTCTTATTTCTGTCCTAAGGGAAATGTCCCTTTAAAGAGAAATAACTTAGAAACGTTTCCATACAATAATTTTTGATCTTTGTAAACTTTGAGTAAAGTATCTTCAGACTACTTGTTATCCCGAAAAGAACGTGTGCAAAACCGCGGGCAGAAACTTCTATAAGATTGTTTATCTGCTTCAATGCTAGAACACCTTGAAAAATAAACTTATTTGAAACTTAAAAAACGTTTATTTGAAACTGAAACAACAAATAAACGTTGTTTATTATAAGCTTGGTATAAATAGTTAAAAATTATATATTTATTTATTTGACTAATATTTATTTGTTTTTGTAACTAACGAACCTTCCTATTTGTTTTTGTTAATTACGGAAATGTTTGACTCGACAATGTATTGTATGTACATGTCAAGTCTTTTGTTGTTGCTAAGCTAATGTTCAAATTAGCCGTTGACTTTAGGTAAAAACAAGTTTTAATTGCTATTAAGTTTAAGTAACTGCGAATATATTTTTGGGCAAACAACGAGAAAAAATTAATTAAAATGCCTTCCATAAACACGTTGTCACCACGTAGTCATGTAGAGTTTTTGTGACAGTATACAGTTCTTTGATCTCTAACAATGTATAGTGATGAAGCTTGTGAGTGGTTTGTTGACATTACCTACTTGTTCCAGCCAATTTTATTGTATAATGTTTGTAAACAAACGGCCGGGGCGGACTGCTAGTAATCGCATAAAAAGACGCGGCAACAGTCCACCCCGGCTTCGCACGGGTAGATTCTATAGCCTATGTTACTCAGTGATAATGTAGATTGCTAACGGCACAAGAATTTTGGAAATCGGTCCTGTAGTTTTTATGTTTATTCATTAGGTACATACAAAAATACAAATCTTTCCTCTTTATAATATGTTGATTACATTACTGGTCGATTTAAGATCCTTTCTTCAATAAATAAGTATTGCTTATAATTATATCTAAAGCTCGACCCCAAACCAGTAAATTTTAGTTTTTTGCGTCGTGATTTACAAACATTTTGTCACTGCAAGTTTGGCTAGTGTATATGTATAGGTAGGTACTCGGTTCTAAAATTCAAGATATTTTATGTCAACAAGGGCATTTATGCATGAAAACTTTATAACACTGATTCAAATAACAGAAATCAAGTAGGTAACGGCAAAAGGTAATCACTAATCGTAATCACACAAACTTCAGCAAAAAAGATCTTGACAGGACGACAGACGAATGAAATGATGAATCAAAGTTTGCAAAAGCAAAAATTGACGTGATTTGCTCCAATGATATCATAAAATATTTTTTAACTGGTTTTGTATTATAAATAATATCTTGGATTTGAAAAATATTTCACTGGTATGCCAAATTCTTACAACCGTATTTCTACTAAAAGAAGACTGCCATCGGCGGGAAGATCCGGACCACCGAATAATGACATACCATCTGCCTCAGGCTAGCGTAGGATCGAGGCGTTTAACACATTGGGAGGCCTATGCCTAGCTGTGGGTCGATAAGGGCTGATGATGATGATGATACATTATCCCATTCAGGATTGTCTGGGAGAGATCGCTCTTGAACTATAAAACCACCAATCGTCGCTTATTTTTTAAACTTGGAAATTATTTCTGTTGTCTGCAGTAAATAATTTAACTATCTATCTATCCCTAGAGTTCTATAAGGCTGTTTCATCCAGGTACCGCCATAGTAACGTCCTTGTAATGTTAGCTAATGTCTACTTCAGGAAATCAGCGTCATTTCAATTGAATGCAAAACACATGATAATTATCTAGGGATTTGTTTTTTGTTTGTTTTGTGGGAACCAGTGGTTTTATGCGATTCTCTGAAGTAGAGGCACCTATTATAAATCTATCTAAAGGACGATTCATACATATCAGTGAAGTCTCCGTTCCGGCAACGTGTCCGCTCAGTTCAGTATCAGTGCGAAATATTCTTTCATACATTCTCTATGAACGCATCCCCACTTATCATGCCGGGTACAGACCAAGCGAGCGAGAGCGAGTGAAGGCTAACGATCGAACGCAAAAGTACCAGTGTGGACGTCATTGCGAAAGCAAGCGAGTCCAAACAAGGGCCTTCGTTCGTCTTCGGCCGTGCTCCGGCGGCTGTCGCTACATCAAAGCAATATGGTACGAACGTACCGATTGTCAAATCCCAATCGTGTGCATTCGCTTGCTCTCGCTTGCTTGGTCTGTACCCGGCATAGACTTAGAATTTTCACTACGTTGTACCCGGCATCAGTGTCAGTGACGACACAGTGCTCGGATGCGTTCATAGAGAATGTATGTAAGAATATTAGCACTGATACAGAACTGAGCGGACACGTTGCCGGAACGGAGACTTCACTGATATGTGTGAATCGTCCTTAAGACTAGCACATTAGATCTGTAACGGATTACGAATTGTTTTTAAAGTGACGTATTATTTATAATTACGTTATCAAGATTAAGTAATATATGTTATTTATTTAACACGCCACAATATTAAATGTGTAATAATAACACGTCCACATTATTAAACGTGTTTAATAACTGTGTCTTATAATATCACATGTTTTGTTACTTTATCTGGACGCAACTTTATTTATACGAGTTGCGTCCGTATTTCAACCAAAATGCACAATCTTAGCAAGATGATGAGACTTGTACGATGATGATGATTGTCCCGTCTAATTAGATAAAATAGGTACCTAAGGTACTCGTGTAGAATCGTATGTTATATGCATCCATAATGACGCATTTTCTAGGTAAAATTGTTAAGTAGGTACTTAATTAGACAAATTTTATTACAGGTCATTAATGATAATCATTTAAAATTTATAGTCGATTTTTACGATTATTTTTAATAGAATACCTACCTAATTGTTTAGAAACCTAATCTATATCGTAAAAATTTTTAAGCTCGTTATAGTAAAATTGCACATTAAAACTTGGTAGGTACCTACTCAGTATAACGATAGGTATAAGAAATAAAACCGGCCAAGTGCGAGTCGGACTCGCGCACGAATTGTTCCGTACCATTATCTATAAAAACGGCAAAAAAATCATGTTTGTTGTATGGGAGCCCCCTTAAATATTTATTTTACTCTGTTTTTTACTATTTGTTGTTATAGCGGCAACAAAAATACATCATCTGTGAAAATTTCAACTGTCTAACTATCACGGTTCATGAGATACAACCTGGTGACAGACGGACTGACGGACAGACGGACAGACGGACAGACGGACAGACGGACAGACGGGCAGACGGACAGACGGACAGACGGACAGACGGACAGACGGACAGACGGACAGACGGACAGACGGGCAGACGGACAGATGGACAGACGGACAGCGAAGTCTTAGTAATAGGGTCCCGTTTTTACCCTTTGGGTACAGAACCCTAAAAAGCCATAATCCCTATAATTGACATTGAATATATCTATGAACATGATTTATGACTGGTTTTTTTATATTATTTTTTGTGACAAAAGTCACTTAGGACTTCAATTACGGTTTTTTCCAGACTTCACGAGAGAAGGAAGGTACCTCGTGAACTCTGGCAGAAGCCGTAATTAATCACGTAGTAGCGTCATAAGACGTGTAATGATTTATTTTTATCTAAATTATCGTTAAAATCGAACCAGTAGTTCTGAAGATATACATTTTCAAACTATCCAAAGTGATATATACAGACAAAACTACATAAAAATTAAGAATCGACCAAGTTGTAAAGACATGAATATAATTTTAATGCTAACGTTCAAAGAATTTGTGAGGTTTCAGTTAGTTCATGCAATAAAGAGCTAATTGATTATGAGAAGTTCTTGGAAGAACCATAGTCTTCGATGTTAATAATATGTATTTTTATTAAAAGGTTTTCGTAAAAAAAAATTAAAAGTGATTATAATTTCACCGTTTTAGCTATGACGTACCTACATAAAATTAAAGAAATAAGGAAGATAAAATAAGATGCTTAAAAAACAGTAGGTATGTCATTTTGAACGTACATCCGCATAAAAAACCTCCGCAGGTATTTTAATATTAAACGTAGGGTTTTATTGAAACGAAGGGTCAATATGAATGAATAATAATATTAGAATTAATGGGCAACATATCAATGATCGAAGGTCGTTAAAGAAAAAAAAAATCTTAAACGCATTTTGGAATCTTGTTTTACAAGTATTTATGGAAAAGGTTCGAAGTACCGTATCCTGTGGTACCTATTGTATGCTATTTGTGGATAAGTTCTAGGCTAGTTTCTAGTATAGTTGTATTATGTATGTAAATGTATCTTTTTGTTTTTTTGTTTGTTTGATAATTTTTCGCTCTTTTTTTTTAAATGTGCTCTACCAACTATTTGTCTTATATATCTTTTTCTCCGAACCTAGGTTGCCTGAAAGAAATCGCTTTCAGCGATAAGGCCGCCTATTGCACTGGGTATCATAATTTAGATATAAGGATTATTTATGTTATTATTTTTAAGCGCAATAAAGAATTCATTCATTCATTCATTCATTCCTACTTGATATGGTACTTGGTATAGGTATCTAAAACAAAACCAGCAAGTTGGGTAATCCCTACGTGTCTAACTAAATGCATTATTGGATTCGAAGCACGAGTAACTCCTGATTTCCTTGACCCGCAGTTTAAGTGCAAACAAGGTGACACACGGTCATATAAAAGGAGGAAAATAATAGGTCGCGACTGTGACGACTCATTTCCGAAAGTTGTACGGATATTCAAGTTTTATTTATTTCCAAGCATGCTACTTTTTTGCTGTCGATTAATAAAGAATAAAATATAAAATGGAACGACATAAACATACATAGGGTGCAACCTCATAACCTCCGTTGGTAGTCGGGTAAAAATTTATCTAGATCTAGAAGATGGCACGGGTCCGAAAATAAAACCGGCCAAGTACGAGTCGGACTCGCGCACGAAGGGTTCCGTACCATTCCATCTATTAAACCGGCAAAAAATAACGTTTGTTGTATGGGAGCCCCCTTAAATATTTATTTTATTCTGTTTTTCAATATAGCCTGATACTCTTAGTATTATATTTTCTGTATTTCACAGCACATGCAAACGATATCTTGTTAGCTTCCAATATTTATGGAAACACTGAAATTTCCAGTTGAGCTACGTAATTGGTTTGCTTTATGAAAGTAATACTTAGTAGGTAGTACTACTCGACTTGGCAGGGTCACTACCGTGGCCCCTGATATACGAAGCTTATATCACTTAGCAGTAGAGTGATATTAGTTATAGTTATCAATGAGTGAAAGAATTTGAATCAGATCAGTAGTTCCAGGCATTACCTCTTACATACAAACTTGACCTACCTTATTATTGATTATTTATCGGGTATTTATCGCATACCTACCTACCTTTTGTTATTAAATTCCCTGCGTTTCCATCTCGTCACAGCGATCGCATCGTGCTCACGGGGTGACGGGGCCGAATTCTGCTAACCAATCGCTTTCCTATGGTAGGTACAGTAGTATCGTCGCAGAATCGTCCATAGATGAGAGAAACTCAAGATGCGAGCGCTGCTATTTGCACGGAGAGTGGATTCGTTTCAACCTTGACACTTTTGACACGCTCGCGACCCTCTAAGTGTACCTAGTTTGTTTCATAAAAGGTAAAATGCCAAAATGTGTCATTCTGAGTCGATGCCATTGTTAAGGCGAAGTCATTTATTTAGTGGAATTCAGCCCCTGACCTCTTTACATAGTATAATTAAAAATGTTTGGCTTGACTCTGTCTTAGGCCCGTATTATGAAAGCTTGCTTAGTCATCGATCGCTGCTTGAGTAACGCTTTTCTATGGCATAAACGTCACTCAAGCAGAGGTTGATGACTGAGCAAGCTTTCATAATACGGGCCTTAGACAACGCGCCCTGCACTAGGTACCTATATCGCTGATCGTATAGAGACTTGAATTTTTGAGGGTGTGTTTGTCGTAGTATTAGTAGTAATACCAGTAAAATTTGTCACTTACATTACATTATCCACGACGCACTTCCTAAACCCAGTCACCTTGCCTTGATAGAAAGTGACCTTCAGCCCGTTTAACGGGATAGCCAGCTTCTCTATGATGAAGGGATCCAGACTTGGCACGTTCAGTTCAGGGATTCCCTTGACGAAGTGTGGGATGGCATACTGGGTGGATGCCACTAGGCACTCTCTAGTGGTGGCGTTGCAGCGGTGGATATAGTCAGCTGCGAAAAAAACATAAGCTGATGTCACACAAATTCTGAATCTCCTGATGACAATTTCATTAAATTCTCATAACATTTGAAAAGCTGTACTGATTTTCATCAAAAGATTTCTAAGAGCGCAATCTTCGATCAAAAATAAGTAGTTCGCGGCCTCCCCCGCAAAGCCGGAAATTTTTGATCGAAGAGCGCAATCAATAAAGATTTATCAAAAAAATTGCTGCAACCATTAAGAAGCTACACTGCCCTGCGATGTATCTCTTAAAAGACATCAAATCGAAACTATGCATGAAACGAAAATGTCCAGCCTCAACTGTGCTTATAAAAATATATCTAATAATAGAAACCACTAAGTACATAGGTACTAAATTATTATCTACCCTGGCTGCTGGCAACTAGATATAACTTTCATTGTACAAAAAGAAAAAAAACGTGAGAAAATATAATCTCGTTTCTACAAACACTACTAAAATATTATATCTGGTGCTCTTTTGCCAGCGATGTGCAAAACTGTCTAAGTAAACGTTATGAATTTCCTGCTTCGTCAATTACGCCGGCGACATGTTGGTCCTATTATGGTCATTATCATTGTTGTAAGTACTATAATAGGTATTTTTTATATCTAAACTAAATAAACATTGTTTTCTTCCTGCTTAAAATTATCAAAATCATCCTACATTTATCACAATCATAAATTGACAATGATAATTCTTGTACTAATAAAGCAAGACTAGTAGGTAGTAAGTTTTTTGTGTGAGCCCACCGATTTCCAAAATCGGTACAGTCAGTACAGTACAGACAGCGGGTGGGAGGAATAAAACGAAACTTAATAGCACTTAGGAAAATAATTTGGAAATCAATGGATTCTCTCAATTAATGTTGCTTCATTCATCATCATCATCAGCCTATATTAGTCCACTGCTGGACGTAGGCCTACCCGAATGAGCGCCATAGCGCCCTGTCTTCAGTTCAGCTTGCCGCATCCAGAATCTGTCAGCAGTCTTTCGCAAATCGTCATTCCACCTGGTCGGAGGGCGTCCTACATTACGTTTGTCGAGTCGCGGTCTCCACTCAAGAACACGTTTACCCCAGCGGTTATGTGTTCTTCTAGAGATATGGCCACTGGCCAGCCCACTACCACTTCAGCTTGCTAATCCTTTGAGCTATGTCGATAACCTTGGTTCTCTGTCGGATGTATTCGTTGCGAATCCTATCTTTCAGAGAAACTCCGAGCATAGCTCTCTCCATAGCTCGCTGGGCGACTTCAAACTGGTGGACAAGCCCTACCGTGAGTGTCCACGTCTCAGCTCCTTTGCTTCATTATAATATTAGTATAAGATATCATCATCATCATCTTTTGGTCTCACGCTTGATGGGGTCAGCACAAAATGCAATTTTCTTCCACTCTTCTATCAGTCGTCATCTCTATACTTACACCTTTCTTAACCGTATCCTCTTTCTCACAATCCATCCATCTTTTTTTCGGTGTTCCTCTCCCCTTATATCCTTTATTATTAGTGTAAGATAGATTGTGATAAATCAAACAAAATGATTTTGATCCTTCTAAACAGGAAGAAAACTTATGTTAAGATTGTAAAGGATATGGTGTCTTACTATACATTTATATAGGTACCTAATAAATATCTGGCTACATACATACAATGTCATATAAGTTCGTCAGTAAACATATAATTTGCAAAAACACAGTAAAATAAAACCAAGTATCAGCTAGGTGCAAATTGCTTTTGTCATAACATTGACACAAGCACTTGAAAATGACATAAAGTTGAAAGTACTCTTAACATTCAACCACGCTAAAGTCATACTTTGAGAGTTGGTAGATAGGTACTAAGATCTCAATATTCTTTCGTTGTTTGGGTACCTACCTTCATCAAAATTTATGTCAAATGAACAAACCATTGTGCAAAGGGATTAAAAATCTGTGGTCCAAGGAAAGCTAAAGCCTTAAAAATAAAAGGAATAAAGACGTGGACACAAACAAAAACAAAAGACGTTGTAAGAGAAGTTATAGATGCTAATGATGAGACGATTTGAATGCCTATGACAACAAAGCTTAATTTTAAATATCTAGTACGTATAAGAATAGAGTTGCGTGACATTGAACAAACTTGAACTCATTTTAACGACTTTAAATAAAAAGCCAATTATTATAAGTACTTACGTAAACTAGCTACAATCGCGGCTTCGCTTGTTAAAACGTATTGTGTAGTATTAAGTGTTATTAGCCTAGTATTTATGTAATAGTGAACAAAAATTCTGAATCGGACTAGTAGTTTCGGGGAAAAGCCCAGTTAAAACGAATAGATTTACAAACTTTCCCTCCTAATTTTAAACCTCTCAATTTAAAGTTTTTAATTTCAAATTGAGAGAAGTTTAATTTAGCTTTTCTTTTCTTGTGACTTATCAACAGGGAAACAAACGAGTCTTATCTTAACTGTGATGTTGCTCAAGAGGTCTTCCAGATATACGGACTGCGCTGGCGGCTAGTGCAATTCGACAAAATAATATGTGTTTTATAATTTTACCATTCCGTCATCACAGGCCGCGTCTGTATGTGAAACCCTCAGAGTTTCTGATTCATATAATGAAAAAATGCCCAATTCTGTCCTTATATTAAAAAAAATTCTATAAATTTAATTGAAGTAATGAAACTTATGAAAAAATATGACCAATAGGTATCTGATCTACCCGATAGAATATTAAATGTTACAATATTTTATGTAGTTTTATAATCAATCACTGCAGAAAATATTAAAAACTTAGCGAGGAATTTTAACCTCCACAGGAAACTGAAAACACCAAATCAATAAAAAAAACATTAAACTACAGGTTTCCTTTCAAATATAAATATTTTCATTATTATTATTTGATTCAATAATAATATAACCCCAAAAACACTTTTTTAAAGCGACGAATAATTGGAGGAAATTGAATATTTTTCCTAAACAATTTCAACCTTATTGGTCATAATTTATTTGAGTTGGTCAATTTTTCACGGAGCCCCCTTAAGTAAGAGGCTATATTCTACTAGTACTTACCTACTATCCTACTCTCTAAACTGTTCAACCGAAAAATTGCATTCAATTAAACAGTAAAGTTCGTGACACGACGAAGTCACTACGTGGCCTTAGTTTTAAGACGTGTTTAGCATTTTTCATTCGAGCTACCAGTAGTACCTACGTTCTACGAATTGTGGAGTTCATTTCTGTTTGGTACATATTGATTTCGAAGCTTAATGGGAAAGTGTATGTTTCTTCTTATTTATAATTGTGTTAGGCTTTTTCATAATTTTGATCACAAAAACCAGCAGAAAACATATAATATGAACTCAAAAATAAACCATTTCATTTCAGATTTCAAATACATATTTAGTGTACAAGCAAGCTTAGTAACTATTGATGACGATAAAAAAGGTACTTATTTATATCTGGAAGGTTCAATTGAATGCCAAAAAGTTTTATCTACCTTTGTTATGTGACAATAGGCGAGCTCAACCTGACATAATCACAATAGCTCCAGATCAACTACTATATTTATATTGAGTCATCGTCAACATATCATTCAAAGTCAAGGATTTTGATTTAAGTACAGGTGTGATTTTTTGCGAATGATTGCTATCAACCTTTTTTTATTGTAAGTAGGTTGTGTTCTTTTAAGTCGGCTACTAAAAAATGCTAAGCATTCATTAATTAACTACTAAAAATTCAAGGTTTTTAATTTAGTGTTTGATTTTTTTTAACTGTTTAATTGAATTATCTGATCAATACATTTATAATTCAGTAATTTCAATATTATCATCATAAAAAAGCAATATTGCTTATTGTGTAATTTTTATTACTAAAACATCTCATCACTTATTTTGTTGTATTGAAATAATTTAATGTCAACACTTTGTTATGTATTGACGAGTTTTTTTATGAATCAATGAATTTAGAACTAGGAATAAAACGAGCTACTCCAATATTCAGCGCATAAACCTACCTTTCGGTTTACCAAATCAAAATCATTTTTTTTTTATAAATACAAAAATGTACACTCAGAAAAGGTCAAATTCTTAAAATAAAACACTGTTATAAATTGAAAACAATGAGCAAGTTGGGTATGGCCAGTTCGCTTCTTGCCCTAGGTCCCGTTCAGCTGGTCCATTTGACTAAACCATCGTTTTTTTCGATAGTTCAGATGAAGGAAAAATAGGCCCAGTTAAGTGAAATGAAAAAAGACTTTCATGGTACAGTCATCTGACCACGGGCAAGAACCCACTTCATGCCCCCAGTTAATTGTTTTTCTCGTGTTTTGTGTCATTTTTATAAACACAAAAAAAAATACGAATTTCAAATAATTAGGAATTTCAAATAGGTATTAAAAACGGACTTATTAAATTAAATAACTGAATTTATACCAAAAATATTGTTTTCGTTTTTCATCAGAATTTTGACCGTATCTATTTTTTTATAGTCAATAGACCTTTCATTCCTTTTATAGCAACTAAACGGGAACCCTAAAAACAAAGCTAAGTTATACGTCAAACAAGATCTCATGGGGAAGCTCCTTTTCATCGCAACGCAATATCAAAAGAATCGGCTCAATCGGAGTGCTTGAGACAACTCCTGATGGGTACCTAATGATAATGAATGAATAACACCAGTAAGGGGCATCGTGGATACATGTTTTCTTTTGTTAAACTTCAAAATAATATAAATTCCTCCCGATAAACACGTTATTGACAGGTTGTTGGTTTAATTTTGTGTCCTAAGATATTGTTTTGTGGGCTTATGATTAATAAAATTACCTATTTTCTTTCTTTTCTGTGTGTCTTTCTATGTTGTGAAAATCATCATAAATTAGTCAGAAAACGAGTCTTTTTGTATAAATCATCCTGGACAATCCACACAGCACATCTTGCCTCAAGCTAAGCAGAGCTGGTGTTATAGGTACAACTTAAAAAATGTACTTAATACATTACATAGATAGATATTTTTTATGTAGGTACAAAGTAAATACCCAGAACACCCGGAATATGTACGGTGCGGAAAATCCTTATAGGTACACCCTCGGTTGACTGAATTTATAAAAGAAACTGGCTGAGCTGAGCTTAAGAAATTAAATAAATTCCCTCAAATTTTCGATTTCGGCAGGACTCGAACCTGCGACCCTCGAATCGAATTTTTGGGAACTTTACTTTAATTTCTTAGAGATTACCCAGAGTGCGAGGGCTCACGCAGTATAATAAAAAACCTTAGAATTGTGCTGAGCTTGCCGTCCAAAAAACTGCACTAGAAAATAATCCCTATAGGTATAGATCAGGACTACACATGAACATGGAGTTTACGGATCCAAAAAATCAACTACCTTCGAATGTTTGCTTGGCAATCTCTACAATTTCCACTGAATTTTAATAATAATAATTATCATTCATAATTTGAATTGAATGCACAACAAGCAAACTATGAAAACAGTCAACATTGTTTTAGTGAGAATTGATAAACAATAGCAGGATGTCTTGGTTACATTATGGTTTTCTGCGCATTAGACTGAATATATATTTTCTGCCAAATAAGTATACCTACCTATATCTATAATTTCGTACACCAATGAAACTGAAGAGTAATTTAGTTCCTTGTCCGGCGTCACTAACTATAAAATAACGAAGGAAAAATACTAAAAGTAAATAATCATGTACCTACAATGTAAACATTTGCACGACAAACAAGTCGAGTATAGCGATACCTATTTTAATTTTAAGACCAATAATGTACCTATATTCATGCAAAAAAATGTTACCATTCATTCATTCTTAAAATTTAAACCTAACCAAGTTCAAAACACACCAGGCAAAACTCTAATTTTTTCAAAGATTGCAGACGACACTCTTCAGTAGATCCAGAAATCAGTTCATCCGTCATGGGAACTATTTGACTTTCCAAATTTTCAAAATGTAAAAATAAAAATAGTGCTCGATAAAATATTTTACACCAGCTGCGCTCCGTGGCTTCACCCGCGTAGAAATTAATGTTTTTCATACAAAATTCAGAATCATTATTGCAAACCCCCCTAGTGTTGTTTTGTAAAAATGATAAATAAGTAGGAACGTAATTCATTATTTACCTTAAAGTTTATTTATATCGAGTTTTGAGTGAATCAAACTAAGATTTTTTTTATTTACTTTATAGGTTACTTATATCGAGTTTTGAGTCTACAGAAGTAACCCACCTTACTTCTGTAGACTCAAAACTCGATCATTCGGCGCTCATTATGGGAGGCCTATGTCCAGCAGTGGACTGATATAGGCTGACGATGATGAAGTAAGGTGGGAACAACAATTCACACAAACTTGCGCATTTATTACATTAGTAGAATACCTAACCATATTTCACATACCTTACCAGAGCGAAATATTTTAAACATAGCTCGTAAAAATAAATCTATAAATTTCTTGACCTATTTTATGTAAAAACACCACGGGATCAACGAATGTGTTTCCCCGATAACACTACTTTCGCATTTTTATAAAAGACTAGCAGCGCCTTGCGGTTTCACCCGCGTAGTTCCCGTTCCCGTAGAAATTTCGGGATAAAAAGTAGCCTATGTCCTATTCCAGACTATAATCTATCTCTGTGCCAAATTTCATCCAGATCCGTTCAGCCGTTCTGACGTGATAAAGGAACAAACATCCATCCATCTAAACTTTCACGTTTATAATATTAGTGAGATAAGAATGAAACTGTCCCACTGTATTTCAAGGTCATTCTCTGACTTTATAAACTTGGCCTTGCTTAAAGACTGACCGGTGTTATTATGTCATTTGACCTCAGTTCAACTTTGATAAAACAACTCGATTATTATGCATCAAGATGAATCTATGATTAAATATTCATGCGCGGTTGTTAAATAACGATTAGTTTAAAAAATCAACCATAGCTTGCTTTTGTGAGTTCCGTAGGATTTTTTATATTTTTAAAATGAATTGTTTCATTTTATAAATCTAGTATAAAGAAATCACATTAGTTCTATTTAAGTTCAAAATATTGAAGTTAAAGATAAAAACATCTTCGATATTGGCTGCGGAGTCCTAAAAACCTGAAATTGATTTAATCATAGAGGTCAACGTATATAAAATGCTAATTAAGGTCATTTGTAAATGTTAAAATTTTCCATTTAAGTCAACAGAAATGTTTTTTTGTAAACATTAGAAGGTGCTAGATTCTTTTTTCCCATGTAATAAGCTTGTTATTATAACCAAATAAAAAAAAGTGAGAAAAATATTTTCTCTCTAAATGATCGTTTAAATAGGTAGTACAAAAAATAAACAAGTTTTTTATTATTCACTAATTTGCTATTTCTACATTTCAGGTATGTTCAGGCTCGCATAACTGACATTTTATTCCTAGACATACCTACTAGGGTAGGTACGAATACAAATTTTGTGGTAAGTAGGTACCTAGTGGATTTTCCACGGCTCATTATAAGAGAACTGCACTAAGTCAATCTTTTAAATGGACTTTGCACCAAAATACTAACTTTTCTGAATCCACAACCGGTAGAGTAGCGGCTTGGATTGTGTTCATATCAGTTAGTCATCGTAACTATCCTATATGCTTAATTTATTCAGTTATTCGCTATGTAGAGTCTTTAACTTGAAGTTCATCGACATAGTCATAACAAGCTGTGATTTATGGGGCTTTATTTGTACCGAGGCCGCGGGATTTTCAACGTTTTTTTTTACAAATATTGCAATTTTTTAGCCGTAAACGATGATACCTGCTACGGTTAACCAGAAAAGTTTTCACGGAAGCTTTCAACATCATTTGTATTTTCTGATTTGCAAAAAATCTAAATTAATAAGATCATTCCCGGGCAATTGATGTAGAGTGGAATATCCGAACTCCCCGCTTCATATCTGCACAATAAGAACTGAATCACCAAATTGCGACAAACGCCTTTACTACCTTCACAGTTCACACCCTCTAAATTTAATTTAAATTTTTCCTGAGAGTAAAATCTTACTGAACTTACATTCCACCTTCACAAACGAAAAGTTAACAAAATTCAAAACAACAGCTTCATGAATTCAAATTGTCCACTTACGTGCTAGCTTTGCGTCCCCATTCTGGCACAAAAACACGACATAGAAGATCGCCACACCGAATGCGCTTGGCAAATTCATTGTCAATTATTTCGTGTCTTGACTATGTGCTGAATTAAAGTCGGCTTCGGCACTGCAGAGCCTGTGTTGTGAATAGCAGCTATATATCGACTAAACGGAAATATATTAACGGACCTTCTACGAACGTCGAACCGACATTGTCTGCGGACAACCGGTTGCGGGAGGAACTTTACGAATGATCCTACAACCACAACGCTAGTTAAATTCTATAGACGTTTTTTGGTTAATTACTACTAGGTACTAACTAAAACAATTGAATAAAGTATCTTATAATTACGACCATTCTCGATCTTCCGCATTACGGCACTGGCCGTCTTCCTTTATCATATATTTTTTTAACATCCGGTGTCGAAAACAAGCTCTGATAGACAAATTGATTGGGTACCTACAAAGAAAAAAAAACCATAAAAAAGACAAACAGAAAATCCCTATTTGAAGTACCTCAAGTAGGTACCTTCGGTCACATCGTCACTTACCTGGGTACTTAGGTGAGATTATGGTCAAACAAAGGTCTGTTCACGCTAAAAACAACAACCTTCCGAATGCATCAATGGACACCTGCTAAGTTATTGTTGTAGTGGCGAAAGTATTGCCAACACTACTGACTGGAACCAGCTAAAATTTTGCATACATTGATGTAGTTGTAGATCAGGAATTAGGTACATACGGAAAAACGCGTACGCAGCCGCGGGCAGAAGCAGTTAATAATACATACCTATCGCAACAGTTTAGGTACCTATTTAAATAACCAGCAACATGATTGCCTTTTTAGGGTTCCTTACCCAAAGGATAAAAACGGGACCCTATTACTAAAACTTCGCTGTCCGTCTGTCCGTCTGTCACCAGGCTTTATCTCATGAACCGTGATAGTTAGACAGTTGAAATTTTCACAGATGATGTATTTCTGTTGCCGCTATTGTTATAAACATAATGTTACAAAAATAAAAAACAGAATAAAATAAAAATTAAAGGGGGCTCCCATACAACAAACGTGTTTTTTTGCCGTTTTTATAGATAATGGTACGGAACCCTTCGTGCGCGAGTCCGACTCGCACTTGGCCGGTTTTATTTTTATTCTGGAAAATCGACACAGCCCCAAAGTAAGCCGTGGCCAAATTCCAAAAAAATTATCGCTTCACCATAACATAATGGTATCGTCTCAGAATGGCACATTTTCGCATTTTACGTTCGATGAAAGATTCTAGGGTAAACCCACGTTATATGCCCCACTTTTTGTAAGAGCCTTGTAGTTTTAAAATAATTAATTTGTCGTGAATAAAAGAAAAATTGCTATGAATATAGAAATTATTCTTTTATCTCACATTACTAACTGTTTTTATTCACCTAAAAATTACGGATTAGGCAGGACTGGAGCTTATGCAGACTCTTTTTTTTTGGAGATAGATGCCTACCTATATGGATCGATGCCCCACCATGAATATGCTAAGGAGGATAGATGCCCATCGCTAGAATAAGATAAGTGAAAAATATTAATACGTACGATTAATATTTTGAAAGTAATTATAATCATTAAATCAACATCTGAGTTTTGACTTTTGCAATCATGATGATAATTAGTAAAAATTATTAAAAATATAAAAAAAAAACATATTAATAATGATGTTCTAGTAAATTTAAGTGAAACTGGAAACAAATAGCAGTAAACATAATGATAGAACACAAAAAAAACATCTAAAACACGCAAAATACACATAAAAAGGGCATAGATGCCTCTATCTTTAGGCCCCCTAGGGGCATCTATGCCGCGAAAAATCGAGGCCTCTATCCTTTTCCTGATCTAATGAAATGTAGTAATACCATCCCACTGTTTAAATCGGGTTGTTGATCTGACCCCACTAACTTAACACCAATATCAGTACTGCCTAGATTCAGAAAAGTTATTGAAAAACTTATTTTACATCAATGGCTTAGGTATTTCAAAGGCGATGACCTGCTACATTGTAAGCAATTCGGGTTTACTCGCGGCAGGTCAACTACCGATGCCGGTGTAGTATAGTATCGCATATTTTTGATGCTTGGGAGAAGTCACAAGATGCGATAGGCGTTTATTGTGACTTGTCAAAAGCATTCGATTGCGTACACCATAAAACATTAATCACGGAAACGGTCGGGGTATGTAGTTACAATGCATGTACCGCAGGGTATTATCCTCCTTTCTTATTTTTAGTTACCATTAAAGACCTGCCTCATCTTGTAAAACAATAATCACGAGATTGTACTGTTTGCTGATGATACTTCAATAATTTTTAAAATGGTAAAATACAAACTTCGACGATGTGAATAATACAAAAGTAGACTTGGTTTAGTGTCAATAATCTCGCTATGAAACAATAAATATTCATGTAAAAAAACGTTACGCTTGCGTCGATTTCGCCGCGAAAATGATCGCACGTACGAGCGAGACGCGTCTGGTCCTCATGAAGACCTGCAGGGGAAAAGATGTGTGAAGCATACGCTCCTTAATCCTATTATTTTTAGTTGCGACTTTGGGAAGTTAGGTTTTCCAAAATGAGGCACCTATCCCACTGCGACATCTATCCTGGGTTTACCCTACAGATGTAGAGATGCGCGCATGTGAGAAGTGTCAAGGTTGAACCCAATCTATCAATCTCTCCGTGCAAATAGCTCTGCACGCAATATCTAGCTAGTTCCTTTCATCTATAGACGATTCTGCGACGATACCATTGCCATAGTAAAGCGATTGGTTAATGGAATTGACATAACTGATGTAATCATTCTGAATCGTAATATGAGTCGATCAAAACTGAAGGCAAGGTGTGGTATACATGACAAGAGTTATATTTAATCTTTACTTGCGCTCAGCTTCACGGCTAAAATATCAGCAGCGGCACGCACCAAAATCAGTTACAAATGAAACTAAATTAGAAGTAGTATGCGTATTTAATATTTATGAGAAGGTTTTTTACGAATGAATGTAGTGATATTTAAATGATGATATGCATTCTGATATATTTGTTTCGCAAATCTACAGAAAAAGTAGCGAATTCCATCACAAAATGAGGGCGTACTCTCCATTATCTGTACGTGTATGAAATGTGTGACGACCTCTGTGGCGCGGTGGGCGAAGGTCTGCCTGCGACGCAGGAGGTTGCGGGTTCGCAGAATTTGTTCACGGTGCTCTGATCGTTTTCTATGTATAGTAAAATGTATATCAATTATCTAGTACCCATAACACAAGCTTTAGCTTGGGGCTAGATAATGCTGTGTGAATTGTCCAGCATTATTTATTATCTACATTAACCGTTAGACGCTATGAAAAAAATAAAATTAAACTGTTTCCGCGTGCGATTCCAACTTCCAGCATCAAACAGATTTACGATTACCTACGTTTTTTATTATAAATGGATGTTTTGGATAATCCTTACTTTGATTTGTGAAGACCTGAATCTCGTTAACCTTGAAGTCAAAATCTGCGGGTAAATTACAAGACTTATTGCAAAGTTGATGAATGACCCAATCATAAAACTCATCTATTTAAAATGTTTGAAAATTGTCTTCCGCACGAGTTATTAGTTTTAATATTATTTAGTTCGTGGAGAGACGAAACTACACTCGAGAGCAATGAATCCGGGTCACTCAAAGAATCCAAAAAATCACGGAAAGTAAGAATGCTAGGTTAATGCAATAAATTGTATTTAATAGACAATTTAATATATAATAGAGTGTATAGAAGACCAGGGGAAAGATTCAAGCAAGCATGCATCGAAGAAAAAGTAGCCTACGGTGGTGGGTCTGTACTTGTGTGGGCCGGAATTTCCTCTGAAAGTCGCACAGAGCTGGTGATCATAGAAAACGGCTCTTTAACTAGCGTAAGATATGTGGAAGAAATCCTCAACGAACACGTTGGTCCATTTATGGTCAATTTGGGTGAGGATGCTATATTTATGCATGACAATGCCCGACCTCATACAGGTAGGATTGTGAATGACTACCTTCAAGAGATGAACATTACTTGTATGGAGTGGCCAGCGCACAGCCCGGATATCAACCCGATTGAGCATGCTTGGGACGAGCTAGGGAGATGCGTAAAACAACGAAACCCTCCCCCAATCACGCTTCCTGAGCTCAAAATTGCTCTCACAGAGGAATGGGAGAATATTCCCCAAAATCGTATAAGGAACTTGGTGTACAGCATGCCAAACCGCGTAAACGCAGTAATGGAAGCACGAGGAGGTAATACGAAGTATTGAAATTCAAGAAAATCGTCATAAAGTTCAAAAATTTCATGTTTTCTATTTTTGTTTTAAGGAGAGATCAGCAGTTTTTTTTCTTTATGTAATTTTGTGTAAATAAAATGTATGGTGACTCATATTTTTTTAACTTTCATTTAAGGAGTATTAAATTGTCTATTAAATACAATTTATTGCATTAACCTAGCATTCTTACTTTCCGAGATTTTTTGGATTCTTTGAGTGACCCGGATTCATTGCTCTCGAGTGTAGTTGACGTCTTGCTTTGATAGGTATTTTTTCATTTTGTAGTTGGCGTCGGTTTTCTTCTACAACGCGGACTTCATTTTGTTAGAACTTATCGGAGAAGGTTTTTTTTTTCGCGGAATTGTTACTAAATATTTTCATCTATATATTATTTTATTTAGTTTCTAAACTCAATTTATTAGAATTTTGGACGATTGAATACTATGCTTACCTACCATTGCAATTATTTGTGATATGGATGGAAATACTCGATTTGGCTATGCTCGTACAGGCTGAATTTTTTGGACAAGGGGAAGAACTACAGGAAAACGGTATTAGGAGATTAACCGTGATTTTTTGAGAAATTTTCATCCTAAGCACAGATTTTGAAAAAGAATCAAGTAGCAAGAAAATGGACATTTTACACAAACACTTTTTTCATGCCACTGGATCCTGTTTCTTACACTAATCAAAAAAATTTATAGGACTGACTGAGGTTGAAGCTTTAGAACAGTCAGGAATCGCAAAAAAGCTTTTCCCACGCGCCTGTGAACGCGAAAATTTCGAGGTTCCTTTCGATTATTAGATTATTAACCAAGGGGATAAAGCAATTTGAATAACAAGCTTATATTACGTCACGGACACTATTTTAATCCCGAGCGCAACTTAAGATTCTAAAGGTAACTCACGAGCGGAGCGAGGGAGTTTTTAAAATCGAGAGTGCGAGAGAGATTTAAGCAAGTCAATGACGAAAACACGACATTTTATCCACAAGGAGCCTTTTATTAGGTGCCTAATGTAAAATTTTCTGAACCTACCTTACCTTCTTGGAGTCGATTGTGAATTAGTTGAGTGATAAATACAGGAAATGAAACAATAATAACAATCAAAGAATAATGTTTTTGAAACCTTAAAAATATGTACATAAAATATCAAGATTATAATGTTAACTCAAAATGTTTTAGTTACATTTTTTCATTCCTCGAATCATTCTAGCCTTAATAATATTATGTCATATCGTAAGGTATAACTTAATTTATGCTTAATGATAAAATAAGGTGTGTGGACCGTAATATATTGCTTATTAAAATAAATTTATGTTTATGGTAAAATAATACATTTTAAGTTAAGTACCAATCTGATTTCCTACCTAGCAGAATAGGGTTTATTCTTATTGAAGCCAAAAGTGTGATTTTATGATATTCACAGGGTTTCTTATAAATAAATGAATTATTTATTTGCATTTATTGGAATAAAACTGGGTAATAAACCTGTCAGAAGCTCAATCTTCTTACTTTGAGGTGAAATGATAAATATCATAATTTTTAAGGGAAATGTATATACCTAGTTTTTATTAATAAATCGGTTCCTACGCCTTGCAGGTACAATTGTATTATTATATATTATTATTATTATGGTACCATAGAAGTATTATACTTCTATTAGTAGGTATAACGCCTGACCAGTCAGTCAGTCGCATTAGCCGAAAGCGGTTCAAACAGCATCAGATCAGGGGCCCAGTTCTGTTAACTAATTGCTTTACTATGACAATGGTATCGTCGAAGAATCGTTATGCGTCACGAATCCATGTAACATACTCTACATAGAGCATGCGGTGTTATTCACGGAGAGATTGGTAGAATAGTTTCAATCTTGACACTTGAGGTTCCCTTCATGTGTAGTTTCTGACTTCTTGGTGGAATACAATGGTCATAGATACAATTCGTTGAACAGAATAGCCAGGCCCAGGTCAACCTTAAGCTTCAGACTCAACCATAAGCTTCAGACTCAACATTCGTTTTATTTCTGTTCTTTATGATATTCTTGCGATGTAATGCTGGTGTGCAATCACTAATGCAACTTACTGATCTGGTGCCTGATGGAAAAATGACACCAAAACAATTAGTAGGCACTGTTTGCTTATAAAAACCGTGAGGCGCAAACAATACCATTTTGGTTTTTATTTAAAACGGCTGCTACAATAGGTACCTATTTAAATTTTAGGCTATCATTATGAAATCAAATTAAACCTAGCAGTCTCCTTAACTTGATGTTTGAAACTATCATGCCTACACAAACCGAGATAATAAACGTGATTCATGATTTTGGAGTTCTCTCGTATCGTAAGTGACTTAGTTAAGCCAAGTTCATCGCACGTACTGAAAAACTCCTAACTATCAATGTTCTGTGAAAAACTCCAAACTCAAAAAATCCTGTCAAATTTCCGAGGTCATTACAATATATTTTATAAGATAATCAGTACTTTGGTATCGGCACATACAGCAGTTCATCATACGGGACGGCATCAAAGAATTTCTTCGTTGTGTGGACAGTAACGTTGATTGCGTAGTCGACCACGGGTTGTCCGAACTCTTCAGTTACCACGCGCCAGTTCTCGTTCAAGAAGTCCAGGACTGTTTTACCTGGAAATAAATTTCAAATTAAATATAATGAGGTAAATACATATTATGGGTGATTCTCCGGAATCTCATTTTTTGGTTGATTTTCGTGGCACACTTTTTTTTCTTGAAATTAGACATAATCATGCAATATTCTGAATGTAGATTTAATTTGAAATTTATTGGTAGAAGAGGGAACTTTATTGGCTTAATAGTTACGAAGATATTCAATTTTTAAAAAATCGTGTCCACAGTAATCAACATTCATAGCACAGAAATCAAAATACATAAATTATTGAATATGAATGTGTTCAAAAATTCATTTTTTGTGAATTATCTTAATCATTTTAAGGATATTTAGGTTGGTTTATTAATAAAAAATGTTTTCGATAGTAAGTAGATATTATATTATAAAGTTTCTTAAAACTAAGGAACAATTATTAAACGTTTGTAGTAAGAAGTATATCTAACAAAAACTAACATAAAAACACACATAAATCACTACTATACCTAAACATTCCACTTCTTACTTAATCAGTTTTTTTTATCACATACAAAGTTTTTTTATTGTATTATTTAATAATAATACGTAGGTACTTCAAATATGTTTTATGAAAGTAGAACAAAATATAAATATTAGAACACAGCTTAATAATGTTGTATAGAATACTTATCAAAGACGATAGAACTTACGTAGGCAAGAAATTTACTGTGTAAATCTTGCACATTTATCATTATCCTGCCATCATATTTCTTATTTCTTTTCATTATTTCTTTTACTTTTTGCACTGCGTATTTCTCTGGATCATTCTCAATTTGGGCTCTCCTTCGTCTGTCAGCCAAGCTCTTCAGCAAGCCTTTTGTCCATGGAAAACATGAAAATCAACACCACAAAAATCAAAAAAATGTACAAAACGCTAGATATTTTCTTGAATGATTGGTTTATGATACATTGACATCTGCAGTCGAAATAAGGAACACAAAAAGCATCTATTATTAAAATAATTAAAACAATAGGATTAGTGTAAACTAATTTATATGATGCATGGTAATCAACAATTACGGTATACCAAGCCACGGAAAGTGATTACTTACCGTAATAGCAGAGCAACGCTGAGACATTAACACCTGTTGTCGTCACCACTGACGGAACGCGACTGATAGCTTCTCTCTGTCTAACAACTATTCACACAGTTACTCGAGTACAGTTCTAATGAATAATTTAGTGCGCGCCAGAGGAATCAACGCTAAGCGGCGGACGCGAAGTTATCTAGTTGTAACTTATCAACTAAAGCTTATTTTTAAATAGTAATAGTGCCAGTTAAGCTAGTAACTATCTGGTTATTTGTGAACCTGTGTGAAATAGTGCTATTATTCATAGAAAAGAAGTTAAAAAATTATAACCACTGGAACATGCGGTCCGGACGCACCACGAAAGTCAACATTTTCAAGGTTTTTATTTATTTTTACTGATTTAGAAGAAGAAAACTAAAAAACTAAAATAAGGCTCCCCTTTTGTTTTTGTCTTATCTACAATCTGAAAAAAAATCAATGGGCTTCTGATGTTTTTTGTATGTTTTTTCGAGCCGGACACGTATTTTTGAGGCCTGTGAGAATCACCCTTATATGTTGTACTCTTTCTGCCTTCGGCTTCGCACGCGCTTTTCAAGTAGCCTATGTTTGTCCCCGGGATATTGTTTACTTTCGTACCAAATTTCATAAAGATACGCTCAGCCGTTTAGGCGTGAAAAGATAACAAACAGACTGACTGAATTATTTTTGCTCTAATGATTACTCAGGTACCAAAGAAAACCAACGCTGCGGTTACTCACGGCAGCTATCGTTTCGCATGTCATTATGTTTAGTAGTAGCAGTGTAGTTAGTAGATAGGAGTAGTAGTAACCTACCAGAAATTCATTCAATGTATTTATTTGTAAGTAAGTTTACAGAGTTGTAGGTACACAAGTAAACACACATTTTTACAATGTCGGGAACTTAAAGCTATAAAACAAAGAGATATTTATTGTACTAGATTTATTGTTATCAGTCATCGATTTATCTGTAATGTAAATGGAAAAGAGATCAAAAAAGTAATCAAAAAGTAAATCAAACCAACATTTTAATTTAGGTTCCTGAACGCTAGAAACAATTGATAAAACAGTTCTGTTTTCGTATTCTGCCCGTTGCAACCATGGTTAAAAACAAAATAGTTTATCAGACTGAAATTAATCTTTTTCGTTGAATGTTTGTTGCTGGGATGAGATGGGTTAAATATTTACATGCAAGAGTCGCATTACATTACCACGATGTTGACAGCCAATATTATTCCAGGGAGAGTTAAACAATTTTGAGTGCTTTCCGGAAACGTTATGGAATGTTCGTATCGTAGGTGAGTCTAAGAGGTACTATGTAGTTCAAGAGCTTACTTATCAAGTGTAAGTAGCGCTTTTGCAAGTGATGTAGATGATTTAGTTTTTCAAGTAGTAACTAGACATATTTTATGTTAGATAGTTTATTTGTTGATAGTACAAATATCATTATGGTGGAAATTTGCTTAATGTTAGATATTTTAGATCAAATTGAATGAGTTGAAAAAAATTGTCGACCTACCTCCAACAAAAATTTGTAATCCCTGTCTCTGAACTATTCAGAACTCTGAAAATACGAAATTGTTGAAAATATTTAAGCGACTATCGTTAGCGCAAAAAGGTTCTATAAAAACAAATGCTTGACCTTTAGTTCCGTTTATATTCTTTGCTAAAACTAAAACTTACAGCCTGTAAGTTTTTAATCAGGCCTAACTTGTATTATCTTCAATTAGTAAAACACTAGGCAGTTTGCTTGTTGGAAAACAACAGGCTCTACAGAAGGTATTACGGAAGTACATAATAAACATTTTGCAAAGTAGGTATTGCTTTATCTTGAAGAGGAATCCTTATCAACGTTTGCTATTGTAAAAATTTGGAAAATCAGAGATGGCCTTAAGATGCTTCGTTTTGATATTTAAGTACATAAATTTGTGTTTATAATTACTACCTATTTGAATTTGCAATTATTAGCCTTTTGTGTAAATCGGCTGGGAAAATCTGTATTACTTAACGTATGAAAAATTGGAGAAGGCTCGAAATTAACATCGCATGAAACACGATAATCGGTCTCTCGCACTGTTCCAAATTGGAAAATTAAGGTAACTAATTAAACATTGAAGTTAATTAATTGTTTCCCCATGTGTGAACGTTGATAAACAAAGTGATTAATGAACTTGCCCATGTGCTTACATTAATTGGAGAATCTGCTGTAATGAGCTCTTTGTCAATTAAATTATACTTCAGGTCAACAAATTGTACAGTCAAATTGAAATTGAACTGTAAGTAACGTAACCAATTCACTGAAATTAAATAGTTTTTTCACTTCTCTTGCTTAAAAATGTGTCATTATAATTTTATTTTAATTTTAATTTTATATTATTTTAAATTAATTTTAATTGGTACTAAAAGCTCCTTCTTGTTGATTGCTGGTTGTTATAAGAAGGCTGATTATTCCTCCATGGTAGAATGCGTAGGTAGGTACTTAGCATTACGCGTAGCGAAGATGCAAAAAAGTTGGTATTAGCGCGAAATCTCTGGAATATTTTGTTAATTATTGTACTGGAGGTGATGGTGGATAATTAAATTGAAAATATCATCAAGCGAAAATTAGGTTAAGAATATGAAATAGAACAGAAAGGCAAGAAATAACATGATTCTATCTGTTGCGGTCAAAATTACGTGAAATATATCTAAAGACTTGAGTACCTACCTACGAAAAATCCGTAAAGCAAAGAAGTGAAAAAAGTTTACAATATTCTACTAAAGGTAAGTTTTTATTGTTTTATTTTCTCGCAATCGAAGTGAAAAGTTGAGTTTTTCACTCAGGCCAAAACCACCCATTATAACTCGGTCTTGTCCTCCTCCCTCGCTACGCTCGGAATTGTAACAACCTATTTAACGGGGTGGTTTAGTCCCTTGTCAAAAAAACCTATTTTTCCGCTTCATGTCTTTTCATGAAATTTTTTGTATAATACTCGTAATGAGAAAGACAGCGAAGGCACATCTTGGGTGTCTGTTTTTATTGGAAACTGACTGATCCTATCTTCGATAGTTTGTAAACCTATGATGTACCTATAACTTAGGTATAGCCTAGGATGTACGTACGTACCTACCGTACCTTTAATAAAGGCTTTAGCGAGTTACTTTGAGACTTCATACCTAGTTAGATAGCTGGGTATAAAGTCTCGCTCAGATTGCATAATGTAGAAAGAGATGTCCTCTATTTCAACGCAGAAAGACGGCTGTTAGCCATTTAGCGCTCTGACGACGAAGAACATGCTGAAATTAACTTTTTTGCGTAGACATAATCTAAAATGATCAAGAAAGTTATGCCAGAAATATTAATGTCAACAAGCCATACCTGTTTACGTCTAAGACTACCAAAACAATATGCATCTATCTCTGTTCAAAGCAGGGGCCCCTTCAGTGCAAGGCCTATTGCTTTCAGATTCTCTGGTCTAATTAGTTTGCTTAAGTAAACGATACATACGTTGGATTCTGGGTAGAGCACAAAGCTTGGTGGATCAGCAATAAGGGTAATTTCGTATTGATTGTTTGAATCCATGAACGGATCAATAGACAGCCAACCTAGTTGATGTTTGGCTTAACGTAATCTAGGCAATACCTAGTTTAGGTTAGCCTTGTACATAAGTATACCTATCCAACAATTCGGCACAGTTTCTAGCGCCTTGGTCACGGAATAACTGAAGTCACTGAGATTTAGTTTTCATGGGCAGACATACCTATATACCCTCGTTTTTTGTCTTTTACTACGAACGTTACCACTACCTAAGTAGATCCAATTTTTATTCACTCTACGATCACTCTGTTTGTCATACGATATACCTAGTAAATGACTTATGGCTACTATTAAAAAGGAAGCAACAGTCTACTTATAGAAAAATTATTCTGATTTAAGTCTATGAAAGATCTCCTGTTGCATGTAAGTCAAATCTTTAGAGGATGAAGGTCGCAGTTAAATTTAAATAGGGGGAACTGGTTGCGGTTGCCTCTTTTTAGACTTGTGTAATGTAGGAGAGACGTACTTAGCTCTGGATTCCCTTTGAACAGATTGTTGATGGTGTAATGTATCCGTTCGCCGTAGTCGAATTCGTACTTGTAGCTTTTGATGCCAAAGTGGTCGCGGCCCTCCTTGTCCTTGTAGTACTTTGTGTTGATGTTCAGCTTTATGATGGAGTTTACTGAAATAAGAAAAATGTCTTGTCAAATCTTATCTAAAACAATTTGCTATCTTATGGTCAATTGTCCTTGGGCCGAATTCCTCTAAATTCATCATAACATCTTAGGTCTCGTCTTAGAATGACCCATTTTGGTATTTTACATTTGATAAAAAAAAACTGTAGACATATGGAGAGACGTGCGCGTGTTATAAGCAAAGAGATTAAAACCACTGGTCATAAGGTTGAATGAAACCATTCTATCAATCTCTCCGTGCAAATAGCACCGCACGCACTGTCTAGCTATTCTTTCATCTATAAACTATTCCGTGACAGTACGATTCTGATACCTGTCTCAGTATTATCTGTTACTTAATAACATTCTGTTTACTGCAAATATTCAATACCAGCGTCATGTCTACATTTGTTTATTATTAACTGTTGTATCGTCGTATCACCGATATATAACCGGTTGTCCTTATCAACGGTGAATATAGTAAAAAAAACAGGCTATTATGTATCCTAAATTGTGATAGCTTTTTCAAGAAGTACTGGTTTGATGCGAATGGTTATTGTTTTTTGAAAAGTTTGAAACCCATTGAGTCTTGATATTAGGCGTTCTGTTTGGTAGTGCTTCTCCTAATCTTGCTATGATGCATACTGAGTTCGGTATAGAGCACCTGTAAAACCTATAAGCATACATTTATCTACTGTTGATCATGTCTCCTCCAAACAAGGGGGTCTCCGAACAACGGGGATCGGTAATCGTTGAGGATGGTTTAAAAATACCTACACAGAATGAAGCAGCTGCTGCGTAGGTACCCTTAGCTTTACTCTACTCTTCATATCAACGCGTTGAGTTGGATGGTTTGATTCTGACACCGCGACAGCCCGGCCATAAAACATGACATAATTATACATACTTACCTATTTTGATTTTAGAGTCTCCTTCTCCGTTGATAGGGAAGAGTAGTAACCGTCCAACTGCAGTGTATTTCCCTCTGATCGTGATGTTGCATCGCACATCTATTGTAAACACGTTCTTTTCTAGATAGGCTCTGAAAATAAGAAAATGAGTCGTTAAAATCATTAATTTTCTTTTTTGCCTTTGCGATACCTATATTTTTTTAAGGTTTCAAAATTGGTTATATTTAGTGCAATAAAGAATTATGAATATTAACCAAGTTTATTAAACTAAAATCTTTAGTTAGGAACTAGTTGTAGATTTATTTTGACTAATCCCATTACTTATAAAAGCAATATGGTCGTATATTACATATTCTTTAGACATGGATAAGGTAAAATGAGAAGAAACACTGTTTATCTTAGTTGACAGGTTTTTAGATTAAGAACGTAGTGCAAAATATTTTGGCTTAGATTCACTAAATTTAAGTGAACGGTAGTAAGTAAAAAATTGCTGCGAAGCAATTTCCCATTTAGCGAGATGCCCAGATATGAATGATGAAACCCAGATATGAATGATAAAAATGAAACATCATGTCTAAGTTACCCAATGCTTACCAACCCTAAAATAGGTTATACGGAAATTGCTTGAAGTTCACCATGCATAAACTTATGAGTGGGTACAATTTCGTCGTTTTCGACATCAAATATTTTATGAGCAACCTATTAATCTTGCGTTTTCGATTATTCGTTATTTTGAAGGTTTCTGATAAAAAATATATTCGAGTTATGTTGGCTTCATATAAAATATGTTTTCTTGTTCACGATTTCCTTATCAAAGTTGAGGGAATACATAAAGTGCGTATAGAAATATCACTATGATTGAAATAATAAAGTTTTACATCTTCTATTTATTCTTATTGTGGACTTATTAAATTGTAACAGAAACAACAATGACTCTGATTCCCTGGCTTTCCCCATTGAATCACAATAATAGCATCCCTAATCCGTCATAACTTTTAAGACTATGGTGGATTAACAGTATATTTTCGCTTGGAAAGCTGAATTATCCAAGCTAGAAACACAAAGGGTTTCGTCAACTCAATGCGCACAATAACCGTGAGAATAAAACCGCAATATTGTTGCACGTTAAGTGTATTGTGAAATCAGTAGAGATGCTTAGCAATTACTGATACTCATCTATTCGCCTTTTTGAGCAAGGCACACTTGGTTACGTCAAATATTTCACTTACAATAAAAATATCGGTGTATAATAAGAACAACAGATTACAGATACAAAAAATAATCAAAGCCATGAAACATTAAAAACAGACAAAGTCACTCAAAACAAAGAACTTATGAAAGTAAAACTTAATTAATTAATAGATCTGTGCATCGTGAAAATTAATTGGTTGCAAGTTTTCTATCAAAACGTGCGTTGAGAAGTAGTCTATGTTGGACAGCATAATTATTTATACAAACACACACACGCAAACGACACATTTGATTAGTCGTTTGTTTTTGAATGACCCATGAGATGAGATGAGATGAGTTTCTCCTCAAAGTTTTTAAGATTCGAAACCGTTATCATCATTAGCCCGTATATGTTCACTGCTACATAGGTCTCCTCTAATGACGATGCCATGAATAGTCTGCGTTCCTGCTAGTTCTGCTCCGCTTTCATCCATCATCGCCTCCTCATTAAATTCTCCTCGCTACTTCAGTACCTACTTGATACTGTTAGCACCAAGCAGTCGACGAGTGCCTTGCGTAACCCACTCGCAGTACCAGCTTAGTCATTCTACTGCATGTTTAGATATATTTCTGTGATTGCGTTGAAGCAAGGCGTACCTTTTCAACGTTGAAGGATCAGGATAGAGTAGCCTTGGATATTATGCGTTAGCGTTGAAAGTTGTGTTATATCGGTATTTCCAACAAACAATTTGGTTATAACGTATTGTATTGTAGCAAATGTAGCAATATACGGATTTTAAGTGATCATTTCCATACATAATTTATAATGATTATTAATAAAGGTATGCAAAATAACTGTATGAATAATTAGGTAAGTAAGGGTTGTAAGGGTAATTACCTAAGTAGCTCTACTATTTCCCCCTGCTAGTAATTTTAAAACACTACTGTCGCTGTTTTAATAATCTTCTGTTACATACGTTGAAGAAAATTAAAAGCTGATCATGTGCATCTGTTTTTATTTGTCTATATTAAATATAGGGTTAAATAGGGTAAGGTTAAGATTCTTGGGAATGTAGCTTCAAAACTTACTTAGTTCAACGTGATATATATACGATAACATTCTAATTTGTGTAAAATCACATCATCCTGTCATGGCCGAAGTATGGTGACATAGAATGCGTTAGTGTTTTATATAGGTTAATATTCATGGAAATGTAGTTTTAGTACTTACGTAGTTCAACGTAATACGTAAACAAAACCAAAATTAACCATTTCTGCTTATGTAACATTCTACTTTGTGGAAGAACACATCATCCTGTCATGGCCGAAGTATGGTGACACAGAATGCGTTAGTGGGTTATATTTGTCGGTTCTGCTTGCAAATAACTATGAATGTGATTTGAATTCCAGAGTGTTTGCAGTGAATTTAATCAATTCAGTTGTCATGTCGCCAAAACGAAAAAAAACTAATCTGACAGCATTATTATTATTATACAGGGTGTCTTTTTGAGATGAGAGTGGATTTCCAAATCATCTATCATCCAATCAATCTATGAGAGTTAGAGAAAAGTGGTGCAAGGAGTCATGAACTCAATATATGAGAAAATGAAAAATGTAGAGTTTTCTCTAACTCTCATGGTTTCGGATTTTGCCATCCACTCTCATCTCAAGAAACCATCCTGTTTATGTTGCCGCTCCTTTCATAACGATTGAAATAAAAAGCATTGCATTATTTTTAGTATTGGCAAGGAATTGACATCATTAAGCCATAAATTAACAAAAGATTCACTTACTCAACATTCAAAACCTGGCATTTCCTCAAACCAGTCGCCTTCCCTCCGTAAAACGTGACCTTGATCCCTGGCAGCTGTATCGGTAGGTTATCAATCACAAATGGATCCAGTGGTGGGACGCCTAAGTGTGGCATGCCTTTGGAGAAGTTCAGTATCGCATCTTGAGTGGCCTTGATCAGGCATTCCGGGTCTGTGGTGTTGCATGGGTGGATGAAGTCAGCTGTGGATCGAATACAATATGATTGATTGGCTGATGGGTTAGATATACATAGGTAGATTTTATTGCGGAGTAAAATCATCATTTTCTTTCCCTGTCACTCATGCAGGGTCTGCGTAACATGTTTTCTTCTTCCATTCGCTTCGTGTTGAGATGCATATGGCTCACTCTCTTCTTACTCATGTCATCTCTCATACAGTCCATTCATGTTTTCTTTGTAATACCTTTACTCATGTACAGTGAGAAGCGCTAATTGGTATCCCCCTCACATTACATTGATGTTCTGTGAGGGGGATACCAATTAGCGCTTCTTACTGTACCTATACATTCACATTCATAAGTGTGGGGTGAACTAAGGGGCAACAGGAGCCGGTCACCCGACAAAAATATTTATAAAGCTGTGCTTAAAAAACTAAAAGTTGATATTTTGACAGACTTCAGGAGGAAGTTAGAAAAAAAAATACAGTTAGCAAATACATTAATAACAATTTAAACGAGAACTGTTTTTGGTGCCAATCGATTCTGTTTCTTAGCTTAATCATAATTTTTATTAGGAACAACTGAGGTTGGAGTCCTAAAACGTCAGAAATCGCAAAAAAAAAACCCAAACATCCTTCTAATATAATTTTCCGGATCTTCCCGACGCTCGCTCACTGTATTATTGAACATTGGAACTAATTTTTTCAAAGCCAATTTAGGAGTTCTCAACAAATTTGATCAAAAGTAGGCCTTTGTTATTTCACTGAAATATTTCCAATACTAACATGATTCATAGCTTTGTGTAGTGCAAATTTAATGTAGAGAATTTATTAAATTTTACTTTGTACATTTGAGCCATTCCAAATCGTTGGGCAAGATGCTACACATGAGCTGTTGCGCGATTGGTACACGCGATGTTTTAAGTACCTTATAGATACAAATTACAACTGCTATTTACAATTTTAACAATTCAGCTAAATGCGGATCGCGATCGTTGCAAACAATCTAGAGATAGCCTTACTGATCCAAATAAATACCAATGGGAAGCGTCCCCAAGACGCTGGCTGCAACTACCCCGCTGTAAATCAATGCTGATACGCTGCGCCAGATACCCACCAGATCTTGGTCACGCGTATCCCAGTACCTTGCCAGCCATATTTTTACCCGGCTTCAAAAAAGGAGATTCACAATTCAGCTGTTTATTATTATATGTAGTTCCTATATTGTTGGCCCTTAAAATAATATTCCCGAGGGGTTACGATTTGTCCCGTATAACCTCGTATATGTAACTGAAAAAAATACAGAAATTTGAAATTTGTAAAAAATAATAATATAAGTAATATTTTGTAAACGTGATTAAAATTCTAATTCGTGGTACAAAAAATAACAATGTTTTTTTTTACAAATTTTAAAAAACGACTTCAAATTCCTGTTATTTTTTCAGTAAAACGAGGTTATATGAGTTTACTGATTCTGTGTTTTATGTACATCATTCAGGATCTGTTATATTATAAACAAAAGATGAGAAACAAAGGGCAATTTTGGTGAGGACTTAACTCAACAAGGAAAAGGAGCTTTGAGGTGGCCTTTACATTCGTTTGATAGAATAATTAATAGAGTAAAGTAATCCTATTTTCGGTGGTATTTAAGGAGGTAGACAAAACATTGTTATCATTATCGAACCTGCTGTAGGTAATTTTGGACTACCAAGGGAAGAGGGTTATGGATAGTAACATGGCCTGCGATAGTGTGGAACATGCACTATAATGTACGTATAAAAAGGGGGATAAAATTCCGTATGTAGGTGTATTATAGTCGACTTCTACACCCGTCTTACCGCTTTAGCTTCGTGGTATAAGCCGAAACCTCACCGGTGAAATGGTAAATCTACATGGACTACATGACAATCAAAGTAAATATTGCATTACTTGTAATCGCGCCTTGAACGAGGCAATGTATGTTAAAAACCTGAGGCCTTGACACGCGTTGTGTGGTTATGACGATTTCTCCGAGATAATAACAGAGTAGTAAGTACCATGACTTTTCATGGTAATGTTTACGTACTCAGAGGAATTGCAAACCGCTTTTTGGTGCGTATAAGTGTGAAACAAAGCGGTTTAGCTCTTTTTATTACTGTGCGTGGAATTACCTTGTAGCTATATAAACGGAGTGTTATCTCTTGACTGAAACTTTTTCGTTATGCGTGTGCATCTGATTTTGATTACACAATAACCATACTAATTTATATATCCTCAGAAAAATACCGTTCTCTCTGTTACCTCAGATTTATAGCTGAACAATTCTTAAAAATATTTCAATTGTATTGTATATGGACAGCAAGATGATACTAGTTTTTACAAAGTGCGAGTGCAAGTTCTTATTTCCATTTTAAAGGGACATGTTATGAAATAACAAGCTACCTTAGTATCGAGAACTGGTAGAGTCGGTGGGTTTGTAGGACAGCGAGTTGCGGTTGCACTTCAAGATCTACCCATTTCTAGAATTTGCACTAAACTTGTAATGAGAAGGCGATTGCGGTTCCATGAATACACATTGCGTAAAAATCGTCTACGTAATTGCGTTTGATTCAACTCAAAAATGCTTTGTTCCCTACAGACCATGCATACAGGACACAATGTTAACGTTCGTGGAACTTTGAATTGAAGTAAATAGAATCAAACTACCATCCTATAAAAAATTTGAAAATAACTGTCTGTCTGTCTATCTGACTGTCTGTCTGTCTCTCTGTTACCTTTTCACGACTAAACGGCTGAACGGATCTAAATGAAATTTGGCGCGGAGATGGTGCGGAATGGTATCCCCGAGGCGGACATAGGCTACTTGAAAAGCGCGCACTAAGCCTCGGGCAGACTATAATGATTTGGATTTTTTTAGCTCTCTCTTGTACCTAGACTATCTAGTGCAATTCAAATGTCCTTGTGAAGATAAATTATCTACAAATAAAAGACCTCATTTTACTTTATCCTGTTGTTTATCTGGAGCAAATACATAAATTTTAAATATGCTCGACCTTCCGAGTCACTAATGGGAAATTCGTGTTTATGTTGTAAGAAGGTAAAATTATTTGTTTGTTCGAGATTATCTTCAGATACCAGAGTGGACTTCACAATATTTCAAATTATACTTTTCCAGGTCTTTTCCTGTTATGATTTCACTTGGTGAAAAAGGTCCGAATCGTGTGATTTGAAATCATCTTTCAAAACGCCCCACAACTTTCAACAGTCAGGGTGGTGAACAGAATGGTTCCAGAGATGTTAGGTTGTTGTGATGGGCAATTGTGTGTCGTGTGTCGATTTGGGAACATTACACTCAACCCCAAGGTTCGAATGAAAATAAATGATAAATTACTCACGTGCAAGCTTAGCCGTCGAGCCGCCAACAAACGCCAGCAGCACCAAAACCACATATCTATCACACATCCTGGTCACATAAACCATGTAAACTATAACGATACTACACAGAGCCGCACTTGCGGTTTGACCCTCGCTTCGCTTATGTAAATTGGAACGTGTTCTTTCAACTTCGCTTTGGTTCTCGGGATTGCATAAATCGGCTGATGTGCCGATTTTCACGCAACACTGGCTGTTTATCCGTTCGGCAAATGCGAGTGGCTAGCGTGCAAGCGTGCCTATTCTGGATAGAACGCACGTGGATTGCATTGTCAACGGATGGGGATACGAGCTTTCGAAATAACAAGGCAACAGATTGAAATTACTTATCTGAGCAAGGTAACTCTGATGGATCTATGGTCCGAGCCGGTTCCACGCAGTTGCACCTCGCAGTTGTGTGGAGCTATCTGTTCAAGGGATTTGCACTTTTGAATTATATGGTAAGAGAATATCTTGACGACCGATGTGTCGCGGTGGGTGAAGATCCGCCTGCGATGCGGGAGGTTGCGGGATCGATTCCCGCCTTGGGACAAATCTTTGTACGATCTGCAAATGTTCCGCGTGTTCTGGGTAGGGTGTTCAGCAGTCCGTGTGCCATATGGTAACTGGAGGTAGGTGGCACCATAGCTTGGTGGCTTTTTAACCCTGAAAAGCCGCTCAACGATTAATATAAGATAATCTAAGTTGTTTTAAAGATACTACGATAATTAAAAAAAAAAACTATAACTTTTTTGTACGAAATAACATGGCTTATATTATTTTTTACTATATCGAGCATGTTAGTCTTTACTATTAAAAAAAATATTAACATGAGATCTACATTAATGAAGCAGCTATTCACGTGTTGAAAAGTCAAAATTGAAAATAGAAAGTCGAAACTTTGGATTGAATTAAAAAAAATGTGTCTCTGATCTTCCGATTCACTGAATACTTCTTTAGTTCTTGGCCATACCAACAGTATGCCGCGGTGTCAAAACTACATAAAATACATAACCAAATAAGCGTTTATTCTAAAAATCTGCCTTTTAGAATACCCTGAAAATTACCAAATTTTGTCTCCTATCGTGTTGTAAGCATGTTTAGTTTGGTAGAACTTGTGCCAAAGATTAAGCAGGGAAGGGAAAACCAAGTGCAATATTATGGGAGCCTTTTTAACCCTCAACGGTATCAATTCTTTAAGAGTTTTATATGGGGATTTTTTATCACAGATTTACAACGATTTAGTAGGTATTCACTTTTCTTAGGTATAGTATACAATAGTTCAAATTTCGGAAAAAATCTTTTAAAAAAACTTGAGCGGCTCTTCAGTGTTAATGCTGCCAAGCTATATTAGGACTTGGTTCCACCTACCCCGAGTTACGGCACATGGTGGTCTGCCGAACACCTTGAATAGTAAAAATATCTCTATCTATGTAGTAATGTTAGTATTGTATTATGTACTATATCAGTCATCCAGTACCCATAACATAAGCTCTACTTAGCTTGAAGCTATATTATGGTGTGCTTATTGTCCCAAGAAAAATCTGTCTGCAGCTCATTCAGGTGATACGTAGCCAAGTAGCGAGTTAGCCAAGTAGGTACTCAAGTAGTCTGCAAGTAGCGTAAGTATCTAGTAGTAGAAATATTTGTGGTGGGTACCAGTTCTCGATGTTATAAATTACAAACAAATCTATAAATAAGAAATGAAATAAGTTCCCAAAAATTTTCGGTTATTATTATCCCGTAGGTGGAACCGCTATAGTCCGTAAGAGGTCCCAAAAATTTTCGGTTAAACCGACTAAGGGTTTCATTGCTTAGTTGGTTAGAGCACACCCGTACTGAAAGTGGGGCGCGGGTTCGAGTCCCGCCGAAACCAAAAATTTTTGGGAACTTTTTTAATTTCTTAGAGTGTGGGTAAGCACTATAACAAAAAAAACCTTAAATCTATAAATTTAGCCTCCGTAATATTAGTATAAATTTCTCATTATTTGCAATGTAAAACACTACAAATTTTAATTGGATGGCCGAATTGAACCGACATCCAATTTGTTATCGACTCGATAGAGCGCACCAAAATCAAAGATCCAGCTACTTTTGCTTTGATTATCCAGACTGTAATAATTATGTAGGTATGTGTTTTTGATTAGTGAGCTGGTTAATGAATACGCTTGGTTTATCTGGAACTTTGAATAGTGGTGTTTTGGACCTGTTTCAATGAGATAAAGTCGTTTGTTAATTGGATGGGTATCCCGCTTTTAAACCAAAATACGTTGGGATTTCCATTTGTATCTATTTCTGCCTTTATCTCGACTGACTTAGGTACTCTTGGAGGTCCTTAAAATGTTGGCTCTATTTACGGTTAGGGATTCAATTCGTGTCGCCCTAGGTACCTACTGATAAGAGAATACGATTCGGAACGTAAGCTACGCGAATATTTGGTTTGGAATATCAGAGAAAATATGGTTTATAGGCTACCGTACCTGAAAAAGAAAAACGGAACCCTTATCACTTTGTTGTCCGTCTGTCCATCTGTCCGTCTGTATGTTAACCCTCTTTTCTCAGGAACACGTATAAGGTATCGAATTGAAATTAACATCAATCACTCATATGGACACAAAACCTATAGGGTTATTTATTTTAAGAGTGACGTACAACCTTGCCTGATATAAGATGCAATCGGTAGGTAACCCTAGTACCTACTTTGAGTAAGCTATCCTGACCTCATCGCTAAGTAGCAAACGCTGCACGCGTTGCCTAGACTGCAATGATTTCCAAATTATCACCCTGAAGTTTCTTATCTAATTAGAGGCGAACCCGCTTATTATCACGGTTGATTCAGATACGTGCCGATTAAATTTATAATTAACGCAAACGGGAAGGAAGCGCATCAATCCGGTCGAATTCTCACCTATCTGGGTTTTAAATCATCCTTCGTAGATGCAAAAAAAGCAAACAAAATATACTGATTGCACAGTAAACACATTTTAAAAACATCATCATCATAGAAAATGACCAAGAAATAAGTGATCAAAAACGATCGAATACAATACAGTGTTCCTAATGATTCCAATGACCTTGCGTAGGGAAATGAAAAGCTAAACTCACAGTCAGACAGCAGTAGGTAAGTAATGCTAAGGAAATAGAGAAACAAAACTGATACCTGCTGAATTGAATGCGTTGTAATTTTTTACCAACATTTTGATGAACTGGAAATAAACCACTTGTCTGTAATCTGTCCAACTGATTAAAAATCTATGCAATTTCGCCTGCAAAAACTACGTCCGCAAAGACTACGTCGCAAAATGCTTCGCTAAGCATACCTATCAGGTGCCAGGCAATTTGTACCGTGATCACGAACCATAACATGTGAACCATCCTTGCGACGTCTGATTATCGCTTCGCCTTTGAGTTTTTCAAGCGACCTTTTTTGTTCCGGATTCATTTTATTTTAATGCTCAGATATAAATTCAGAGTACACTATTCAAACGGTCAGTTCAGTCTTCCTAGTCCAAGCAAAATGTTGAAGTATTTAAGCTTTTTAATTTGTGTTTTTGCTGGTTACAGCGCGGCGAATTATGGTAATAAATTGAAATATTATCTCTCATCCGGAGCGTAATAAATAATAGTTCTTTGTTATAGCTGCCACAAAGTTTTTGCTAATTATCTTCCCTGTAATGAGTACCTAGAACTTTACCGTAAAAACTATATCGTAGAATATTTGGTGTCCCTAGTGTCTATCGAGAGAATTATGAACATTTTCTACCAGATTTTGAAGGATTACTAACATAAAGTCTAAAACTGACATAGAGTCCAACCACAATAAAGCTAGGTTTTGTATTTTAATATATACTTTGCACATAACGACCTACAATGAAATGTATACTTCTTACAGTGGAAACCCTCGATAAATGTCCAAGCAAAGACAACGAGTGCATGAAAAATTTGTACAAGAAAGTTGTTAAGCTCATTGGAAGTGACGGATTATCTGAGTTTGGCATACCCGCAGTGAATCCTATTGCGCTGAAAAATGTAACCGTTTCGTTGTATGGTGCTATTGACATGATCCTTGTTGAGGGTACTGCGATAGGAGTAAGCGATTGCGAATTCGATGTGTTCATGTGAGTACTGGTCAAAATATATTTTGAGATGTCATTATTCCAGTTATTGGCACTTAATCTACACTAATAACAAAAAAAAACAAGGAGGAAAGATTTGTATGTTTGTAATAAACTCAAAAACTACTGCACCGATTTCAAAAATTATTTCACCGTCAAAATGCTACATTATCCTTAAGTAGCAATAGACTATATTTATTATTAAAAAAATTAGGGATCCCTACTAAAACTTCAATAATGTAACCCAAGGTGTATTTTTTTGCCATTAAATGTCTTACATCGCTTGCGCTGCTGCAGAAACTATTGATGATAGAACAATGTTCTATAATGTTAAAGAACATATTGATATATACCAAAAACTTCTCAATACTAATTATGTTCAACTATTGTAGTTATGTCACTATAAGATTTTTTTGACGTTTTAAAAGTTCTTAGAAAAGCCGACCAAAATCTGACCATGTTATCGATACCATTGTATTAATCCATATCCAAATAAATCATTTGATACTCAAGACTGTTTCAATAGCTGTAGATTACTTATTGAATTATTCAAATCGGACATTCCATTCGAAAGATAATACGAATTTTAAAATACCAATGTAAACAAAATTCTACTAGAATAAAACTGGCCAAGTGCGAGTCAGACTCGCGCACGAAGGGTTCCGCACCATTATTTATAAAAACGGCAAAAAAAAAATTATATAATAAAAACGTTTGTTGTATGAGAGCCTCCTTTAATATTAATTTTATTCTGTTTTTTAGTATTTGTTGTTATAGAGGCAACATAAATACATCATCTGTGAAAATTTCAACTGTCTAACTATCACGGTTCATGAGATACAGCCTGGTGACAGACGGACAGTGAAGTCTTAGTAATAGGGTCCCGTTTTTACCCTTTGGGTACGGAACCCTAAAAATAAACGATGCTACGCCGCCCCGCTGCGCCGTGGCCAGTGTGAATACATTAATTTACTATACGTTTGTCCCAAAATGTTTAAAAAATAAATGTCCACCGTGCGAAGCCGGGATGGGCCGCTTGTAAAAACAAAGTGTTAATGGCACACATCATGTTGGTCGACCAGAACAACTTGAGAGTGATGTCATAATTATTGCATTTGTGAAGATGGTATCTATAAATAACTATTTTTTTCAGACTTGACCTCGAGAAAGGTTCCTGTCATCAGGAGAACACTTGCAGCATTATACTTGAGGGTCAATACAAAGTTACTCCAACTGTGCTCATTAACACTATATTGGGAGAAAATGCTCTTCACGCCGAAGGGCACACCAAGATTGAACTAAGTGAGTAATTTCTTAGAGATACCCAAAGTGCGGGTAAGCATAAGCACTATAATAAAAAAAAACCTTAAGTGAGTAATGTCTTTGAGTATAGTGTCTTTCGATCAGGCGAGATTGTAGTCAAACGTAGGTCTATCGACAATAAAAAAAAAATAGTGTCCCAATTTTTTTTACAAAAGCGTCTTTAGCTCCACTTACAGGGTTTTTCCTAGCTAACGACGCTTGAGTCGTATGAGGTCCCAGATATTTTAGCGCACCTGTACTGAAAGTGAGACGCGGGTTCGAATCCTGCCGAAATCGAAATTTTTTGGAACATTACTAAATAACTGAAGAAAATTACCCACGTGCAAGCTACGCACTATAAGCACAAGCACTATAAAAGCTGATAAAAAAACATCGGATCGATTTTCTTGGAAGGTACGGCCTAACCTACCAAGGAACTTTGGCTTGGTCTTCGAATCTTCTACAAAAAGAAAGGGTTGGTCACAAAGCATAAGAGTCCTTTAATTAGCAGAAATAATGTACTCGTTTACAGGGTTATTGGTAAATGAGTGACAATACCTGAACTGCAGGTCCTGCCCATTATCACTTATCACAAACACGTTCGTGAAGGCGCAAAGTCTAAATTCTGAAAAAAAAGTCACCTCTGTTGATACTATACTAAATCAAAAAACATCTTTGCCTGGAACCCAACGAGTTACTTAAGACCGATCTTTCACTCTCATATCTTCTGTTAATTAAGGGCAGAGCTGTTTTTAAGTTGAGTTTCAAATAAAACCTCTCTAACGAACTATTATTGAATTGCGGGGGGTACCCATTACCAATACCAAAATTAAGAATTAAGACCTGGCGTCTTCACAAACCTGTTTGTGATGATGGGCTGAACCTGCAGTTCACGTATTGTCTCTAATTTACCAATAACCCTGGATATCGATCGGGAATACATTGTTGAGACCGTGTAAGGTCGAAACTCTAACAGACAGACAGAATTACTTTCGCTTTTGTAATATTAGTTCGGATTAGCAATATCTTTGGGCATACCCACAAAAAGTGTAAATTTGACTGATGAAATACTACATTACTTACATACAATTTCAGATAAGTTACATATAAAGTTTGACTTCCCCATCCACGTCGAAAAGCGAGATGATGGTGAGACTTACTTGAAGGCGGACTATAATAACGTCGAGTACGAATATGAAATTCAAGGCAAAACTGTGTTTGCAGCTGATAATATCTACCTAGGAGGAGTGGAAACAAGTAAGTAGCGGGTTCCTAGCTTTTGTTGTATTTTTGCTTTTTGAAGGATGTGTGTCTCACTCAACATCCTTTAATGGTTCACTGCTGGACGCAGGCCTCCCCCTGATAATCGCAATATTGGCTTTTATCTCATGGGGGGTTATGCCCATTCTTCACACGCTGGGCATGCAGTTTGGGAATCGCAGTTTGGTAGTAGATCTATTCTGCAAGAGACGCTGCTGCCCGCCCCCGTGTGTGGGCTGTTTCTCATAACCCTTAAAAGTTAGACAGTTGAAATTTTCACAGAATATGTTTTTCTCTTGCCGCTAAGTATAACAACAAATAGGTAATAAAAATAAAAAAATTATAAAAAAAATGATTTTTGTATGGGAACCTTCTTTGGTTCCCATACAACTATCTTTTTTTTTGTCTACTTTTGCTCTATTTTTTTCGAGGTCTCTTGAACCGTAATAGGTAGAGAGCAGAAATTTTGACAAGGTAGATTCCTATTGGTTCTTTAACAACAAAGGTCCAATGTCCATACCAAGTCGATTACCGATCACTTTAGTTAAGCAACGTCGGTCGGGCGCGGTCGGTACTTGGATGGGTGATCGCGTCGAGGTGGCTTAACGCTATTCACAATTAAAAAAGAAAAAAAAACTGTTTTTATGGTTCCTTTTGCGGAAATAGTTATGTACGGATGTGGTACGGAACCCTCTGTGTACGAGTCGACTTGCACTTGGCCGGTTTCATTTTAACTTCAGTAATTACTTACAATCAAACTTTAACTTCCTTGTTTAATTTTTTTGAATCGTAGTAAGGCGTTATCGTATGCATCAACGCTTCTTAAAAATATGAGAATTATATTCAGGAAGTCGGTACTAGGTACTTGAAACGCCTATTTCAACAACGAAACCACAAAAACTTAGCTAAATTACTTAATTTAAATACAAATGCATTTGATTGCGTCCATTCCATAGTATAAAGGCCCTACCTCACCGGGATGCCACGACGTCGTCGCCGGCGACCGACGTATCCAAACTATTCATTCTGTGCATAGCAGCTAGCTCACTTAGCGACGCGACAGTTTAGCAACATCGTCGTCTGTCATACAGTTGTTTGTATACGTTGCCAGCGATGTCTCGTAGATGTGCCGTGGTTTTCCGGTGAAATAGGGCCCTAACCCGATTTTTCAGTGTCTATCAAAAACAGGTGTCACCAAGTTTATTTATTTTGTTAATTTATTTGAACGTTCCTTACCTTGAACTTTTTGTCAAATATTCCGCGCAAAAAACCAGTTTTTAATTACTCTATTGCTATCTCGAAATAGTTTTTATATAACTTTTTGCGAGTTATTTTCATGTGCATGCTTCATTATAATTATTTTTTGTGGTTTACGGTTTAGAGTTAAAAATAACTGCCTCTAACAGCTATCAAATTATAGACCGTAGTAAATTAAAAATTGTCTGGAAAATATTTCCCGTATAAAAACATCTTTAACTATTTCCGAGATGTTTAACTTATATTTGTAACCGACGTCGAAAAAAGACTATGTATTTTTTTTGTATGTTCGTCGATTTCTCCGCCAATTATGGACAGATTTGAAAAATTATTCCGCTATTATATAGAGAATAATCGCACGGTGATCTTATAATAATTTAATTCCCGAGGGATTAGTATTCATCCCTCAAAACTGAAAAACCATGCAAATTTAAGGGATTCTAAGTAGTTTTTAGTTTTATCAAAACAAAATAATTATAATTAGTTCTCTTAACATTTTCAACAAGTCTAAAATTCGCAATTTTCTTAATTTTACATTGGTGCTAAGTTATATTACCTTAACGAGGCTAGAGTCGATTGGCTGGCATCGAACTGTCCGCACTTATTGCATCAGAAGAGATTTTTTTGAGCGTGCCAGATGTCGAATGGGTCCTCTGTAACCTCAGCAACCGGATGGCCGATTACTGCTAGTTACATTTGCGAATGAATAATGACGTCATCTGCATTAAACGAATGATGGACATTTCCGATAGTCCGATACGTTCACTCCGTTGGCTGCGGATCAGTGGACGCTTCTGTAGTAAACCATACAAAGAATATTAAAATTCGTTTCAGCCGGTTCAGTACGGAGCGTCCGATGCCGGACTGTCGACGTTAACCTTTAATGCTGTAGACCAACCATGTCGTTTCCTAACAGAGTGAAATCCTTATGCTCACTAAATTAAATATAACAGATAAAGAATAAAATGTTTGCATGTCGTAGTTGTAATAATTGTCATTGCTGTTTTTCTTCAACTTTATGCCTGCATAAGGTTTCTTGCAAATTGATTGTATTATGATTTTTCAACATACAATTACGACAAATACCTACAGAATAGATATTCCTTTCAGCCATGACAAGGAAAAAAATTAACCGACAGAAATTTATTTTCTCATTTATAATTTAAATTTCTCGTTATGAATGATAACGACGCTTACTTAGTGATCTATTTTTTCAAGTGTAAGCCAAACTAGATTAGATTAAGATTTAAATGTTTAACTCGATGTGTTTTTTAGTATTAACTAAGTTAATGTTATTTAGTTAGTTATGTTATGATAGTTAGTCGTCAACTTACCTACTCTATATCATACAGTTTTCAAGTCAATCTGCGGAAACTTGTAATTAGCCGTCAACAAACATGTACTGGTCTATCCAGGCATGTTCTATATTTTCATTTGATTATATGTAAACCTAGGTGGGTCGATGACATAGTACGCGTCGGGGGGCGTCAATGGAGGCGGTTAGCACAGGACCGTGGTGGATGGCACAAACTTCGGGAGGCATATACCCAGCAGTGGGTAAAATCTGGCTGCGGATGATGATGATGATGATAGAATATCTTATAGAATTTTTTTTTCTTTTCCAGGTACAACCCTCATACCATTCCTTAACCAAAATGAAAAGTTCATCATGAAAACTCTCGGTAAACCCTTCGTTGACGCGGCATCAAAAATCTTCTTCAAGTATGCTGGAAATTTCTTCGATGTTGTACCCACCAAGCATTACATCTCTGATGATTTGAGTTCATATGCCAAGGAATAGATTTAAAAGATTGTTGCTAATAATATTATGATAATTAATGACGTGGTTGGAATCTTTATTTTGTGCTGTGATTAAAATTGTTAATTTTTATATAGGTACTGTTTTAAATAAAATATAATCATTTTATTTCGGATAACCAGATGTATATTTTGTGAGTAATACAATAATAGTGCGCGTAGCGTTTGGGAAACTACGTCGAGTCTTCTCGTCATCCATTTCGCAATGCTTGAAAACGAAAGTTTTAAATCAGTGCGTCCTACCCGTCATGACCTACGGAGCTGAGACGTGGACACTCACGGTAGGGCTTGTCCACCTGTTTAAAGTCGCCCAGCGAGCTATGGAGAGAGCTATACTCGGAGTTTCTCTGAAGGATAGGATTCGCAACGAATATCTTAATCTTTAAGACATCCGACAGAGAACCAAGGTTGTCGACATAGCTCTAAGGATTAGCAAGCTGAAGTGGCAGTGGGCTGGCCATATCGCGAGAAGAACCGACAACCGCTGGGGTAAATGTGTTCTTGAGTGGAGACCGCGACTCTGCAAACGTAATGTAGGACGCCCTCCGACCAGGTGGGATGACGATTTGCGAAAGACAGATGCTGGATGCGGCAAGCTGAAGACAGGGCGCTATGGCGCTCATTAGAGGAGGCCTATGTCCAGCCGTGGACTGATATAGGCTGATGATGATGATGTAATAATAGTTATAAAAGGACTTAAAATTAAGGTAAGTAATAACAACAACAAGCCGCGTCGCAGTCGAAAAAATGTTGGTTAATATTAAAATTTGGTAAAAAATTGGCCCAGTGCGAGTTACGCACTATAATAGCATAAAAACCTTAGTGTTTTGTTTGTTTAACTGTATCAGCTTTAAACATACATCAAAGAATTCTAAAATATTACCATTAAGGGGCATTCCCCAGCCAAACTAGCGCCGCCACCTACTTTAGGTATCTTATTATTCCGGTTAACAAAGGAAATTTCAAAAATCCATCGCACAGTTTGTGATACCTATTATAAGCTTTTTTTAATGTTTTTGTAATAATTTTATTCTAAGTAATTGGTTTAGGCAGTGAATCGAAAATAGATTTTGGTGGCCACCAAGGGCAACTTCGATTCACTGCCTAAACTAAATGGAATAAAACTATAACAGACGCATTAAAAAAAAACTTATAATGGGTATCACAAACTGTTTGGTGGATTTTTGATATTTCCTTTGTTAAACGGAATAATAAGGTAAAGTAGGTGGCGGCGCTAGTTTGACTGGGGTATGCGCCTTAAGGCTGTGGTATGCTATTAGGTTTAGGCAGAATATCGAAGTTGCACTTGGTGGCCACCAATATCTATTTTCGATTTTCTGGCTAAACTAAATAGAATAAAACTAATACAGAGGCATTAAAAATAAGGTTAAAATAGGTATCACAAACTGTACGATGGATTGTTGAATTTTCCTTTTTTCAACGTTTTATTAAGATAAAATAGGTGGTGGCGCTAGTTTGACCCATACCACAGCCTTAAGAGTTTGTTCTAAAACCTAAGTTGGAATCTTTTTAGTGTTGAGTTGTCTAAAACCCTGTGCAAGTCAATACAGAGTAGAGTATGTAAGTGTACTCTAGAAAGATCGTAATGAAATAATCCTCAATAATATAATAATAACTCTAACGAAGGAACTTTCTGAACATCTTTTTGAACATAAATATAATATTGGCCTGCCAATGTTGTAGGTAACCTAGATAATTTAAAATGACCTTGATATTAAGTTGACAACAAGCGCTAAAATTAGATCTGAATTAGTTTTGAAAGTTTTACTATGGTATCAAATTAACGGTATTGTTTGAAAGTATTTTAACAGTTTAATGTAGTAAAATCTGACATATTTGCATCTAAATTTCATATTATTTATTGGGTATATAAAGCAGAGATTTTGAGTAGAGTGATAGTTGAGTTGTCTGCCTCATGCATCATGTCTAAATTTATTCTCTTAGTTCTATATGCTGCTTTTACTTCAACATACAGTGAACTATCATATCGTAAGTTATTTGAGTTTTATTTACAAGTTTCTTTCTTATCCATTAGAGAGGCAATGTGTTTGTGTGTGATATGATAAGTTTATTAGTGTAATATTTTTTTATACAAAATAAAAAAAAATACAAATACAAAAAACAATTAAATTCGATTAAGGTACCTAGGTACATAATGGATAAGTCACAAATAAACGTTGAGACAGCAAAAGTTGTAAATTGTGGAGCTGCCTCATGATACATTTAATTTATGTTGTGCCAAGTAGGCGGGTCTACTTGGCAGAACATAAATTAAATGTAAGTAGATATATACATAATATATACCTACCTATCTTGAACAGTTATTGAAAGTTACATAAAAAAAATAACCAAAAAAAAAATGTGTTTATTGCAATGAAATAAATAATTATCTATCTACGAAAATATAATAGGTCCCAAAAAAATCGATTTCGGCAGGACTCGAACCTGCGCCTCAATAGTACAAAAAACTAATAAACTCAACAGTACGGTTGCACTCTAACCAACTAAGCAACGAGATGGACACATTTTTTTGGGACATACCTAATTAAATTTTCGTAGGAAATTGACCCAGTGCGAGTTAGTTACGTACTAAAAAGCAAAAAGCTAACTATCTATATCTATTTTTAATAACGGTCAAATCGGAAACATGAAAAGGTAGGTACCTAGCTAACCTTTCATGTTTATTAGAAGCGTAGGCACCTACTATCATTGTAAAATGATAGTAGATAATGATGGTAGATACAAATACGAATTATTTGTATAGCGCTCCGATCTACCCAAGCCTTTGTCTTGAATAGGTTTGTTATTGTATAACATAAAATTAGACATAAAAAGTAAAGAAAGGATTTGGTCAGTAGATATTTTTGAATGTCCTTCAATGTTTAGGTTATTATTTTATCCCTTCATTAAAACTTTAATTTTAGGTAAAGCTCTTCAAAAATGCAGCATCAAAGACAACGAATGTCTAAAAGACATGACAGAAAGGGTAATGCAGTACGTTGGTGAATTTGGTATCCCTGAAATGAAGATACCCCCGTACGACCCCTACCAGATTAAGGATCAAACAGTGTCTGTTGTTGGTCTTATGGATGTTACTATGGTGGACGGTGTGGTCGAAGGCATGAAGGATTGCAAGTTGGAATCTTTTTAGTGAGTCAATGAAATAATATTATATTATTTGAAATTTGGTAATGCGTGTTAAGAACCACGCGGTATTTGATACCCAGAGCGTTAAATTTCAATCAGATTTATTTATATACTAGCAGCGCCCGTTCCCGCGGGAATTCCGGGATAAAAAGCGTATGTGCTATTCCAGACTATATACAATCTATCTCTGTGCCGAATTTCATCCATATTCGTTCAGCCGTTCTAGCGTGATTGAGTAACAAACATCCATCCATTCATCCAAACTTTCACATTTATAATATTAGTGGGATAAGCTCGGTTACGCGCGGTTTCCAGTCGGGTATTATAATGTAGGTAACAGTCGGATTTTCACATACCTATATGGCTTTCGCTAGCTCGCTCTGGGTAGCGAATACCGCATAGTTCTTAACTACGTTCAGGCCTATAGATTGTTGTATGGTGAAGATCTTTAAACGTACCCACGTTTAAAGATCTTTAATTTTCTGCTGCTAGATCACATTCCTGGACTAAACTATAGTAATTCTTGGCTATAAAAAAAAATCAACTAATTGGATCAGTTGAGCTACCTGTAGATTGTTTGCAACAGTCTGAAGTTAGCTCAATCGTTTCAATTGCAAATACTAGTTTTAATTTAATTCTATTATTTGGTTGTCATTTTCTTTGTTCATAAAGTATTTAGTATCTATCAACTAAGTAACAGGAATACAGCATCTAAAGGATAATATATTTTATTCCCGCAGTACGAACATTGACGAAGGCATCACGTATTTCGATACCCTGTGCGATGTTTTTACAATCAAAGGCGTTTATAGAGTCAGATCTTCGCCTCTGATCGACCAAATCTTTGGAAATATCGTATCCGGAGAAGGGAATGGAAGTATTGTTATGGGTAAGTCTCAAAATTTAGTTTATCTAGTTAAAATATCTGAGACTAAAGAATTTCAATTATTTTTAATAAAACATAAGATACAGGCTATTAACATATTAACTTTTCATGCTTAGCACGTCCTTATTTTAAGAATTCTTAAATGTACCCATCTTACTCAATTTTCTTTTTTTTTTACTTCCATTCAATTAAAATAAATAAATAATAGTATTAACCAATAAATAATAAATAATGCTGGACAATTCACACAGCATTATCTAGCCCCAAGTTAAGCAGAGCTTGTGTTATGGGACTACATAACTGATACCTATACATAATACAATACAATACGATATATATATAATAGATAGATATTTTTTATTTTACATTAGCAAACGACCAGAATACCCGGACCAAATATTTGCAGATCTTACAAACATTTATCCCAAGGCGGGAATCGAACCCGCAACCTCCTGCGTCGTAGGCGGATCTTCACCTACCGCGCCACAGAGGTCGTCGTGATCAATTAGGGCCATGCATAGTTATCTAGTGCTTTGCATAATGTTATTTGTCACCTAAAATTAAAGAGGTCTGATAATGTTATCAAGCACCTAAAATGGGTATGTTGCTATTTGACAGAAACCTTGCAAACCTTACAAACAACCATAACTATCCACTATGCGTTCATGGTGGATAGTTATGGTTGTTTGTAAGGTTAGCAGTAGGTATCGTTATACCTACTGCTATCGGAAGTGTTAGAAAATAAAACGTCAAGTGCGAGTCGGGCTCGCGCAACGAGGGTTCCGTAACTAAACAATAACTTAATTATAGAAATATAAGACCTTATTTCTTGCCAAATCCCATGGTTCTAGCTCGATGGGAAGTAGGTACCCCATGAGTTTTTGGTCCATGGCGAGATTCAGAAATTATTTTTTCTGTGAATCAACTACAAATTTACGGTTTGCAGATTTTTCCTTTTACTTGTGCTATAAGACCTTGCTTCTTGCCAAATATCATGGTTCTAGGTCAACGGGAAGTACCTACCCTATAGGTTTTGTGTGATGTGATTTCCTTGGAAAATTCATGGACATAAACGGCTGTGACTTTTGATTGCGTTGACTTAGAAGTTTGATTTATATTGTGGCTCCAAGAGGTTATATACGAACATAAGTATATGATGTGAATTTCAACTCGATACCTCCACGTGTTTCTGAGAAAAGAGCTTTGACAGACGAACAGACGGACAACAAAGTGATCCTAAAAAGGTTCCATTTTTCTTTTTGAGGTTCGGAACCCTAAAAATTAGAGATCTCACGTGCAAATCTACTCCCCTGGGAATAAGACGTGAGGGATTAGGTAGACCTCCCGACGACGACGAGTACCGCAAAAAGCGGTCTAAGCCACCTCTATCCCTCACTCAACTCACTGTGAGTGCTACAATATCGTCAGTCTTTCCAGTGGATAGCCCGACGACGTCGTGGTCGAGTAGACCGATAAGTACGAATGTAATACCAATGATTTGTTTTCAGATAAATTGAAAATGAGTTTCATAACTCCTTACGAAGTTAAAACGAAAGATGGAGAATATGTTATTATTCCGGATACGATCAACGGGAACTACACGTACGAAATGGAGAAAGTTACATTTGCTGCAGACCAGATTTCTTTCGGCAGCTTGGAAATCGGTAAGACCAGTATACCCTCTAGTTCAACTGATTATTCTCTTGATAAGTTTTATAAAAGACTTGGTAAGGGAAATACCTATGTCGATCATGGCATGTAGGTACAGTGTCGTTCATTGTTAGCATACCCCCCTCGTAGGTTCCAAGTCTCGTAATTATATCAGCATTGGTTTTATTTATTCAAATTTGTTATTTTTATATAAAATGACTTGCTATCTTCATTATACAGTAAGATTCTAGGTTTAAAATGATTCACAGAAATTGTCTTCAAATGTAACAGGGTTACTTAGCTATGCTAACAATGAACGACACTGTACCTACCAAGTAAGTATGTAGGTAACAACCTACTAGAGGCAAACATAAGATTCAAAGCGTCCAGAAATATTATTTTGCCCAGAGCATTTAGATTAGTAGGTATAGTTAAAAAAAAATAGGTTAGGTTACTATACTTACCTCTTCACACTCGACTGAAATTTGTGCGGTAGACCTTGAAACTCGATAGTGTGCATAACTCTCAAGATATTCAACATAAGTATACTCCAACAAGATTTTCAAACGGAATTATTTTAAAATCAAATACTTTTCACTTCCGGATACGCAAAGAGACGCTGTTGTATTGGGTCCGCCTCTAATAGTAAGAACTCCTGGGACCTATCCTTGTCAAACGAATTTAGGTCTTCTCGCCAGGTTCTACCGCGATGCCAGTTTCCTTCTTGTGCAAGGAGAATATGGAAGTCATTGCCTCCTTCTGTTATAATATGCCTAGGTTCAATATATTATACAATAATTTGATTTTACAGCCCCAGCAGTGACGTCATTCCTAAACCGACACTGGGAGAATATCATGAGATCATTTGGAAGGTTATTCAGTGACAAAGGCTACTCTCTAGGTCATGATGACATTAAGACATTCTTCAGCTCAGTACCAGCTAAAGAATATTTAACCGACGATTTGAGCCAGTATGTTAAGGTTGAAGAAACGAAACGGTTTAACCCTAAACTTATGAATAGTGTCTACAAATATTGATAAAATGATGAAATAATTTGATCTTGTGAGATGTTTGTAATGATAAGTTATTTATTTTTTCAGTTTTTTTAATTATTTAATATTTTACTTAGACAATTGTTCTTCATTTTATTGAAGCCTTACAATTTATTCATAGGTAGCATAGGTATTATGTACATAATAATGGATTTTTAATAAGAATATCTGTCTATGTCATGTATTGTATTATTTATGATCAGTTATCTAGTTCCCATAACACAAGGTCTGCTATGCTTAGAGTTAGATAATGCTGTGTGAATGTCCAGCATTATTTATTAATTCATTTATTTATTCATATTTAAGTATCCATTTAAAAATAAGAAAATAAATAATAAATATTGCTGGACAATTCACACAGCATTATCTCACTATCTCACTAATATTATAAACGTGAAAGTTTAGATGGATGGATGGATAGATAGATGGATGGATGTTTGTTTCTTTATCACGCTAGAACGGCTGAACGGATCTGAATGAAATTTGGCACAGAGATAGATTATAGTCTGGAATAGGACATAGGCTACTTTTTATCCCGGAATTCCCACGGGAACGGGAACTACGCGGGTGAAACCGCGAGGCGCTGCTAGTTTATTTATAAATGCAATTTTATTTATGTTTGTAACATAATAAGGTGTTTTGGCAATAACCTGCATGCACGCACACCAGGTCATCCACAACATTTTAAAAATAAGACCACCACCTATACGTTGAGACTACTTTTTTCAATAGCGACGTTTTGGACACTCATGCGTTTTTTTAAAGCACGATCATACTAACCTAACTCTAAAAAAATGACATCAAATGCGTACATTTCATTTGGTACGCAATTCCATCTTCCTGAATAATTTACGCATTTTATTTTATTCTAGTACCCTGAGAACCTTACGAATTAATACTGAAAAAAGAAAATGTTTTAAACAGGTAAAAAAAAACTTATAACGAATAACAACTAGGTGTCTAATCAATAGCGCATTTACACAAAATACTGCTCAAGAATAATAAATAAATAGCACGGTGGTAACCAAAATTGTTAATTACTTATTCAAATAGGCACGTGTAATTTTTAATTTATTTCGAAAACGCTACAATTGTTTAGGGTTCTTGTTATAGGTGTTCATGTAGTTTTTTAAACATGAATATAAGTTTTCATCATCCTAAGTATTATAGGTTTATTCATGAATACTTTTTAATAATATCCCAAAAAATTTCGATTTCGGCAGGATTCGAACCCGCGCCACACCTTCAGTACAGGTGCGCTCTAACCAACTAAGCAACGAGATCGACACGTGCCTGGTCGAAAATATCTGGGACTTCTTACGACTTAAGCGTCGTATTAGCTCCACCTACAGGGGAAACCTTGAAAGATTATCCATATCTGTTCATTGTCTAAAGAAACGTTTAGTACGAATGACGAGAGGTGTTAAAAAGTTTTCGTAGAAGATTTACCCAGTGCGAGTAACGCACTATAAAGCAAAAAGCTAAGGTTTATGAATCTTCAGACCTAGCATAGGTAGTAGGTACATACACATGGACATAAGCCGCCATAGCGCCTTGTCTTCAGCTTGCCGCTTCCAGCATCGTTACATCACCTACGCCAGCGATTGTCGTTCTTTCGAAGAGGTGGCGGGTTAGCCTGTGGTAGTTAACGGCTACTTAGGCATTTTACGACTTACTCTATATGAGAAAAAATCGAAAAATATATTATTGAGATATCTTTTGCAACAAGCAATCGAAAAATGTTAGTTAAATTTTATAAAATAACAAAAAAAATTATAAATGCAATTCAAACATTTAAATTTTAATTGTTTTTACACTATGAAATAGTAAGCGTCATGTTATTTATTATGTCATACGGCTGTGTAGGCAAACCAAAAAGTCATCAGCAACATCAGCGCATTTGGTAAGGTACCACATAGCCGACTGACGTCATAGCCACAGAAGGCGTCCGCTGCATCCAGCGTTTTCGTCAAGTTACGCGCGCAACTTGCAAATGAAAACCTTAAATGCTTTTTATGCCACTTATCGATTTAATAAAATGTTTCTTTTTTTTACTGGTTTTTCCCTACAGAATTTATTTGAGACTCTTTTCAAAAATGGCTTTAAAACCCTATTGTTTGACTAAGAGATTGTAAGCGGAACAGAAGAGGTACGTCCCTTCCTATCTAACGAATGAGTCAAAACAGAATGAGTCAAAGCAGAATGAGAGATAAAACGACGATTGATGATAAATAAACAAGAAGATACTCACATTCACGCCATTAGATGCGGCTAGTGCTGAATCGTGGTTGATGGCACAATTAAACCTAGGGTTACGAGTATACCAGCATATAACCAGCAAAATGAACCCATCTATATCCGCTGCCCTATGGGTAATAAGCGGTTGCGGAAGATGATATCAGAAGAAATGATATTATCTTTTACAATATTCCAGCTTTCTGAAACAGAAAGGTACAATGAATGAAGAAAGGTAAGGTAAAGAAATCCAAAAGTGAATATAATCAGTTTCCTAAGTAAGCTAGTATAGCAGAAAAATTCTAAGCGTATAATTCGACCCCTGATTCCGTTTTGATGTGGAACCCCAAAATTTTACATTTTAATACCTACCTATAAGTAGACGATTCAGTATGGCTTTCTCTCAGTGTAGCTCACTTTTTTGAAATGTATTTTTTTAAGTACCCTGTTTTTACTGCATTGTTAATTAATTTCATAAGCCATGGGTACTGTCAAAATACTGGTAAGTTAATCAATAAATAAAAACTAAGAAACGGGTCCAACTTTTCGTTAAAACCGTTTATTCACCTTCATAAAAGGTTTGATATCAGTGTCACCATTCTTTTTATTTGCAGACCCTAATTGTACTGGATTATGCAGGGTATCAGATGGTGATTGCCAGAAACAGTTTTGGTTAGACTTCGCATTAACAAATGCTGACGAAGGAATTCCTGAAAAAGATATAGGTCCGATAAATCCCTTAGCATTGTCAAATGTTAGCTTGAAGTTCTTTGAACTGTTCAATATAACATTGAAAAAGGGTGAAGCCAAAGGCATTAATGGAACGAATTGCGCTATTCCTGTTTACGAGTAAGAAAATAATGTAAAATACCTTTGTATTGTTATTGTGATCCAATGTTCTAGCCTCTGTGGCATCGTATCTTATAAATGGATTTTGATTTATTTTTGTTTATTTAAAAGTAACATCATCGAAATTGTTCTTATCTCTGGAAATTGATACAGCAGTTCAAATTTAACCTTGAAAATTTTAACAAATAAAATCGTCGTCGGGTTTTAAATAATTTGTTGCGAAACGAATCTATTTTATTTACTTTACCTTAAAAAGATTGAAGTGAACAAAAAATCAAAGTGATCACTAACTTTATTTCCTAGTTTCACCTATGTTATTTGATTTTTTGTGACGTGTCCAAGAGTCCTGTAAGGTCTAAAGGAAATAAAGCATTTTGATGTTTGATTTTTTACTTACACATACTCGTAGTTAAAAAAATCATGACGTATTTCAGTATCGACATGGATAACATGATCATGAACGTGGAAATAATATGTCAATCAATCATCATAGAAGGCACTTACGAGATCAGTTCACATCCCATTTTCTGTTTTCTACTGGGCAATCCCCGTGGATATGGAAATGGCAGAATAGAGTTAGGTAAGTAAGCACGAGGATATGTAACCTTCGTTTCCCGCATCAGTACTACGTCCACTGCTAAACGAGCCTTCCTTAAACTAGCGGGGTTTGCCTAAACGCTTTCACTGCCCAGTCTCTGTAGTGGCACGACACGGTGCCGCACGGGGATGGAAATGGCCTTTTGCGTCGCGGATCATAAAGTGTTTATGACCTCGCTTGGATAGTGGATTAGTGATCGCAGAAGAGTATTTATGCACATGAAAAAGCTGCTGTTCTTCTTCTGGCAGGTTCTCTTAACCCTAGTTACCTACCGAACCTACCGGCCTAGTTAAAAAAGAGTCAACTAGCCTATTGTCTGATTGTTTATTTAAATATTTTTTATTTTTCAGAGGTTGTCCGTTACACGTATACGTGTCCATTTGCGTTCACGGAGGCCGATGATGGTGAAATTTACTTTGAACCAAATTACAATGAAGTTGAGTGGTTTTCAGAAGTTGAAAAGAACGCAACTGTCTGTGCTGACAATATTATAATTTATGATAAGGATGTCAGTAAGTATGTTTGTTAAATTTAAGGTGGCATAAGTACCTAGGTATGCAAATAGAGTGTAGTTATTTTTAACCGACGAAAAACATAACTTGTTCGGCTGTATATAAGCTTTTATTATGGATATTCTTCGATTTCTCCGTCCATTTATTAAAATTTTAGACCCACTAGCTGCCGCCCGAGGCATCAAGTAGCCTATGCCCGTCCCGGGGATACCATTTACGTATGTGAAAAGATAACAGACAGACATATAGACAAACATACCTAGTTTTTTTCGATTTTTAGATAATATTGTATTATTATACAGGGTGTCCCGAAACTTAAAGTCAAGCCGAAAACGAAGGACAGGTGCGTTCGTCACGACCAAGAAAAACAGACAATACAAATTCATGGGTCTATTTCCAATGGTTTCTGAGTTATAGACTTTTACTGGCAATTCTCAGCCTTTCGCCAAACTTTTCCTTGCTGTGACAACAGATGTCAATATTTTGTGATCAATATTTTTTTGTGTTAGAACTCAATTACTTTCGTAACTCTTTCGTTAACTTTATAGTGAATTAAAACATAGTTTCGATATATTATGTACTTAATAGAAATGATTGATGCAAAACAGAACTAAACTTATATATTTTGGCACCGAGCAGAGAATTTATGATTTTCAGTAAAAGATTATAACTCAGAAACCATGAATTTCCTCCATTTTCGGCTTGACGTTGAGTTTCGGGACACCCTGCATGTAGTACCTATAGATTTGGAAAATTCTTTCGCTATGGTAGGTATAAAGAACGATTAGAACGTGGTCCCTTAAAAAAATATTCTCGAAGAATCAGTAGGTACCTAGGTACCTATTCTTCCGAAAAACTGAACAAAACAGTGCAAATACTAAGGAATTTGAAGTCCTTTTATAGTTTTTTTAAAACATATTATATTATTTAATACTGCTACTGCTCGCGGCTTCGCACGCGTTGTTTTAAGGTTATTCTCCCATGGGAACTGATTTATGGGATAAAAAGTAGCCTATGTAAATCTCCATCCTTTCAACTAACACCATGCCAAAAATCAAGCCGATTTGTTGCTTAGTTATGGCGTGTAGGATGGACTAACAAACAAACCAACACACTTTCGCATTTATAATATGTTTTTTTTAAACTTTTATAGTTACAGTTTTTTTCGACGACCTCTGTGGCGCGGTGGGCGAAGGTCTGCCTGCGACGCAGGAGGTTGCGGGTTCGATTCCCGCCTCGGGACAAAATGTGTGTACGATCTAACAAGTGGCTCTGACGGAAGACCAGCGTTGGTTGCTAGCTTGCTAGTCAACCAACTCATGCTGAGGCAGAGCCATTTTGTTACAGGGCTTACATTTTTTGTATGTTATTCTAAGTTTATTGTGTATTTTAGTGTAAGTATGTGTAAGTCTTCTAACAAAATAAATTATATTCTAAATTATATTCTATTCTATCTGCAGACATTTGTTCAGGGTGCTCTGGTCGTTTTTATATATAATAAAAAATATCTATCTATGTATTGTATTATATTATGTATATCAGTTATCTAGTACTCATAACACAAGCTCTGCTTAGCTTGGGGCTAGATAGTGCTGTGTGAATTGTCCAGCATTATTTATTTATTTTTTGTACCGCCAAGGTGGCAAATAGGCGTGCGGCCCACCTGATGGGAAGCGCGGTTACCGTAGCCTACTGGCCCGTCGACAGTCGATATTTTGTAGTCGTTGTGGTTCAACAGGCTTGTCTAGGTATGGACCGCGTCCAGTGTCCAACTCTTTCGCGATCCATACCGAGACAAACCCGGTCAAGCACACCGACTACGAAATGTTGACTGTTTAGGAGCCAGGTGCGGGGCGCGCCCCGGCCACGGCGCCGTGCCGCCCCTTCGGGGACGAACGCTACTGAAAAACTTCCCGCTGGTCCCTATGGGGACGAATGGGAAGTAAACTTCCCGTTGGTCCCCATCGGGGACAAAGCGTGGGGACGAGCGGGAATAACCCCATCACGCCACGGCGGCGGCGTCGCGTCGTGCCGCACCATGGCACGGCGCCGTGCCGTGTTACGACGCCGCCGGTGCCGTGTAGTTTTAAGGTGGCAGCGCCCCATACCGTGCTAGGTAATGGGGCGACGGCCTGTAACATCATAGTATAAGAATATAGTATAGATTTTGAAGAAAGTGAGTTTTAACTGGTATTTTTTTTCAGCGGAATGTGTCGTAAGGTTCATCAACCAATATTGGAGGATTATTTTTAGCGATTTTGCTTATTGGTTCCATTACACAAGCTTCCAATACTTCTTTAGAATATGGCAGGAAGTCTATTCATTTGTGCCGACAAGTGTCTATTTATGCGACCTGACGTCAAAATAAATTATCTTTAATGTTTTTGTTATAGAAAAAGTGAATAAGTGTTTGTTTTGAAGGAAATAAAATTGTTATGTGTATAATAGATACTATTTTTTCAGTTTAATGTTTAAATGAAACCAACAAGCGAAAATCAGAACGAAATAGGTAAGTAGGTATTGCAGGTAAAAAAAGAAGCTTTTAATTTTATCCCACGTTCAGATCTTTATGTTTTGATTAATTCAGTAGTTTTAATTGTCTCCAGCCAAACATCTTCACAAGACACCCTTATATTAATAGTAGGTGGGTAACTAAATTAGTTGTAAAGAAGGCCCTAATTTTGTATTGCAAAACCCAGAAGTTTTTTAATAAGTACCTAGCCTAGATATTAAACATAAGTACCGCTATAAAAAAAACTGCTGCTGCAAGTTAGGATCTAAATTTAATACAACCGGCCAAGTGCGAGTCGGACTCGCGCACGAAGGGTTCCGTACCATTATTTATAAAAACGGTAAAAAAATACTCGTTTGTTGTATGGGAAATATACTCCCTTAAAATATTTGTTTTATTTTAACTAAATTATTTGTTTTAACGAAAAATAAGTATTCTGTGAATATTTCAAGCGTCTACCTGTTGCCGTTATCAATATCGAGCAAAAGTTCCCCTTAAATTTTTTTTAATTTTTTTTTTGTTTTAGTATTTGTTGTTATAGCAGCAAGAGAAAAACATCATCTGTTAAATTTTTACTGTCTAACTATCACGGTTCACGATATACACCCTGGTGACAGACGGACAGCGGAGTCTTAGTAATAGGGTCCTGTTTTACCCTTTAGGTACGGAACCCTAATGAATGACGTCGAGGAAAAGTTTAGTAAAAATAAAACAAACTAAGTTGAAACATTATTATTAAACGTTCCTACTTATACTAAGTACCTCCCGATACGTACGATACCCTTAATGATAATGGTGAATACATTAAAGAGCTGCTTTTATCAATAGTGCGCATTGACATGGAATTTATAAATAAAACACAAGTTAGGTACCTACTTACTTTTACTGGAATAATAGGTATTTGCTTATATCAAGACAATAAGAGATACCTACATAAATAATATTAAACAGCTGGCAAATAAAGCAGTTCGGTAGATAGGTATGAGGGTGCCTACACTATACAGGGTGTAATAAAAAGTGAAGGACCAAACTTTCTGGTTGGGGGTCCGGTTCAGGTTCGATTATCAGAACACGAGAAAAATATTTTAAATATTTAATATTAGTTTTTCGAAATAATTAATATACTTAAGTAAACAAAACGATCACTAGACTAAGTAATAACAGCTTTGTTGCCATAGAACCGACCGACTACCGTATCAAATGCACGTCGCCCGTTCCGATGATGTCGGGGGTCGTTGAACGCCACAGTAACCCTTCAAACAATCAAATAAATTCGTTTTGTGTTTTGAAGGGATTTAAACAGGTACGTAGGCTTATTTTTAATGAATAAGCACATTCACCAGCGTAGTGGTAATTTTTTTTTTCGATAACTAAAAGTGGGGAGATTTTTTTAAATATTTTTCCCGTAATTTGTGGTCGTAGTTGACTTTCAGGGCCCCGTTTTGTTACAACCTGATTACACTAACAACATCAAATTTTAAAGGTACAAATTAAAAGACAATGTTCATTTAGGAATTTACCTAAATGAACAATGACATACAATGACTTGGGTTCCTTAAAAACCTCGACTTTTCTTCATCGTATTTTTCATTACTGAAGATCACTTCGTCTATTGTTATAAAACTATCTCTTTTATCACTACATAGTATAAAACAAAGTCGTTTCCCGCTGTCTGTCCGTATGTATACTTAGATCTCTGAAACTACGCAATTTTGATGCGGTTTTTTTGATAGATTAAGTTATTCAGGAGGAAGTTTTGTATGTATAATACATGCGGGTCGCTAGTCTATAGATATTTTTTTCCAGGAAATCGTTCAATCCGATATTTATGGGCGTTCGATTTACCTACATTTCGTACGATTGAATTGTTGAAAATTTTGATTCATAGGCTTATACAAAAGTTCCTATTTGTGGCAAACTACTTTCCTGCTAGTTTTAATCCATATAAATCCTTCAATGAAAAAAAACCTAAACTAAAAGCAGGTCAGTCTAAAACGAGCAACCTTAGAACCTTATTATGATCGAGTCGACTCTTTATTCAGTTACTGATTAACGCAGTGGAACCCTATTTTTAAGGTAAGTATAAAGTTATGCAAAACCTGTCTGTATTCCGTTCAGTGTTATTTTCACACCAAGTTAGTCCTAAAAAATGTTTAATATTAAATTTACAATTTTAACTGCATTATTGTTTATTTGTCATGGATACTGTCAAAGTAAGTAAATGTAAATTGTTTGAAAAAACTTTTTGTTATAATAATATATTTATTATAACAGTTCATAATATCTGCAGGTTTTTTTCTGGGTCTTGGTGTATCAAATGTTTTATGTATCATCTAGTACCGTTAATACAAGCACCGTTTACTTTGGGACCAGAGTCCATTTGACGATAGAACGCGACGTCTAGTATCGAGTCTTCGAAATTGATCGACGTCTCATTTTTCCATAGGTTTTGGTACAGCCTCTATCGTGCAGACAATGACTACAAACTAAACAAATCAAATAAAATAGGTACAAAATTCAATATTAGACGTCACGATCCGTTTCGCGATCGTCAAATGGACTAAGGGCTCATATGTTTGAATAAGACCAGTTTAATTTATTTATAAACAGAAAATAATGGATTTTGTTACCAACTCATTTTTTTATAGGTGCAAACACTACGAAATGCAGATTTACAGACTCAGAATGCGTTAAAGGTTTCTTCCAAGCCCTCGCAAGGGAAAAGGCAAAAACTGGATTCAAAGAAATAGGAGTACCCCCTCTCGATCCATACAAGCTGTTCAAAATAGTTGTCTCCGCGTTGGACCTCTTGAAAATGACGCTAGTGGAGGGTGAATGCATCGGCATTGGGCAGACGTGCACTGTTTTGAAATATGAGTAAGCTATTTGATGTTTTATAACGACACCTGAACAGGATTTATGCTGGTTTGATTTCCCGTTTACCTCATTAGCACTTAAGTACCTATACGTTGAACGTGCCTCCCCCAATGATCATCATCATCAACCTATATTACGAGGAGGCCTATGTCCACTGCAGGACATAGGCATCCTCTATGAGCGCCATAGCGCCCTATAAAGACAGGGCGACAGGCTTGTCGCATCCGCATCTGCATGCAGTCTATCGCAGTTCGTCATCCCACCTGAAAGGACGTCCTACACTACGTTTGCCGAGACCACGAGACCACGAGGTCTTGCCGAGTCGTGGTCTCCATTCAAGAACACGTTTACTCCAAACAATGAGATTTTTGCTATAATTAACATGCATCGTAGACGCCTTAGTAAATCCAATGCAAGTGTTAAAATGTACAGAAGAAATCTAATGCCCTTTCTCTGGTAGGTTACCTTAGTCGCACGGTCTGAATTGAGAGGTCGATTCTTTCGCAGCAAGCGCCACGGCTCCCATTTATGGACAGCTAAATTATGTATATTACTTAGGTACCTATGACTTACTAGGTAGCTTCTACTAGCTGCATGCGTTTTCTGAAATAATAAATAGTATTCAATAATTTCAGATGTAGAAAAACGTATTTGTAGGTGTCATCTGCTTTATTTATTAGACATAACAACAAAAGTGATTTCGACTATACATTACCACGGACACTTTTGCAAAATTTCAAGCTTATACTTTCATTCGTTTTTTTTTTCTTCGAACAAACACATCTTCACAATCGTGTCGTTAAATTATAGGAAGAATGATTATTTTCGGTAATGAGTATTTATAAGTTCAAAAGAATACGAATAGGTATTATTTATATGGGTGGAAAACAGCGGTATCGGTTCAGAGATTCGGCTAAACCGAGATGCGTTTTCACGTGAGTGACTAAGGTATTCACGTGGCTACCGCCGACTCAAGCATTTTCCTGGTTTATGTACCTACTGGAAACCTTTTTGTATTATATAAATTAATTACCAAGATAAATCTTTGAATACATACTGATGTACCTACACTGTTGGAACTCGTCTTATATTTCCGGAGGTTCCCGGAGGGTTGATATCTGCTACACAGTATTTTACTTCTGTTCGCTTCCTATTTTTGTTAATTTGTATGAAGAATTTTATTTTACTTAGTATCATGGAAATTTATAATAATTGTTTATATGTTATTGTATAATAAAAAAATATCACACCAATGCACGAAATTGAACACTTGAATTACTTGTTTCAGCACCGATTTAAAACACATGAACCGGACCGTTGAAATTATTTGTGACCGCATTGTTATACAAGGCCTATATTCAATTCGATCACATCCGATTCTTTGTTACCTACTTGGAGATGTCCATGGTGATGGATATGGGACCATAGTTTTAGGTAAGCACGGTTGTAGACTATTTTCAAAGAAGACGTTTAGTATCTTCTAAGTCCAAATATAATCTGTACCTACTTCTATAAATTTATTAAGAAAATCACAATAACAGAATAAAACAATTACCTACCTATAACTTGTATTTACACATAAAAATATCTTTTCTGAATATCTCAGCCGTCACCAGGCAGAGTGCCCAGAATGCTGGCAGCATTGCCAAGTTAAATGGCAATGCTTATTCGCTGTACGAAATAAAAGCCAGCATTCCATCACCTGGGAGTTGTGTAAGATCTTTGTACCTATATTGCGTGTGCCTCAGGACCCAAGGACCTAGGGTTTCCACTCCAAACGGCTCGAATAGGTAACCTCTGTCAAGATTAGCGTATATTCGCCGTTTGAGGGACTCCTGCTGATGTTGCTTCTATAGGTACTAATACATAGGTATTGGTAGTAAATGCAAACATAGCCCTTTTCTGTCTGTTTTCTACCTGTCACGACTAACGGACTGATAGGATCTTCTTGACATTTGTCATGGAAATAGATTGCATCTTGGGTAAGGACATAGGTACCTACATTATGTAGTTACTTACCGTCCCAAACAAAAGTGTGCGTTAGTCGAGGGCAAACGCTAGTAACGTAAACTAAAGGAATTACTTGGAAAGGGTATGATGTTATTTGTACGGTTATTAGTTGGAAACACACTACCGAAGGTAGAGAGAGTACCCAGAGTGTTCTGTTATCTAAGGTAAAGTTAAGTCAGTGGACAAAACACCTCTGCTTTGCTTGCCAATATTAAATAAAATAAATAATAATTAATTTCAGAAACAATGGTACAGTAACTACTGTGATATAAAAATTCACATAGTTCGTCTAGTCTAGAACAATAACAATGTCTGTATAAAGTCTAGTATTTATGGTTCCGTATCCAAAGGGTGAAAACGGGACCCTATTAGGTACTAAGCCTCCGCTGTCTGTCCGTCTGCGGGCTGTTGGTTTCACTTGAACCGCAAAAGGTAGACAGTGTATTTCTCTTGCCGATTTATCAATAAAAAAACATTAAAATTGAAGGCTCTCATACAAAAAAACGTTTATTTTTTTGTTATTTTTGCTCTACTTTTGTCGCGGCTGTATTTCTTTAACCGTAATAGATAGACAATTGAAATTTTGACATGGTGTAGGTCACTATTGCTACTCTAACAACAAACATAGAGGGGGTCTAATGTCCATACCAAGTTGAGTGCCGATCACTGAAGTTAAGCAACGTCGGGCACGGTCAGTACTTGGATAGGTAACCGCGTCATGACGACTCTTTGAATAAAGATGTCACGAAACCCTCTGTGTGCGAGTTGACTCACACTTGGCCGGCTTTATATTAAGACCTGAAAAGGTCGTTAAATCGTGAAACTGCAGTAAACAGAGTGACTCTCGCATCTCACTAATATTATAAACGTGAAAGTTTAGATGGATGGATGGATAGATAGATGGATGGATAGATGGATGGATGTTTGTTCCTTTATCACGCCAGAACGGCTGAACGGATCTGAATGAAATTTGGCACAGAGATAGATTATAGTCTGGAATAGGACATAGGCTACTTTTTATCCCGAAATTCCTACGGGAACGGGAACTACGCGGGTGAAACCGCGAGGCGCTGCTAGTTTATAATAAAGGTTTGGATTCGGTTTGTTACCTACTGCATACAATGTTAGGTATCGCATGGTCGACTGAATACCTATCTGATTATTGTTTGGTAGGTACTAACTAAGGAGGTAGGTACCCTCATAATATGCCTTGTTATCTTCTATTGACGTCAAAGTGCCCTTTACATGCGTAAAGAGATAGGTAATTTTGTTTCGAGTTTAACTACTCGGAATTCAGTACAGTAATTGTGGTACGTACCACAATTACTTATGACAATAAGGGTAAAATAACCTTTACCTAGACTTCAAAGACTAAAAGGAAAAAAAGTCTTTGCCCAGCAGGGGGCTAATAAAAATATTTGGTTCATTTCAGAGGATTGGTTCTTTCGATTCAAGTACGATTTCGAGTTGGTGAAGCGCAAAAATGGTCAAATTCATGTTCAACCCGAATTCGAAACTGCTGAATGGGTATCAGAAGTTCGGAAAAGAGCAACTATTACTGCTGACAACATAATGGTTGATCATCGGAATGTCAGTAAGTATAATAAATAATGCTGGACAATCACACACAGCGTCATCTAGGCCCAAAATACGCAGAGACTGTTTTTTAGGTACATTCTCATATACGTTTTTATCTATATAAAGAATAGCAATATACCTATGTGCCTATCCTTCAAGTTGACAAGCGCTGGTGCATCGCAAAAAGTTCCATATGTGCGCTCTGCATCTAGGCATTCTACCTTATTGTGACTGCAATTTAGCATGCGACCATACCTCTTAAATTGACACCGCAATGCACCGAGCGTTGCGGTGTGTAGAATTTAAGAGGAATGGCTCGGTGACAAAATAGTAGATTGTTTTACAAGGGACTAAACCATCCCATTATATACGAGGTTGTTATACTCCCGAGCGTAGCGAGGGAGGATGACAAGACCGAGTTATAATGGGTGGTTTTGGCCCGAGTAAAACACTCTACTTTTCACTTCGATTGCGAGAAAATAAAACAATTCAAAATTAGACAATTTTCAGAAATTTTATTAAAAATTAAATGTGCAGTTAGAGCAATTTTGAATGTTTAGTGATATGTTTTTCCCGGGCAATTTTATTTCGGTTCTCTGTGATTGGGATGTGTGTGTAATATTTTGAGTTGATTGTTGTGGAGTAAAAGTTGGAGAGACTCGACTCATGCTTGAGTTTCGTGCATTATTAAGATCTGAGTGCGGCTTCAGCTGAGTTGACATATTCATCCAAACGTTGAAACATTAGTGGGACGTAACTCCTGATAGGCTTTAACTATATTAAGGTATTCTCCACTGATGACAAATTTACGCTCTTTGTTTGTTTTCGTGTTCGGCAGACTCACAGCTTGTAGGTTTGTATCCGTTTCTACGTCTTCTAGCGTTATATTAGCAAGCTCTATTCCTCTGCATGCACCGCTGATTCCATAAATTAAAGCAACCTGTTGAACAAAAAAATAAGTGTGTTATTAATCGTAATAACCTAGGTACATAATTTAGGTATGTAGGTAGGTATCTATTTATTTAGTTTGAGTTGAGTACATAAGTAGTAGGTTACCTTTGTTGCCAAGTATTGTTTATTTGGAGCGTTATTTAAAAATGTTTCGATTTCTTGTGTCGTCAAGACTTTAGATTTTTTTGCCTTGTATCCAGTGGACAATTTCTTCAGTAAAGCCGTTAAATTTACATATTTTTTAATATCGACGTCGTGTCTCGTTTGTAAGGTCATTCTTAACATTGAATATGTGCTCCAAAGAGTCGACGATTTGAATTTTTTCGATAATTCATCAAAATAAGTGAGAAAAACCCCTTCTGTAAAAGAATCCACACGTTTCTCATCTCTCCATTTCATAAAATTTTCGTAACTCTTTAAATATATTCCACGTGATTTTGTCGGCAACAGATTCATAATTATTTCTTTGCCCTTTTCTTCCATTTGCATATTAGCATCTTCACTATCACTTGATGACATTTTTCACGTTCACAATTTGGAAGTAAAAGTCAGGAAGTTAAACGTAAAAGTTTGTGATTTGGAATGAAGAAAATTCTAGAGATTTAGCGCCAATACCATCTTTTTTTTTAAATCTCTATTAAACCCGCAACGAAACAGTTCGCATTCTACCGTGAAGGGAAGAATCAAGCTTCATAAAACATCACCAAGAAGGTTCTATTTTCAAAAAAAGATTGACGGAGCACCAAGAAGTCGAGTTTTTATGTAAGAGAACGAATGCTTTGTACTGGCTGATGATTTTAGACAAAAATTAAAAAGAAAAATTACTTTTTAGCCCGAGGGATTAAACTCGAGTTTTAGGCCTGCTAAGCTACACTATTATGATACACTTTTCGAGCAAGAGAAGTGAAAAAAGATTTACTGGATAAGGCTTTTCACAAGGAGTCCGACGATTCTGATAATCTGCCTTAAATCATCATCATCATCAGCCTATAGTAGTCCACTGCTGGACATAGGCTTTACCCAATGAGCGCCATAACGCCCTGTCTCATAACGCCCTGTCTTCAGCTTATCTCCAGCATCTGCCAGCAGTCTTTCGCAAATCTGCCTTACCTAAATCTAAATATAATCTTATTGCATTTGACCCCTAGTTTCAACTGTTTTTTTTTCTAGCGAAACGCGTGGTGCAGTTCATTAACAACAACTGGAAGCTAATTTTCAAGACATTGGCCTACTGGTTCCACAAAATATCTGTTGATTACTACTTTGAGATATACAAGATTATCTTCAAGAATATACCGACAAGCACCTACACGGATGATGACCTAACACCGTACCTTTTGTGCAATCGGGAATGTTAAACATAACGTGTTCTGGAAAAATGTTAAAGTATCAATTAAAAATTATTACATAATATGTGTGAAAAATTTTTTTTTTTATTTCTTTCCACAACAAACAGTTTTACGATAGGGACATAATAATAATGACGATGACATAAAAATAGAATAGGCTATACCTAGTTATTCCACAGTTCAATTGACAATCAATATACAGGGTTACCAATAACCCTGTATCATCATATCATGATGATGATGATGATACAGGGTTATTGGTAAATATAATAAGTAACACTACGTGAACTGCGGTCGTGTCCGTCATCACAAACACGTTCGTGAAGATGCCAGGTCTAAATTCTTTAAAAAAAATATAAATCACTTCTGATAAGTACTAAATGAAAAAACATCTTTGTCTGGAACCCAACAAGTTACTTAAGACCGATCTTCCACTCTCATACCTTCTGTTAATTAAGGGCAGAGCTGTTTTTAAGTTGAGTTTCAAATAAAATCTCTTTAACGAACGATTATTGAATTGCGGGGGGTACCTATTACCAATACCAAGTTTGTGAATTAAGACCTGGCGTCTTTACAAACGTGTTTGTGCAAACCTGCAGTTCACGTAGTGTTACTAATTTACCAATAACCCTGTATATTCATGTCTGATTCGATTTTTTATAAGCATCGATTTTCTTTATTAAAATGTTGCGATCAATTTGGTTATGGCTGCTCAACATTTTGAATTGTTTTATGGTCTTTACTTAGGCGTCTAAGGCGCTGCGCAAACGTAGACACTTATGTGTCTTGTGTCAGATACAAGCTACCGATGAATATTTGATTTCTATAGAACCAGTATGAAATCATCCACTCCCTGCGCATACGTGTGTCCAGTTGCTCCCACTGAACACATACTCAATGACTATCAAAAAGTGTTCGGTGTCGGTAAATGAAAATTAAAAGTCGTCAATTGAAGACACAAGCAACATTAACAAATTTCCTTACAATTGTACTGAACCGGGCACAGCAACCGGTTACCAGTGGCCAGTAGTAGCAACGGGCGACTGTGTCCGATCACCACTACAACAAGACACAGCAACTACGGTTCCCTGTGATTGTGTGCCGTGTCGGCAACAAAAAGTATCTACGTTTGCGCAGCGCCTGAATGACTAATGTTGGAATCAGAATACTTACTTACTTACTCCTATGGCTCAGCGACCCGAAGTGAGTCTTGGCCTCCGATACGAGAAGTCGCCATTTTTCCCTGTCCTGTGCAGTTTTTCGCCAGTCTTCCGCTTGTAGCTCACGCAGGTTCGCTTCCACCACATCTTTCCAACGGTAGGTACCGCGGGCGTCCCACGGGTCGACGGCCGATGGGGCAACCGTGATAGGCATTATAGACGCTTCGATCCTCTCCCATCCTCTCTAGGTGGCCAAGCCAGCGGAGGCGATGTGCCTTCGTTTCGCCGATGATATTGGGTTGTTTCACTAGCTCTTCGATCTCCAGGTTTTTCCGAACTCTCCAGCTTCCGTCCTCTCTACAGGTAGGTCCTAGAATCTTCCGTAGGATCTTCCGCTCTGCCACCAGGAGCTTATTCTCTTCCTTTAATGTTAGTGTCCAAGTTTCACAGCCGTACATCAATATCGGTCTAATTACGGTTTTGTAAATCCGAATCTTAGTCTTTCTGCTTAGAATCTTGGACACCAACACTTTGTGAAGTGCTGCACTGCATCTAAGGGCATTTTGTATGCGAATGTCAATTTCTTCCTGCCTCGTGTAAGTGTCCGTGACAGTGCAGCCAAGGTACTTAAATTGAGCCACGCCTTTAAATACATAGTCTCCAACCTGAAGGTTTTCGCGTGGTCGTCTGACGTTCTTATAACGCTTCATGTGGAGATATTCTGACTTCTCGTGGCTAATTTTGAGACCTACTTTCTTAGCTTCTGCTTCCAAAGTTTTAGCGAGCGCTACAACCTCCTCCTTACTTTGACCTAGAAGTGCTAGATCGTCCGCGTAGCCAATCACCTTATGCTGTCCGTTGAGTTGAACACCGGCGTCTACATCAGGAATCAGAATATTCAAGTGAATAAAACATTATTATTTATGTTGTTTTATTTGCTACTTACGTCTGCCCGCGGCATTACACGCGTTTTTCCATGATAAAAAGTATCTAAGACAGATCGAGTTACTCTCGTAATCTATGTTTTTATACTATTTTCAATACTTTTTCATTGAAAAATCATCTAGAATCATCTTTGTTACATACCATATCGGTCCGATAAAAATCGAAACTCGTAAGTTCCGATATTTTTGACGTCGAGAGATTCGCAGTTTTAGCAGTAGATAACTGTGGCAAAATAATACTTCATTCCTTCATGTCTTCATTCACTCAACTGTCAACAATTAAGGAACTTCATAGTCCTGCATATACTAACTAACATGCAACAAATAAATTCATGAACGGGGTATAGTGGTCGTAAGAATCAGAAACAAACCAAATTTTCTTATATGTAGGTATACAAATTCTGACTAAATAAATTTCAATACGCTCGGTATTGAAAAAAGCAAAGCAAGCTTCAAGTGTTTCGCTAAAAATAAGCTTCCTGGAATTAAGCTACACGCTTGTTGCATATTTTGTGCTCTTCGCAGAACCTTGTAAGCCTTCAAATATATTGAATAAATCTTCTCTTCTTTCTAGTCTTTAAGGTAGCAAAAAGTTAAATACTTTGTACATTATGCTCTTGCTTAACTTCAAATAGGTAATTAAATGCGTCCTTTCATTGGATGAGCATAATACAATTCCAATAGTTATTTACAACCATGTTTTTTTATAAATAAAATATATTTAATTATAAGCAAAATAAAATGCATGCAATTAAAAATATGGGTGACCTATTGGTAAACTTATTTATTTAGAAATAAACGTGAACCAATAGGTGTCTATCTTTTTCTATTACCTATTTTATTCGTGCGAATAGTTTTTTTTAGTAGGTCAATAATAAAAAGTCTTACTTATAGGTACCCTACCTATAAATAAATAAATAAAAATAAATATAGCTGGACAATTCACACAGCAGTATCTAGCCCTAAGCTAAGCAGAGCTCGTGTTATGGGTACTCGATAACTGATATAGGTACATTATAATGTATAATGTATATACATAGATATTTTTTACTATACATAGAAAACGACCAGAACACCCGGAACAAATACCTGCAGTTCGTACAAATATTTGTCCCAAGGCGGGAATCGAACCCGCAACCTCCTGCGTCGCAGGCGGACTTCCGCCCACCGTGCCACAGAGGTCGTCTATAATTTACAAGTAGGTAGTACGATTACTTTATTACTATAATTGTTATTTTGAATAAATTTCTTTTAGCATTTTCTTTGTACTGACTTGCTTATGATACTTGAATGTTCTTTATTTAGTTCTTTATTAAGTCTAAATAGGTACCTACTGTTAAGACAACTTAAGAATTTTTTATATAAAGTTAATGACATAAATTAACCTTTTCTGAAAATAATTATACCAAACCGTAACTTGAAAAAAAATTACCTTTTCTTTTTAAAATCTTACCCTGTGTATTTACCTACCTATAGTACCTAACTCACAACATCCAACGCACAACTGTACGATGACCACTGAGATGTCAAAGGAAATATCATTGTTGTTTGACAAGATGAAGTTGGAGCTCAACAAACAAACACACACAATAACGGAACGTGTTACGGCAAACGTTTTGCAAAGCATCGACGAAAAAATAAAACCATTGTTAGAAGAAAACCAAAAACTAAAATCGGAAATAGAAACTTTAAATACTAGAATAACAAGATTGGAAGACTCAAACAGAAGAAATAATGTCATCTTCCATGGAGTTGAGGAAACTGAGAGCGGCTTTGCAGGGCTCTTTGGGATCGTCACCGAAATGCTGGGAAAAATGGAGGTTAGAATAGATAACTGCGACATCAACAAAATACATAGACTTGGAATAAAAACAACAAACAAGAATCGACCAATACTAATTTCTCTTACCACCTTCACAAAAAAAATTGAAATCATGAGAGAAAAAAAGAAAATGCCTTCTAACACATACATGACGGAGGACTTTTCTAAGGAAACCATGTATAAACGTAAAGTGTTACACAACCAACTTAGAGAAGAGAGGGAAAAGGGAAATGATGTCTATATCAAAAATAACAAAATTATCATAAGACTATCCAATGAAACCGAAAGGAGAAAAAGGGATAACTCAACCTCACCTGGATCAGCCTCTCTACAAAATGCGCGGGACAACATTATCGCTCCAGCCAAGCTTATTAGAAAGGATCCCTTCTCCTACATGAGATCAAGGTCGAATTCCCTGACAGAAACCAACAAAACTCTAAATACAGCATAGGATACATCAGACATCGGCAACGGAAAAAAAAGATCAACATACAACATAGAAACACAACAACATAACACAACTTTCCCCAACCCGGCTGGTCACCGTGGGGTCATAGACCAAAACCCCTCAGATTCACTTAAGAATAGGCAGAATGCTGCAAAACAAAATCTATTCATTGCAACTCTCAATGTAAGAACATTAAGAACTCAAGAAAGATTATACGAACTGGAGAATGCACTCTCAAAAATAAAATGGGACATTTTGGGTTTATGTGAGATTAGAAGAGGAGAAGAAAAAATCCAAGAATACAATGACTATATCTTTTACCACAATAAAAGTGAAACACAAGGTTTATACGGTGTGGGTTTTCTCATAAAAAAACACCTTAAGAACTGCATTCAGGAATTCATCAGTGTATCAGACAGAATAGCAGTGCTCAACATAAACCTACCTTACCACAAACATTCCACAACGATAATCCAAGTACATGCACCAACGGAGCTCTCAAAACAGGAAGTCAAATCCACTTTCTATGGCAAGCTTAGAGATACAATGGAAAAATCACATAAAACTTTATTAGTTATTGGAGATCTTAATGCTCAACTAGGAAAACAAATGAACGGAGAAGGAACATTTTTGGGACCCTTTACAGAGGGAAAACGCAATGACAATGGACAAAAATTACTAAACTTGGTCCAGGAACACAATCTTTATATTATGAACAGCTTCTATGGAAAAAAATACAAAAATAAATGGACATGGATATCTCCCAATGGCAAAGTCAAAAATGAAGTAGACTTCCTTATCACAAATAAACCCAAAATATTCATGGATGTTGGTGTCATCAACCAACTGAACTTCAGCACAGACCATCGTATGGTTAGAGGTAAAATCTGTGGAAAACAAGTAAAATCATCAAGAAAAAGTATTAACAACAACAGAAATGCACTTGTCCTACCAATACCTAACAACATTTTGGAATCTCTTGAGGAGACCTTAAAAACCACAATGAACATAGGAGACAATCTTCAAGAAAAATATGATAAATTAGAAAATGAACTGAAAAACACAGAACAATGTTTGATGTCATATGCGAAAGTGAAAGACAAAATAGGTGAAGAAGCAAGAATATTGATAAAAAAACGACAAACCCTAAGACAGCAAAAACCATGCAATCGTAAAATCATATCAGAAGTTAGCAAACAGATTAACAAAAGCATAAGGAAATACCAACAACATATTAGAACAGAAAAAATTATGTTTCACTTAGAGTCAACAGGTGGAATCAAAAAGGCGTTAAGAGAATTAAAAACCTGCACTGATTGGATACCGAATATGAAAAACAACAACAAGAAAATGGTAACAGCCAGATCAGATATTCTAAAAATTGCTACTGACTTCTACCGCAACTTATACAATGATGAAACCACACCACTTATCCTTGACTCAACACAGGAGGAAGCTACCCCTCCTATACTGCAAAAGGAGGTAAGTAAAGCCATTCAATCACTAAAATTAAGGAAATCCCCTGGCGAGGATGGGATCTCCAACGAACTTCTAAAAGGGTGTTCAAATGCTATCTTGACAACTCTAACCAAACTTTTCAATGAAATACTTACAACAGAAAGGATACCTACACAATGGACCAATTCAACAATAATACTACTTCACAAAAAGGGCGATAAAGACGATATCAGCAATTACAGGCCCATAAGCCTTATGTCAAATATGTACAAAATTTTCTCAAAAATCATACTGGATAGATTGACAACAGTATTAGATGACAACCAACCTAAGGAACAGGCAGGATTCCGAAAAGATTTCTCAACTTTAGACCACATTCATACGATAAAGCAAATCTTAGAAAAATACCAAGAATACCAACTTCCATATTATATAGCATTTGTAGACTACAACAAAGCATTCGATTCTCTGAAACATAATAGGATATGGGAGACTCTAATAAACCAAGGAATAAGCACAAAATATGTCCGTATAATAAGAAACATCTACAAGAACATGTCGGCTCAAATAAGAACAGAGAAGAAAGGCGAAAAGTTTGATATCAAAAAAGGAGTAAGACAAGGGGACCCCTTATCACCTAAACTATTTTCTGCTACTCTCGAACAAGTTTTTAGAGGACTGGATTGGACAGAATACGGCTTAAAGATCAATGGAGCCTTACTCAACCACCTAAGATTTGCAGATGATCTTATAATCTTTGCTGACAACCAAAAACATCTAAAAGCAATGTTGGAAGAACTAGCAGAAGAGAGCCAGAAAGTAGGTCTGCAAATGAATGCTCAGAAAACCAAACTGATGACCAACCGGTCAAAAATACCTACTATGGTCAAAGAAAGCACCATTGAATATGTGGATGAATATACCTATCTGGGACAAATAATTTCCCCTACAAACCTAACTTCTAAAGAAATCCAGAACAGAATAAACTCAACATGGAAAAGATACTGGTCACTTAAAGAAATTACCAAAAACCCAGATATACCACTTAAATTGAAAAGCAGAGTGTTTAACACATGTATTCTACCAATAATGACATACGGTTGCCAAACATGGCCACTAACCAAAGAAAACATCAACAAAATGGAAGTTTGTCAACATAGCTTAGAGAGGAGCATGCTAAATATAAGGAAAAGAGATAAGAAAACATTAAAGTTTATAAGAAACAAAACAAAAATAACAGACGTAACATACACAGTAAAAAAACTGAAATGGAAGTGGGTTGGTCATATCCTAAGAACAAAACAAGCCAAATGGGCCAAAGATGTCACAGAATGGTACCCTAGAGAAGGAAAAAGAGCAAGGGGAAGACCTTTTTTACGATGGGAGGATGACCTCAAATCTACAGCGGGCACACATTGGAGGAGAAAAACTCATGACCGACTGTTATGGAAGAATCTGGGGGAGGCCTATGCTGAAAGGCATAACAATCTAGATACTGAATAACTACAATTTCCACACCGATGTCTTAACAAAGTATATTGTACCTAAATTAGAAATTATTTATTTTTAAGGTTGTTAAATAAAGGCTTTTTGAATTGAATTGAATTGAAGTACCTAACTACCTCCGATCCTCCGAACCTCATCATCAGACTTTTCTGATGATGAGGTTCGGAGAGTCCGATGTAACTAGGCACTGACCAATCTTTTTTGCCTCTATTGTTTCGTATTTTGAGATTTTTCTAGATACCATCAGAGGTTCTGATTTATGAAACAGATATATCGTGGTTATTATGTCAAAACATCTCTTTTAAGTCTTTCCTAAACTGTTGTAAATAATTTTAATTGCATAATATTTCATCTTGCCCGTCAAGCTTAAAATTAAAAATGTAATCCTATTTTTATCTTATTCGGTTCTTTAGTCGTTTCTTATCTTATTCCACTTGTTATGTCTTAACAAGTGGATTGACAGGATTTTATACGAATTTTCAAGTATACGTTGGTAGGTATGCACATTGTGTTTAGATAAGTGGACACGGTACACCATTTCATTTTGAGATTACCGTGGGACCACAGTTAGGGACCGTTAGTTTTGAGGGCCGTATAAATGGATGGTCTTGATGACTAATTTTATTATATCAGGCTTTTTCACTTGGTAACCATGTCCCGTTTTATCTTTTGTTTAGTTTTTATTGTTATTCATACCTGTGATTCTTCGTTACGTGAGTGTTTTGTTTTTTCTTACTTATATCTTAAAGTTCTTGTTTGCTGATTACTTTAGGCCTTATTATGTGGGGGAACTCAGTCGACTTTGATAAAGCCTTTAAGGCACAGAAAAAATCCGTGCGTGCTATCTGTGGACTTTGGAGTACGGATAGTTGCAAGCCGTTACTTAAGAGGTTCAAGATCCTTCCGTTACCTTGCATGTACATCAGGGATATCTGTGTCTTTGTCAAGCAATACCCCCAGTACTTTAAAACGCACGCGGAAGTCATGACTCGACATACAAGGCACAAAAATAGATTGTTCGTCCCGCCTTGTCGGCTTGAGCTTGTTAAGCGTAACTCTTACTATAATGCCATTACCATCTACAATAAGTTGCCCAATAGTTTTAAAGATTTGCCTTTTAACCTGTTTAAAGGTAAATTAAGAGACTGGCTATTGGAAAATTGTTTTTATATTTTATATTTGAATTTTAAGGAATGATTAACTTCTCCAACTAACTTGTTTTGTTTTTATTGTAGTGTAAGTTTTTATATTTTGATTTAATTGTTATTTTGTATGAATTTTATTGACATTTAGAATAATATTAGTTAAAATCGCGTTATTAAATTTTGCACACCCTAATGGGTAGATTGTAAATGGACATATTTAATATTAAGACCTTTTGTACATACATTCTGGCAAATAAATGATTATGATTATGATTTGTCATAGGTATTATAAACACCTCTTTTTTGGTTTATTCCATGAAACGTCCTTCGTGACATATTTTCATCTTTGACTCAATAGAAATATCGCTAGAAGTCCAGTTTAGGTTTTACGGGTCATTTTTAGTATGATCGAATGGTCATCACTCATCAGGTGCTAGGTAGGTAATTGTGTAGATTTGGATAAGTGTCTCGAACAAGAGGTGTTTTTATTAGGAAATTTTGATATTTTCTAGAGCATTAGATACTATAGAAATTTGTTAATTCATTTGAGATCCGAAACCAAGTTAATAAATAGAGCGTTTCGTTATGAAGGCACGATTGATTTTATATCCCCATTGTTAAAATCCAACCAATTATTTTCAGTTAATCCATCGAACAGATGCGGCATCAACGATTTCGAATGTCAAAGGAAATTCTTTCAATACTTTGGAAGATATTACTCTCCGAGAGGCATACCGGCTATAGGTGTGCCTATACTCGATCCATACAAGCTTCACAATGTGACAGTCTCCTTTAGGGACGTCATTAAAGTCATTTTGGTTGAGGGAGAAGCTATAGGCATCGGGCTTTGTAATTCTACCAAATATGTGTAAGTTTTTACGTATTATGTAGGCGTACTTTGGCAAAATCACGAAAGACAAAGAAAAGGTTTTATCTATTATACCTACCTAATCAACCGGTAACACCCTCGATAGGTTAGATACCACCTATCTTTTTCACACACCCTTGGCCCTCTAGTGCCGGATCCACTCTCTACTCACAATGTTTTCTTAAAAATGAGAATATATAAATAAATTAGTATGTGATATTACCCAATGCTTCTTGACCAATTTCTTCCTTTCTTTTAATTTCTCAATCTTTTACAGAACTGATATCAAAACAAAAATGATAACTTCACACTTCACATGCGATACTATTGTTATACAAGGAAATTATAAGTTGGCTTCTGGGCATTTCTTGAAACTGCTTTTAGGAGATGTTATAAACATCGAAGGATACATAGTCGCTACCTTTGGTAAGTTTTGTTTTAGTGTAAACTCGGCTTTAGTACATATGCACTTAAGACATAAAGTAAATAAACATATTTCCTGCTCACTTAATATGTATAAACTTGATGTTTATCGTGTCTTTTTTGTCAACTATTATAAATCGTACGTTTTGACGTAAATCCTTTAATTGCTCATGGAAAAAATACCGATTGGTTAACTAACAAAAAAGGCAAATACGTTTGCAAAAAACACACAAAGTGAATGTCCTGTGTACATTAGCAGCTTTTTCCGCATACCCAGTAGCCACAAACGCCTATAGGTTAAAAAGTAAGACTCATAAGACTTAAGTTAGTAGGTACCGCCTATATCTATTTATAATTGTGATTATCATAATCTCTAGCGGTAATTTTAGCAACAAAAAAACTATGTCATCGACATCCTTACCTGCATATACTAGGTAATTTATGTATTTATTTCTTGTAAGGTTTATGATGTAAGATTTTCAATTTTTATAAATAAATACTGGAAAGAAGAAAGAGGCCTTTGCAATGCAGTTTATACTTAATAGTTAAGTCTATCTATAGAGTCTTAATACAGATAGACTTATAATAACAAAATAATAAAAATACATAAATAATTATATTAATGTTCTCAGACCAATGGAGTATGAATGCCACTTACCCTATTAAAGTGGAGAAACATGAAGATGGTGATATTTATATCCGATGCTTGTTTGAAGAAGCTAAATACAATCAAACTTTTGGAAACATCAAAGTTCGAGCTGAAAATATCACATCTGGCAGTGAATTAACCAGTGAGTTGTAATTTTTTACAAGTATACATCCTTTCAAAAGAATCAGACTGATGTTAGATTGTGTCCTGGTGCTTCGATAAAAGTGTCTAAGTACAACAATTCTTCCTGATAAAGTTTGTCCGCTTCCGTGGCGAACGCGGCGTAAGTTTCAACCTCTGCTACTCAGTCTGTGAAGCGAACTTACCAGAGGAAGTGCAGTTTTCTTCTGTGTTATTTAACTATATACTGCGACTACCAATCCGTCAGCCAAGCGTTGTCTTATTGGAAAAACTATACTTTTATTGGGGGAGGTATGTTCAACAGTGGGACCTATCGGTGATGATGAGCATAGTGGAGTCCTGAATACCTCAGTCTACCTTTTAAAGTAGAAAATGATACTTGCTTCGAGAAGAATCAGACTGATGTTAGATTATGCCTTGCTGCTTCGATAAAAGTGTCTAAGTACAACAATTCTTCCTGATAAAGTTCAGTCCGTTTCCGTTGCGAACGCGGCGTAAGTTTCGACCTCTGCTACTCAGTCTGTGAAGAGCCAACTAAGCGAACTTTCCAGAAGAAGTGCAGCTTTCTTCTGTGTAATTTAACCCTATACTGCTACTACTAATCCGTCTGCCAAGCGTTGTCATACTGGAAAAACCATACTTTTATGGGGGGAGGCATGTTCACCAGTGGACTTATCGGCGATGATGAGCATAGTTGAGTCCAGAATACCTCAGTCTAACCTTTAAAGTGACTTGCTCAACTTAAGTGGCGATTGTTATCTGCTGTTGGAATATAGTCGGGGATAAAACACTGCTAACAGCAGGTTTTTCATCCGCTTGTCACATCGTGTGTTTGTCATCAATTTGCCATTTGCTAACAAAGTGTCTACCCGGCTCTCGTCAACGATGTGTTATAGGTACTATTGTCAAAAATAAGAAGCGGATGAAAAATCGGGTGTTAGTCATTGCTTAAAGTTGACAGATTTTTATAAAAGGGAGTTCATTATATTTTTTTTGAGATTGTGATATTTTCTGGCTGAAAAATTCGTGTCGTACTAGTATTTGCCACACGTGCCTGACAAAATGATAAATAACATTTTGTAGCTATCTACCTGTTTGGCGGCCTGTTTACTTGATTGCTGTTTCAAAATATTGTGTAACAAATTAAACTAGGTTCGTATGCCTGTGTAAAATCATTTTATTTTGCAGGTAAAATGGTGACGGATTTCACAAACGCTAATTGGAAATCCCTTATAACTTCCTTTGGACGATACTTTGGTGACAAATCCATCGAGTTTTATTACGGAGTGCACGCAAAATTCTATGACAATATTCCTGCTAAATTATTTATTACTGAGGATCTCAGTAATTATGTTGATAATGATGACGAAGAAGATGATAATGAGGATGACGATAATGACGAAGATGATGAAGAGGATGATGAATAAAAATCTATAGAGTTGCTGTTCCTATAACTCCTAGTTATAGTAATAATTTAGTTGTATGACTTTAGCCGTGTGTAATAAAGTATTGTGATTTGAGTTGGTTATAATTACTATACAAAAAAGTCGAATAATAGTGAGAATGACGTCTTTTATTCTATAGTTAAAGTTTCCTCAAATATACCAACATTATAATAAAAATTTGAAGTAAATTCTGTCTGTCTGTAATACAAATTATAATAAATAATGGCAGGGAGGTAAATGGTATCCCCGGGATAGACATACGCTACTTGAAAAGCGCGTGCTACAACTAGTAAGATAAAAGAGTAAGAGGTTTTAAGAGGTCCCAGATATTTTCGACAATGTGTCGATCTCGTTGCTTAGTTGGTCAGAGCGCACCTGTACTGAAGGTGAGGCGCTGGTTCGAATCCTGCCGAAATCGAATTTTTTCGGGATAATATTAAAAGTTTTCGTAGAAGATTACCGCAGTGGGAGTAACGCACTATAAAGCAAAATGCTAGTAAGATATCATTTGTGAAATCAAGTCTGTGACAAAACTCATCAATAGTTTTTCACCTAGAAGTCATTTAGAACGGGATATTTACCATGATTCAATTTTTGAGTTTTCCAATATTTCGGCACAGTTTCATGCGCCATGATCACGGAAGAACTAAAGTCACTGCGAGTTGGTTTTTATTGGCAAACATACCGATCTACCCTCATTCTTTGTCTTTTGCTACGAACATTACCACTACCACCGGTTTCACTTTCGAACGCAACTCGATCACGACACACAACACTGACGGTATCCGAACGCGATCTGGTTGGTACATCACTACTGCGGTTTTTGGCATGGCATACGAAAAATTATGAAAAAACCGATTGTGCATATTTTATCTCTCGTAAATTTTATATATTTTTTATTATTTAATTTGCTTTTCGAGCGGCAACACATCTAACAAATCAAAGATAATATTATGACTACCTACTTATACAGCTTGCTAACAGACGGATAGACAGACAATCAAACAGATAGCAGTGGTTTGGGTACCTAAAGAACCCTAAATTATGTAAGTTGTTTATAAATAAAAGAAGGGTCATATATATCTTCCGGAATAATTCATATTTTTTTGTGAAAACCACAAAGTTTGAAGAATATTTTTACACCATAATAACGATACACAACTCGTTGAGGTCAATTTATAAACTGAAGCGTTTTTAAAAAGTTACTTTTACAAAAAAATACGATTAGGTAGGTATATCATCATTATCATCATCAGCCTATAGTAGTCCACTGTTGGACATAGGCCTCCCCTAATGAGCGCCATAACGCCCTGTCTAGGTATATATCTACTGTAAATTGTATTAACCTACTAGTTTCTGTCCATAGCTTTGCTCACGTGACTCATGGATGTAACGATGACTATTTTACCAAAGAACAATGTGGCTACCGGTGTAACAGTGAAATAATTTCTGGAATCAGTAGTAAGTACCGCGGTACCCATTTAGAATACAATATACAGAATTTAGATGTTTAACGACCACAAAACGACACACTTACTTAAGTTCTCGAATGAATTAGACATCAATACTTTCTGTAACAATAAATAAATAATTTTGGATAAATTAATTCACACAGCATCATCTTGCCCCAAACTAAGCACAGCTTTTATAATGGGTACTAGATAACTGATATACATAATACAATTCATTTAAATAACATATAAATATATATACTTATTATAAAAAGACATAAGCTTATAAATTAAAAACAGGGAGATACGCAGAAAATCACAGAATAGGTATAAACACTTTATTACGTTTATTATATTGTTAAAACCAGTAAGTGGACATTTTGTTTCTTTATTTTTACATCTCGCGGAATACATATAAAATCTGAAGGATGTAATTATAAATGACTTTGATTCCGTCCGCAGTCTAGAACGGAATGATGTTGCCGATTTTCGCGATAGTTTTGAGTTTAGTGGTGATTGGTGAATCTGCATTTGGTTAGTTACAATCTACATACCCACAACTATATTTTTTTACCTATCCAATCCATTTATAACTGAAGATTTTGAATTTAAACATAGATTAAAATTTTCTTATCGAACGTTTCCGCATAAGTTTGGTAAATTTTCTTAAGGTCTTCATTGTCATGAATTCTTAAATATTAAATACGATTAATTATAATTTATTTATTAGCTCTCGTTTAGGTATCATGTGATTATGAATAGCGCAGTTAATCTTTAAGAGATGAGAGAAGCCCATTACAGTGATGAATGCCTCTAATAAGAGATCAGCTGTGTTAATTGCCTCACTCCACTGAAGTGCGAAGTGCTCGCTAAATTGTTATTAAAGATAATTATGGTGTTTTATATTAACTTAAAGATCGGATTCCGTCCCAATGATTAAATACGACATTTAGTCGAAAAATTTAAATTTATCTAAGTATTTTGTTATATTTTAGTGGACACGCTTACAAAATGTTCGAAAAATGACGAAGCTTGCCAAGCGAAACTTATCAAGAAGGTCATGCATGATATTGCCAAGACTGGAATCCCGGAGTTCGGGATACCACCCATTGATCCCATGGTTTTAAATAATCAAAGTGTGGCAATTCTTGACGTCGACATTACTCTCAATGGCGTTATTAAAGGGATCAGGAACTGTGCTGTGAACAAATTCACGTAAGTATTGTTTTATTTTTACAAATTTATCTATTGCTTAATTCGGAGCTATTCAAAAATGCCTACTTAATTTGATGCTGCTTTTTAAAAATCAAACAGCATCAAACTTGTCTGTGGATAGCCCTGGATGAGTTAGGGCGGCGAGCTTTACGCACATCGTTGCTGCCGTCGTCGTCGTGGCTTGTTGCTTTGTTAGATCCTCCAACCTCTGAAATATTGTTCAGATTCATCATCAGAAAAGTTTTTTGTAGTTAAAACAATAACATGAATTATTTTGATACCGATGATAGTTTTGTAGGTAGTAGGTATATAAACTTATGCTTTATTTTGTGAAAGTTACAAACTTGGTCCATGGTACAAATCTAACACTTTTATTGAAAATGAAATCACTAAAAACTTGTCGTACTGCCTAACATTTGAATTATCATTTAAATTACCTCTCATCTATTATTTAAAAAGAACAGTCTAGGTTTCTTGTTTTATTTTCTTGGAAATTTTTAATCAAGATTAATATTATGTAAGACCACAGAATAAGTAAAAGGCGCTGTACCTAGAACTAAAACCAGTTGGAAGTGTTGGAACAGGTTTTGAGTTAGTTTATATCTAGAAATAATGTCACAGTTGAATAATTTAAGATGAAAATGAGCATCACAAATTCTCAAAACAAAATGTAAACTTATTACCCTTGTAGTTCTTTGATAGTTTGTCATATAGTTTAAAAAATATAATTTCTTGTCGAACGTTTCCGCATAAGTTTGGTAAATTTTCCTAAGGTTGTTTCTGACTTTCTTAACAAAGAAAATATCAATTAAAAATGAGACCAAATAAGAACTAGTAGGTAATACAATAAAAACAGTTGAGCTAACTTCAGACTGTTTCAAACAATCTAGAGGTAGCTCAACTGATCCATATCAATACTTATTGAATGGTTATAATAGTATCTGATCGTAATAACGTACTGTGAGTGTCTGACGTATAATCCGTGACGTGATGACCTAGCTAGACTTAACGTCGAAAATGTCTAATAACTCATCAACTGCGAGACTTTTACTGGGTACAATTTTATTTTTTTAACAGATCTTATTCCGCCTCTTCTGAACTATTATGATGCCCCCTAAAACCCTGTAAAGGTTTGACTTGACCACTCTTTAGGACACCACCTGTATAACACCTAATGAATATATAAATTTTGTTCCAGGCATGATCTTGAACGTCGAGTTGCACACATGGATCTAACGTGTGATCTTCTATTCAAAGGGAAGTACAAAGTATTCTCCGCTAGCCAACTTATAAAGAATTTGCTTGGGGGAGAAAACGTTCATGGCGAAGGCGATGGAAAAGTGAAAATTGGTAATTACTTATAATGTACATAAATAACGAAAATTGCGAAACTTTAAACTTATTAACACTTAAAGCACTTAGAACGGGATATAAAACAAGCAATATTAATACATCAAACCAAAGATAAAACACTAACCATCTCATACATTCCTATAAATCCAGCTGTGGGTAACGTAAAAGAATGTACTGAAAATGATGAAATTTAACATATCTATGAGGCTATACATTTAGAAGTATAACAGTATCGGCATTAACATTGAGATGGCTATTTAGAGTCAGAGTCGTTGGTTCTGGCTTGAACAAAGCCCCCAGGAATAACATGTTATTATAGGGACCATACCAAATGAAGCCATTTAAGGCGATATAGGTTCGTATTTTCGAGACAAGGACGAACGAACGCCGCGCGGTGAAGGCGAGAAAAAGATGCAAGAGCCGGCCGGCGCGCAATTTCACTGGTTTTTATGTCTAAATTTGTTATTGCTCTAAAATAATACTCGTTTGTCAAAAAATAAAACCATTATCGTCTAAAGTATTTAGTTAAGCATTTTTTAGACGACATTTCATTAAAATATGTTACATAACTAGCTAATGAAACTGGTTTTCCGTAGTAAAAATGAAAATTTAGAGGAAACCTTGCGATTTTTTAGTATCGAGTCAAGTTGAGTGAATCGTGTTTCGGCTCCCATAACTTACTAACAAAAATCCTTAACTTTGATGCTCATAAAAAAAATATTTAAAAAACTTGTGTTTTATTGCCTTAAAATTGATTTTTCGTACAGTCAAAACGTGATTTTGGGACTCACTTCACCTTAACTAAGTAGTACCTACAAATATAAAATAAAACATTAGGCTCACGTAAAACTACTATGTATGTTTATTATATTTGAAAATTATACCTTTTCAGCAGTGGGCTGGGTGGTTAAATAGATACATTTATAAAGGTTTGAAAAGATACTAAAATCAATAAATATAGATAAAACACCAAGATTTTTTGTTGGTTAGAGCACACCCGTACTGAGGGTGGGGCTCGGGTTCGAGTCCCGCCGAAACAGAAAATTTTTGGGAACGTATTTCATTTCTTAAAACACCAAGAATTTACACCAATAATGATTTTACAGAAAAGCTGAACATAAAGCTCACTATGCCATTTGAAGTTAAGAAACGGGGCAATGACATATTTTTGCTGGGTAAGAGGAAGAAGGTCACCTACTCATTCGACGTCCTCGGAAGGGTATTATTTGCAGCGAACAAACTTTATCTTGGAGACAAGGAATCAAGTGAGTTTTTAGATTTATTGTACGGATGCCGTATGCATGCCCATTGTGATAACATCTACACTTCAACACTAATTAATAAAGAGGAAAGATTGATGCTGCCCAGCCGCCCGCCTCAGTCACGGTGCCTCCCATACGACACTGCAACCTACTACCACTCCAACTGGGCTTAGAGCGCAAAACCCAGAGGAGCGGTCCGTCCCAGGGCCGGCCTTGTCGCCGTCTGCGTTGGCGCGGCCCCATTAGCTTCATCGCGGGTGACTAGGCCGCGACTACTAAGCCCCCCCGCCCCGGCAAGGCGGGAACCCTTCGGGGGGGATCCCCTATTAGTCCTAGCAGTGGGATAGCTTATAACTAAATAATGTTATTTTACACGACTAAGAAAAAATCTAAATTACGTATTTCATAGATAGAAAACTTTTATAATAAATATTTTGTGATTCTTACAGGTGCTGACATTATAAGGTTCATGAATGAGCAGTCCAAATTCCTCGTGCAGAATTTCGGGAAACTATTATTTGACGAAGCTATCAACTATGTGTTTGATTTTACCTATAAGTTCTTTAACAATACTCCCTCCAAATATATCATCACTGAAGACTTATCTTCATACGTATCTTAAAATTATATATATGTCATATTAAGAGTGAGAATTGTGATTAAACCAAAAAGGCAGAGGAAAAGTTTTTAATAAAATTGTTCGGTGAAATGGGTATTTTTATATTGTGATATTTTAATTTATTTAACATACACATTAACAAAATAAAACAATTACAACTAGGATGTACACTTATATATTTTGCCTATAAATCTAAGCCGTCACCAGAAGGCAGAGTGCCCAGAATGCTGGCAGCATTGCCACGTTGAATGGCAATGCTAATTCGTTGACCGAAATAAAAGCCAGCATTCCGATCACCCGTTTATATTTTACATTGTTGAATACTTACGTTTAACCAAAATCCGACCTGATGAAAAGCATGCTTAGGCACATTGGCACTGACGCCCCAGGAACGAGACTTACCCCGCAGCCTAAAACCCCAACTTCTGAAAAATTCTACCAATTTTTGATATTATTATTCGTCGAATACGATTTTCAGGAGTTAGTTTTTTTGGCAGTGGGATATCATTATGTAAAGAAATCTCACTAGTTCAGTCAACTCAGAAGTCAAAAGTCAATAAGTTTATTTCTTTAGGCTTACGAAAAAGCACTCAGACAAGTTAAATTTTATACATAAACAACAACTTTATAAATAGAACTGTGTAAATCTCACTAATATTATAAACGTGAAAGTTTAGATGGATGGATAGATGGATGGATGTTTGTTCCTTTATCACGCCAGAACGGCTGAACGGAGCTGGATGAAATTTGGCACAGAGATAGATTATAGTCTGGAATAGAACATAGGCTACTTTTTATCCCGGAATTCCCACGGGAACGGGAACTACGCTGGTGAAACCGCAAGGCGCTGCTAGTAGTAACTAAACTGAACTAGTGGGAATAGACGTTTAAGGGGACTTTGCCCTCTTAATCCATTTGTTGTATAAAATTCTTGTTCTATTACATAGAGTAAATCACATTAAATCTGACGCAATTGAAATTGCATCTACGTATCACTTGAATAATTGCCTCACAGTATTCACTTGTCAGCACAATTGATAACTAGAGATTACGCCGTATGTTTACATTCCCTAATGACGACCTGAAAACGTGTAATTTGTCCTACTTTGTGTATAAAACAAGCAACTACAGCTTTTCTGTGCAGTGTTACCAGCTTCGGTGAGTGTCATCTAGTTGTTTTTTTTACGGAAAAATGTGGAAAGCACTGTTTTTGTTAGGCCTGGATTACGTCACATCTGTTAGTCTGCGTAAGTTTTAAATTTTTAATTAATTTGAAGGATTGTCGAGTGCTTGGGAAAATACCATGAGTAGTTTTAAGGAAAGGTTGCAGTGGTTTGAATTGACATACTATACCCCGTCCACTCATTTATTTTATATTTAGCATATGCACGATTATGAAGTTCCCTAATTGTTGAAAGGTGAGTGCATGAAGTATGTATTTCATAGACACGGATACATTTGACAAATAGAGATGCAAATCTGTAGACTCGTAAAATGTGAGGACATAACGAAAGTTTCGATTTTTATCTAACCGACCTATGTCGGTATGAATGAATATGTAACGAACATTATTCTATATTTTTTTTCCTGAAAATGTTTTGAAAATAGTATAAATACTATTGTTAAGGTTTGAGATATTAATTTTTCTCTTAAAGATTTACAAATTCTCTGAGAAACTGTAACTGAAGTAATGTGAGTAGCCTCTCAGCTTTACTATGTATATATTTAGATATACATAGTAAAACTAAGGGTATTACAAAGGTAATAATTAACTAATACAAAATAATACCTACTTCGATTGTTAGGTCAAAGTGGTAATAATATAATGTAGTTTACCACAGTAACTCAATCTGTCTTACTTTTTATCACGGAAAATCGCGTGTAATGCCGCTGGCAGAAGCAAGTAGATAAAAAAAATAGTAGTTAGGTAGGTACTATTTTATTCTATTGAATAGGTGTTTTGATTCCAAAAATAAAGTCATTTAGACGCCTGAGTAAGGTCTGTAAAATAATACAAAATGTAGAGCAACAATATAAAATTAATTACAACTTCTTCATAAACAAAATCGATTGTCATAAAAAATCGAATCGGTTAAATATTAGGACATGACTATTTGATTGTCAGTCGAACTACCAAACATCAAATAAGAGAATGGAATAACTCTAGATGGGTTTTAACAAATCAAATCAAAAATTCTTTATTTCCATAAATACAAAAATGTACAAAAAAAGTTCAAATTCTTTGGGCCAAAGCGCATTTGGATTCTAGAGGTCACAGTAACATCACTTATTACTATTAGTGAAGAGTGATGCGCAGCAGTTATGAAATTCTTAAAATACGAAACCTAGTTGACTTTAGTTTCATAGACAAAGGTACATTCTTACCTTTTTTTAACCTTTGAATAAAGTGACAGGTTGAAATGGGTTATAAGGTTAATATTACGGTTTTTTAGTGCGTAACTCGCACCGGGGCAATTTTCTACGAAAATTTAATAAGGTCCCAAACTACGACCTCGTAGAGTAATTGGCAGCGCATCCCGTATTAAGGGAGTCCCGTCGAAGTTGATTTCTTTTAAGTCGTGGGTATAGTACGTTTAAATCTACCGTGAAATCTATGAGTTTATTATAATTCCACAGCGGAGTACATAAACGCTTGCTCCAGAAACGACCCGAACCTGAACGACTGTGCTCTTAAATCAGCAAAAGAATCACTCCACAAATTTTCCCTTGGGGACAAAAGTAGAGGTCTGCTCCCACTGGACCCAGTCCATGTGGCGGAAATGACCGTGTTTGTGCCCAACGAGAATGGACTGAAGGTTGTGTTCAAGAAGAATGATTTTACTGGACTTTCTGCTATGCAGTTGGAGAATTTAAAGTAAGTTACAGGGTGTCCCATAATGATGAATATACCCTTGAAGGTGAGGGGTAAGGCCAACCAGACACAAAATAATTATAATTGCTGTATAATTCACACAGCAGCCTCAATAGCCTCAAGCTAAGCAGAGCTGAGAAAAAATGGAAACTTTTGGGAACCAAGCAATATTTTGGAGGAAAATTTGTATGGCTGTTCACATTTTTGAGCATCAAACTCAAAATTTAACACTTTCATGGCCCACTGCGCACATTTTGCCCTCCTCGAGCCTATTTTTTTAAATGAATCGTAGGAGCGAAAATTAGTGCTCATAAAACGCTTCAAATGTTTTTGTAACTGCGTAATTTACTAGACATTTTCCAAGATGAACTTTAATTTTGTAAATTTTTTAGGCAAAAGCATCTCTGGTGTATTTTTTTAAGAAAACCTCAATTACGAAGTACTTTAAAATAATGTCAATTTCTAGAGAATTCTGTAATGCCATTAAACTTTGCTGTTTTGTACCACAAATTACTGAGATATGACCACCAGAAGGTGCTACTTTTGTACAAAAAAAATATAAACAAACACATCACTAAACAATATTTTTCACCACTTTAGCTCGAAAATCTAATGAAAACCGGATGCTAAAAAAAACAGTGAAAAAAAAATTGATAATGTTGAATGAAAAAAAAACCTATAGGAAACTATGAGAGGAGTAAATGCGAAAGTTTGGATGGTTGTTTGTTTCCTCTTCACGCCAAAACTACTGAACGAATCGGCCTGAAATTTGAATTTGCATACACGTAGTTCTATAGGCTTGGAGTTAATTATTTACATTGGATGGGTACTTTTTATCCCATTAATCAGGTCATATTAGATAGAAATAAACAAAGCGTGCAAAGTCGCGGGCTGAAACTGGCTTATTATCATCTCACTAATATTATAAACGTGAAAGTTTAGATGGATGGATAGATGGATGGATGTTTGTTCCTTTATCACGCCAGAACGGCTGAACGGATCTGGATGAAATTTGGCACAGAGATAGATTATAGTCTGGAATAGAACATAGGCTACTTTTTATCCCGGAATTCCCACGGGAACGGGAACTACGCGGGTGAAACCGCAAGGCACTGCTAGTCTTCTCATAATTTAACTAGAGCACAAACTGTTGGTTTTCTTAGCATTTTGCCAAATCATAGCTCTGGGTTAAACACCCACAAAACAAAATAAAGGCAGCCACGTTAAGGTTGTGTTCCAAAAACAGTTTACCCTTCGAAGCTAGTAAACGTCCGTGAGTCCACGAGAATATAAAAAATGAAATGATTGTACGAACATTTGGGTGTATAACAGGTGCAAAAAGCATAAATAAAAATTAATAAACTCAGGATCACTGAACAATTCACACGAATCATATTAAATCTAGCCCTAAACTAAGCACAGTTGTGATATAGGCAGTAAATAAAATTGATGTACCTACCTATATTATCGATTCATAGTTTTTTTTTATTGTACATGTAAACACACGGAACGCCCGGAATATTCATCTGAGACGTTCTCGACATCTAGAACGTTTAGTTGCTAACCCGCCGGGCTGCGACTGTTTGTCGTTCTTTTTGTCGTGCATTTGCTTCATATTCGCACCAAAAAGAACAAGACAAAACCGACTTTTTTTTTTCTTGGCGCTCATTATGTCAAAGAAGCAAGAATTTCTGATTCTCGCACTGCTGTCTAGTACTCGGAGGAAACACCGTAGGTGCAGGTGGGCCTATACCCTTGGAACAGACATGGTGATGATGATAGGTGGCTCCATCAGTATATCCTATCTAGTTAATTATTGTCAAGTATCGTGTACTGTCAATATCAGTGTAGGGAGTTAGAATTAAAATTGTCGTTCCCATTCTACGTCAACGCCTCGCGCCGCGCTGCTCAAGTAGGACAAGGCAAGGCTAACGCTGTAATGAACTATGCGCCTAACGACGGGCTCACGGACAATTAGCTTTGAACCTTTTAATTACGAATAATATAATAAAAGCACCGCTAGTGATGCCTGGGAAAAAGCCGGTAGAATTGTTTAACTTGGGAACGAGATAGTGTCAATGGCTGATATCTTACAGTGGATTGTTATTCTAGCTGTGGACTGTTCCGGATTTAACGTTTGAAGAGGATTGTAAAATACATAGTTTATTAAAAATATTTCTATGTAGTATGTTGGATGGCAATTGAGTGGTGAGCTCGTTGACAGTAGATTGTGATAGAAGATTCAACTGGTGTGCCCTGCGGAATGTTGATCTTTGAAAAGTAATGTGATTTGATATTACATGCTTGCAAACAAATAATACTGAAAATTTTACATTATATTCCACAGCAACATTCACGCATCATCTAGTCTTATAGGAAGCAGTGCGCATGCCATGTTCAGAGTTCTTTTAACTAGGAGGGCATTAGGGATCTTGTGTCTGAAAAAAATGTACATAAATAATATTGTCTAGTTATTATTTTAATCATTAAAAAGGTTAAATCGCAAAGACTATAAAGGACAGTGGGAAATGAAGACCAGTACCGAGTGGAGATGAATAAAATTAAATAAGTATCAGAAGCAACCCTAGGCCCAAGTTGCAAGGCCCGTTAAATAATTAGGCACAGAGATGATTCGTTAGAACAAAAGGCGTAATGGAGTGAAAGAAGGCTGCAAACCGGCGATGACTAGTTCAAGCTGGAAGGTTTCTGTCATAAACATTTAACGGAACAGTTGATGCTCTTTGAATTTCCTTTTCGGGTTTTTATTGTGAGGAAGTTTAATCAAATTCCGGTGACCTCTTTTCAAAGTCAGGAGTTATCGCCTAAGTCGTTGCAAGAAAAAATTACATGGTCGAGTTCGTTTATGTTTCTAAGTAGAATAATTTGTATTGATATCGTCCTGCTTGAAGGCGTTTTCTTTGTAAGACACCACTGTTAGTGTTCCTGTAGCTCACATAGCATACCAATCAGCACTCATAAGTACATTGCTGATCATGCCTCATCACGCTTGGCGGATCGCAGGTAAAGGTGTTTAAAATACACAGAAGGAAGCAGCTGCCCTCCTCTGGAAGGTTCTCTTAGTCGCCTCTTAGGACATCCAAAGGTTGAGTTGGATCGATTCTAAGACCGCCACTGCCACGGCTAATAATTATTGGTATATTGGCTGTCAGGGATTCCTATAACTGTACCTGCTACGTGACTCAAAAATACTTAGCAGGTACGGTCTTTTAAGATAATCTTTGAGAGTCTTTGAGAGAGAGAGACAGAGAAATCATTTGAGAAATTAGTTTTTTCCAAAATATACTGTGGGTAAATTAGGAGAAGTAACCCAAGCCTAGCTTCTATTTAGAGGCCCACCGCCTGATAAAATTGTTTAAGCAAAGATTTAAAAATAATTTACAATTTTCAGGTTCAATTTAGAAAAGAAGTTGATCACAGTGGATGCTTTGGTGAATTTGGACGTGAAAAATCTATACGAACTAAGCGGAAAGATCATTATGGTGCCAATAAAATCAAATGGAGACGCTTCAATAAGATTGAGTGAGTAGTACCTACCTATGATAGAGTTTATTTTCGTGTGTACTTGAGCAGACTAAGGCCCGTATTATGAAAGCATGCTCAGTCATCGAGCTCTGCTTGAGTGATGCTTATGTCTAGTTTTGAGTGAATACTAATTTTCAAACAATGCTTGGGAGCTCATATCAAAATCTACACCCACTCAAGTAGCCGTCAATAGCGGATTTCCTCCGTCCACGCCTTCGAGTAACTGCTTAGACATATTATTGAACGGTTACCAAGCATTACTTGAGTAATTAACGCTTGAGTAGAGATCACGTAATGACTGCTTAAGTAATGCTTGGGGAAGCTTTCATAATACGGGCCTAAGTGTCTGTTTGCGGAATCGTAGTAACCAGATGAACCGTTTTTGATTTTAAATTCAAATTCATCCAGTGTCCTTCGGTGTTTGATGATAAATCGATGCTGCCCTACGGTAGTCTAGTGGTTCTAATTTTCTGGTGGTTCAAATTAAAATGATAGAAGTTTTCCAGTAATTTCTATAAATGTGTTTGTATATTAATCCATCGAATGAAATTATTTATTCTACGAACAGGTTGACTACGATCCAGTGTCCACATATCGTACACGTTCCCAATTCGTTTTAAATCATAGAATTCTTTCATGAAACTAATTTAGTTTGGTGAACTTTTTTCAGAAAATACAACTCTACACGTAAAGTTTTGGTACGACCACGTAAATGGCGATGACGGAAAAGTCCACTGGAAAATAAGGAAGCACGACATCAAATATGAAGTTGAGAGGGCTTACTTTAGATTAGAAAACTTGCTGGGCGATAAGAATATTGGTAAGTTTTATCAGGTTTCATGTTTATGTGGTGCATTTACCTACTTATTGGCCCGAGTCGCTTATCTCTGCTCTTGCTCTGTTGTGTTCTGTGCGGAAGTTTTGGGGCCGCATTCCACTAAATTAATCGCTTCACATAACAATCAATGGTACGGTCTTAAAATGACACATTATGGCATTTTACCTTGGATGAAAGAAACTACAGATAGAGCGACGAATGTCAAAAGTGTCAAGGTTGATTTATCTTATAAAATTATCAATCTGTACGTGCAAATAGCACAGCATACTACTGTGTACTGTGATATTTGCACGTACTTCTAGAGTTGCTAGATACTTCTAGAGTTTATTTCATCTATGGATGATTCTGCGACGATACTCTTGTAGAAAAGAGACTGGTTATCAGAATTCGGTCCCGCACTCCACTTTCTCATGGCCCTGCCAATTTTGCAGCGTAGGTACTTTGCGCTTGTCACCCAAGTGCGTCATTTTTCACAGCTGGGAAAAATGAGGCACTTGGGTGACTTAAGACTCTACAAATCCTACGCACCAGAACACAGAACACTTTCCCCTGCAGTTATCTGATAACCTCTTTTCATGTCCAGGTGAACAGATCAACAATCTCCTGAACGAGCTCTGGCGAGAGATCATCAACGACGTGGGTCCATACATCTGCGAGTCCCTTGCCAACGCGGTGGTGGATAACTTGACTGTCTTTCTTGATCAAGTGTCGTTTGATGAGATGATGCCCGAAAAATTATAATAAAGTATTCTCTTTTCGCTATGAGCTTTATTTTATTATGTCGATGATACGTTTTCTTTAATACGAAGAGAGTCCTTACAAAGAGGAATTAGGTACTACGTAAATTGGCGTTGATAAGTAGATAAACCAAAATGTAACATAACACCCCTAACGGGTTTTTTTCTTTGATACACCCTACATACGCACAAACGGTAACGTGAGCCTAACTGAACCATAATACGCCCTGTTTCTCCTCATTTCTCACCGTGCGGGTATTATATGCGTTATATGGCCGTAAACAATCTTCCTTTAATTAAAATTGAGGATCAGCCTCACGGAAACCGCAGCCTCCGTCGATGCTGTCTTGTTATTACTGTGGTGCTTCAGGAACGGCAAACAGATTACATTCTGCAATGTGCTCAGTTTGAAATAGGTTCTTACCTACTGAGTTAAGAGCATGGAAAATTCTAGTAAATTTTCTTACATAACCAAGAGATGCGTGCCGCTATTGAGTGAGAATCGCTGTCGCTATTACTTGTTTGCCATGAATAAACGTATAAACCTACAAATGTACAATACAAAAACAACCACTTTATTGTACACCAAAAAAAGAACATTACAAAAAGACATTACATGAGACAAGTACAATGGGCGGCCTTATCGCTTAGAAGCGATCTCTTTCAGGCAATTTAATAACAGAAGTATTCAAATAAACGTGAACCTAAGTGACCGCAATAATATAATTACCTACTGTCACGACAAGTACTCCTTATTTAAAACAACTCAAAGCTCAAAGTGCTTTATCCTCCTTATACCTTAGGTCTAATGGACATGTCAGAACTTTTAAATTACATGCGTCACTAAAACTAGAACATTAAGTAAAGTAAAAGCAAAAAGATTTTATATTTGGCCAGGAACAAAATTGAATAAAAACATGAACAAACCTTAATTTAACAGAAGAAAGAAATGCACTCAGCATGTGCTATGGTAGAGCAGTCATTTCAGAGCGCTGGTCTTCCGTGGAGACCGCTGGCCATGACTTGAATTGTTTGTTTCTTTAATATTTTTTTAGGTATGTAGGTAAAGTAAAGAAGTGAACCATCCTGTACAAAGGCTTATCCTTTATCTGATTCAGTTAAATAATTACTTGGAAAGTATAACTACTTGTCTATCATATGTATATACGTTGATACTTTTCTTACCGACCAGCACCGTTCTCTAATAGGAATGGTTTCAAAGAAGTTAGAGCATTAAGTTATGACAATTCCTATTAATGGATATGGTAACTGAGAAAAACGTTTTTATTAAATCGTATTTTTTCTGTCCCATTGATAGGTACCTAAAAAGATTAATTACTGCTTAAATTAATCGCAATTAAGCGTATCTACCTGAGAACCTTTCCAGAAAAGTTTCATAAGAACATAGGCCTCCCCTAAGGAGCGCCATAGCGTCCTGTCTTCAGCTTGCCGCATCCAGCATCTGCCTGCTACTTTCGGTAATCGTCATCCCACCTGGTCGGAGGGCCTCCTACACTACGTTTGCCGAGTCGCGGTCTCCACTCAAGAACACGTTTACCCCAGCGGTTTTCGGTTCTCTTCGAGATATGGCCAGCCCACTGCCTTTCAGCGTGGTAATCCTTGGAGCTATGTCGATAACCTTGGTTCTCTGTCGGATGTATTTGTTACGAATCCTATCCTTTAGAGACTCAGAGCATAGCTCTCTCCATAGCTGGGCGACTTTAAACTCGTGGAACAGCCCTACCGTGAGTGTCTACATCTCAGCTTCGTAGGTCATGAGTAAAAAGCACTGATTGAAAACTTTCGTATTTGTTCTAATATAATTTCAGTCCATAGTCAATGTATTAAGCGTGAAACAAAATAAAACTAATATTATAAATGTGAATGGGTGTTTGTTACCTCTTCACGCCGAAACTACTAAAAATTTCGGGCTGAAATTTTGCATACAGGTAGTTCTAGGAATGGAATAAAACATAGGTCATTTCGATCCCATAAATCAGTTCTCATGGGATAGAAATAACCTAAAACAACGTGTGCGAAGCCGCGGACAGAAACTTCTAATTTCATAAAAGCCGGGATGGTAAAAAAAACATCTGATTGATTTTGGGCATCTTTCACATTGCCTGCGGAAGTTTGATGAGCTCACGGTGGTATTTGCTCACAAGTCCACTTCAGGCTCTTTACCTATACGGTTTCAAAAAAATATGTAGTACCGTAGATAATTTTTGTTGCTTGTTAACCATAACAGTTAGTTAAGTTCTACAAATGATTTAAACTGATCTCATGTAGGTACTTCCACTCCATGGGCACGTGCCCACGGCATTGTAATGCTGCTGAAACGTCGGTAAACCAAAAGAAGGGAAAAATACCAACGCAATAATACCCGTGAATATTTTTAATGTGTAGGTACAGAACACATTCAAAATATTTACAGCATATCTTATTTAGTTCTACAGTCCCATCGGATTATGAGAATAAGAAATAGTGATTGCATCTGTGTTTGCGCACACACAAGTGCACTATTAGTACCGCCAAAAATCTGTGGTACCGCGCGCATGGCTTGTCACCATTGAGACTACCCGCTGTAGACCTCTGCTTTTTTTTTAAATAAATCATTTATTACACCCAGCCCACATTAGCGCGCGGAGTCGAATTTGCGGAGAGTTGCGGCCGAAACTCGAGGTCCGCAGCGCATCCGCGGCAGTTTCGCATCTGTTCCGCATCTTGTACCTACAACGGACAACGTCATTACGTCATTGCGAAACTCTTGCGGCACCGCATCTTCACGGTAACCGCGCGGTAGTATGAGAGCGCTCAACAAGTTATACATGGTTTTAAAACTGTATCGCAGTTGACAACAACTCCGAAATAAAAATGGAAGCTGATCCAAAAAAATAAAAATTACAAAATTAGGTACCTAGGTGAGTAAGGTGAGTTAAAGAACAATAAAGAAAACAACGAATTTTAGTTCTGCAGTCAATTCGAAAAATTAGAAGATCGTCGTAGAGTTTTTCTGTTCTGTGAGTTTAACCATATTCGACCTCTGTGGCGCGGTGGGCGAAGGTCCGTCTGCGACGCAGGGGGTTGCGGGATCGATTCCCGCCTTGGGACAAATATTTTTACGATCTGCAGGTATTTGTTCCGGGTGTTCTGCTCGTTTTATATGTAGGTATAGTAAAAAAATATCTATTCATATATTGTACTATCTATTATTTATATCAGTTATCTAGTAGGTACCCATAATACAAGCTCTGTTTAACTTTGGGTTAGAAAATGCTGTGTGAATAATAATTGTCCAGCAATATTTATTATGTATTTATTTAATATCGGTATGAGGATATCTATGTTTCGTAACTCCACGTTTCGGATATCCGCTCTGAACGTAATTTACCTGAGATAGGACAATGCTGGGGCACAGATGCGATTACACGGAATGGACCCGTTATATTGACGATGGAAACTTTCATTTTTCAATTTAAGGGCCACACGACGCCATTTTGTGAAAAGGATAGACATAGGATTTCGCGTTCATAGGAGCGGGACAGGGCATAGCAACGCAAGCACAAAAATCAAGTTTTTTAAATAAAATCAGTTTATTGCAGGCACAAAAAGACCCATATCACATTACAAATTCAGATACAAAAATAAAAATTACAGTGCACACTAGAATAAATATAAAAGGTTAAAAAACTATAAAATCTTAGGTAGGTACGATAGGTTACCTATTTTCTGTTTCCATCCATGTGGACAGAAATCCAGTGTCTATAAATGGGATTGGCCAGATAGTCAGAAACAGCCTTCAGGATGGTGTTATTAGAGCGACTCAGTCGATTCCAGAAGGCTGCTATCCTTGTCCGTCTTATAGCAAAGAAGTCGGGAACTCCCGCCTCAGAAAACATGGTCGACGCACTGCAGTGCCTTGGCAGTCTCATAAGGGCCCGGTATGCATTATTATACTGTATCCTTATGGTGCTGTATTTTTGCTTATTATCTTTTAATTAGGACATTATTTGAAGAAAAAAAAACGCAACTTATAATATAATTTTTATGCTTACTTAAATTACCATGCTTATTCTCAAGATCTTAACTTCTGTATTTATTGAGAAATTAAGGTTTTAGTAAAAATTTGGAGGTAACTTTGCGATTTTTTTCTACCGAGAAAATTTCAAGGTTACGTATTTTCGAAACATATGATCGATAGAAGTAATATAAGTCCTGAACTTTACTATATATAAATTTAAAATCTAAATATTTAGTAGTTTTGAAGATATGGAGGTCCGACGGAGTTGATTTAAAAAAAAAATCTTACAATAACGTGAAATTTACATAAGTTTTTCCCAGGTACCACAAGAAATAACCGCGTACAGAAGCTATTAAAATATAGTTGCTATCAGCACAGCGTGCAAGAAGTCCATCCCACTTCCTCCCCGGTTAAAAGCTTCTAGTCTTGAGTGAAGTTGGAGGGAGCATGAATGCTGTCCATAGAATAAACAACAGTGTGTACAGCCGAGCACAATGCCATGGAAAGGCCACATTATGGCCATATTTAATCGCAAGTAACGTCATGACTTGAAACACAAACGAGATTGTTCGTGGAGAAACGCTGCGCAAATCACGTCAGTCGGGAGCCGAGACTTTTTAATTGTGATAAGTTCGACTCCGACCCTTCTTCTTCTTTAGTCACCCAGTCACCCAGTTCTACTACCTACATCACCTATCGCCGGTATCCGACCAAATAATTCTCTATGTTTTGTTACTATCTATTGCCTGTCCTATTATTTCTGCTCGCAATAAACATCCACATCGGGCTTCATTTGTTTGTACTACGTACATTTTAAATTTTGATAAAGGATTCTATTCTGTATTCTAATTTGTCGTAAAACATTGTGATCTGTTTCCCATGGTTCCACTTTTATTGCAGTAGCTTGTACTTAGAACGAAAGTAAGTAACATCAACGTTGTTATAGTTGACCGAAAGCTTGATTGGAAGCTCATCATCTATGTTTTTTTTTGTGTACCTACCCTTACTTGAAATAAGTAGCTTTACTTAGGTACCGGTTTTCCTCAATCGCCGTACCTACTTGGGCAATCTGTCTTCAAATTTTAGTCGGTAGTGGCATCTGTGGTAGTGGGCCTATTATTTAACATACTTTACGACCTCTGTAGCGCGGTGGGTGAACGTCCGCCTGCGACGCAGGAGGTTGCGGGTTCGATTACCGCTTTGGGACAAATGTTTGTACAATCTGTAGCAAAAAAACTATGTATTGTATTATATTATATCAGTTATCTAGTACCAATAACACAAGCTCTACTTAACTTGGGGCCAGATAATGTTGTGTGAATGGTTCAGCATTATTTATTTATCTTGATACTTTTATCTACATCTGGGATACACCTTTCCTATTACTCGAAAATAATGAGTAGATTCTAATGAAACCTTTGACAATTGCCAAGTGTCGCATATTCTATAGATACCTTAGTATTCCTTTGTATATTATTTCTAAGTATTTTCTACCAAATCTTTTTTTATCTTTTTGTTTTAAGGAGAGATCAGCAGTTTTTTTTCTTTATGTAATTTTGTGTAAATAAAATGTATGGTGACTCATATTTTTTTAACTTTCATTTAAGGAGTATTAAATTGTCTATTAAATACAATTTATTGCATTAACCTAGCATTCTTACTTTCCGAGATTTTTTGGATTCTTTGAGTGACCCGGATTCATTGCTCTCGAGTGTATTTATTACCATTAGACTTTACCTACTCATTATTTTCGAGATGTCAACCACCAAAACACTGGTTTTGACTCGAAATTAAAATAAACAGATCACTGACTCCTTTTGAATGTGTTGTATCACGAATATTGTTTGAATTCCGAGTAAAATCTTCGCAATTGCTGGAAGAAAATTATATTTACGTCTTCATTACCTGAAAAGGGGCCTCCATTGTGTGTCTGTGTCGTTTTCAAATAAAAATACCCATTGCAGATGGTGCCAGCCGGAGTAATGTTCTTTGTTCATAGGATTTGACTGAAAATTATAATTTACATTCAGAGGTCTCTTTGAATTTTCTTTGAATGATTTTCATTTGTAAATTCAAGTTTTTGTACTGAAAAGCGGCGAACTTAATTTGTTTTTATAAAAAGATATTACCAGATGAAAGTGGACACCTGCTGTTTAAAATATTCTAAAATATTACATGATTAGGTACCTACTTATACATTACCGAAAGGTTTTCATTATATTTCATTATTAAATTCAATTATTGTTTAGTTGATACTTATCTACAATTGTTTTTATATCAAACATGACATTGCTAATAATTTCTATAAATATGAAGTTTCCAAATAAAATTAATTATTAAGCTAATAAAAGCGAACCCAAACTCCCAAACCCAAACGAGATACAGCCTGGTGACTGAGGGACAGACGGACAGCGAAGTCTTAGTAATAGGGTCCCGTTTTTACCCTTTGGGTACGGAACCCTAAAAAGGTAAGAAGAAGTAGTAAAGAAACCCAAGGGAGATTCAACGGTTTTTTTTTCAAACTGGTTTCTTTCACACAGTTGTTACATCTCGCTAATCGTTCAGGCTCTGAAAGGACAGATAGCAACTACTCCAGCCTTATTTTCCCAACGTCTACCAGACCGTGCAACGCCTAAAGGCACAAAAACAATTTGCCAGTATAAAGGCAGTTCATAAAAACAGGAGCCCCTTGCAGTTTAAGAAGTCTATTTCCATCACAAAGTCTTGCCCAAGGGCAGTGTGACTATTCATTCATTGTCAGTAGTGCCGTGAACACGGCGGTTTTGGATGTAAAGGAAAGTTTACCTACAGTCTGCTATCTTTGAAACTGTCTCAATACCTCCTCAATACCTACAGTCTATGAATAAATAATAAGCCTACAGATCAGAGTTTGGTTGATTATTGTCGAAGCATTAACTTTACTCACTTACACTTTATTTACTTTACTTTACTCGGCAAACGTAGTGTAGGACGCCCTCTGACCAGGTGGGATGACGATTTGCGAAAGACTGCTGGCAGATGCTGGATGCGGCAAGCTGAAGACAGGGCGCTATGGCGCTCATTGGGGAAGGCCTATGTCCAGCAGTGGACTGATATAGGCTGATGATGATGATGATGATTAACTTTAGGGGGCTGTTTGGAGCTACCAGTGTGAAGATCTAAATGAAATATTTTCTGCAGTGCCGCTCACGATATATTTTACTTGTTTTACATGGTTATTGAAATCTAAACGCCATGATTACGATGTGATTTATTTCTGCAAGACTGCAAAAACTATATAAAATGACTTCAAATCAAAACCTTGTGAGAGTAACTCTGAAGCTCCATTAATTTTTCACAGCTAAATGGTTGAACAGATCTTGATAAAATTTGGCAAGGAGATAGTTTTCTTGAGTAGGGCTTATGTGATTTTCATCCAAAAAATACTGGCCAATGCTGCAAGCAGAAGATGAAATGAAAATGGGCACTGGTCTGCAAAAATGGTCGTATAAACTCCAAACTATGTTTATAAACATAACAGTGTACCTGCTAATTGAAATATTTTGGAGCAGAAATTCCAAGAAAGCCGTCTCAATGTCGAGAGCTATTCATGTTAATTTATCATTTATTTGACCACCTTCATCTTAGAAGATTTAGCCGAAAGTTTTACCGTCCGTTGAAGAAAATTAGTCTGCTCAATAACTTGAATCCAAGCCAGCTATGCTACGAATAAAAAAATAAAAAAAACAGCCCTTTATCAACCATTTCCAATTAACTTGGCGGATGTGGGTACCGAAGATGTCCCTCACGTCAGGTCAACCCGTCAGGACCCGCATGGGGTGAATTCTACCGACGTTGATTGATACGGTTTACCTTGCGTGCTTGCTAATTAGTTTCTGATAACGCTATCCGATTTCGTTTATCAGTGACTGGCAGATGTTGACTTGTCTTTGGTTAATTTGTTGTGAATTCTGATGCTGAATCAGCATGGGCAGGTTAGTCTTTACTTAGGCTTAGTGATACATAGACAAAAGATACTATTTGGTATAGTTCGAATCTATTCGAGTTCTATTTTCCAGTCGCAGTTTTGTACACCCTTTCCTCGGATAAAAGTAGGATTAATCCAGATCTAACATTTATGAAATTTTTTAACTAGATCTGTACAGAAATAACACAAAAACTTAAGCCATCGTAACCGCTTTATTTAGTTTTGACTTTGGATAACTACACATATAATGAAAAATTGTGGCCTGCTGTATCCCTTTATAGACACGTTATTTCATTAAGTTTACTAATTAAATTAGCATGGGTGCAAAATAAAATAACCTATCCGATTGATTCTAAACATTTCGAATAATCAGCTGTTGGACGGAACCAACAAACTGTAGAGTTCTGCACTAACTCTAACAAACCATAGCCACGTTCGTAATTTAGTTTAACGAACAGACTCATCTGCAATTTTAATGTTTTCATTTACTTTTCTGAACTCCGAAAATTGTAGTCATTCGTTATGAAGATAAACCAACCGGCGCGGCGGCGTTGGAACTTCAATAATCCTGATTGAACAAATTTCGATTTGTTCCTCGAGTCAATGAATTATTTTATTCAAAAAGTTTTATTAGGCCAGAAATCGCGGAGCGTTTTTCAGGCGAACTTTCGTAAATTAATCGTACGTGCGTTTCCGTTCGTAATATAGTAGGTACCTACTATAGGAAATCGCTTGCTGCAAGACGCATTGATCAAGAACTTCAGGATTTAGGTATATTCTGTGTAGAATATACCATGTATGTATACTGTATGTTTTTTATATACTCTTGAAATAATTGAGTCATCGTTATTTTTACAGGAGGTACCTATTTAATATTGTATTTATATATAATAATAACTTCATGAGTAACCTAATTCTGTACCTATATTTTACTAAATCTTTAATTACTTAGAAAATTACAGACAAATAATAGAACTAAACTAAAACAAGTATTTACTATTGAAACAATTGAGCCAACTGCAGACTGTTGCAAACAGTATTTTACTTTACCCGGCGAGCATGTGGTCAAAAAAGTAACATTAGGTATGTGGTAGAAGAGTATGCCTTACCCAGACTATAATACACTCTTTTATAGTGTTTTTTTCAGAAATCCTTATTTTCAAGCTTGTTGTTGTTGAAATAAACTATTTCTAATGAAGGTAAGAAACAAGTTAATTTTAATAAGACAATTTCAAAGTTCTTATTCTTGGTCATACAATTAATTTTAGATATTTCTTGACAATCTGGAAGACTTAATTCTTACTTCAATTACGGAAAAATATCAGACTCCTTGCCGTGTACGTGTGTGTGTGTGTAAAATGGCACCGTGCTGTGACCAGTGACACTAGAGAAACCTCTCAGGTTTATAGGATCTAGTAAATAACAATAGTATGAATTTTGATTAAAAATACCTATCGCCGAAGAAAAACACGCACGCACACGCAATGTGTAAATCTGGCCTAATTTGTCTGAAATTCAAGTAATTAAACACAGCGGTGATTGGGCTCAAAGGGTGAACTTTGTTTTGTAATTCAGTACTCAAACTCGACTAATTAATTAGAGATTTACCTTTTTCATTTACGAGTAGGTACAAGGTTGGCGACATTTTAGGTAATCAATAACTGCGAAACATTTACTTTGAATTCAAGATTTACCATTTCGATCATTTCACAAATTAGCTGAGATAATTTGTCACTCGTAATAACGGCAAACAAATTAGACTGGTAATTAATTTAAAAGGGTTTATATTTCGTTAAAACGACTAGCTAGATGAAGATGAAACCTTTTAACTATTATTTTTGGATTGGAATAGATATGGTAAGGGCAACCCGCCCTAGGCCAAGTATTATTTATACAGCGGTAATTATACAGCAGTAATTACATGGAAATCCACTGCAACTGCGTGGATTCTGTCCATCATCGCTAATTTGTTCGTGAAACAGGTATATTTTTTTTTCAAATCACCTCTGAATCAAAATGAAGATTATGGGGAACAAATGGAAACATGAAAACGTGTTGCGGGTAAAGTTCTAGAACCTGACTCCACCAAAGCGGATATATGCGGAGATGTCCGTAGCGGAGACTAGAAGAGACTAGGGTTACGAAGTAACATTATTTCATCTCTGACTATAGGGTAGCTGAAAAACGTCTCCGTCGAAGATGCGTAGGTACTGACTAGACTGGAGCGTTGATGTGAACTGGTTGGAGTGGCTGAGCTGCGTGCGGCGAGCGTTGCATGTTTGCTGAGAAGAATGCACTAGCGAGGTACAGATCACATCTCTGCTCATCTCATCTCGTCTCCGCTGCGTGACGTCGCCAGCTAACGAGGTACAGCTCACATCTCCGCTCATCTCATCTCGTCTCCGCTGCGTGACAACGCCAGCTTGCGAGGAACAGCTCACATCTCCGCTCATCTCATCTCGTCTCCGCTGCGTGACAACGCCAGCTTGCGAGGAACAGCTCACATCTCCGCGCATCTCATCTCGTCTCCGCTGCGTGACGTCGCCAGCTGGCGAGGTACATCTCACGTCTCTGCTCATCTCATCTCGTCTCCGCTGCGTGACGTCGCCAGCTTACGAGGTACAGCTCACATCTCCGCTCATCTCATCTCGTCTCCGCTGCGTGACGTCGCCAGCTTACGAGGTACAGCTCACATCTCTGCTCATCTCATCTCGTCTCCGCTGCGTGACGTTGCCAGCTTACTAGGTACAGCTCACATCTCCGCTCATCTCATCACATCTCCGCTGCGTGACATCGGCAGCTAACGAGGTACAGCTCACATCTCCGCTTCGATGTTGCTTTGTATCTTCGCATACAAATATGATAACATGTCCTTTCAGTGGTCTCCACTGAAGCTAAGCGCAGACAAGATGAATAATGAAGTTCTATTGGTTGTTTAAAACACATCTCTTTTCCGCTCATCTTAGCTCAGCTTTAGTGGAGTTTCTGTTTATACTTAGAAGGTTATCCTACAATTGGTACTTAACTAAGGTTTTTTTTATAAAATAGGTAACTACTCTGACATTATTAAATAGGTCAATAAATCGCTAAACGACGCCACATTTTCACCATTGCAATAAAATACCAATATTAAGTGCCAGCAATAATAAATGGCGGACTTAGTAGTCCTAAGCACGCAATTACAATCTACCAGCATCGTGTTAAATGAATTTTCATTAAAATGGCAAGTGAAATCCTCAAAATTAATATCCAACCGAAATACGGACAGTTCAATTTTAAACTGGTTCAACTTTCGCCATTATTCACGAACGCACCATGTTTCAAACTCGCAGTGGCGTATAAAACTTTGGAAATATTGCTATGAAATGGAAATTATGAGATGACTAGCACTTATAGCCAGTGGTGATAACATTACACCACTCACTAACAAATAAGTGTTTAGAGGGCGCAATGCGCGCCATTTTGTAAAAAGGATAGGAATAGGATTTCGTGTTCATAGCGGGCGGGACAGAGTACCTATACTTACGTTTTTGAAACGGCGTAAGCGCAAAAATCAAGTCATGGTTTACTATCCCGAAAACTACGTAATTATAATTAATTTAGAAACTGGCTTAGAGGAACCAAATAATTGGCAAAAACCTTAAAATCAAAACATTGTCAATTCAATAGACCGCAGTGTTCCTGAGATCTCGAGCAAATTATGTGTGAAACTGTGCACTTTCATGATTATTTAGGTTTTTTTCTCAATGGTGTTTTCACTTTACGAAAAAGAAAATGAATTTTATGTAATTCCAGTTCTTTACCACTGGGATCCCGTGAGTACTAAGGGTAGGCCAATTTTGACAACCAAACCCGTTAGAATCGCCATGTGTGCCGAAAGCACTTTGTTTTGGATATTCGCCTTGGTTTGCGGTGTCTTCGAGTTTTTCTATAATTATGCCTTCGAAAAGCTAGCTTTTGAAGATCTCACACCACAGTTGCATTCATTCATTTATTTATTCCACCGTAGGTACCTGTTGATACACTTGATGTCGTTGTAGTCTACTGCATTAAAATTATGTAGGTATACAAGTCAAATTTTGTGTGAAGGAAAGAAACACCATATGGATTGTATTCAGAAACAGTAATTTCCATAAATATAGATAAATATTTAACACATTAAATATACAAATAATTAGCTGTAAAGGGGCCTAAATAATAATATATTATAGTCAAACTCAAAATATAATTATGTACAATTACATATCAAAGAATGTCATAATAATGCAGCTGTATAGGGGCGTATGCATCATGATCACGAAATAAATGAAGTCACTAGTATAGTGGTACCTACGAGTATTGTACCTATCCCTATGAAAAAGTACATGGTTTTAAAAAGAGTCGATCGAGAGCCTAACATAAACAAAGGCAGACATAAAGATGTCTATCAATCGCTCCCTGAAACATTACAAAGAGCAACTTCAGTCGGGTATTGTTTCACAAGTATCTATACAGCTTTACGACCTTGAAGGGAAAATTCACAAGGTTCGCTTCAAAAAACTTTACAACAGCCGGATGTGTTGAATTAGCAACTTCCGGGCTTAAAGGGCCTATACTACGACGCCATTTTGTGAAAAGGATAGGCATAGGATTTCGCGTTCATAGGAGCGGGACAGGGCTGCAGAGCAACGCAAGCCTAAAAATCAAGTTTTTTTTAGCTTTTTTTTAGCTCAAGCTTAGTTGTTGTTTATGCTTATATCTATTAATTATGACATTCATTACGGATGTAAGCGGGTTAACTACGAACCTTATTTAGTTAGTTTTTGTAGTAAAATTATGACATTATTTGATAAAAAAGCAACATACAAAATGTTCTTTATAATTAGTTCAATTACCATTCTTATTCTCAAGAACTTTTGTCTTTATTGAGAAATTAGGGTTTTAGTAAAAATTTAGAGGCAACTGCAATTTTTAACTATGGAGAAAATTTATGTAATCGTGTTTTCGAAACATTATGAACGATAGAGTAAATTCTGAATTTTACGATACATATATAAATTTCAAAGTTAAATATTCAGTAGTTTGGAAGATATGGATATCCGGCGGTGTTAATTTGAGGTAGTATAGGCCACACTGAATTTGAATTTTGAATTTTGACACGATCAAGAATTTTTCCATGAAAATTAAGCTTGTTAGATAACTAGCAGATGACCCATTTCTCGTGTGTCAATCAATCAATGTTCAAGTGTGGTATAGTGTCTGGACACTATACCGAATTGAATTATTAAAAGTGATGGTGAAAATTTCCAAAGGGTCCATGTCATTCTATATTTCAGGATAAAATGCCTCTCCAATTAGGATTGCATTGTATGTACTGAATATAATATATTCTGTAACCTTTTGTTTGTACAGGTGAAACCCTGAATGTAACCGACACACGAAAAAGCTTTCAAAATGTTGATACCAAAAAAACTTTCGAAATGATGGATACGGACTTTTAATCCCTTGAGTATGTAGTAAAAGCAAATTTTCGATTTCCAATTCACTAACAATGCAAATATTGAATATAATATACTTATGAAACAACGTCCCTAATGGTTTTTTTAGGGTTCCGTACCCAAAGGGTAAAAAGGAACCGGAACCCTATTACTAAAACTCGTGTCCGTCCGTCTATCTGTCTGTCTGTCCGTCTGTCAACAGGCTGTATCTCATGTACCGTGATAGTTAGACAGTTGAAATATTCACAGATGATGTATTTCTGTTGCCGCTTTAACAGCAAATAGTAAAAAACAGAATACAACCAATATTTAAGGGAAAAAACGAGGAAAAAAATCACATTTGTAGTATGGGAGCCACTACAAATGTGATTTTTTTCCTCGTTTTTGCTCGATATTTATAACGGCTACAGGTAGACGCTTGAAATATTCACAGAATATTGAGTTATATTATTCACTTTAAAATAAACAATTAAATTAAAATAAAATTAATATTTAAGGCGGCTCCCATACAACAAACATGATTTTTTTGCCGTTTTTATAGATAATGGTACGGAACCCTACGTGCGCGAGTTCGACTTGCACTTGGCCAGTTTTAATATAAAACCTATCGTTTGCACGTGCCGTTACGTAAATCACGTAAGTTTTAATCTAAGCATAGTAAGATGTATAATCTTTCATTCCCAACAACCTTTCGCGAAAGTACCTAATAACTTTTACCAAAATTCGTGAGCTACAATTTTCATCTAAGTAAAAGTGTTATAGAACCTTACTTTACTACTTTCATAACAGTTATTTACTTAAACTTCTATGATATCTTAGCTATCCTTCAATTTATATAATAAATTCAAAAGTATTCAATTGCATCTCGTAAGACCAAAAGAGCTTATAATGCTTTGTTTCAACTTTGCAACAAAAGGCTCCCGTAAAGTTGACGAAAAATTAGAGCGTATAAAATCCTGTCACGCCGTAAGAAATCCAGCCGTAATCAGCTTAGCGCACTTGACTTATCTCGACTTTCGTAGCCATAGTCTGATATCCCGGACTCTCCAGACCTCAGTCTGAATTCAGACGTCATGGAAGCGGGACGTGCTTTCACCCCTTAAAAATACGAGAGACGATTCGAACTAAATAAATTAAGAGTGATTTTCTGTTCTGTGTTGTGCTATGAGTGTTGAGTTTCTGAAACGAGGTAAGTTTATTTGATCTTTTAAAACCTGGTGGTTTGCTTAGGAAACTGGACCTCGTAAATTTGTTATGTGTGAAGTGAAGAAAATGTGAAGCTGCTGAAGTGTTTGAATATCTGGGGTTGATATTTGAGAGTTTTGATACTGAAACGGATATATTTTGCACGGAGCGATAAGCTGTTTACATTAGGTATACAGTTTCGGATCTTTGAAGTTGGAATGTTAGGAATATCTTTCTCCTATTTTTTATGTGCCTGTTTAAAATAACTTGTAGGTGTATGAATTTTTATTTTTAATGAGGAACACGAATATTAGTTGGTAATGATAATTATTGTGTGTAAATATTTTTTAATGTACAGTACAAGTGAAAATTAAAGGAGTTGTAAAACATAATTTATTTAAAAGAGTATATTCTAAGGTTATTTTCGCGACTGTAAAAACAGTGTTTTATTATTTAAAAGATTTTTAAATTCAATTCAAGAATTTCATTGAAAATGATTGATGCGGAATTTCAAATTAGATTTACGAAGAAATACCGGGTCAAATAAATAGCAAGACGTGAAAAGCAAGCAAAGCTGAAAATGGACGATCCTCATTTTCGTTCGGGATGAGATAACGAAATAAAAATTCGTTTCGTGCAATATCTCCAACTTGAAATAATACGGGACGGTCTTTAGTGACAAGACTTATTTTTACTATTTCCAGGGTCGTTATTTAAAACCAAATAATTTTAATGTCGGTCTATGCTTACATTGTTTATTAAATTTATTGCTATTAACCTTGGCATAAGTTATTATTCACGAATTCGTTTGGTAGCTGTATCTGTACATATGTATATAAACAGGTAGGTAAAAAAAATAGCTTCCTAAAAATTTTTTTTTACACTTCACATTTTGTTGTGATTACAGCGTATTTTTTCTAGTCCATTCTTCCGATTCCAAGTTTTTTTGGACATGTAAAAAAAAGTAAGTATTCCTAGACTTCGGCGTGATCTAGCCAACTATGTGACAGAAAGAAATTGGTATTTTGAAAATGCGGCCTTAAATAGATTACAATAATTTGTTAATCTTGTCCTATGTGTCTACATTATGATAGGGACCGAAAAAGTACATCACCATGATTTACGATTTTTAATTTTGTGACGTGTCCAAGAGTCCTGTAAGGTCTAAAGGAAATAAAGCACTTTGAATTTTGAATTTTGAATTTTTTACGGGTAGGTACACATTTAAGAAGATATCAAAACAGTCATTGATTTAACTTTTACATTAGGTACTCCCCCTAAAAGGCCCCTAAGAGGATTTGCAAAGTACGGGAATCTACGGAAAAGAGTATTTTTGTATCTTACCTAACTTTCTGATAGAAAGCTTTTAAAAGTATGTCAGTAAAGCAGTCATTTTAGACGTAGGTTTGTTGGTAGGTTGGTAGTACTGCATCCCTACATAATCTGTACACTTCGTGACAGATTATGTAGGGATGAAAATGTGACAATATTCATATCGACTGCCACCATAGACATAGAATTTTTCACTGCCACAGCGTAATAAATGTACCTACGTTATGTATAAAAATTGGTATTTCAAAAGCGACCAGTCAGAAAGTATTCTCGTTTTAAACATGACTACTAACGAATTTCTCGACCTTTTTCTTTACAAACCCTAAAAACTTTTCAAATAAATAATTCTGCACCGTAACGTAAAAATTAACCCTTATCAAGCATACTTAAAATTAATAGAAACCTACTGCCCCATAAAATACAGAAACAATAAATACATATCTCGATTAAAGCAACCGCGGCGTAAATTTTCGTGGAAGCAAGTGGAACAATGTAATTTGAGATCGTTGTCACAGCGTGGAAAGAACAGCTTGTGCATCATCATCATCATAAGCAGCATAGACCAGTCCACTGAACATAGGCCTTCCCTTATAAGCGCCATAGCAGTGCCCTGTCTTCAGTTTGCCGCATCCAGCATCTGCCTGCAGTCTTTCGAGGTTCGTCATCCCACCTACCCATCCTACAGACTCAACACAAATAGGTAATAATCAGGTTTCCGTCATAATATTTGATGAAAATTTTATTAGGGTTCCATACCCAAAGGGTAAAAATCGGGACCCTATTACGAAGACTCCGCTGTCCGTCTGTCAGTCCGTCTGTCACTTCAATATTTGTGTTGAAGATAAACGTTTTCATTAAATTTTATCTATCTCTGTCACTAATTTCAAGGCTCTCCGTCGAATATTTCTTTTCAAAAAGAGGTGTCTATAAGTAAGTAGACGTTTTCTTTGAAAATGTTTTAGTTGAACCATGAACGATTTGATCCAGGTTTATACTACCCTCTCACTTTGTTTAATCCGCTTATATTGGAACACCCTGTATATGAAAATATATTAACAGACTTAATAATAATTTATGAACAGCTGTTTGCATTTCCCTGCATCATTGCAAAACCAACGAGTTGGAGGAAAATAAAAAGAAAAGACAATAAAAAGGCTGGCAACAAATCAGAGTGGAATGCGTAAACATCCTCGAGAACGGAAGTTTCAGGGTTGCCCGAACAACTGCAGTTTTGTTGGGACTGTTGGAAAACAGCAGTTTTTTGTTTGAATCGATGCTTTCAAGTTTGAATTACCTTAGTACCTATTTCCCAAGAGGCGAAGACGAGTTAAATACATTTTAAACAAGTCTTGCTATCCTACCCTCTATACTCAATCCTGCAGCTTGCCTTTTATTTTTTACTAGCAGCGCCTCGCGGTTTCACCCGCGTTGTTCCCGTTCCCGTAGGAAATTCGGGATAAAAAGTAGCCTATGTCCTATTCCAGACTATAATCTATCTCTGTGCCAAATTTCATCCAGATCCGTTTTACCGTTCTGACGTGATAAAGGAACAAACATCCATCCATCTATCTATCCATCCATCCATCGAAACTTTCACGTTTATAATATTAGTGAGATGATGGCAAATTCGAAGTTTTAGAGTTTAATGGAACACTAGCTGCTGCCTGCGGCTTCGCCTACGTTTTTCATATATCCCATTTTTAAGGTTAATATGGCCTATGACACTCAAAAATAACGTGGCTTTCTTTTGGTAAAGAATTTTCAAAATCGGTTCAGTAGATCCAGAGAGTACCCCCTACAACCTTATAAACTCATAAACTTTACCTCTTTATAATATTAGTACGAAATAATTATAATCATCAACAATCAAAATTGAATGAAGATATTTGAAAATTGTTTTCGAACGCACAGTAGTGCCATAATTAAATGCAGCCTCGTGCTTCCAAACTTTTTTGACCTCATTCCGGTGGATAAAGTCCAAAAACTCTTTGATAAGTGTTTTAGTTCCTCTTGTTTTGAATTTGGATCGAATGGAATGTACATTTGGAGTTTAAATACAGTTCTCTCTCTCCAGTTTAAAAACGATTTTTATTGTGGGCCAGTATCAAAAATAGCCATTCTGTTTGTTTCCTCAACCTATTCCTATCAAGCAATTCAAAACAATAGTATCTACCATGGAAGGCTACTTCTATCTGCCTACGTATAAATAAGATAAGAACGTCGGATTTACACCAACGCTTACTTTTTAGTGGCATTCATTGTTTTACGAGTGCAGTTGTTTGCGAATAAAGTTTCCCTACAAAATCGGTCGATGAAAGCTTTCATTCTGTGTAGATTGGGTCGATAACGAAAGCCAATTTACACTTACGTACCAGATCAGCTGAGCTGGTAAAATAGTTAGAGAAAAAGTCATCCTCATCCTCAACAACCTATAATGGTCCACAGCTGGACGTTGGCCTCACCCTGATAATCGCGTGGGTGCATAATGCCCATAATTCCCACGCTGGGCATGCGGGTTGGGAATCGGCAGTTCGTGGTAGATCTATTCTGCTGCAAGCTCAACCCCGGGTTTATGTCCCTTAGTCGCCTCTTACGACACCCACGGGAAGAGTTAGGGTGGTGCAAATTCTAAGCCGGCATCACACGGCTAATTCTAAGGCGGTACCACACGGCGAATCAGAAAAAATCATGTTTTATTAGGCTGGATTTTTTATGACGGGTAGTTCTAAGGCGGTACCACCACGGCTAATCAGAATAAGGCAGTACCACACGGCTAATCAGAAAAAATCATGTTTTATTAGGCTGGATTTTTTATGACGGGTAGTTCTAAGGCGGTACCACCACGGCTAATAAGAATAAGGCAGTACCACACGGCTAATCAGAAAAAATCATGTTTTATTAGGCTGGATTTTTTATGATTTAGTATTTAAATCAAAAAAGTCTAGCCAAGGAGGTCGTGGCGTAAAAATCGACCTCCAAAAAACCCGTGAAGTCGCAAGAGTCAAATTTAAAATGTGATAAAATGTCAGAGGAAGGGCAGAAGCTTCACTTTCCATCAAGTGAGATTGTGGTCAAACGAAGGTCTATAGACTATGAAAAAAGAAGCTGCTGCCTTTTATACATTTTAATACGTTTTCTACGATCACCAATTTGCCTGCCAACCGAGGTGATAATGCCGAAACCCCTCTCCTTTTAGGGAGCCCCCTTCGGCGCCGTGGGCTGCTGACGCTGCACTAGCCAACGATCCCACGTTTTAACAATCGTTCATACATTTTTATGATAAAGAAAACAGTTGGCAGGCTATCATTGTAGCTAAATAAAATAGCCCCTGTGCATAGCGACGTTAAGTTTGGCTCTTCGAAACTTTTATGAGGGGCCTGTGCAAGTCTGATGCTTTTATTTTATAAACTGCCCCGGAAAATTGTTTTCAACAAAGAAAAGGTTTTCAAGTGACATTATTTTAGCATTCGGTTTTTTTTTGTTTTTGCTTCTTAGATTATTTTATTTATCTCATGAGATTTCTATTCAAACCGTGTTGAACGAAAGTCGGACTGGAGATAAAGCTGTGGTTGTGATTTTTGAAGGCATTTTTATTAAACTACTTATATAAAGTTTAACAGGTAACAAAACTTCTCACAGTTGGAAATAGGTATAACGTCAGTATACTTTATTTAATTAATAGTAAGTACCTCATCTCAAAGCTTCATGAGCTTTATTTAGCTTGGCAAAGTCTACTTATTCCAATGAGGCATACTTAATGGCAAAATTAAAAGCTTTAACAAAGGGAGTTTGTTAATCTCCTGCATTATATAGTTGCTTTAAAAGTGTCGCTAGTACTAATAATACACAAAATGATAGAAAGTAAGAGGTTGGTAATGGTTTTGTTAACACATTTCAAACCTAAGTATTTTACGGTTGGCGCTATTTTATTCTCGTGCCGTTGTGAGTTGTAAGGGCGTAGACAAGGCTAAAATGACTGAACGCATCGTGCTGTGAATTTTGCCCCTTGAAGTTCTGGATCCTATTACGAAGGTGTCAATTGTCCGCATCATAATTTATTTGTATAAAAGCAAAAGCTTGTACCGTTGTGAGACGTAAGGACGCAGACAACACAAAAATTCCTGAACGGATCGAGCTCAAAATTTTGCCACTTGAAGTTCTGGATCCTACTAATAGGTATTATGAAGGTGTCAATTGTCCAGCATTATTATTTATTTGTATAAAGGCAAAAGGTTATACCGTTGTGGGACGTAGACAACGCAAAAATTACTGAACGGATCGGGCTGTAAAGTTTGCCACTTGAAGTTCTGCCCCCCTAGCACGGGGATTGTTGTCTAGGGTAGAATAGAGAAAAAATACGTCACTTCGTCATCCAATGCGTAAATTATTTGAAATGAATTCCATCAACTTCAATAATGTACGCAATGTATGGCGATGCAATGTCATTATTGTCTATTCTACCCTAGACAACAATCCCCGTGCTAGGGGGGCTGGTGGTTCTGGGCCCTACTCATAGGTAAAGATGTGAATTGTCCATAAATATTATTTATTTATAATGAAAGGGACCTTTGTGAGATAAGGGCGTAAACAACGTCAAAAATCTTTACTCTGCTTTTCAAGTTTACGTGAGAAAAAAGTAGGAATTCTTCGGGAAAAATGATTTCAAATCTCTGAATCATTCATTCTCTTCAAATTCATAACCAAAATAATCATCGCAATCGGTTCGTAATTGACGTAGAAATCGGCAAACATAAACACACAGCTGAACAATTGACCTCCTCCTTTTTCGAAGTCGAATAAAAGGGTATCCATGTGACTCGTATATGTACCTACTGCTAAGGAATCTTAGCAAACGGGATTCGTTAAATGAGTCAGGAACGGCACAATATTTAGAAAAATTGATATGACAACGCATTATAAAATGAGTAGGTGTAAATAAGTCAGCACTCTTTCCTAACTAATGAAAGCTGAAAATCCCGTAACTAGATAAAGCTCCTAATGTTTCCCACTATACGAGAGACTTAGAAATATTATGAACACACGATTAGAAATTCGATCCCACCCAATCACATGGTATACCACGATTTTGTTTTTCCTTTGAACTTATGGACCTTTAAAAGGTACATCGCATACATCCACTAGTGAACGTCCTCAAATAAGATTTGTGCTATAACTACACCGCTTGGCTTGCGGATCTGTGATCGCAGTATAGATTTTAAAGAAACAAATGACGAACCTGCTGCCCCCCTGGTAGGTTCCTATAGTCAACACTTTACGACATCCACTGATTAAGACGATACCCCGAGCCAAACAAGCGCCGCCGCCACCTATTTTATCTTACTATTTTGTTGAACAAAGATAATTTAAAAATAAATGTTCAATGGACAGTTTGTGCAGAATATTTTTATTTTGTATAGTTTAGGAAGAGATACGAAGTTGCACTTTTCTCTCTATTTTCGTATCTCTGCCTAGACTATAGTTAAATTAAAATATTACAAAGGCATTAAAAAAAGCTTATAATAGGTATCATAAATTGCCCATTAAACATTTTGAAATCACCTTTGTTTAACGAAATAATAAGATAAAATAGGTGGTGGCGCTAGTTTGGCTCGGGGTATCGTCTTAAGTTAGAATGGTCAATTCTTACGCCGCGTCCGCCACAGCTGGACCTAAGTAAAGGAATCAATGTGTTGATTTATTTCTAGAAAAAAAAACTTAGCCTGACAAGTCTTGCAGGTTCAAATAAGAATCTTCAATCGACACTGCCTTTAGGCTCCACAAAAACCATTCCCTGGCTGTAAAGAATTTAACGTTTGTTGGTGGGACTGGCCAATCACACCGTGTATTTCCGGTTTATAGGCTTTGTACACGATTGATGCGATGTTAGTCCCAGTTATTTATTGCGAGAGCGTGATCTTATTTCTGTATTTTTTCCGAATGTGAAATCTAATTTCAGCTTTGACTCGCTGAATAACCAAATGAAGGCTGGATAAAATATTTGAGTATCAGTAAGGAGGGCTCACAGATACACATACATATGGCTTGCTAACCAGCAGTAGGTACGTGGTTCGACTAAGGTCTGTGTTCACCAAAAGATAATCGGATAATTAGGCAGTTTCATCGGTTAAGTTTGACGTTTAATGTATGAAAACTTGTGTCGAAAACGTCAAAACAACTGTTTAAAATTAAACCATGTGTTGGTGATCTCGGGTCTCAAACTTCTTCTTTATGGTTAAAATGGTTGTTTACAAAAATTAACGCAAATGTCAATAGAGCTCTGATGTCAAACAGCATAGAAGAAATCCTCATAGTTTCGTTCTGTCTTGTCACTGGCTTCCCGGTCCAAATTTTCTGGCTCCTTAGAATGAAATGGAATAAAAAGCAAAGATATGTTTAACAAAAATTATAGCGAATTCCTATAAAAAATATTTTAAATAATAAAAAATAAAATTGCCACAAAACCCGTTGTGTGAGTTCCAACAAGCCCTTACCTAAACCTCTCACCAATCAAACTCAAAATTCATTTGATCAAACAGAAAATTGATCCTGAAACGAAAACTCTTGCTAATAAAACGTCGTGGCTTGTAGAAGTTCCTTCGCTTTCCCACGAAACTAACTGACGGCAACGCTTTTTAATTAAGTTTCCGCGTAGGTAGGTTACATTTGATATATCACGTAAGAGGACGTCTACACCAGTAAGAAAATTTTATTAGAATGCTTCGAGGGAAAGAGGTTTTAACCTATCTTTCAAATCAAGATTTTCGCAAATGTACACTTGCACTGTGTCCACCGAAAACAGTGCAAGTGTACATTTGCGAAAGACGGCAAAGACCAAAGAGAATAAAACCACTACGTTACGAAGACATTTTCTACGTCTTTGGGTGGACAACAGAAAGCCATGATCGGGTTTTGACAGTTTTCGATTCGCCCTCTTTCGGAGCTCATCAAAAACGAGACTGTTTCATTCCTCATTTATAGAGTAATTTTAAAACTCTATAAGTTTAAAAAGAACTTCGAATACGTTATCAAACGAATATCACACAGATAAGCAATATTTTCTTACTAGATGGAAACAACCATAATTGTGCCAGTAAAGAACCCATAGAAGAACCCATTTCCCACAAACATGGTCCATCGTCGCACCGGTGTGAAAAACTATTGTACTTCGTTTCAATACAATAAATAAATAGGGAAAAATGCCATTTTAGTAAGTACCGACTGTGTCTTCCCAGTATAAGTGCCTGAGTCGTCATCAGACTTGCTAGTCCACAGCCTAAACCTTGATCGCCATAGCGCCTTGTCTTCAGCTTTCCGCATCTAGGACATCGTCATGTAAATTGATCTCTTTACTCCGGCCAACCAGAAGATCTAATATTTGTAAACATGTTCCCGATACTTACCTAATAAATAACTGCCCAAAGTGCGCTCGTACCTTCAACAACAAGCTTGGGTATGTAAGCCAAGAATGAGCGCACAAAAGGGTAGAAAACCAACGCGATTGAAGTCCTAAGCTTAAAACTCCTGACCAGGAACACAGTCGCTGGTAGCCGAAACCGGCTAGGACAGCATCATCATCATTATCGTAAATCGCCGTCTTGCTAGTTCTTGATTTTTTTAGACAAAATTTGCACTACTTGTCGATTTCAGCACTTTCCTACTATGTATAATGCTGCCGAACTATTTTTTAAACTCGACGCCAAAGAGAGTTATTTTTGATTTTTGTGTTGTAAGTAACTCTTACAAATATTGTATCTCGAGAATGGCTTGAGTATAGGTTATAATATTGAGTCTACGGTAGATGCGGTAAACCAGTGCGGTCGGATCGTGATCTCCGGCGATTAGGGTGGATTGTTAACTATTAGTTTACCCTTTGCTAATGGACCCACTCTAATGTCCGGTCCCTGAGGGCTGAAGGGAATGGTCGCGAACCTTCTTACAAGATTATATTATATTCGGTTGTAAGGTAACTAACTATTAGCCAAACCAATATGAATAATAGAATAGAGAACCTGTTAAGTTTTTCCTGCGGTTGTTATAGTCGGAAAGGTATTTTTAAACAAGTGCTAAAAGCGAAAATATCATATTTAGGTAAGTTAATAGTTTCTCAAGTGATTTTAAGGCGTACATAGAGGCAAAAACACGAAAATTAGGTGTTTTTGAACCGGTTTTCTGACAAAAATATTGATTGTGGAGTTTTGAAATTTATATATCCTGTAACACATATCTTGAAGGAGTTCTTGGCTCCCAAATGTTTGCCGTTAATTATAGTTTAGTTGTTATAGTGTTAGTTATAGTGTGTGTTTAGTTGCTTCGAACACACTTTTTATCGGTGTCTCAAATTCGATCAGTACCAAATACAGTATAGTGATTCACATAGTTCATACCTATTTCTTGGCGGTCCATTATCGTCGAAAAGTAGTCAAAATAACGATAATAAACGTAAAAACGTATTTTTCCCTACAAAATCTGTGATACAAACCTGACCAGTTACACGTCATCTAACCGCAGAGGATCCTATTATTTGGTTGATTAGGGCAATACATGGTATGCTGAATCGAAAACAAGCACTTTTTGCTGCATACAGGCGCCCGGAAATGTCCAAGGTCATTTGCCTTACTGTTCGCCTTAAGAGTTTTTTTCATTTATTCTAAACTCAGTCTCGGAAAAAAATGGCTAACTATAAATGTTGGTTTTGCGACCAAATTCATAAAAAAAATAACCTTCAAGACCTCATGTTTTCAATTTATTTTAAGAGTAATACCTACGCAAGCCCTTCAAACCTTGATACAACGAAGCAAATATTTTGTACTTAAAACGATGACATACATAGGCTCTGGTCTAGATGCCCTAAATGCATTGGGTTTTAATATACGGAGAGAAATATTTTTGAAGGCACATCACTAGCATGAACATTTGGAATAAGGTTCCGTAGGAACGGAAACCCTATTATGGGTTCTTTTGTCCATCCGTCCGCTCCCTCTTAGCACACTTATATTAAATGTTGGGATAAGAATGACTTTATTCAGAAAAGGTTGTGTGGGTAAGTTCGTACATTATCGATAGGTATTGTGGACATAAAATTGTCGGTGTTTGCTACTTTATTCTTAAGGTCGCGGTCTACTTTTTTTGCAAATACATTTAATGATTCGTTGAATGGATTGAATGGATTTCTTATAGGTACCCTCACCTCAACCTTAACAGTCTATAATGGTCCACAGCTGGACACAGGCCTCCCCCTGATAATTTCCTTATTAGTTTTTATCTCATGGGAGGTAAGCCCAGAATCCCTACGCTGGGCATGTGGATTAGGGATCGCAGTTCAGTGGTGGATCTGCTGAGGTGGTGATGCTGCAAGAGGTGCTGCTGCCCGCCTCTCCGGTGTTATGTGCCTCCCCGGTGCCCTTAGTTGCCTCTTACGACACCCACGGGAACACTTAATTAAATAAATAAATAATGCTGGTTAATTCACACAGCATTATCTAGCCCCAAGCTAAGCAGAGCTTATGTTATGAGTACTAGATAACTGATATACATAATATAATACAATACATAGATAGATATTTTTTAGTATACATAGAAAACGACCAGAACACCCTGAATAAATGTCTGCAGATCGTACACACATTTGTCCCGACGCAGGAGGTTGCGGGAATCGAACCCGCAACCTCCTGTGTCGCAGGCAGGCCTTCGCCCACCGCGCCACAGAGGTCGTCAAAGGTAAGAGTTGGCTTTTTAATAGGTAAGCAAATCTCAAAATAAAGCTCTACTTTGACTAACCAACAATCTGTTCCCAGCTCGAATATTCACAGGACATAAACAATGTCTAGAGATTTATAAGGTATTTTTAATGGAATTGTGCCAAAAATCTGAGTTAAATTTCTTTCAAGCTTGAGAAAAGTTCTAGAACGCCTAGTTGGAATTACTTTGGGCTTTCTTTATCCCAAACTTCCGGCTTTTTAGATCGGAAAGAATGCTACGCAGTAATTTTCTTTTATTTAACTAATTATTATATAATTCTGTCTAATACCAGACTGTTGGAAAATAATGAAGTAAAAAGACGAAGACTGCTGACAAAGAATAGATTCATTGCGGGCCATTTCAATTCAGAATCAATTTTGTTCTTAGAGCTAATAGAGATTCTTAGAGTTAATACTTACGGCTACCTTAGATAATTTAACCCGCTGTCAAGCTGCTACACTAGTCATGCATGGCAATTTTATTTTTAAAGCCAAATGGTTTATTACTTGTAACTAAATAATATTGTGCCCCAAAGCGATTTGCCTGAATAAAAATTTTGAAGACCGAATAAAAGGGACTAATGTTAAAATTTTGGATTTGACTAATGTGAATTTATCTAACTTTAGTTACTAAAACTCCTAAAACTTTACTCATTTGTAATAAATTAAATGATATTTAATGTTGGTACGTGTAATAAATAAATTTGATTAAGTCCGAATAAAATTATTCAGTGTTTTATTTTGAAATATAAACACAACCCATTTTTGCGACAAGTTTTGCAAATAATTTCGGTAAAATCGGTTTGCTTTTAATCAAAATTAGCTTTGCCTGAGGCTTCGTACGCGTGTTTCCAAGATAAAGATAGCTTTTTGGTTAATCCAGGTCTAGAAATAGTTCTAGACCTGAATTAACCAACATTGATTGATATAGATCAATATTAAAATTCAGCCCGATCTATTCAGAAGTTATGGCGTGAATAGGTTGTTACCTAATAAACAGCCAAATTTTCGCATTGATAATTTTAATACGACTAAAATATTTAGTTGATGGTAGAGCCAACGAAAAAAATCCATGAGAATGTTCTAAACGATGTGCAAATCCCTTACAAAAATGAGAAATCACGTCGACGGCGACGTCTCGATACTTCACTCAAACCGAATTTAGGCACGTGATCCAAACACCAGGTAAAACAAGATACTAGGTTCCTTACAAAGGACTCGTAATTAGGGCTAAAGCCACCCCTATCTGCAACAGTAGCTTACATTATCATAAAATCAGCGTAGCAGCGCTGCAGCGTATAAAATCATATCATCATATCACACCCTCTGTATTCATGACTTGATTTACAAGAAATAGTACTGTGTGGGTCTAAATTGGATTTATCAGGCCTTCGCAACATTGTTGGGATGAAACTTGAAGCTGAAAGCAAATCTACATAGTTATCTAACCTCCAAGTCATGGTTATGTTGTACCTACTAACTTCTGTCCACAATTTTGCATGTGTCTGTCTGGACGAAAGAAGCGTAGGTGATATTAAAAGCCTAGTAGGTACTAAGTTTGCGCCCGTCATGAATTACGGAGCTGAGACGTGTACACTCACAGTAGGGCTGGTCCACCAGTTTAAAGTCACTTAGCGAGCTATGGGAAGAGCTATGCTCAGAGTTTCTCTGAAGAATATGATTCGTTATGAATACATCTGACAGAGAACCAAAGTTATCGCCATATTATGTAGCTCAAAGTGTTAGCAAACTGAAGTGGCAATGGCAGGTAGCTACCTCGCAAAGAACTGACACCCGCTGAGGTAAACGTGTTCTGGAGTGGAGACCGCGACTCGGCAAACTTATTGTAGCACGCCCTCCGGCTTGATGGGATAACGACCTGCGAATGCTGGTTAACGCAAGCTGAAGACAGGGCGCTATGGCGTTCATTAGGCCTATGTCACTACTAACATAAGCTTGATAATGAACTAAGTGGTGAAAACATAGATTATAGGCAATAAAATATTGTATTTGGCAGCTCTGAACACAGAAGTATCTGAAACAGACATAAGGTAACTGCGTGAAAATTTCAGCAGTTTACGAATTAAAATGTAATCTGACTGGATCATCATACAGACACGCTTGTAGCCAGCTCAGCAAATTGTACCTTAAAAAGATACCACCGCTGAATACGGGTTCATTACCCAAGTGCACACTGCTATTCATCTCACAGATTTTTATTAAAGTTTACCTAGTTTCTGCTTATAAGGGCAGTTTTGTGGACATTTTTAGGGTTAAGTTATTTTTACTAAGTAGGTCCAGATAAGTTTGTCTTCTCGTTTTTTATTTAAACTATTAGGCAGTCCAATATAGGTCCTTATCAATTTAAAATATTTTGTATATGCTTCCAAACTTAATATAAATGTATTTTTTAGTCTACACCAGGGAGACAATTTTCATGTTAGTATTTAGTATTGCAGAAATATCACCGTTTTTAATGAAATAAAAATGATTAACCAACCACCGCATTGAAAGGGTCTTACTATAGCTCTGCAAATAAAGATAGGCAAAATGAGTTTGTTATTGCCAGCAGAGAACCATCAACCATGTTTGTACGTGACACATCATGTGTCAAAACAGCGTTTCTGTTTCCGATATTGATAGTTACCGATGTGAACAGTATTGTACTCTATGTCAATAGTGTGTACTATGAATTCTTTTATGTTGTGTCTTTTAACGTGGATTCCTCTATTCAGAGGCGGTAAAGCGACATGTGTTGTTTTTGTATTTACTAGTTGTTGTTAATTGTTTATGTGTGGAATAAATCATTTAATCAATTATTTGAGCAAAGCATAACTAACCTGCCAGAAACCAACATTTTCTTATGCTTCAAAAATATCATTCAGTTTTGACTAGCTACTGAAAAAAACATTTTGTTTGCGTATATCAAGTAAGGTTAATAATAAATATAGTGTTATCTGTATGTAGACTTCAGTAATTCCGTGATCATGGTGCATGCAACTGTGCCCAATAATTGAAAAAAACAAAATAACACATTCATGGTAAATATTTTTAGTGAACTTTCTTGGACTCGGCAAACGTAGTGTAGGACGCCCTCCAACCAGGTGGGAAGACGATTTGCGAAAGACTGCTGGCAGATGTTGGACGCGGCAAGCTGAAGACAGGGCGCTATGGCGCTCATTAGGGGAGGCCTATGTCCAGCAGTGGACTACTATAGGCTGATGATGTTGATTTTTAGTGTTGTTATCCATGATAGTTTTAAAAGTTTTATAATAAAAAATATGATAAACCACATACATAATACATACGTAATCTATTTTAATCATTGTATGTACATACATAACTACCAGCATACTAAATATTCTCGACGCAACCAAGGATTCAAACTATTCTTTGACAGCCTAAGAGAGGCGCCATAATGATGAGGTTGAAGAGAGGACCTTTTGAATATCTGAAATGTCTGTGGGGACGACGGCGTCGTGCCGGCTGTACGTGACGAATTCCGCCCGCCCACCTATTGGGCGGATAAGGAAATGATTTTACCCTAGATTGACCCATTTATAGTTTGATTTAATTTATGAATCGGTTATAACTTTGAAATGGGATATTTGCTGTGAGGTTATCGATAGCTGATGGTATAATTTACAGTATATTAATTCATTAGGGGGGTCGAGCTTCAATAAGTGACAAAGAAATTCATATGCTTCTTAATAATTAAAATCTTTGATTGTTAACGAATGCAGTCGTGTTTTTTTTTGTAAAATTAGCTTGTTATATCCCTTTGTGCAAAAAACCTCTAGTTAAAACCAAGAAATGTCCTTTTCTGATCCGTCTTTCATCATCATCATCATCATCAGCCCTCGTCGACCCACTGCTGGGCGTAGGCCTCTCTATGTTTATGCCATTTGCCTCGGTTCTGCGCTAGTCTGATCCTTCTTTAGTACAAAATTAATCTTGTTTATAAACAAAATTATATTAATAAAACAATAACTAGTTATTTCTATTCATATAATTTTGGTAACAGGTTCTTCGTCGTATTTTAGTTTAAGTAGATTATTTCTCTATGGCTCAGCAAGCCAATACATTCGATTATTATTCACTGTCAATTCCATAGCACTTGGCAAGATTGTAATATAATAATACATCTAAGGAGAAGCATCCATTTCCATTATCTTAACTAAAGCTATTTAGTCCAATTAGGAGAGCTCCTTTCAGCAATTGTGATGTTGTCATTGGTGTGTTCGTGTTAGGGAATTGCCTAATTACCGTTAAGTGTTGCTGATTTCTATTTGCTTATTATAGGAAACAAATTGGCGTAATATGAAGGAAGAGAGAAGTGTATCAAGGCGGAAAGATTTCTTTATTTTCATGTCTATTTAAATTTTAGGAATACAAAATTTCTCAAAATAGTTACTGAAGTATGTGTATTGGAAATACAGAATGTTGAGTTTTCACGGGAATATCGAAGTTTAAATAACATTGTTTACAGTAATACGAACTTTGACTAAACGAACACGTTTTTTAATTAATGAAAAATCTTGGCAATGCTTCTAGCGTCTTGGGGCACTTCCGGTTGGTATTGATTTGGATCGGTTGTGTTGGACAGTCTACAGAGCTCAAGTATTTCATGTAAATAGTAGTTCTTATTTGTTTCTAATATATTATTGCAATTTTCTTAGATCATGAAGTATTTAAAATCTTGATAATCTTTTACTCTTGAATGAAACATTGCAAATGTTATGTACTACATACATTTAAATTGTAGCTACCTTTTAACATCACCGGTAAGTAAAAGTAAATAGCCTGATTTTATTTTACGATCACAAAAACGTGGTTCAAACTCACCACGAATGATTTCCATGAATCTCTTTAGGGCATATCCAATAACTCAACCAATGCTTTACACCCTAGCCAAGTGCAGCAAACATAAATTACCGTATGTAAACTTATTCGATTCTAGCTGGCAAAGTTTTCGGGTGTGAGCGGTCGCGTGGAAGTGATAACAGTATGTGCATGAGCTATTGCGGTTGTTCCGGTAGAGACATGCTTTGTGGAGTGTTGTTGGGTAAGCTTGGGATCAAACTTTGACTTTGAAAGCGGGATTGACAATGTTAGGAACATAAATCTGGCTTCCTTGTTTGCGCTGATCAAGAAGATTGAAAAAAGTGCTAGAGATTGAGAACTCCGCTTCCTCCTCCCGTTGTATTTCCTGTGGGTCGTGATTCCCCGTGCAATGATCTTGTCATGCAGACAATATTGCATCAGCTGCATCTGTTCTTGGCGGCGTGAAGAGCATCGTTGAAATTCGTGGCTAGGGTCGACTACTACATAGATTTCTAGGGGATGAATTTGGACAAAAAGATTTCCAGTTTTTCTCCAGAACTCTCCCCTCTAGGTTTCGTGATATTTAATTAGATGGTTTTACACAGATTAGGGAAGAAGTTAAAACAAAATATAGCTGAAATATAGCTTATTAAAATCAGAAGGATTCCGAAATCCTTCTGATTTTAGTAAGCTATATTATGTACATGAAATATCTACAACTTTATTTCGTATGTTGCAACACTGATGACTTCAATATTCTTCACCAAGTTTGTCGTTACCGTTTGTCGATTAGGGTTGCATGCACCTCAGCGCTATCGGTAGGTAGCATTTGTAGGGGTGGTTGTACATTTGCCACAAAGTGATCCTATAAGGGTTTCTTTTTAAGTTTTGAAGTATGGAACCCTAAAAATCTAGAAAAGTGTCATCAAAACCGAACTACACCATCACGCCGGTCGGCTGAATTAATAACTTTAATTCTGATACTACACCAAAAGACTTGTTGCTCTTGGTAAATCATAACTATCTTAGCATTTTCAACGTTCTATGTAGGCATCTAGTTGGTATGGAAATAGCTTCAGAAACATTGCCTAATTACCCATTTAAGTACCTACCTTGAATAATTCTACACTCTAATAAGAATTATATGAAGTTGTGATTTTAATACTACGATTTTAGATCAATTTTCACCTTTTCTCTTTTGTCTAGATCATCAATTTCCTTTCACACCTTGATTTTCAGACCGTCACGTCATTTGACGGGTAAACGTGATGCATTACCGTGAAAGCGACGACAAAGTGGTTCCATACTTCCATTAGACCATTAGTCCGCTGTCTCCTACCCATTGCTTTGTACTGTGGAGTGAGAGACAAACGGTGCCATAGTTTCATGGCAATATAACTCAGTTTTACAATATCGTTGGGAAGTTGAAGTGACCTTTTGACGGCTAATTGATGTTGGAAAATCACGTTTGTTGGAGTTTTGTATCCATAGGAATATAATTATTTTGAAAATGCAGATTTAAGCTTTAGAATACAGAACATGAATACATTTGCCGACATTTGACGACCTCTGTGGCGCGGTGGGCGAAGGTCCGCCTGCGACACAAGAGGTTGCGGGTTCGATTCCCGCCTTGGGACAAATATAGAAAGGGAATATTGATTTAGTGTGTTTGCCGTCTGTTTGACTCTCCCATAGTTATTGGTGTTCTTTTTCCGAGTTAAGTTATATTATTTTATTATTATTAAGCCTATTTTTGACTTCTGCTGTTTGAATAACACAAACGTAACAGAATATAAAATAATTAAACAAAAAAGCTAAAAAGCTTTTGTTACTTTGCATAATTTGACTTACTTGATCAAGAACCTTGGTTTATTCCCATTTGCCACCCTGATCTATCCCCTTCCGCCCTATTATTATTATGGATAATAGGACCATTTGTCTCAAATAAGAGGACGTCATCTGCGGATATGCAAATGCTATTGATTTCCTATTAGATGTGGATAAGGATGTGCTGTGACGGTTACAAGCGGAACAATACTAGGTATTTTCTATCATTTGGGATATTAGCGATGTGAATATGTATTTAGTTTCAACCAAATAATGTCCTCAAGCACCAACAAAACAAAAGAAAAACACGAAAAATTTATCCGCACTTCCTGATGAAGATTTCAGCACTGGTATTTCAGTGATGTTCGTGCTGTACAGTTACTGTCGTACCAAATTTTTTCATAGAGTATTTCTTCTTCTGCTCCAACACGGTCCAAAAAATACGATTACAGTAAAAGACATTCAATAAAGTGACAAGAAAATCACTTAAAGTAAATGGTTATGAATCAAAAATTAAGGCTCAAATTCTCACAAATGCAACTTTCTAAATAGTTACCTACGTACACCTATCACCTAATTCCTACAGTACTGTATGCGTCTGAATGAGGAAAAATCAAAGTAAAAGTAAGATAGAGAAACCGGAATGCATAATCCATTATCCAGATCTTACTTAACCAAGGAATCTCTATCTAGCACCAAAAAGATCCCAAGTGTAAAAGAAATGGTTAAATGAATCGTGACTTGGGCTCATAAGTATCCCAGTGGGAGGCCCAACGGTCCCGGAAACGGCGCCTGATTGGCGCAACGAATATTTTAGGAGTCTTCCAAAATCTCCAAGGATTCCTTCATTCATTTGGTGTTAATTCAATTTGCCTAGAAACGTTATTTGGAACATAAAGCACTGGACGGTGGATTAACCATTGGTTTAGCAGACTCGTTACCACCGAAGAAAAAAAAAATGCAAAAAAAAAAACTGCAAATCATTCTAAAATTTTTTTAACAAAAAAATCTCCTAAAACAAGGGGGTACTAAATGATATGGGTCCTCCTAATAATTGGAACTCCGTTCATTTTACACCTTCACGAAATATCCACTATCGAATATTTGGCGGATTTACTCAAATTTAATATATTTTCGGATTCAATAATTTTTTGTGTGTATACGCGCAACCAAAAAAGGATTGTCAGCTATCTTTCAACAATTAACAGAACGCGAAATAAGAAAAAAAGTGGTTCAAACGCTGGCTTTTACATTGAAACAAAGATCCTGGCCATCCCAAGTAGACAAAATAAAAATAAAAAATAGGACCGTGTCAAGGCGCTACCATGTATTTGCCAAAAAGCCAAATCTATAGTCCGTAACTAACAGTACTATTTTGTTTTAAAATACTGTTATCGTTGCTCAAAATAGGCCAGGGTTTGGCCCACTTGGCTGCAAAATAAAATTGGCATCAAAGCCAAAAACTCCCAAGTCTGTGACGGATCTAAACCGGGTAGGTACCTATGTTCCATAAAGTACAATACATAGAACTCACACACCCTTATAAAGGTATACATGGGATCCAAACTCATTGGGGTACGTAAACTTGAGTAAAGTTAGATTTATTTTGATCTCTGATTATGATTCCTTCAATTAGCATTCCGTTACTACGATACGTCCTCATGAGGGTGTTCAACTTACCTACCCTTTCATGAAGTTTTTCTATAATCTCGAATAATGAAGGAAAGGTATCCAATTACCCTAGTTTTTCACAGGAAAATCTGGACAGGGTTGCCGCTATTGCCGGCCACTTGGTTTACACATAACACGACGATGATTAAAAGTGTCTTTGTCATTTTGTGAAGTTTTAATGAGATTCTTGCAGTGGTTCTTGGCAATACAAAGTTTGCTGAAAATGGGTCGCAATGGTGGTTGTAAAGTAAACTAACGACGTCTAATGCGTAATTTAAACATCCGGGAACTTGTTTAAGGTAATAGCTAATTTTATGGCATAATTATGAAATAAGGTTTACTTATCTTAGAATTAGTATGATAATACTCGTTGTAAACTTATACATTGACTTATAACACAAGATTTTGAGAGCAGGATCCACAAATAATCTGTCGCATACGAACAGATTCTTTTTGTATGCCTAATGACAAACAGTTAGGCCTGGAAAAAAATTAATGTGTAAACAGAATAACATGCGATGCGTTTGCGCAGCGAGCACACCGCGATCCTAAACTTAAAACATTGGCGTCAATGCTAATCACGGTGGGAATGATGATGAAAAAATAGAAACCTACAAAACTTCATGAAATTTTCTAAATTTAACCTTTAGCCTTATTTATTATTAATTAAAATCTATTGATAAAGAAAATACAATAATAATTACCACTAATATTTACACTTAAATCTATTTTCTAAAAATCTAAGCCGTCACCAGAAGGCAAAGTGCCCAGAATGCTGGCAGCATTGCCACGTTTAGCCTAGCAGAAGTCTAAAAACGTGGGGTCTCATTTTATCAAACTTCTAGACTTCAACTTCCCACTTAGTATAGATTCAAAAGCAACAGAACTTAGCAGTTTAAAGTTTTCGTTTTATTAGTCGCTAACGTGGTCATGATCCAGGAAGAGACTACCATAGAGTTGTGCTGGATGGCCGATACGGAGCAAGCTAGTCGTTAAGAACCAAATAGTCTTTATTTGCGGTCAACTGATGTTGTTTTTAAGTCGCATTGTTGATATTTTTAGATTTATTCACTGGCTTGGTTCGTTGGGCACTTGGTTTACTTTATTTATTTGCTTGACTAACATAAGCACACGAACCTTTTTTGTGTTTTTTCTTCATTTCAAAGTTAGAAAAACAAGATAAAATTAGAAACTACAACCCGACTACGTGAAAGTTATAAAACTTTGAAACATTTACATTGACAAAATAGAATGACGTATCGGTCATATTTGATAGGCATAGAGTTGAAAATGAAATGAAAATAGGTCGTAGGTATTGTAATTTTTCTCTATGGGGCCTGCAGCCTGCGGCTACCTAAACTTTAATACGCGTTTTGAAGGCTTATTCGGGGTCGGAGCCCTAAATCCTATAGCCTATAACCATCGGGGTATCGAGACGAATCAACCGATACATAATTTGTTGAAATCGAACCAGTAGTTTCAGCGCTACGTGGGAACAAAAAAATCGGCCACATACATACAAACATACATACATACAAACATACAAACATAGGGTGCTAACCTCATAACCCTCCCCTGTTGGTAGTCGGGTAAAAAATTAGACTGTTTGGATGAATTTGTAACTTCTATACGTCGAAAATTCTAAACGGATCGGGCTAAAATTTAGCATTAATTCTTATAAATAAGTCGACTTGGACAACATAAATATGTACGTAGTTATACTTTTATCTGGAAAAATGAGTGGGAAGCCGCGGGCAGAAGGTAGTTTAATATAAAAAGATAAAATATATACCATAAAGACTGGTAGTTGACTCTCAATTACTCTGACTTTTTCTTTATGAAAATTGAGGAGCGCACTTCCTATCCGGGACTTTTTATTATGCCATTTGTACGATTACTTCTCATTTTGTGTGTGGGTATTGTTAAACAAAGAGCTTGAGAGTACCTTATGAATTTGAGGATGAGTAGTTACTTTCCTAATTTTATGCGTTTGTAAAAATTGATTGTAAAAACATGAAAAAAATATTTATATTTTTTTTAGAGCCCGAAGTGTCCCTCTGCAGGGCAAAAGCCTCCCTTCCCTCCTGCCACTCATCTCGGTCCTCAGCAAGGAGGGCCCACTCTTTATTAAATAGGTCGTGCTCATCCGGCCATTTCCACCTAGGCCTTCCACGTGGCCGTAGTCGGGACCCTGACAACGGTGTTCTTGTAGTGGATCACTTGAGTTTGGCAGCTTTTTGGGGAGCGTCGTCGGCTATTTGAGTTTTGGAGCGCAGTATCGTGTTTCTAACATTGTCTGTAAGTCTAACGCCCAAGATACTTCGCTCCATAGCCCTCTGGTACACCCCGAGGCTGAATTTTTAGTTATCGTTAATGACCCGGGTTATGATACGCATCGTGACGACTGTTTGTTATCCGTTTTATCGAGTATTTGTTTCATATTTGCACCAAAAACAGCGAAACAAAACCCACAGGTCTGTGCATCGTATACGTAACCGTGAGGAGATTGCACAAAAAAGCCATAAGTCTCCGTTTAAAGAAAGAAAGCAAAACAAAAAAAGTTGTAGGGATAATAAGTTTGCTTCATTTCTATAATACCTGATTTTTTTTCAGGAGAACAAGTAGGTCATTGGACTCATTTTGTCTGTTTTTCGTATGGTGGTCTCTCTTGCAGATCGTTGACCACCCTTGGTGAGCGAAAGCAGGAAAATGGCAAATTTATTTATTGTTGCTGTGTATAATGGTCACCGTTGGTCAGTCAGACAGGAATATGTCTGAATGGAATAAAAACAGAGATTGACTTCCTAACATCCGTGCTTACATCTGTAATGAATTCGTCAAACTACGATAGTTTATATAGTAAAAAAAAAGAGATTAACTTACAAATAAACCCGCACGGACGTGACAGGTACTCGTTCCTGGCGTAAAATTATAAAAAAAGGACTAATGGGACTTGAATTTACCCTAAGTGTGAGGCTTACGCACTATGATAACAAAAATCCTAGTTAGGTTTATGGTTGCATATTTTCCACCACATTGAAGAAAATTATAGCTACCTATGCAAAACTTGAGTTTCCATTAGTTCAAATCCGATAGTATTTAATAATTTTTATGAATATAAAAAGTTCCCAGTGAGAGTGATATGAGATATGAGTAGAATAAGTTCCCATCGCTTATAAAGTTACCAATAATAAAACTGAACCACATCAAAGAAGCAAACAGTATCGAAAAAGGAAAGGCATCCTTTTAAAGCTTCGCAACATCACTATCAAGAACTTTTATCGCTCCCCGCAAAGCAATATCCACAGAAAATAAAAATAAACAAAATAGCTAGATAAAATAAACAAAACACAAAAGCTGGAGTATTATCTCTCGAAATAAAAATAATACTAAGCTAAAGCGGGAAGACGGTAATAATTGGGACAATAGTAGCTAAATGTCCTTTTATAGGCCAATGTTTACGGCTCACATAAAAATGAAACGACCGAATTATTTCGCGATTATTCGAAAATCTTTCATCGTATTCCAACGTATTTTACGACGCGCAATTGAAAAACGGTTCAAATAAAACATTTGCAGGCCCACAATTTTTTATATAAAATGTATTCATATTGCTGGTTTAGTTCCTTAATAAAATAACGTAACAAAATAAGACTTCTACCAATGTTTAGCTCACATTTGACTTCTTGTTGAAGTGTTCTAGATTCGTAGTTACGTTATTTTCACGCTCGTATCGGATTTCTTTATCCCCCAAGACCTCTCAAGCGAGGACAATCTATTGAAAGCCGGAGAAAATTCAATAAGAAATCAGTGAGGTCGCAGGATGCTATCATTGTAAAGGTATTTTATGATTGTAGTTATAAACTGGTATTATTCGATTTCACACTGATTTAGTACTATACACGCAAACCTATTTAGTGGGTACTAAAATGGCACGAAGCCAAGTGAAGTCATAGCTTTACTTTTGTAGAAAAAAAACAAAATACTAGACTGGGACTTTGCAGTTTACGTAATTCTCTTTTAGCGTAGTTAGAAAAAGTACGATATATGCTTGCGCTTGTTAGCTAAACCGAAAACCGTGAAAATTAAACGATGCTGTGAAAATAAAGAAGGCACTTTATGAAAGTTTAGAAACTGCTTTAATTTCAAAATTTTGATTGATTTTGCATAGTTTTACGCTTATATTTCACACCCGAATTCATAGTCAATAGAGTTTTTTTTTTTAATAAATAATATATAGTTTCCGGAGCAAGGGATTTTTTTCTCTGCGACTATAAATTCCAGTGCAAGTTAGGCCTCTATTGAAAAATTTTGTTATATTATTTACAAAATTAGGGTAGGGATATTTTATGAATTTAATTTCAAATTAGGATCGGTTTCTGGAATTCCATCTTAATGCTGCAGAAATATCAGTGCACGCCAAATAGATTTGTAATAAAATAGCTTAGCTATCAAGAATCTTCGCCTACTCAAGCAAATTAATATCTTATTTCAGAGAGGCATAAGCCGAAAATCCTATACCAGCTTGGCCGTCTGCCCATTAAGATTATGACGTCTTCGGTGACTAACGACCTTGCTTGATAAATTTAAGCAGTTTAAGCCAACCCACAATGGTGAATGGAGGTAGATTTATTCCCTATGGACCAATTTAATGCTGTTAGCATGGACCAGCTGGGCCGGAAAATCTATGTTTAGGAGCGACAACATACCTATTGAATGTGCGGTGACCAAAGCAGCTTGTGAGCTTACTAAAATTCCGGAACATAGGTAGGTAAAGAAACGTTACGAATACGCGGTAAAACTTGAGCTAATAATGTGAGCGTGTGTTAAAACAAACTAAAACCCAGATAACTTTTTAGAATAATACATTCATTGTCAATATTTTTATAGGTATTTGATAGAAGATGACATCTGTTTTTAAAGCACTGTAATATTTAAGCTTTTTCCAGATTAGATACAGTATCCGAAGTCCAGGTTCGTAAAAATCCTAAGATATATATGTCCCAAGTGGAAACCCCCAATAGGATTTGCGAAATTTAAGAGACGTTCATCCATTTCGTACATAAAATATTATGACAAATTGTTCTTCGTTATAGCACTCCGTTTGCTGAGTTATTAACTGACAGAAGTTGGAAGTACACTCGACGATAATAAATTGAGTCAAGTTTATTTATCAAAATCAGAACTACAATGAGCACCAAAAGTTATTATAGTACAATTTTGGGAGTGTTATACAGGGTTATTGGTAAATTAGTAACACTACGCGTGAACTGCAGGTCCTGCCCATCATCACAAACACGTTCGTGAAGACGCCAGGTCTAAATTCTTAAAAAAAATTAAGTCACCTCTACTAAATGAAAAAATATCTTTGTCTGGAACCCAACGAGTAACCAAGACCGATCTTCCACTCTCATACCTTCTGTTCATTCAGGGCAAAGCTGTTTTTAAGTTGAGTTTTAAATAAAACCTCTCTAACAAACGATTTTTGAATTGTGGGGGGTACATATTACCAATACCAAGTTAAAGAATTAAAACCTGGCGTCTTCACAAACGTGTTTGTGATGATGGGCAAAACCTGCAGTTCACGTAGTGTTACTAATTTACCAACAACCCTGTATAAGCTGGATTCCGCAGCTTTGCACACCATAAAGTGGGTTTTAACCCATTTTTGTAATAGGTATCTAAATTCGGTTTAGGTTACTACCTAGGTACCTATATGGCTTGCTTCAAAATGTTTGTCACAAACTGAATTAAGTGGAACCTTATATTTGAAGTACTTATTTGCGTGAAGTACCTATTTACGTAAATTCTGCGATTTACATTTAAATGAAAAGCAATGTGTTTTAAACAAAGTAATTAAGGATTAACGTAAAATATTCAGTGATGTTAGTACCAGATTCTGGCGTTGTCAATCTTTTGAGGTGAGCATTAGTTTCGGTCATACCTAGTACCAACTTCTTACTATGACTCCATCTATCATTAATAAATTATTTATCTTACGGTTTTTGATGCCTTATTATTATTCTTTTAGATTTCCATTACGGATGTAAGCGTGTTAACTACGAACCTCATTTGTGTTGGAAGAACACCAACGTTTCATCCCTTAACGAGGGATTTCCTCAGGCTGAGTGCGGTTCTAGGCGAACTACGTCAAACTACGATAGTTTTTATTCCTTTAGATGTTCGTTAGTGTGTTTTTAATTAACAAATTGTTGCGTCGTATTTTATTCAGTCTATTGTGTAATGGAATTTATAAAAGACTTAAGTACCTAAGTACTTACCTATGCCTATTTCTCAGACAGCTTATGCAAATGAGCAAAAAGCTTTTTGTTTCTTAAATATTCTTTTCAAAGTCGCTAAAGGTTGAAGTTCCAAAACTCAGTATTCTTCTTGCAAGCTAAGAAATGTTCTAAAGCGATACTGAGGCACAGACAAAACAACAGTTGGTGAAGCTGGCAACCCAGACACGTCGTCGCCTAATGTTACATTAACTTTAGGGAAGAATTTTCCCGAAGGGCGTAACGACTGCGTTGCAAGGATTTTTATGAGGTTGTTATCGAGATAATTTGGAATCCGTGTTGTGATTTTCTTTAAAAATTTGCGTGTTTTAAGATTTTTCCAATCAACACGAGTCCATTTGACTATGGTATCGAGAAGTGATTGTGATGTCTCATGTTTGTATGAGATGTGCGTAGTTCCCTGTCCACACAATAAAAGCGTTTTACTAAAACCTATGGCAAAATTAGACGTCGCCATCTCGGACTCGGAGCTCAGTGCTTAAATTCCTGAATTCTTATCAACTGCTCGGAGTTCGAACTACGAATGGTAGACACGAATTCACGAATTTGAGTAATAGCAATTAGCAGAATCAGATTTTTATTGGATATATGTCAATTCATTGCGAATTAATCTAAATAAGTGAAAATAATCATTCGTTTATTTATTATGAAGTATTAAAAAAAATCTTTTGCTATAGGCACTAATCTACATACATTATACTTGAATCTCTTGTCATATAAACTACTAGCAGCGCCTCGCGGTTTCACCCGCGTAGTTCCCGTTCCCGTAAGAATTGCGGGATAAAAAGTAGCCTATGTCCTATTCCAGACTATAATCTATCTCTGTGCCAAATTTCATCCAGATCCGTTTTGCCGTTCTGGCGTGATAAAGGAACAAACATCCATCCATCCATCTAAACTTTCACGTTTATAATATTAGTGAGACTACGCTTGCGGCTTTGGACGCGTTTTTGGAATAAAACGAAACCTAATAATGTTTTTCACCTCCTTTGTTTCTTTAGTTTTCATTTTATTTTCTAGCTTATTTTATACCTTTTTCCGTTTATGGTGGCAAAAAATCTATGTATTTGATACCCCGCGAAACAGGCCTAGCCTAGTGCGGGGATCATTGTCAATCATTATATCCACCTAAACTAGTCACTACTGGAGTCTAAAACAGTGGCGGCGTAGCGTGGGCTGGCACCCGGGGCGATTTACTACCAAGCACCCCCCCCCCCTCTTCCCCAAAAAAAACGTGAATCAAAAATACTGAACCACCTTGTTGACTAGGTTGACCCTGAATCGGGTTGACTATCCGAACCCTCAACTTCTAACAACAGGAATTATAAGTAACGACGAGCGGAGCGAGCCGCGTTCTTTTTACTAATTTTCGGATGTTTGGTGAAAAGTAACTAGTTTGTCATAGTCATAGGTCACCTATGACATAATAATTTTTTTTTATATGTCTGTGCGTGTGAGTTTTCGGTATCACTCCTTACGGTTCGGATTTGAACTACCATCTGTGCGCCCCGAGGGGTGCCGAGATGGACCGCGGAGCGCGGTACCCGGGGCGGACCGCCCCTCCCACCCCCCTTCCGCCGCTAGTGGTCTAAAACATGTAATCCTACGTTCATAAAGATATTTTATTCGCATTTTGGAAAAAACTTTATTATTTTTATTTTAAAGGTCCAGATATGTGCAAAATTTCAGCGCGATCTTTACATTAGTTTTTATGTTATCTTCAGCCAAACATCTTCACGACGGCCGTTTTAAATATTTCTCTACACTTTATCTATATATTTATTTAAAGAAAATTACAATAACAGAATACAATAATTACAACTAATATTTACACTTAACTCTATTTTCTAAAAATCTAAGCCGTCACCAGAACGAAGTACCCAGAAATTTGTCCTTATATTATAAGTAGGATTATTCTAACGAATTATTTAAAATTTTAGATTAACGTTAAATGTTTGTCAAACTGTGGGTTCCAAGCTGAAATTACCCTTTTAAATCTCATGCTTTCATTTACGCAACGTAAACCTGAATTCAAAATCAATGAAACCGCTGTGCTTTAGAGTGGAAGAGTTGGTTAAATATTCAGTGTGTACACAGAATAGGTAAAATTTTAGGTATAATCCCAGTTTCTTTCACTTAGTACGTAAAATGTTGAGTCATCAAAGTCTAAACCCTACTCAAGGTACCACGTTTAGAATTTTTGTACACAATTTCTTTTTAGACAGTTACTATTCTCCTATTCCTATCATCTCACCTGAGACAGTAACTATTTTCCTATTCCCAGCATCTCACCTGAGACACAATTTAGCAAATCAAGGTGCATCATCGTGTAGGTCTTTATCTAACTCTTGTGAGATATTGCGAATACTTTTTGTGGGATGTTGGGGGGAATAGACGCATCTCACGTGAGATGCGGGGAAGAACTCAATAAATACCGAGAGAGCGGCGGCGTTATAAATTTTTCAATCAATACTTTACGAGTACCTAGCTAAGTTATTGATTAGTTTGGGCCAAAACATGCCCTGTGAAAATCTCCTGTAATATTGATTTAACTATTCATTGCAAGGAATAGGCAGCGTCTCACGTGAGATGCTCGGAATAGTGCGTGAGATGTTGGGAATGGGCACATCACACGTGACACTCTGGGAATAATCCAATCTCTGTACATACATAGGGTCAAACAGCAAGTTGATTACGGCATTTAAGAAATTGATTACCCTACAACCAATATCTGAAATGCCGTACAAGAAGTGATTCATGCCTTACCCAAAGGGGTATAGTGAAGCATTTAATCTCACTAATATTATAAACGTGAAAGTTTAGATGGATGGATGGATGTTTGTTCCTTTATCACGCCAGAACGGCAAAACGGATCTGGATGAAATTTGGCACAGAGATAGATTATAGTCTGGAATAGGACATAGGCTACTTTTTATCCCGAAATTCCTACGGGAACGGGAACTACGCGGGTGAAACCGCGAGGCGCTGCTAGTTATGAATAAAGTTATATTAATCTGGGGTAAGAGGTAGGTAGAGAGGTTTGATAAAGTTACACATACTAATTATGGGGTGCTCAAGAGGTCCCAGAGGCAAGGATGTTTCCGTGCCAGTGAATGCCCAAGATCTGGCGTGACTGAAGGTTGTTTTGGGTCAAGTGTTAGACTCACTCACATAAACTTACAAAGAGACCCGAACCTTTCGGAGTTTTGCACTGATTTTCTGCGATTTTATTGGTGGAAAGATTATTTAACGACGATTTCAATGTTCAAGTTAGGTGCGATATTTATTTTTGAACCTATACACAAAATTTCAATTATTTAACGTTCCCGTCTTTTTACAGTAACACAATATGTAAATAATAAATGTAAATAATAATAATAATTCTGGACAAATCACACAGCATTATCTAACCCCAAGTTAAGCAGAGCTTGTGTTATGGGTATAACTAATATAGGTACATAACACAATACATTACATTGAATATTTTTTTACTATAAATAGAAAACGACCAGAACAAATACCTGCAGATCGTACAAATATTTGTCCCAAGGCGGGAATCGAACCGAACCCCCTGCGTCGCGGGCGGACCTTCGCTCACCGCGCCACCGAGGTCGTCAAAACATATAAATGCTAATAAAGTACATTCTATGTATGATACCGATAATATCCTAAAATTTAACACCTAATAAGGAAAGCGTTTTTTGTTTCAGATTAAAGAAGCACAATGCCGCTCCATATCTACTACCAAAAAATGCTAGACCTCGTACAGTTTGAACGCTGAATTAGTTTCAAGAAAGCCACTGAAATGGTTCTCATGATACACCCTTACGACTCTGGGTTGCTTCGCAAAATAAATGATCTCTACCACGAGTCAAATAACTTTTAACATTTTGGCATACGCCCATGCCATATGACTTTTTATATCTCTCTAGCAAATTTTAGATAAATGTCTTATTCAAGCGACGCCTGTGCTGCGATCAGCAGTCGACTATGTTTGACTCGACCAAGGGCGCATTGCTAGTTGCGCCCTTTTTGTCCAACAGCTCATGTTGGTTGAATGGAAAGGGCTGGCCAACGACTTTTCCCGCTCCAGCTGATATTCTGAAAGCGTTTTTTATCTTTGTGCTGTCTATGTCAATTGTCTTCGGGAATTTGGTGCTGATCTGTGTACTGAATAATCGGAGATACATCAAGTATATTGATAACCAGGTAACGAAATTATGATTTTAAACGTAATTGACAAAAAAAATAAGCTTTTATAAGCTTCTATAAAACAAGTTCTCTCAAATAAGATCACGATAGGTTACAAAACAATTTGATGACGAATGAACGGACATTACGAACCCATAGCATATACGAAAATCCATCAAAGCTTTTTCATGATTAAATAATTTCAACAGGATATCCACAAGAAGAGGGAAAGGTAGCTCATAAGATTTTAATCACAAGGTTTCAAATTGAAAGTAAACTGAGTCGCCCACCACGAAGTTTTGCAAAGTAAACTAATTTCAACTTAAATCACTGTTCATTTGGTAAACTAATTATTAAGTAGGTAATCTCAGTAGGTAATACGTTTCTTGTCACACGACAATGCAGCAAGTTGGTTCTGTGACGAGGCCGAAACTGTGTCAAAGAGAGTAAACCGATCTATTAGGTGCTAGGACCTAAGTCTCAAGCGATGTGTACTTAAAACTTAGACGGCATGCTAGTACAAAGTCTGTTTAGTCAATTTCGTTTTGAACTATTCAACCTTATTCATTCTACCCAATTTGTATATGTAGCGTAGTCGCGGTAGCGGGTCGGGTAATAAGTAGGCCATTTTGACATTTGGTGTCAATTTTAACATTTAGTACCATTTTCGACATTAATTTGATCTAATTTTCCCCCTCAAGGGGGATTGGTCAAGGGGGAAAACTGGAATAAGCCTGTCGGCGGGTAACGATTATGGAATGAGTCCTTATGCAGGATTAAGCGCAGCGAGGCAATAATAGTTTCAAAACTTAAAAGTCACGTAGAGAAGATATTAATTTTATTTCATATGGTGATTCTATGTCATGATTACAGCCAAGGTACCTCCTGACGTCTCTGGCCCTAAACGATCTGTTCTCTGGACTTCTCATAGCACCGGTGGCTTTGCTGCCTGCCCTTTACAAGTGCTGGCCTTACGGAGAGATATTTTGTCAAATCCAGGTAAGGAACTGAAGAAAGTCACTATGTATTCCCAAAAGCGTATACAGGGTTATTGGTAAATTAGTGACAATACGTGAACTGCAGGTCCTGCCCATCATCACAAACACGTTCGTAAAGGCGCCAAGTCTAAATTAAAAAAAAAAATAAGTCACCTCTGATACTAAATAAAAAAACATCTTTGTCTGGAACCCAACGAGTTACTTAAGACCGATCTTTCACACTAATATCTGCTGTTAATTCAGGGCAGAGCGGTTTTTAAGTTGATAAAACCTCTCTAACGAACGATTATTGAATTGCGGGGGGTACCCATTACCAGTACCAAAATTAAGAATTAAGACCTGGCGTCTTCACAAACGTGTTTGTGATGATGGGCTGAACCTGCAGTTCGCGTTTTGTCACTAATTTACCAATAACCCTGTATTATAACATTCGTGTATGTATACCTACTGCTACATTAATTACAATTATTATGAAGATAATTAAACAAAAGAAAGCTACTGTGTAGAAAATTTTGATGGATTCGTAAAAATATTAAAACGTTTGAAAACATGAGGTTTGAACTTTTTGAATGACATCAAGTCAGTTGTTAGATCATGTTTCAAGTAAAGCGCCAACTTCTAACTTTGTTTAACGAGACACTGCGGAAAATGAGTAAAGTTTCTTGGAAAAAATGTTCGCGAATCGAGAGGTTAAATTAAAAATTTAATTGAACTGAGCTATAAATATTCAAAGGAATACTTCAAAAATCGTAATAAGAAATGGCTCAGAGATGGCAAAATAAGAGTAAAACTTTGTTTAATCTATCTAATCTTAAAATTACAATCAAATAAGACAATTAAATAAAAACTAGTATTTACAATTGAAACAATGGAACTAACTGCAGACTGTTGCAAACAATCTACAGACAGCTCAACCGATCCATATCAATACCAGTCGGAAGCGTGCCCAAGACGCTAGTTGCATTACCCCGGTGTATAAAATTATGATTATTATCAATTTATCTAAAAATTTCACATGGATTTCAAAAAAGTTCGTACCTACAATAAATGAAAATTGGTGTGGAGTCATAGTCATCATAAAACCGAAATAAAGGCAAACACATAGCCTCTTGTTATCAAACAATTTTGCATCATCGCGCATCGTAGCGTAAAGAAAACCAAAGCATTACAGAACAATTTCGCGTTGAAAGGAGCAATTATTTTTGACGTCCCCCGAAGCGAACAATGAAATAACCAAACCTCGCTTCTACAGCTATACAGGATGTTTGAAAACTGGCTAATGGCTTGCGATGACCTAGCACTAACTAGAGTTTAGGTTACGCAAGGCATCGTTATTTTGTCAAGCTTTTGTGTCCTGCTGACGGTTGATAAAGTTTATGTACAAAGTTTAAAATTAATTATGGCTGCTCAATATATTTTGCTCTGGTGGTTGTTTAAATTCAACTCATTGATCTATTATTGGTCTCATCTGACGACTCCATTGTATTGTGCCGCTCACTAGGTTGTAAGAACAATTTTGCTGTAGCTCTTTGCATTGGACAATAAATAATTCTATTCTATTCTATTCTATGGTGAAACTAAATTCTAGTGTTGTCAGCCTCAAGGGCAATATGCAACTGTATCTATTCAAAATCGATGCGTGTATTGATCCAGTTCTTGTCAGTTGATAGACACGTTTTAAAACGGTTTGATGATTCAACTGGCGTTCAAGTGTGTGCTGCGAACTGCGAATATTCCATTCCACTATCACATTTCAAATACTACTGAATAAAAACCTTGCCATATTGAACTTTATAGCCCGCAGTGGTCTGTTATGTCCATAGCCCCTCTAACTAACTCTAACAGGATAATTCGGAATCGAATTAACGCCAACTTTGTTCCAGGCATTATTGAGGGGTGCCGTGAGTCAGCAGAGTGCCGTGATACTAGTATGCATGGCGATTGATAGATATTTATATCTGCTACACCCAAGCACTTATCACAAGCACTCCAGTAAGAAGGTAAAATAAATGACAATATTTATTAATAACTAGCTTCTGCTCGCGGCTTCGCACGCGTTGTTTAAGGTTATTTCTATCCCATGGGAACTGATTTATGGGATAAACAGTAAGCCTATGTTACTCTCTATCCTTTCAACTAACTCCATGCCCAAAATCAAGCCGATTGGTTGCTTAGTTAGGGCGTGAGGGCGAAGTATAGATGTAATATAACTTGGCAAATCTGGGATACCTATTGATACAGTTCAAACTATTCAAAGGTGTACCATAGAAAATCGGGTTTTTACTACTGTAAAAAACGGACCTACAGATCTGCAAAGGCCTTATTACAATGCCCTAAATCACATACTTAGAGAATTCTATTATTACTATCTAAAAACCTAGTTCTTATTTTTGCCAGAGATAACCTACATAATTCCTCCATATTCCAGATGAAACACAATGTTGATCTTATGAAAAGCATTTCTGAGCATTTCTTTCATAGACCCATAATCCTAATGTATTGTAATAAAGCAATTCAAAAGAATAACCACATGACTCTACTTCTTTGTGCCTTAGTAGGTATGCTTAAGTCAAAGAAAGATTTCAAGAATGCGAATCGCAAAACCGTATTAAGTATAAAGTTTCTTGGTTCATTTCCACATTTAAGCAAGTTTTGGCCAATGTTTGGGCTAAGAATGAATTTTTATTTTGTTTTTAATGGAATTTGCACACATAAAGCATGATTCACGTTGCACCGACAAAACGATGAAATCACCTACAAAATTGAACATTTTGTTATTAGAACACTCCATTTAACTGTATTTGTTGATTAACGAACATCTCCCTACGGAATGGTATGTGATTAAAACTATTATTAACGTTTTCTAGGGTTGTGTGCTAGTAATCAGCATTACCTGGATTCTCTCAGTCTCACTCTTCGCCATCATGGTTCTCCCGAGGTCGGGGTACTACTTCAACTCAGCCGGGTTGATGGCTTGCGATGTCTTCCACAGCAGGGTTGCTTTCAGGTTTGCGTTAATGTATAAGGCTCTATTTTTTACTAAATGTTTTCAAATATATACAATCAGAGGTTACTGGACACCAAAAAAGACTATTTGGTGGTCTTGTAAACAAAAATATTGCTGAACAGGGCAACGGTCTACACAGGCGCATTACGGTGTCTTAGAGGCATTATCTAGTTGAAATAGTTGTCTGTAGGTACAGACTGTTAATCTATAAAATAAATGCAGACCAATTTGTGCGACTCTTTTCTAGAAATAAACAGTCCGCTATATCAACAATGAATAAACTTATAATTTATTTGGTCGTGATGAATCACTTCCTTAAACGTAAACAAAACAAAGACGTTTCACGTCATTCCTCCGGATATTCTAACACCGTTTTGTTCCACAGAATACTAGCCTGCTGCTCGTACTACTTCCCGACAACAATGGCGTTGATGTACTGCTACGGATCAGGATTCCATATCAGCAAGACGAGGGGGAAATGTGAGCCAGAACCTGTCAGGCCAAATGGGGCGCCGCTGCCGTGCTCCAAGTCACCGCATGGAGACGAAATTGTGGTAATAAAGTCTTGGCAGAAGTCCTGGTAGGATAATTTTAAATTAAGGACACAAAATTATAGGCTCCACTTGGAACCTGCATATTATTTGCCTCCAGCTTTGCTCACGTGGTATTTAATTTATTATTTTTTGAGACAATGATACAAAAAGACTTACGGATCGACGAGACAGTAAAAAGATACAAACGAAACTAGAGCTATTTATGGAGTTGTTATATCGGTATGGAATTCGAGATTGTAATTTCAGTAAGCTACCTAACTTAATTAAAACATAAAGCTACCTTGTTACACATCTAAGTAGGTAAATTGGTGGATTCACTAAGACTCCTACATAAAAAAGTAAAACATTCAAGAGTGAATTATGATTTCTTCAAAAGGAGTTCATCATGGAAGATCATGGAAGTATACCTATATATTATTTATTCTTGAAAGGATGTGATGTAAATAAAATCAGACATTTAATAATGCTGAGATGCCACAGCAATATGTTGGTAATTTGATTTATTCGAGCAAATCAAGATTTATGAGAATACGATTTTGGTTGCCGAAGTTTTATATCTCCAATCTTCGTTAAGTAGGTACTACTTTTTTCAGAATAGGAATTGCTTTCAAAATAATTTATTTTAAATTAAGAAAGGGACTCTGTCTGTCTGATTGTTATTTTACAACTAATCAGATAAACAGCTCCTTAGAACATTTATCAAGCTTATAGATATAATCTCAGAACAGGGAAAATATACGAGAGATGAAATCCGGTGAAAGGGCATAGAAAAATAATCATTTAGCCGCAAAAAATGATATTCCCCGGCCAAACTCAAGATACAATTTTTGTAAACATTAATTACCCATAGGGGTAAATAATGTTTTAAGTATTATAGACTTGTAACCCAAAAACCACTTTTGAATCGTTGAGTTTTTGTAAATGTCGATGTCGTACTAATTGTCGTCTTGAGCTCTTTCCTGTAATACATAATGCTTAAAATTTACAAATAGGTACAAATACAATTATTTTTGAAACTTGATTTGTTAACAAACATTGTACCTTGAGAATGGCTTGACTATAGATACCAAGTGAACGGAGCCACGGGTAGACGATGGTTACTTAGAAATTGTGTTTATAATTACAAAACAAAACAGAACATCATCAGTTCCCCCTCACTTAGCACTTGTGATTTAGCACACTGATGAAAACTTCTTGCAGATCCAAGCCCCGATACGACCACACAGCGTGAGCACCTCGAGGACAATGGCAGCGATGTCACTTGGATTTATAGTGATGGTTACCCCGGCAACCATCCAAGAGGTGGTAGCCGCCTGCACTGGTTGCAAGGTACACGGAACTGTATGGTAGAGACTATGATAGCGCATGTACATGACAGGCCATACAAATAAAATTATATTTTATGGCAAACGCCTTAATGAACATAGAACATCAACACGAATCTGCTTTCCTGATGATTAATAATAATTTGTTTGTTTTGTAATAAAAACCGACTTCGGATCATAAATTACATTTACACTGTTTTTAATTTTTGCGGGAGAGAAACAAACTTTTTATGGGACCACCTCCTGGTTAGCATCTATACAATAGCAAAAAAAATGAAATATAAATCCTTAAAAAAAGCGATCCGCCATCCGTCAACTTTTTTAGACCTCTTATTACCGAGACCACTCACTGGAATATTGGTATCGAAGGCACCGAGCCTTCGATACCAATAGACCAGTGAGCGGTTTTTTATAGCACCAATTCGGGATCATCCTTTATACAATCGCGAAATAATTATCACAATCGGTCCATAATTGATGGTGAAATGAACTTTAAAAAAAAACATTATATAGCCGATTAAAGAACTTCCTCTTTGAAGACGGTTAAAACATACTTCGATTCGAACATAATATAACCTCATCCTTATTTCAAAGCCGGTTCAAAAAATTAAAGCTAAACGAACGTACTGTTTCTACTTGGCATCGTTTTGTAGAGTTTTTTTTTGCAACGTGAAATTCATGTTTACTTGGGAACCCCTGATTGGCAACGACGGTAAATTAAACAAAATGCAATAAACTAAGCTGGTTTGTACAATCTGTCCACAGAATTTTGTTAGAAGTAATGAAATCAACGGACTGTATTTTATTTTATGGTTTGTTTTGTTTTCCTTAGATAAACAAGTCTCTGGTTTACAAGTAGGGGGATACGAAGTGCTTTACAAAGCCAACAAGAAAATAATATAAAATTTTATTGCTGTATCTTTATATAACGAACATTGTAACGCATGCGGGCGAATATCTGCCCTGCACGAGATGAGGTTTTTTAGTTCATTTATTTTGGTTTGTGAGATATGCAAACATGATATATATTTTATTTATTTATTTATAATTGTATGCATAAAATCGCAATAAATGATATGTTTCGGTTCCGGTGTGTTTTCAATACCGCATTTAAATAATAAATGTGAAACTTGGAACTCATGCTTGGATGTTTGATACCTCCTTACAACTTACTACTGAACAGATCGAGCTGTAATTTCATAGATTTAGTAGACTTAGATTTAAGAATTTATTATATACATATATACACATTTAAATAGGAATATATGCTACTTTTTATTCCGAGAAAACGCGAGAGATGACGCGTGCAGAAAATAGTTTTCTTTATTTTTATAGAAGGTTTCTGCTACCATTAACTCAAGCTCTGCTCGCTTTCTGTCAACTATTATTTTTTTATTACAATACAACAACAAAGAATACTTTCTGTCCATGACACTGCAAGATCTAAACCAATTATTTTCTAGGTTCCTCCAGCTCTGGATTTTATAGTGACGTGGCTGGCACTGAGTAATAGTTTCTGGAACCCGTTCCTGTATTGGCTGCTCAATAGCCACTTCCGAAGAATAAGCAACGAGCTTCTGCAATACTTTGTGAGTTGGAATAAAGTAAAATATCAATGGGAAAGCCGTCTGTAGACAATTGTTTATTTTACGATTTGGAGTATCGAGAATGTTCGCTTTTGCTTAGGTCCCGAGTTAGTTATCACGCTATCAAGTTGTTAAGATTTCCAATGCACATTTCTCTTCCATTTAAGTTTTTGGGCATTATATTTATGTACAATATTCTGTTCAGATTTGCTGTCGACGAAAAAAATCATACTCGAGCTACGAAAAGCCAACTGGTTGCTGTGGTTCTCCTGGGACATCTGATGGTCTCCGCTCTAAAGGTGAATTTGAAGGCCTTGGAGAAAAATACTGGGGGGAAATACTTGAGAGAACAGTTTCGTCTACGTCTCTACATGCTATTCAAAAAGCATGTCACAGAGATCCTCTCAGATGCAGCGGATCATTCAAAGGACACAGCAACTGTCATAGTAATTGCAAACGAGATCCAAGATTCTTTGACGGCTATGGACCCACAGAGTATAGACATCTCGATAGACCCACCTTCCAGATTGAATCAGGGTGCTCAAGACAATGTAGACTGAAGAATTCAGACATGTGCCTATTCAGATCCAGCCCTGCCTTGGAGTGCGGACGATCCCGCTCAAACCTCAGCCTTGATGAGGGAAATTTCAACAAAATATGTAACGGACGGCATCCGGATTTGTGAGAGTACCGAAACTGTCCGGTCTTCGGGCATAGAAGTAATAGCATAGGGATGTACCCTGGTGTTGAACATTTTAACTCGAACATAAAGTGGAAGTTTGATGACTCACCGTATTTGAACGATGAAATACATACATTAGAACAAAACCTTGATAGAATACGAAGTCTTAGTCATGAAAAGACGTGTGCTGTTTTCGGTTTGAAAGACAATGATAACTTATTAGAAGTTGAAGTGAATGTGAATGATGACGGTAATGATGATAATGATTACATGTGTCGTGATAATTGTGAGGATAATGGTGAATACAATGCGCATAAGTTTTCTCGTACTTCATCTCTGTCTAATCGGGAGCTTGACGTTATCAAAGAAAGTTCCAGAAGCTCAAGTGATACAGAGGTGACATTGACTCGATGACTCCCGAGAGTGACTTTTGATCGTGCCGTTAACGTTGTTCATTTGGAGGAGTCTCCAGAACATTGTTGTGATCAAAAGTGTCAGTTGAAAAAGACTTCTTACTAGTAAAATTAATACCAATTAGAATAAGTAAATGTGGACCAGTAGCTTTGGGTCTGATTCTGAAAGCATTATTGTTGGAATGCCTGAAATTGAAACTTTGAACTTCTCTCTGATATTATAATCATGTGTAACTCATATAAAATTCGTTAGTAAATAATATAGATTCGCATTGCAAGTAGGTCCTATTAACCCCTGAACCAGTGGTTTTTATACTCAAGTTTAAATCAGATGATGAGTTGTAAATATTCAAGTTTCCATTTTGTATTTTGAAACATAAATACCAGTGTTTTCACCAGAAATGGATACGTATGGAATGCATAATTTAGCTATATTATGAAAAACTTTGTATGTAAAATTCTGTGGAGAGAATTTAATATTGTATTCAAACATTAAGTTGACACTGATTGTAGATAATTATACTATGATGGATGACTCTAAGTAGCAGTATGAATGCAAGTTGTATTAAACTTCCATAACTATTATATCTATAATATCTACACTACATTATAAAATAATGATACACTTCAGCTATCTGAAATTGTTTGTATCGTAAATAATTTTATATAAATTGTTTAAGTCATCATTGAGGTATGTTTTCATATGCTTTAGCAATTTCATCTACAAATTTTGCCAAATTAGAAGACTTGCTAGAATTTCGTTAAATTGCAAACTAAACGGGGTAGGTACAGTCTCAGCTAAAATGATTACAGTAATGAAATATTTGCGAAGAGAGCCTGGCGCTGGTTGTCGTTCTTGTGGTATTGTGTTGTAAATCAAAAGTTGATAGTAGTTTATTTAAATTATGTCAATTTAGATTTTCTTAAAGAGATAAATGTAATGTATGTAATATCTGTGACTGTGCCTAGTTGTAGATGTACAATTAAACGTAGCAATAAATAAAAGTTTACCAAAAACAAATTTAAGTAAATTCTATAGCGCTTCTTAATATTTAAATCTATAAACAATGTTCATAATTTGCTTAATTAACTTTATATTTCTACTAACCTACTGTAAATATAAGACTGGTTGAAGGAAAAATGAAAATAATCTGAACCGCACAATATTTTTCTTCTATACATAATATTACAAAGTTAGATTATTTTGAAATGTTGGTATGTAAAATGTAACTTAATGTTACAGCAAATGACGAGAGTTAATCAATAGACCTGTTTTTATAAAACTGTTTTTTATTTCCTCCAAATATTATTTTAGAGTAGAAACTCGAAAACTATTGAAATAACCAGTAAAATAATTTTTTTACGACCGGATATTTATGAGCGTCAACTGTAAACACAGTTGGTATCATACATTTGTAATATGTGTGTATATACAGTACATGTCATATAAATCCGCTCCGACACATCAGCACGTTTATTGTCGTTGGTGGTTCGTAAAAAGTGGTAGTACCGAGCCGGCCTTTTTAAGCCGGATCTTTTGCAAATTGACCGGCCAAAGCTATACCATATTTATACCAAAACGTAAAACAAATAATATTATATTTATGAAAACAGAACCACCCTATTATATAATAGGTATACGATGTTGTTATACTCTCGAGCATAGCGAGCGAGAATGACAAGACTGAGTTATGGAAGTTGTTTTTTTTAAATGCAACTTAAAGCACCTTTTTGATGGATGTTTTTAGGAAAGGTGATTCGAAATAATCACCTTTGTTATAAACATCCATCAACATCATTAACTGTGCCTAGATGTAGATGTAAAATTGTTCATGGTAGAAAGTCTAGGTAGGTACTTTGCGTTGCGCGTAACGAAGACACAAATAAATTTTGTAGTTGCTACCACAATCACGAAATCAAATCGCAATCACTGGATTTTTTTATTTACTGTAAATTGAAGTATAGGTGAACGTGGCTTATTTAATTAAAATGTAAACAAAGAAAAAGACGACAAATTCGTGAAGAAAGTTTGCAATATGCGGGTAAGTTTTGAGTTTTTAATTTTCTCGCAACCGAAGTAGAGTTTTTCACTCGGGCCAAAATCACCCATTATAACTCGGTTTTGTCATCCTCCCTCGCTACGCTGCGCTCGGGCGTATATCAACCTCGTAAAATGGGGTGATTTGACCCTTATCAAATTCAAAAATTGAAGAGATAGAAAAAAATATGGTAATTTTTATAATTTTATTTGATTATTTGCCGGGCAATACCAAGACACGTTATTAAGTCAGCTCAATTGTTTCAACTGTAAAATTAAATGCTAGTTCCAGTTTGTTCTTCTAATTATTTGATTGTAATTTTCTTCGTTACCAAATGACGTAGGTATTTCAAAATAACCGGTTGAATATGACGTCTACCAACCGTATTCGAGGCACGTTCGTCGCAATAAAAACCACGGACTGTCCATAAAAAATGCCATAAACATGATATCTCACAGATGAGCTAGTTCTGAGTAAAACTGCATTTTTACGATGCAATTTTACATTTTCCCTTTATCTAAATGGGAGTTGGGAGATAGTTTGATAGTTTTTTTTAAATATTGCTTCTTCACTTTGCTTTGAGGTGCATCGAGACAAGTCAAAAAAACGCGGATGAAAAGCCCGATGCAATAACGACTGGCATGAGCGCGTCGGAAAATAAGGAGTTGTAAAAAATGGCCAAGGGACTGTTAACTATATGTTTTAAAAAATTGTGTACTTCGACACCGCGCAAGGAACAGGCAAATAACTCTAGTACGGTGTTGAACAACACAAAATAAGAAGGGTAAATAAGACCCAGCTAGCAGCGGGTGGGTGGAATCAGGCTTCAGCTCTTTTTTTAATGGTGATTATGCTCTATAGCATTAGCATTTTTCTACGTACTGATACGTAGAAAAATGCTAATGCTACCTAGGCGTAACCCTTCCTCAAGCTCTATAATCCCTTATAATTTCCTTTCTGTCCACTCATTAGTAAGTTCTTCCCATTCATTAGAAGATTCATCTCGATCATAAAACCAGGAACGATTTAGATTGCACAAAGGATGCTATTATCTGGCAGTTAGCGTCTCGAGGGGAATGGAAACGGGATATTACCGACCTTTAGCCACATTTGTACAGAAAACCGTTGGAGTAATTCTCTGAATAGATACGTAAAAATCTGTTCTTTGTTTTAGATATTAGCTATTATTACAGCTATTTAAGATTTTTTGCAAAGTATTCCGGTGTAAGTGTTTTTGTTTTGTAAGTGTTTTTATTCAAATGCGGACAAAGTACCTTTGTCCGCATTTGAATAAAAACCGTTAGAGTACATTTCAATGGGTACTGAATTATTACTTGTAAAACTGTTTTTTGATTAAAGTATTTCGGTATAAGACCTTTTGCAGCATTTGTGCAGAAAAAATTGTGAGTACCTATAACGAGCAGAAAAAGGTACGCCACTAGGAGCTCCTATGAAAAGGATCTGATATCTGTTAAGAAACCTGCTTTTGTAAATGTGGCTATGGAAGTCACAGGAGTCGATCTATGTCCATCTGCAACTTTATCGAGAAAGTTTTAACTATTAAAAAAATAAGTCCCCAGTTTAGAAGCCTGCTTAGCTTGGGGATAGATAACGCTGTGTGAATTGTCCAAGCATTATTTATTATTTTGTTTGTTTTGTCATACCAATCAAAATATTTTGAAAATTTTTTGGTTGGTGCAAATGATTTCCTCGTGACCAAAATATTTCTTATCTAGCTAATTTCTAACGAAGTTTTAACATATCTCGATAAATCGCTAAACTCGCTCAGTTTACTTATTAACAAAGAAAATTACAATGAAATAATAGAATTCAATTAAAACTAGTATTTACAATTGAAACAATTGAGCGAACTGCAGACTGTTGCAAACAATCTACAGGAAGCTCAATTGATCCATATCAATACCAGTCGGAAGCGTGCCTTAGACGCTGGCTTCATTGTCCCGCGGTATGGAAATGCTGATGCGCTGTGACAGATACTCATCAGCTCTCGGGTCACGCGTCGTTTCGACCAGACGCTCAGATAATTTTTTGAGAACCCGGAGAGCCTCGGTACCCCACGGACCTGGGGGCTCGACTCCAAGGGAAGCAAATGCGTGGGCTCTGTCGAGACCAGCATATTTTCAGCTTACTGAGTTTATCAATTGCAACGTCAAAAAATTGGAAAAGTAGGGTCAGAGTAGATACTTTATGTATCGTTGATAATTTATAGTCAAAATTCTTTTATTTCTATACGACATTACAAGACAAAATATTATAGATATAAAGATATTTAAAACAAAAATAAATACAGAACAAGTCAATACAATATTTTAAAATGTTGTTCACTCATCAAATTAAAATGTAATTAGATATTTTATCCGTAGGTTATATTTTCCATAACTTTAGCGTGATCAAATCTTTTACAAGTCTACTTTAGTACAGATAAATTATTATGTTCAGTTCATTACTAAAACATCTTCCTTGCGGAGAAGTCGTAAAAATGCTACAAAAGAATAGTAAAATATAGTGTTGTTACATTTTCTGATAGAGAAATGCACCGGGTAACCATTTATGTAAACTAATAAAATCCTGTAACACAATGTTACTAACTACGAGTATAAATAGCCAACTACTGTAAAATACCTACACAAATTTTGTTTTCGTTGCCCATTTTAAGAGTTAAAAAAAACTGACGAATATGAAAAAGAAATCTCGGAGGAATTTTTAGGAGATAAAATACAAATAAATTATTATTGTAAATGCTTTTCTTATATATTTTATACATAGATGTTATGTAATCATAGCCAACCGTTAAAGAAAAATCGAGAATTATAAATTCTTGTCATTTTATCTTCGCATAGTAAAATGACATGTGTCAGTCAAGCAAACAGGGTCTGAAACTATTCCGTTCCTGCCTTCATGATACTACTTTTGAGGTCTACCTCGTACATAAAGACGTGTTTATGAAGCGGTTATACTGCTAAATGAAAATGGTAATAACCCTGAGGTGTTTATGTTCTACCTACTGTTTTTTACGATCTCGTCCTGAGACATTAGGTACGTGTGATTGCCGAATGCCGATCACTGTATGTCGTACGTAACGTCACAGAAATTTGAATGGCAAATAAAAGTAACGACGACGTGACGACATTTTTAGAGTAGGTACCTACCTAGTTCATTTCTCTGAGATTCACAGAATCATTTGGAAAATAGAAACAAACATTAGGATTCAAAATATAATTTGATTTACTACGCAAAATACTCGTATAATATACAAACAGGCGCAAGCACGGTGCGGTGCGTCCGTCGCGGGGAGTTTTCGTATAATGTCTATATACCTAATTTGTACCTTCTAGCATAGTAAATAAAAGAAAGTTATATTTTCAATTAAAGTGCGCGCAGCATCGCGTTGCTTAGCGTCTCGGTGTAAGCTGACTCTAAGTTGGCGACATAGGCCGGCGCAGCGGGTCGTCGTCGGTGCGAGAGCGACATTTCAGTATCTGAATATTATGCAGTGTTTTGAAAACTTGTTAGGCGATGCAACGGCGGGCCGCTAACTTTGGTGCGTAGACTAGCTAATAAAGCAAATTTTGACAGTTTCAAAGAGAAAATCTACCTTCGACGTCGTTAGATTCCATTTCCTTAAGTTAGTGAATAACAGAAAGCGTTATTCAAGTATTAAGGCATTCCATTCCAAACTACAGGGTGCTACAGGTAACAGATGCCCCGGATATGTTGTCTTGTAAACAGCACAGCAGCTTTAACTAGCATGACCTATAACAACCACAAACTTGCTCCCAAGACACCATTAACCGACTGGAGACCAATATGGCTGGCAGCCAAGCCAATAACATTTCGGGTGTACAACACTTGCCAACTATGTTGGTACAGGCTGTACGCGTGGGAAGTAAAGTTGTTCAGTTTTATTTCTGGTCAAGCTTTTGATGGGATTTAGTTGTGTCCGGGAACCACAAGGGACTCACTTCAAATTGAACGTATTAAATAGTCGACATAGAAACGCGTATTCTGAGAAAATGGTTTCAGGTATTTAATTTAGCTACAGGTAGACAGTAGCTCCTCCTGCAGAACCATTTTACCATCGAACGGCGACCCCCAAACCCACCGTAGGGATTACGGGCATTTCCCCCCATATGATGAAATCCAATAAGGCGCTCAGGGTGCGGCTGGCGTCTATTAGTGGACCAGTAGGTATATGATGTCGATGACCTACATATTTAATTATGTAACATAAACATAATGCTTCCAAATAACCTGTCAGCGCGTCATATACACGGGACGCGGGACTCCAATATTTCGTATTAGGTTTATAATTCCCAATAGACTATATTGGTAAAGCTTAAATCCAATATTTATCATTTATGAACGTATTGATCTACTATATGAGGTTCCAGCTACTGATCTGAGTAAAATAACATTGTATGTCATCTCTACAAGACAAGCAAGCTTAACTTTTAAAAGTTTGTGACGTAGATTTCCGACTTGCTTTTGTTCTAGTTGTAAACTCTCGTGTCGACTGTACGCTATCGAGTTTGACGTGTGTGGCGACTAACGACGTATTGTATGGGCTCGATGTGCTAACGATTATTATAACATTCATCAATTTTATTTAAAGATGGAAAGCCTATTGAACGAATGGAGTATGAACTTTTTCACCGTAACTCAATCTCAAATTCATCAAAACTTTTGCTTTTTCTGGGGGGTCGCATTCTAATGGACTCTCTCTAGGTACACACAGATCTACTCTTCTACTCTATAGGTCCGCGCCAGGCGGGTTATTTGACATTTCAGTGCATAAATACAGGGTTATTGGTAAATTAGTAGCGTAAACTGCAGGTTCTGCCCATCATTACGAACAGGTTCGTGAAGACGCCAGTTCTTAAAAAAATTTAAAGTCTGATACAAAATGAAAAAACACCCTTTGTCTGATACGCAAGAAGTAACTAAAGACCGATCTTCCACTCCCATACCCACGGTTAGTTCAGGGCAGAGCCGTTTTTAAGTTAGGTTTCAAATAAAACATCTGTAACGATTAGGTATTGAATCGAGGAGGGTCCTCTAAGACCTGGCGTCTTCACGAACCTGTTCTTAATGATGGGCAGAACCTGCAGTTTACCTAGTGGTACTAATTTACCAGTAACCCTATATATTGTAGGCAGTTGACAGTGCTTTATCAACTTGTCGGCGAGCTGTCGGCAACTTTGTTGTGAGACTCTACGATAGTAGGGTTCAAAAAAAGTTTAATAGTCATGGCCATACAGAACCACTCCACAAACTACGTCGCAAAAGCACAAAGTCCTCGGGTGAGAGGGTAAAAAATCCTAAAGGCCTTGATATTCCTGCGACAAAGTCAAGATCACAATTACACACAGAGTGCTAAATGTCTTACAGAGCTAAAGTTCAATTTGAAAGCAAAGAAACCGACTCGAAATACTGAAACACGTGCATGAATGATGCACTCTAACCAATTCTACAGACTTGTTCATAAAATCGATACCTACCGTTGAAGATTTCAAAAATGTTCCTCTCACTACACCACTCTTCAGGTCACAAACAGAATCAAGTCTGCGATACCTTCGAAACCTATGTGAGACCGGGTATCTCTGGAATCTGTCAAGCCTGTGAAATGGAATATTCTGCTCAAAACTCCAATAAATCAGAACAAAGGCTCGACCTGAAAGCACAGATTCCCGCGAATTTACACACGACTTAACCCGTAAACCGTTGTCTAACATTGTTTGTGGATGTGAGCGAACTGACGCCTAATGAGTGTCAAGTGAAAGCGATGCTGCGCGTCACCATTAGTGCGGCCGAGCGATAAAACCAGCTTAAAGTACAGACTTTTGAAAAAAGCCAGAGCACTTCATATCCGGGAAAAATAACTGAGGAACCAAGGAAAATCAGCAAGATGCAAAGGAGTAAGGAACAGAGGAAATTTTTTTTTTTGTTACTATGATGTATTTAATTCATTTTGGAAAATCTAAAAAGTAGGTAGGAGCATTTCATTTGTCGGGTATTTAGGGCGTACCTTGTGTTTTTATATCCCTTACGTTTCTATGAAGTCAACCCGTGACCAAGATAATTAAATCTTTACGTTAACAAATCGCGAAATTTCAATAAGTAGAAGCAGTAGGAGGAGATACAATGAAACCCCACAGACAACGAAGCACAGCGCTCCATCCTCTGCTTCTGGCGACAACATCCAATAGTAACTGAAAAGACAAAGGCATTTTGAATCGCTGAGTCAGCTGAGCAAGTAGAAAATGTTACCGCTGTGTCCGTTTAACCTTAAAAATATATATATTTGTGGGCAAGCTAATTCAATTTCGACTGTAACACAATGAGATATAACGTGTTCCGTTGAAAATGAAAATATATTTCTAAGTGATAGCTCTGTCGGCGAGGAAAATAATAGTGTCAGCTCTGTTAAAATGCTACGTGTAACATGTGAGATTGTAGGGGTTGAGGTTGTGAAGCGGAAATGAAACAGGGTTTATTATACATACTTGTTTCGAACCGCGGCTTAGCGCGCTTTTTCTGGGTTAACAAGTAGTTGTTATGTTAGTCCACGTCCAAAACTTCACGTGAGCAATTTCAGCCTGAGCCGTGAAGTAGTTTTTGCGTTGTCTTCGCTCAAAATAGCACTAATTAGGATAAAAGTCATGGGCAACAAAAATGTGATCTTTGTAATATGTAATTAAGATAGTTTACATTTAATTATTTATTGTCTTTTTAATAGTAGGTATAAGTGTCTCAAATCCTGGAGAGGAAAGGATACCACTATCAAGTTTAGGAGCCGTCGCCGCCGGCCGGTTCAAAAAATAATTATTTGAAGGCTTAAGTTACACAAATTTACCGCAAGCTTTGCTCGCCGTTTTTTCTCTTAGTTGACTCAAACTACATTATTATGCCAAATAAAAATTCAGGTACTTTTTAATTCTAATTCTATTTGCATTGTCGATCGATATTAAATAACGATCGATAGCAAACGACCGTGAACGAAAGTCCTACATTTGCTGCTTCAGCTGATTATCGGACTGTGTCCCCACCTAATTTGAGGGCTGGATCTGTGCCTGGGATCTATAAATCTAATCTGGCTAGTTAAATACCTCAACAATTACCTACTTACACAAAGCAAACTTCAGGGTAAGTTAGCGTGAGGCGTGAGAAGCTTCGCTGGAGACTTGTTCACTAATTGAAATGAACAAAGTTACTCATTGTTGGTTTGTTTGTTTCCAGTTAGGATTGACGTTGCGGCAGATATGGTGGTGTAACTGTGGTGCTATATATGATTTCCTACTTATGTTTTGCCCGCAGCTTTGCACATGCACAAGCCACTCACTTATAAACTTTCCTACGATAATTCTTTGGGGGAAATTCTAAGCGAACACCTAGCGTGGATAGGCCGTTCTTATACAGCTTAAAACGACTAAATCGTCTACCGTAGTTATGGGTCGCTTTTCTTTCTATTCTCAGAATACTTTCTCCGTGCTTTTTATAATTTTAATTCGTTCAGTCGTTCATTCGTGTCACACAGACATCAAGACAGAGTATCTTTCTTCATTTCCAACTAGTTTCTGTTTTATACAGGCCTAGAACTACCTGTATGCAAAATTTAAGCCCGATCCGCTCAGTAGCTCTTGCTATTTGCTGATTTATAATAGTAATGTGATATTATTGTAGTATTTTTTATATTATTATTGTATTTTAATGATGAAATAGTATACCCATAAGAAAAAAGAAGGCCGCGCCGCGGCTCGTTCAAGGGCTCACTATTGACCCCGAATGACCTAACTGAGCTGGAGCACGGGTACCGAATACTAGCCTATTTAGAACTATCAGCCTATTTATACTCGTAACTAGCATATAAAACTTTTTTCAAACGTCAATAACGTTTATTTCTTCAGGCTGACAAAATCAGCACTTAGACAACTACTAACCAATTTAGAACTACTAGCTTATTTAGGCCAGGGTTCGAATCTGCAATCTTCTTACCTTATCGGGTTATATTCTGCTGAGCTCTTGCGCTCCTATCTGGGAATAAAACTTATTAGGAACGAATTTTCTCAATTTTTGTTCAGCCGTTTTCGTCCTAGTGCTACCTACACTGCACAAGAGCCTCCAAATACTTGCCTTAAAAACGCGAATCTTCGCAGTCGCTGTAAGTATAGATCTCAACCTCTTAAAAAAGAACACATATTTACTTATTTATTTACAGGATTTTAGGAAAAATTACAGCTAGGTTTATACAAATTAGAATAAAATATAGAACACTAGCGACCCGCCCCGGCTTCACACGGGTGCATGTATTATACCTTCCTTTGGAATCACTCTATTTATAAAAAAAAACCGCATCAAAAAAAAATTTGTAGTATAAGCGTCTAAAACGCTTACTAACTAACATGTTTTTTAATTAATTTGAATGTACAACAAGTAAGCTTAGGCTTACTTGTACATTCCGAACATTCTCGTAAGCGTTCCTTTCTACTTTCCAAGAAGTGTTCCGTACAAAGTAGAAGCGCAAGTGACGGCAACGCGTCCCGAGGGAGGGAACTGGGCATAACTTTGGTAAGTAAATAGAAAGAAACATCCTGTAGCTCAATTGCTTTACTGAGATTTTTATTCGATGAGTGACCGTAAACGTGTATTAGTTATTTCGTCGCCTCACTTGAAAATCCAGGAAGCTTTGATTGAATCTCTATCAGCTATTTTAATTATTATTATTACAATCTTTTTGCAATACCTATATATGAATGTATACAATGTCATTGTAAATTATATTTAAATCCGACCTGTAACCCAAAACGTTATGAATAAAGTAGGTAATTGAACCGAACTGAATTGAATCTTTTGAAACCACATTACAACAACTTATATCAACTGCACAAAAATGATATGCTTGTTGTGATTAATTTCTATATCAGAAAAAGCATTATTTTACAGTCCGTAGTCATTTTAGCGTGACCTTCGGTAATGTAGCCAGTTTGCTCGTAAATTAATTACTCGAACAAGAATTAAGGATCCATTTGAGTCAATTTGTATTGACTCTGGTCCGTCGGATAGTAAGTAACCAACATATTAAAAAAAACTATTTCATCGGTAATTACTAACCAATATAGAAAATTATGGTTTTTGTTTTAATAGTGCTTCCACACATACGGAATATTCAAACAATTTATATTAAAACTAGCTTCCGCGCGCGACTTTGCATGCGTTGATGTATGAAGTGAAAAGTAGCCAATGTTTTATTACAAACCTAGAACTCCCGGTATGAAAATTCAGGAATTTCAGCCCTATCCGTTCAGTAGTTTTGACGTGAAGAAGTAACAAATATCCATCCAAACATCCAAACTTTCGCATTTATAACATTATTATGATGTAATAGTGTGAATATAACCTTTAAAGTTAATAAATTATTACCTTCCGACCTAGCCACTAAATCCACGTTCACTTCAAAGCTGACCGTAGTTCAACTTTAAAAGGGTCAGAATTAAATTTGGTACAAGCTCGTCGCCTAAAAGTCCCTGGAGATGGCATTGAAACGATGAAAGACTACTGGAGTACGTATTTGAATAAGAAAGTCTGATAAAAGAGAGTTGTCTGTACGACGTGCTAAGCTTCATTTTTACGTGCATCTCACATCGGCATCTCAGCATCTGGACTTAGTGGTATTCAAGATAGGAAGAATATCTTCTTACTCTACGTACCACGTTAAACCGTTGGTCCTGCTTCTGAACTATCTTTGGTCCCATCGGATTATACAAATGCGAGAATAGAGAGTGATAATAGGGAGGCCTTTGTCCAGCAGTGGACTAATATAGGCTGATGATGATGATGAATAGAGTGACTTTCATTTGTGTTTGCACACACACGTGTGCATGCAAACACAAATACAAGTGTGGCCGAAAATTTGGTTAGGAAGATATTGCTCTACCAAATAAAATAGACTACTTTCCTAAAGTTACATTATTAGAAGATATTGGACACGTATTTTTCCTTTTGTCAATCAAAGAAAAAATGACAAAGATACAACGCGTCAAAGTTTGGGAGTGGGGGCTCGTGACGTCATGTTTTGCCGAAGACAACGCCAAAGCTACTGAATGGATCATGCTGAAATTTTGCACATATAAAGATCTGGACCGGAAGAAACATAACATTAATAACACATATCAGGCTCCTTTTTATTGCAAACGCGGTTGAAGCTGCGGATAAAAGCTAGTATAGATATAGATTCGTCCCTCACCAATTTTAAGCGGCTCAGATATCCATCTAACATTTTCAAAAGACATCGAGCTACTTTCAGAACACTTATCTAGAAGAAGGTAGCAAATCGAATTGAGAAACGTTTCAGCCTTTTATTTCATTTCAGATTTTTTCGTGAAACGCCGAACCGATTTCTAAATGGGATGTGGAAACCTTATAAAGATCTTTAATAGTAAAATGACAAGACCATTTTAGCTGTATTTTTGATAAAAGATTGTAAACGGAGCAACTATGTATTTAAGGGAGCATTATTATGAAATAAAATTACATTTACAAAATAAAACAATAACAAATAGTATTTTCATATACATCTATTTCCTTAGAATCGAAGCCGTCACCAGGAGGCAAAGTACCCAGATTGCTGGCAGCATTGCCACGTTGAATGGCAATGTTAATTCGGTGACCGAAATAGAAGCCAGTATTCCAATGACCTGTGGACTCTATGTGAAGTTTTATAAGATATTTTTGTAGGAGTAGGTACTTTATATGTCAACTTGCGGGCGTATTGACTGATGCCAGCTGGAAATAGAGCTCTGAAACACAGACCCAAGGCTAGAACTTCTGACTACACAAATCGCGAGACCGTTTCTACATGGTTACTACGTCTATCTAGTACTTTCAGGTGCGGTGACCGATCTAGAGTTCCACTTAGTTGATTCCATCCATATCTTCTCTGTCACCTCTAGAATTGGTGCAATGTCAAACAATAGACGTTAGCGAGCCACATAGATAAATTGGCGCATTGCAAGATTAATAAGAAGGTTCCACAGAACTGGAGGATAATAATGCTCCGTTATCATATTCACAGAGTTTAGACCATCAATAGTATAACAAGCAAGCATTAACACTTTTATATCGCTGTGCTCTTTCCGGGCTTATGTTAGACTTTCCTAATATTTAGGCCTCCTGTTACACATACGAAGTCACTTCGTAAAGCGGCCGCGCGGGTACGTTTTTGTGGTTTAATAGAAGTCATTACTGGGTAGCGAATATCTACCGCGTAGGTAAACAAGCATTCATTCTGTTTTATTACCGTGCAGACTCAATGTCACAAAGCAGGCATGAACATAGATAGGGTCATGTTTCTTTTACCAGTCACCACCCTCGCGAATAGGAACATTCCAATCAGCTGTAGGCACGTTTTGGTACCCAAGGTGGATTTATGATCCATAAATATCAGTCCGTTCACGCCCTACGAAATGCTGACGATGTAATCTTTTCGGAGGTCATCGTGTAAATAAGCCCTTAGGCCCTGTTTACACTATACGAGTGAATTGTGGCAGACGTTGACGGATGGTGTTTGTTGGCGTACGCTGTGTAACCACAGTTATTTATTTCAAAAGTTTTCTGTTGGTTGGTGAGAGGGAATCGAAGTTCGGGAGGCTTTAAGTAGTTTTGGATTGTGCTTGATTGTGAAGGTATATTTTCAAGGAATACTTCTTTGCTTTTACGCTTTTAGCTCTTAAGGAAAGTGCTTTTGACGCTGTATAGGCCATCAAGAGCGAGTAGAAACAAGAAATATGTCAAAAATGTTAATTTGAGTATTGTATAAGCTGAAAGAAATAAGTTTTTAAAAGTGGTAGGTTCTTCTCGAATGGCTTTTGATGTGACAAGTTTAAAAAGATTATTTCTATAAATAATTGTATTAAACTTGCGACATCAATATTTCTGTAAATACCTCTACATTATCTAAAAATTAAAAAATCAATACCTACCATAGTTTTAAGAGCGCATCATTATTGGTTGTATCAGACACATTTAGATACGTTGGTTGTATCTAAAGTTTGACGACCTCTGTGGCGTGGTGGGTGAAGGTATGCCTGCGACGCAAGAGGTTGCTGGTTCGATTTTCGCCTCGAGACAGATGTGTGTACGATTTGCAGACATTTGTTCAAGGTGTTCTGGTTGTTTTCTATGTAAGTATAATAAAAAATATTTATCTATGTATTGTATTATATTACGTATATTAGTTATCTAGTACCCATAACACAAGCTCTGCTTAGCTTGGGGCCACATAATGTTGTATGAATTGTCCAGCTTTATTTATTTATTCATAAAGTGTCAGATGCACATTTTGACACAACCAATATCACCTTTTTAAGCTACTACTGGCTCACTGCAGCGTACACTGTGCATGGTTGTGAGCCACTGGCTAAAACCCAAAAAGCCTAACTAAAGCCCACATGCACAGAATGCACCGCAGTTGGGCTGTGGCTTAAATATGTCTCATCTTATGGAACGGAGCGCTTTCAGTGTCAGCTGACAGCATAAAACCCATAAAACTGCGTTATCTCTTCTAAAACTACCTACTTGAGTTTGGTTACTTAATTGCTAAAAACCAATACTACCTCTAATACTTCATTACTGAGAACTTCATTCTCAACCGAAAACGCATCCAAAAACCTCAAATTGAACCAGATATCAGATGACCATGAATTGCTAGTTTAAAATTTCACAATGCCACAGTTGACAGTTTCTGTCCACAAAATTAATTACATACAATCCGCGGCGCGCAAATTGAAAGTGAATTAATGAGGAGAAACTGGGAATAAACCATTAATATTGCTGTGGCCACTGGATAGTGGGAAAGCAAACCATCGCCTTAATGGCGTCCGGGATGTCCACACGATCAGTCAACGTCACATCTTGGAGCTTTTTGTAGCACTTATGAAAGGCGCTGTATTTCGTACAGCTTGTATTAGTGGTCATTTGGTGTATGGAAAGATTTGATGGTGTATTTAGTTTTTGTTAGGATTTCGGGGTATGATGAGGATAGGCAGTTGATTAGGGTGGTCCTCGTTTTATTATCTGCTTTTGGTGAAAAAAGGATTACGAAAATCTGTATGTTTTGGAGCTGATAATATTTTTCCGCTCCGTAATGGGTGGTTTAATCTAAAATGTTTTCAATTGTTTATTTGTTATTGTTTTTATTATATTTTTGTATATTATATTATATTTTTATATATATATATTATACTAGCAGCGCCTCGCGGCTTCACCCGCGTAGTTCCCGTTCCCGTAGAAATTTCGGGATAAAAAGTAGCCTATGTCCTATTCCAGACTATAATCTATCTCTGTGCCAAATTTCATCCAGATCCGTTTTGCCGTTCTGGCGTGCTATAGGAACAAACATCAATCCATCTATCTATCCATCAATCCATCCATCCATCTAAACTTTCACGTTTATAATATTAGTGGGATTATATATATTATATTTTTGTTATTGTTTGTTATTGTCAATTCAATGTGTTCAATTCTATAAAAATCTTTCACACCTAGAAATTGTTACTAGTCATATTTTATGATAATCCTATCGTTTTTATAAATAAGCTGCTGGACTATTTTCAGCAGCCCTCATTAGATGAGAATTAAGATTATTTACTAGGATTAACAGACTCCCCGTCTGTTATCATTATCACCTAAGTATTTTTTATTTTTAAGTCAAACTCCAATTTTATGATCTCTTAAATAAGATTAAGAAATCTGCTTTATTTCTATGATAATATGAATCCTTTACTAATTAATCACTATCATATGTATTATGCGTTCGAACAAAACATGACTGTTATAAAGCATTATGTAATGATAAGGTAAATGTACCTACTTAATGTTAATAAAGAAATAAAATGATGACCTACACTAACATTTTATTGCATTCGGTGAGCGTGAGTGAAACCGCCGGGAGTATTAGGCTGATGAGTAAAAATCTGTAATAAAATAATGTACCTGCTAGTATTGAATTTACTGAATTTGCACTAAACATTACAGGTCCTATGATAGTGTCGAATTTGACTTGTCAAACGCCCAAATACTTGACAGTGTTTAATGAAAATCTGTCAAAAATTCTTCACTTGAGACGTGCTTAAATCTGAGATGCATTTGAGTATTCGGGGGTTAGTGCTTATTACGTCAGCCTAAAGAAATGAAGTTCATGAAATCTGAAGTGCTATCAAATTATCAATCTTCTTTTACTTTTTAATCCATTAACGTAGCAAGCCATAATGTCATACCGTCCTCCATAAATAAACCTTTATTTGAGTTCACTTCTACAATTCACAGACCTCAAAACTTTCATCAAACATTGAACGAATAATGACGATAGTTTTACAACAATAAATTTTGATGAGATATTCACAAGCCAGTAGGTATCCGATGAAAATTGGTGGTTCAACTTTTAATAGAGCCTTTCGATTGTGCAGACTACAGTTTTAAGCCAATTTTAATTACGAAACGACCGTTTGAGCCGTTTTTTTACAAAAGCGCTGGTCGTAATAATCCGGCAGTTTTCGGACATAGCGTAGGGTAAACTAGGTGTATACTAGCCATCTGACAAAAAATCTCACTAATATTATAAACGTGAAAGTTTAGATGGATGGATAGATAGATGGATGGATGTTTGTTCCTTTATCACGCCAGAACGGAAAAACGGATCAGGATGAAATTTGGCACAGAGATAGATTATAGTCTGGAATAGGACATAGGTTACTACTACTTTTTATCCCGAAATTCTTACGGGAACGGGAACTACGCGGGTGAAACCGCGAGGCGTTGCTAGTGGTCAATAAAAGGAACTATTGTTTAAAAGCCTACCTTTGATTATCCCTATACGCCTACATTTTTATGATTGCAATCCAGTCCATATGGTGTAAGTAAAAATTAAGTTAATTTTTTCGTAAATGCGGCCTTTTCGGTCCCATTTTGGTAGAGGAACCTACCAGCAAAAGCCGATTCGACAACTCGTTGGAACAAATCCCTGCTAACGAAAAATATCCCAGGGAACACGGTAATTATCTTAAATTTTTCTGAAAGGATTCGTTTTATTTTATAAAAAGTTTCAGAAAAGTACGTCTGTAATTTTTTTATCTCTACCAACGTCGTTTTAAGTTTGAGTAACAAATAAATTTGCAACAGTCTGCAGTTAGCTCAATTGTTTCAATTGTAAATACTAGTTTTAATTTCTATTATTTGATAGTAATTTTCTTTGTTAATAAATTTGAACTCAAATAAAATAAATTGTTTCCCAATTTTAAAACTTTTGACAATTTTTTTAGGTACAGAGTAATAAACAAATGTTGATAAAATACTTGTTTAAAAGATGTAGTTATAATTTTACCACTGAATAACTAATAAGTTTATTAAAACTAACAACCTATTGTAGTATCAACAAAAGAAAATAAAATTGCCCTGAAACATTCTGAAGCAATAGCCTTGGACTGAGCCTGTCTCATTTTGCGATGTTGTGTGACCTGAATAAAAGTTTTTAGTGGGCACATTTCACGTACAGAAGAGCCCAGAGCGAACAACTCGGAGATTTAGTGCAATAGGTATAGATATAATTTGCTTGATACGAACTGAATTATATACTTACTAGATGCCCGCGGCTTCACACGCGTTGTTTTTGGTTTTGTTGTTGGTTTGGTTGTTTATATCCCATGGGATTTTTGCGATAAAAACATATGTTTTATTCCAGGCTTATACTATATAACTACCTGAAAGGAAAATTTTGGTCCAATCCTTTCAGTAGTTTTGAAAGAGAACAAATTAAACTTTAAGTTTTTGAAAAAAAAAATCGAGCTATGAGGGGGATTGCGGGAATATTTTTTCCTGATATCCCCCACGAGACTGATCGATTTGATTTGGGGGATTTCCGGAAAAAAAATCCGGTAATCCCCCACGTGGGGGATGGCCGTGGGGGATTTCCGGAATGAATCATCTACATGTACACTTAGAGACATTACTCTAGAGATACTAAAGCCTGACTGCTAAACTAGTGGAAACAGCTTAGACAGACAGACAGAGTTACTTTCGAAATTATAATATTAGCATGGATGGATTAATCCATAATCAATTTTATTCAAAGACGGTTTTTAACTCTTTCTGTCTGTCTGTTACCTTTTAACGTCTAAATGGCTGAACGGATCTTAATAAAATTTGGCACGGAGGTAAATGGTATTCCGGGAACGGACACAGGCTACTTGAAAAGCGTGCAAAGCCGCGAGCAACAGCTGGTTTGCTCATAATTTGGTGAGAGCATGACCGAAATTCATAACGGAGGAACTTGTCCTTTAAAAGCGAACATTTAATGTCAACAAGATTGATTAGTCCTTTCCATTTTAATTAATTAAAAAGCCGCTAGGAGATACATTTTCCGAGAAATTTGTTGACGCTATTTAATTACATGGCGCCAAAAATAATTAGGAAATTTTCTTAGAATTAATATGTGGATCATCAAAATAGAATTTTCTTGAATATTTCTTGGCTTAAATTGACTTCTGAAAATATAAATGCGTTGTAAGTTTGACTGTATGTGACTTTTAAATATCAGAATTATTTTATTTGATGTTTTCAATACCTTAATCATAATAATCATGTCGGGATTTATATGTTTTTTTTTATAAATTTCATAGAGACTGTTTCTTTTAGAAGTTTTTCAAAATAGCGTTGCTTCTTTTTTATCAAATATCAAAGTGCTTTATTTCCAGGGCTCTTGGACACGTCATAAAAATTCAAATTATATAAGTAAAACTAGGAAATAAAGTGATCATTTTGATATTTTGTTCAGTTCAATCTTTTATAAGGTAAAGTATCTTTACTTTACCACGCGAACAAGAAACCTTTACCTTGTTAGAACCTACCTTGTTGTTAGTACCTTATGTTAGTTTTTGAGTTGGAGCAAAAGTCGTCCCAAGATTTTTTATCGTCTAGATAATCTGATATTTTGTAATAAGCCTTTTTACAAAGAACATTTTTGACAATTCGTTTGAAGTTATTTTATTTGAAGAAGGTTTTTGTTGTTTATTACAAATTATTCAATTATTACTCTCAAAATAAATCAAATAGCACCAACATCGAACAACCCAACAACGAGCAACTCAACAACTGGCTACGTAAATAAAGATAGGTTTCAGTAGAAAATGCACCAGAGCGAAAAATAAATGGACTCAGCATCCGCGTGGTCGATTCTTTCGAATCCAATAGTTGAATACTCAGATAATGGGTGGGTTCGCCTAGAGCATGATTTTCTATCCTTATCGAAAGGCAAGAAGAAGAGTTAAAGAAACTTATGATTAAGTTTTTCATTGTAAGTATCACAGACATTGGACATCTTTGAACATTTTTACGCCACATAATTTTTGGTTTGTGATTTCGTTGAACCGAAAATACGTCTTATGTCCAGCTGTGGACTAATATAGGCTGATGATGAAGTATATTGTTATAATTCAGTTTTTGCAAGTCTTATAGCTATATCGCTAACGTAACAAATTCTCGCTAGTGCTGACTATCCACTCATTGATCGCGACTCGTTATGCAATGGAAATAATAATAGCTTTACAAGAACGAGGTAGTGCCCTGATATTGAGTTGCAACTTGTGGTTGCATTTATCGGAAAAGTATTGAGTAATGATCTTACAGACAAAAACCTTAGCTTATTACATTACTAACTTCTGCACGTGGGTTCGTTCGCACTTTACCGGGATAACCTATGCCGGTCCTCGGGATATTGTCGAATTCTCAGCCAAATTTCGATTCGAACGATCCGACAAAACAGCAGACAGACACAGAATTTTATAAAAAAAGGATTATTTTGCCCATGTGATGATGATTGACTTTTCATCATCAACCTAATTTTAGTCCACCGCTGGACTCTAGACATAGGCCTTCCCTGATGAGCGTCACAGCGCCCAGACTTCAGTTTGCCGCATCCAGCAACTGTCTTTCGCAGGTCGTCATCCCACCTGGCCAGAGGACACCCACATTACGTTTGCCTTAGCAAACGTGTTCTTAAGTGGAGACCATGACTTATCATGGTTACCTTAACACGTTTACCTGTGATGATGTACTAAGATTAAAAGTAAAATAAAGAGGAAAATTTTGACGTTGGCAGTTCATTAACACCACAATTAAATAAAATCAGCCAAGCTTAATTCTTACTCAACAAGATTTGTAAGTCGTCTGAACAAAAATTCTTTGATAAGCAAAAAGCCGGAAAAAAATGAAGAGATAATTGGCTTTTACCAAAAGTTTCCGTAAAATTATTCCTTGGAAGGTGAAAATGGGTATTTAATATTTCGTTTCTGTTGTAATTCAATTGATGCGGCGATAATGAACAAAGGTCCAAATTGGGCCTAAGAGGTGTAAGAACAAGTCGCTATCGCTATCAAATGTAAAATGCTGTTCTACATAAATAAGTACCGCATTCTAAACTAACAAATAAAATTACAATCAAATAATTACCTTAAATTAAAACTTGTATTTACAATTGAAACAATTGAGCTAACTGCAGACTCTTGCAAACAATCTACAGGTAGCTCAACTGATCTATATCAATACCAGTAGGAAGCGTCCCCAAGACGCTGGCTGTATTGCGCCGCTGTATGGCAATGCTGATGCGCTACGCCAGATACTCACCAGCTCTCGGGTCACGCGTTGCTTCGACCAGACGCTCAGATAATTTTTTGAAAACCCGGAGAGTCTCGGTACCCTACGGACCTAGGGTCTCGACTCCAAGGGGAGCAAATGCGATTACTCTAAATTACTTTTCGCTGAGCAACATATTTATGTTAAATAACATGCACGCACACGATTCAGTGGATCCTCTTTGGGTTATTCAGGCATTATTCAACACATAAGTTACCAATCCTTCTATCGTAGTCATTGCTACATATTCTCATAAAAGACTACTTACGAGAAAGTGATCCTACGAGAATCAAATTTTCAAAATGTGTAAACATGTATATTTAACGTTTGCACGTTTTTGAACAGTTCATCCTAATCGTAATCAGCCTATTGATTCGATATTAAATTATTTATAAACGCTAGTAGAGCTATTTTTAGCCGACTGCGCAAAAAGGAGGCTTATGTTATTTGAATCCGGCTTGTAAAGCGTTTGGCTTCTGGATTGTTCAGTATTAAGTACTTTCCGCTGGGGTAAACGTGTTCTTGAGTGGAGACTGCGACTCGGCAAACGTAGTGTAGGACGCCCTCCGACCAGGTGGGATGACGATTTGCGAAAGACTGCTGGCAGATGCTGGATGCGGCAAGCTGAAGACAGGGCGCTATGGCGCTCATTAGGGGAGGCCAATGTCCAGCAGTGGACTGATATAGGCTGATGATGATGATGATAATCTTAGGTACACCCCCTGCCTTTCTTAAATGCACAATTCTTTCCATCCCAAAGTTGCCTGGAAGAGATCGCTTCTAAGCGATAAGGCCGCCCATTGTACTTATCTTATGTGATGTCTCTTTGTTATGTTATTTTCTCGTGTACAATAAAGAATTTTTGTATTGTATTGTATGATGATGATGAAGTAGGTACTTAGTAGGTACTCAGTTTAGACTTCATTATAAAAAAGGCGTAGAAAGTATCGCCAAATTAGATTGTCCAGAAGACGCTGCTCCCAAATGTACTAATTAAACCTCCACGGTACTAAAGCAGTAAGGTAAGAGAAACGTTAAAGTTACAACCTCATGCTACAACCGCTGGAGCATCTTTCGCAACTCGAGGTACCTGTAAATTGGATTACTCGAGGTGAGGTCGCCAACTCAACAGCTGCAGCTTCCGTCTAAGTGATTTCAATTTATTGACTGACATGCTTATGCCCGCAGTTTTGTTTACGTGGTACTTGATCAAATGTGCCTAATCAGCTTATTATTTCTAACCAATGTCTTTGTTACCAACTGACACCCAAGCCTGTCACCCTAGAGATACATTATGAAAAAAATGTCCCAACCTTCGCCTTACAAGCAATAGGGAGACCGATTTTGGGCCAACCGTCCCCATTGGGGGGATAGTGGGAGGAGGTTGGGAAAATCCAAAAGAAGCTATCTGTTCGTAAAAATATACCTAGATATTATTAAATTCTTTATTACAGACTTCATGGGTCCAGGGTTACATAAAAATTAGAATCTACACAATAATCAAACAATAGTACTATACTAATAATAGTACTTGGGGCGGATATGGCCAGTTAGTTCCGTAGTTTTTCAAAATAAAAAAGCTTGATTATTTTTATTGACTATATTTCACACGGGGCTTTGGTCACGTGGTAGGTAGCCTTAGTCTTAAACACAGATTGTGTGGCTTGCATATTAGTAAAGGAACTGAATGCAATCTGAACCCCAGTTTCAGAAACTTTTCGTTACAAACAAACGTGTAGATATTTATTTACATTGTATCTTTTTTATAACATTATTAAGGAAAAGAATAGAATTTGACAAGCACACGGAACACATGTGAATAACATGAAGTGCAGACCCCAATTACGTTTTGTTACTATTGTAAAGAGCCTTTTCCATTAATCGGAAGGGCTTACGGACAGGGAATAAAGGGCAATACACCTTCCGAAGCAATTCACTAAGGGTGTAACATCCGATGGCCTCATTACTGAGTGCGAGAGTTCTTCCACTCTGTGTATATTATGCCGGGTACAGACCAAGCAAGCGAGAGCGAGCGAAGGCTAACGAACGAATGCAAAAGTACCAGTGTGGACGTCATTGCGAAAGCAAGCGAGTCCAAACAAGGGCCTTCGTTCGTCTTCGGCCGTGCTCCGGCGGCTGTCGCTACATAAAAGCAATATGGTACGAACGTACCGATTGTCAAATCCCAATCGTGTGCATTCGCTTGCTCTCGCTTGCTTGGTCTGTACCCGGCATTAGGTGTACCTACAGCGCGAGCTGAACGAAATCGAATTTTCGACAGATTCGATGAGATTTCTTCTAAAAACCAATAAAAACCCACACCCGCTTCTTGCTGCCGCATGCCCAATGAAAATACAGTCTACATTTCAGCGCGTATTTGCAATTTTTTGGCAGACAGAAAATTGTTTAAAACAGTGACAGTACAACTTATAAGATTTTCTGCCTTAATCATAGAACAGAAGCTGCCAAGAATCGAAAATACAAAAATTAAAACGAGGACTGGGCCTCCGATCATATGGGATGTCGAACCATTAAAGACTGCTCAATGCTCGAAGCGGCAAGCTGAAGACAGGCGCTAAGACGCTATAGGAGGCCTATATCCAGCAGTGGGCTGTTATGGGCTGATGACGATGATGATAAAAGAAGGTCTTTAAAATTCTGTGTAAGAAGTCCAGCAATAATGTGCAGGTTTACTTTATCAGAAATTGTCTTTCAAAACACATTTTCTACCGATAAAGTTTATTCAACCACCGTACACGCAAGGGATAAGAATTGCGCGTGTTCTTTGATTTATCCGCTACTTTTTTCATAAAAAGTTGGGGAACGCAGAAGTTTGTAGACACAAGGACTGACGTATAGACAGAAAACTGTTTCAGAGCCAACCAATTGCACCGAATGTGATATTTTTATGCAAGAGATTTTGTTTTACTTCGGTGTTTTGCAATTTTTATAATGTTGATAGATGGAAACCAAAAGATCCCTTGTTTTATAGGTACCTGGGCACAATAAACCTAGGAATATTTTCTTTCCTTTACAAATTGAGTTGTGTACTGTGTAGTAAACATACTGTTGCCGTTTTAATTTCATCTATCTTCTCCCTTCCACCATAGAACCAGCAAACGCACAGAAAACTACCACTCGTACCTGTTCCACAGTGTGGAATCAAGAAATTCTGCTCTACCTTCATAATAAGCACAACCAATGAGTGGAATGACCTTCCAGCGTCTAATTTTCCGCCAGAGTACAATCTTGGAGTCTTCAAATCCAGGGTGAATAAGTTCCTGGGAAAACGTGCTCCATCTTAGGCCATATCATCATTATTCAAGATGGTGGCCAAACGCTTGGACATCACCAATAAAAAAAAAGTTATTAGTGCGTAAAAAGAATATTAAACGGCAACACAATAACAAAAATATCCTCTTAGAGACTTTGAGACTTGTTCTAGTAAGTAAAAATTGTAGATGTCCCGGCTTTCTTTATAAATGTACCCTCAAAGCTATATAAACAGTTTAGCGAGACAAGAAAGCTAACTAGCTCAACAAAAGAGAACTTTATAAACGTGAGAAAAAAGAACCGCCGAGGTAAAATTGGCTATAGTGTTTGGTTTGAGACTAAATAAATTGACTATTCTAAAGTTTTTTGCTATAGTACTTACCCGCACTTTGGGTATCTCTAAGAAATGTAACAAGTTCACAAAAAAAACGATTTCGGCGGGACTCGAACCCGCGCCCTATACCACCGGCGCTATAATAGTCCGTAAGAGGTCCCAAAGATTTTCGGTTGAAGCGACTAGGGTTTCGTGGCATAGTTGGTTAGAGCACACCCGTACTTAGGGTGGGGCGCGGGTTTGAGTCCCGCCGAAATTGAATTTTTTTGGGAACTTATTTCATTTCTTAGAGATACCCAAAACACTTAAATTGACTATATCTTTAAAATACCAGCTAGTTTCTGGCTTGGCAGGACTAAAAGGTGAGATTTAAAATTTCTGACGCGTCCAACCTTACAGGACTGTGAGGTCTAAAGGAAATAAAGCACTTAGATTTGATTTTTTGAGTTATTGACTAATCGTGTGTTCATCATTTATTTGAAATTATGCTAAAAACCCGCCGCTACAGTTGGTTGGTGCGCCATTACAGGAACCTACCTATGAATGACAGGTTTAAAAAATTATATCTAATAAAAAAATACAACTTCATATATATAGTTTGGTTTATCAATCTACAGCAGGTATAAACTCATGACATCATCGGTTGACAAAACACTGTCAGCTGTTTGGATCTGTCGATCCACCTGAAAACTTATACATACAGTTTTCAGGTGGATCGACAGATTCAAAAAGCCGATAGTGTTTTGTCAACTTTTTGGAGGGCCGGTAATGTAGGATTTAAGTACGTAGTTCTGATAATGCAATTAGGGCAGTGTTGACAATGTTTGAGTGTTTTGTTCTGTTAACTTAAGCAAAAAACACTGCCTTAACAAGTGCATAGATTATGCAATAGAGTATTAATGGTATGTAATAATAATGCTTTAAAGAACCGGTAGCAAGAACTTACTTTAGATATTAATTTGTATGAAGGACTATATTTTTTTGTAAGGTTGTCATATTATGTCATTATAGGAGACCCTGAAAGGCTTTTTTATGACAGAAAAAGGTAACGTAAATGTTGATGCCGTAACACTATTATTAAAATTTGTACCAGCAAAATTGAAAAAAATATGTTGTTGAAATAACCTGGTTATTTAGACTACTACCAATCATTGATTATCAGTTTGCATAATCACTGATTGATTACACAATAGATTTATTTCCACTTGTACATTCATTCGATAATTTCAGATAAATCACGTCCGAGTCGATTCACCAATAATACAAACCGATCAAGAAAAAGTCACGTAGCAAAATTCAAGTGAATGAAGTGATAAGCAAAGTTAGATTTGTTTTGAAAGAAGGTTCAAAATAAGCAATTCTGTTTTCAGATAATTTCTTTTAATATAAAAGGCCGGAAGTGTATTGTCTTCTCAGTTGAGAATCGAGCGGCAAATGATGGGGCTATTTAGCCAAATTGTTATTTTGTGCGTAATTTTTAATGTTGTTGTCGGTGATAAAACCAGTAAAACAAAAGTGGTTGATACAAAACAGGGAAAAGTCGAGGGCTGCTTGGCCCATAGCGGACTTTACTATGAGTTTTTGGGAATCAGATATGCAGTGCCTGTTAAATTTCGGGTAAGATAAATGAATGTGCTCTATTGGATATATTTTTAAGTGCTCTCTGTTCTCGGAAAATTCGGGCTGGCAGCACTAAGTACTCATAAAAGCAAATTCTTTAGAAAGTTTTTGCACCTTGGTTTGAATGCGTTTCATTAATTGATACTAATACTAATAAGGACTTATTGAACCGTACTTTTCAAAAAGAAGTTTAGCGGCGTAGACGGCATCGCGCGTATATATTTTAGGTATATTTTTAATTTTTAAAAATTTTACACACAGTTGGCAGACTTTCAATGCTTAGAACACTCGACCAAGTCAGCTTTTGACACAAGAAACAATAGTCAAAATCATCCGTTTCGGAGCTATGATACCGCAACAACCCACAGATAGATACACACATAGACACATAGATCCCGTAAAACCTATAAAAACCCTTTTTTTGTGTCGGGGCCAAATAAAAAAAATGTATCGTAAAAATACCTATATATTTTAGATATTATTATAACATTTATTTTGTTTTATTATCAAGGATTTGTATATTTTACTTCAACTTACATAAAACCGTATTACGATCTTTTCAGGCCCCGTCAGACCCGCTATCATATCCTGGCATCTACAAGGCCGATAACCGAGCAGTCCTTTGTCCACAATTTCCGACCAACGACCCTCTAGCTGCCCCAAGTGATAACGAAGATTGTCTCGTCTTGAACATATACACCCCACACAAAGCAAACACCACTCTCCCCGTTATGGTATACCTCCATGGAGGAGATTTTGGCATCGGATCTAGCTCACCTGTCTTCTACAACCCTCAATACCTCGTCAGCCATAACGTTGTTGTTGTCACCGTCAACTACAGGTTAAATGTTTATGGTTTCCTAAACCTTGGCATCAAAGAAGCTCCAGGAAACGCTGGACTGAAAGATATCAGAGCCGCGTTGAGATGGATCAAACATAACATAAAAAAATTCAACGGAGATCCAGATAATGTGACTGTGTTCGGACAAGGCAGTGGAGGAGCAGCTGCTATTTATTTGACACTTTCTGAGTCCACAAAAGGGTTGTTCCACAAAATAATTTCACAGAGTGGCTCATTGTTTACTCCTGAAGCTTTTGACAGTGATGGCTTGGCCACTGCTTGTCAAGTCGCTAAGACTTTAGAACTGATCAGCTCGGATCCTGAAGAACTATTAGAACTTTACAGAGACACTGAAATCGACTTAGTAGAAGAAGCTATAAGCAAACAAATGAATGCCAAATCAGTATTTGTTCCAACTGTTGAAGAAGAGTTCGACGATGAAGAACCGTTTTTGACTGATACTCCTTATAATATCTTAGCTTTAGGTAAAAAACATAGCAGTTTCAACCCTGTTCCTGCCATATTTGGCGTCAACACTGTGGAAGGTTTGACCAAAACTCTTGACTACTTCACAACTACGAGTCTAATGAACAGAATTCAAAACGATGATCTAACTTCACTGGATCAAAGAAGTTTATCAGTTCCTATTGATGAAGTAGAAGAATTTGAAACTATTATTAAGGACACCTACTTTGCTAACACGTCCTCAGATGAAGCAGTGATTGGTGGGCTTATAAACATGGCTTCGGATTTCTCATATGTCGGGCCAATGAACTTGTTTTCTGAGATGTATTCCAACAGCTCAAACCTTCCAGTCTACGAGTATATTTTTAACTACATCGGAAATAGGAATTTTGGGAGGTTGCTGACGAACACAAGCTTGCCAGCCACGGCAAACCGGGACGAATTGTTTTATATCTTTGAGCTAGAGCGACTGCCTCTGCCAATGGATGAGGATGATGCCAGGATTATAACTTTCATGACCATGATGTGGACGAATTTCGCTAAGGAAGGGTAAGTTGGCTGGAGGAAGGTGAATAATTTATCAGTAGTAAATTACGATTTATGTATGAGCCACTTTTAACACATTCAGAATGGGAAACTGTGGAGTCTGGAGATGGAATAGATTTTCCCAACAGTTGAATACTTTTCTTAGCTTACACAGCTAGTTGTTTCTATGCTGATTAACGTATCAATAGCCAAATTACCAATCTATGAAAAAAAATCAAACAGTTTTTTTTTTTTGCAAGTTGAGGAGATTTGATCATTGATTATCTAATCATAGAGATTTCCAGTTATAAATCAGTTATTTTCCGTCCGTCCGTCCAGGTGTATTTTATCGTCTCCTTTTGAAATTCCAGGTCGCCTACACCAGATAGTGACAACGGCGAGTGGTTACCATTCCCGCATCATCTGGCGATAACATTGGAACCGCAGTACGTGGCCCCTCTTACCCCAGATAGAGCATATTTCTGGCGCGCTTTGTACTACAAATATGGCGCTGATATTTTGAAACCATAGAATAAGATCTATTAATAGCTGTCTAGAGTAGGAAATTGCCGAAGAATGAAGATATTTTTATCATTTTTTTATTTATTAAAAGTGTTCCTAATGAAAAGCGTTGAAATTAAATAAACATTGAAGAGAGACCTGAAATAAGTTTTTCTACCATATTTTCACTGAATCAAAGTTCTCAAGACTAAGTTAGTGTCTTTTGTAAGCCGATTCAGTAAAGTATCCATCTCTCGGGTAAAAGACACTGAATAAGTAATTTTTATTCATCACAAACTCAGTAAAATGACGTTGGAGTAAGCAAACAAAAACAAGGCACCTCAAACGGAGCCGGGGGACACTTGAATCTAATTAAAACTTTTGTATCTAAGTGCAAAATAGCACTTGACGAGTTCGCTAAAGTTAAGTATGCGCTTGTTATAACTTCTTTAAGCGGATAACGAAACCCAGGCCAACTAGGCTCTATAAGTTGGCAGTAATATTTAACAACTCTTTTCTGAAAACTAGTTTAGAAATTTATTTTGTAAAGCAATGAAAAATTGCAAATCTTAGAAAATTTGTTGAATATTCTGGGAGACATGTCACAAATAATACTGAACCTACAAAACTTATCTTTAGCTCAGACGAAAAAGATACCTTTAGCGATCGAGAGGTGCCCCGGGGCGGACGTACCTATTCGGGCTTTTTAAATAAGCCTTATGTAGTGCTCGAGACGGTGGTCCTAGGTGCCTTGCCTACTAATAGGGTAACTAGTAATTCATTAGGTACCTCTACGATATTAACTTTACACATAGACATTTGATTTCTCGAGAAGAACCGACAACCGCTGGGGTAAACGAGTTCTTGAGTGGAGACCACGATTCGGCAAACGTAGTGTAGGACGCCCTCCGACCAGGTGGGATGACGATTTGCGAAAGACTGCTGGTAGATGCTGGATGCGGCAAGCTGAAGACAGGGCGCTATTGCGCTTATTAGCGGAGGCCTATGTCCAGCAGTGGACTAATATAGGCTGATGATGATGATAGACATTTGAATCTCAACATAGCTCACATTGTCTGACCATAACGACCATAACGAATTATAACTGTAGAAAAGTCGTGACTTCCGAAAAAAATATTTTGACTGACGGTTGTCGGCCCCTTCACCCGCTACATCTGTTGCCCAACAATACCGTTGGGCCATCCGGGAGCTTGTCCGGTCGTCCATCACACACGAAAAATCCTTACGACAGAATATTTTCATTTCGTATTGAAACGAGCGTGTTTTTGTTCAACCAAATACGTTTCTGTCATTTCTATAGCCATTTATCACATGTCGTCCATTGAAATCCAATGTAAATATTCGGCTGGAAAACTGAATGGTCCGAATTAACGTTTGAAATAATATAGTACGAGTATGGTGTTAAAGCCTGGTAAAACACACAAAACATTGCCAGATATTATTTTACTTATAATTACTTAGCTTCGTTATCAATTCTCTTACAATACGTTAAGTCCTGATAACACATTTAGCTACCTATGTGTTTTCTAAGCTGAAAAAGTCTGGTAAAACACACAAAACATTGCCAGATATTATTTTACTTTATAATTACTTAGCTTCGTTATCAATTCTCTTACAATACGTTAAGTCCTGATAATACATTTAGCTACCTATGTGTTTTCTAAGCTGAGAACGAGATGTCAAATTCAAAATGAAACTTTTCTTATGAAAACGTATTTATAATTATATGAGCAAACACAGGTATCCAATAATCCTTGAAACAGCTTAAACATAAATTCATTAATTTGAAATAAGAAAAACTGGCTACAAATTTCATGATATTCACATTTGCTTGAAGCTTTGTGGGAGAAATGCTAATTTATCGGAAATCAAAAATAATGGGGCCGCCTCGGGATAACTTTCTATACAATAACGAATGAGTTTTCAACATAACGTAACCTCCTCCTTTTTTCGAAATCAGTAAAAAAATAACAAGGTCATGAAAAAAAATCAATGTTAGCGAAAATTTAAAAATAGAAAGAAAGCAGATTTTGGTCACGCTGCGCTGGTAATAAACATCAATCTAGCAAATGAGACTTTATCGTCACACAAACGACAATTATTTTCAATTTTGACAGACCAACATTTTCCTTATTTTACGGGGGAATCCAAATCTACCTCAGTTTCAAATAACATTGGACAAAACAGCAAGACTATCAAAAAATGTTTAGAAGTGCTTAGGGCGCAGACCACAAAAAAATTATACTGATACCTTTTTTGTTTACAAAATTATGATGTTACCCATCGAAAGTTTAAGAACCTTTTTAGTATATTTTTTTTTATTAAATTGTACCTACAACATGACGTAAGTACATTTATGTTTGTATAGCGTTCCAAATCTGACCAATTTTTCGTATGTCAAACAATTTCGTCACGTAAACATAAAATCTATGAATTTTTTGTGTTTGTCGCAATTAGAGTTTTGACGAAATGAAAATGGAAAGTAGAAGTAACTTTTAATCTCAAATATTAATTTACAAATATAATTTTTTATAATTATTAGAGGGAAATCGGTAGGTCCAAATCCAAAAAAGGCACCTTTATAATCAGAGCGATATTATCGAATGGTACGGGCAAGTATTGCATTATCCAAAATGTATGGTGGATGAATAATTTATGGGTATCTCGTATCCCCATTAGGACTGTACTAACCAAGTTAAATTACCCAAATGATGCAACGAATGTGTAGGTATTGCTTAAGAGCAACATAAGCAACCCAATAAGTACCTACTGTGAATCGGAAAGATACGTTCTGAATGTACATACTTATCCTAAAACCAAAGTGTCATTAGAGAGAAAATAAAAATACGTATTGATTCAGAACAAGGCCCATACATACATAGATGCTCAAATAAGTTATTAAAAACCATAAAGTATGTACAATCTAATGTAAAACGTCAAGAGTCAATTAATAATCTGTGACAAAAATATTGCCCACGAAAATGTATGTATTTAGTAACAAAGAGGTAGGTACCAAGGAACGTTATAGCAACGTTTGAGGATTTCACCCAAAAGCTCCAGACTAATTTACGCAAATTGCCAACTAAACAAAAAGTTTCAGCAAACAAAGGGGCCCTCAGATCACTCAAAAGCGGCCTACCTGATTGAAATGCAAGCCGCCTGGTACACACATAAACCGACACTGTCTTGTCCGTGTTTCACATACCAAATTAATTTCCCTCAAGGTTTTACAATCCCTAGAAAATCGAGAGCAAATAGAACTCTCAAAGCGAGGTTGGAAACCTAAAGCCTCGAGTTTTACGATAACCCAAATCTATTCCGAGACATATATTTAGGCAGCCTCTTCCATTCGGTAAAAGAAATACCGAGATCCGTCAGTCTTTCAGACAGTCAGCGTCAATGAGATGCAAATTAGGTCTTCAATTCTTCATAGGAAATATTTTCTGAGGCTTTATTGGAGAGGTGCCAAGTTGGCCTTCAAATTGAGCTATGAATAAAACTCGTGTCGAAAGTTGGTTTGGTTCGATGCAAAACCCGCAAATTTAGCTGGAGGGGAAAATTCGAAAATACTGGAAGCCATCATTGTTTGAGTCATAAAAATATTGAAGAACGTATGGGAACTATAAATCAAATCAAAAATTCTTTATTTCCATAAATACAAAAATATACACTAATAAAAGGTCAAATTCTTAAAATAAAACACTGACTCGGAAATAAAGTGTAATTTTTTATTTCTGTCGCTTCGGTAGGTAGATTTAAGTCAAGAAGCGACGAACAAAACCGATAGCCTGTTAGTTGTTATTTTTCGAGTTGGAGCAAAACCCGTCCCAAGCTTTTCTATCTTTCTAGATAATCTGATATTTTGCAGTTAGCCTTTTTGCACAGAATTGTCAAAACCTGACAATATGATTGAATTTATTGACTGATAGATTTTGCCACTCACTAGAAGTTTTGTCGTAGAAGCGTATACCGTGCGTATACATTGCCCTCTAAAAGATATATTAATTTTGTGAAGCTAGTTGTGGGCACCGCGAGTTTATATTTAATTCTAGTATTAAATTATATTATAGCTATTTTTATAAATATCAGAGAGTAAACGTTTTTGTCATGCAATGATCAGCATTGAGATCGAAGCGTTAAAGTAAACGGTTTTTAAATCATATCAGAACTACCGTAACATATTGAACATACTAAAATGTAACCATAACCTTCTATGAAAGGAATCTAGCGTACGAATATTGCAAATTCTACCCTAGATTTTATGTGAGGAATTTTCTCTTCAATAGGTTCTGGACAATAAAGGTGGAAATATTATGAGGCAAGAAGGACAATTTATACTTTAAGTCACATATAATTAGGGCGTGCCCAGAAATTACTATCAGCAATCTAGAAATTTAGAACATCATGTGCACGATGTTCTAAATTCAATTCACTTTATCCTCTAGCGGATAAAAACAGCTTTTGCACTCAGATATCTAAGAGCAAAAATACGCTTTCCTCGCTGAGGTGGGATGCAAAGTTACGTGTTGCACTCGAGTGCAAAGATTTCTTACCTCGTGCTCTTTTGATTCCCTCGCTAAGGCTCAGGATTCTAATTTTTGAGTCACTCGCTGCGCTCGTGAATCGGCTTTGGAATTCTTAGCTTGCTCGGTCATCAAAATAGAGCAGGCGGTTAAAAAGCAACTTTGCACTCTTGTATTTCCCTATAAATAAATTATTTCAAATGACCAATAGGTACACGTAATTTGGATACACGAATTAAATTCCAAAGTCCACAATGTTTCGCTCTTGGAAAACTCACATTCTCAAACGTCACTCTTTCCTGACAGCGCATGCAACCTTATGAACCTTCAAAACTTGCTGATATACACTCTATTTTTAAAGAAATAAGGGTTTTTGTTGGTGTGTGAAAAAGGTTGTCCGTTTGTATTCGTCATAGCACCACGGGTCGGGCCTTTGTTCTTGAGTCGTCGCTTTGTTTGTCCGTTTCCTATAGCCGTTGGAGGTTTTATTTTGATGTTTTATAAAAATGTTGATGGAAAGCGATATTTTTTGAATTTTCGTATGTATATTCATCATCATTTCATTTAAAGTACAATTCATAAACAAAACCCTATAAATTTGATAGTTATAGACACTACTATTCTATGTATATATGAAAAAAGGAACATATATTTTTCCATGATCTCGCGAAAAACTGAGACTAGAAAATAATATATAACTTTCCTATCGCTAAGTAGTAGGTATAGGTACTCTAGTTAGGGCCAAGAATATAATGAATGTTATAGGCAATTACTCGTAAAATATTGGCTCACGATTTATCTAACGGTCAGAATAATGCTAAAAAAATCTACGATAGTTCTGATATTCTCGCAAAATAAATGTTAGAAGCTATCTCTGGACACACTCGTAGATTAGATGGTATAGGGTTGAATCGGAGCATATTTCCTCTAATCCTGGGTCAAGATAAATCTTTACGCCATAGCAATTTTGCCATTGCATATTGCTATAGCACTTTACCATGTATTTGAAATGGTAAAGGGATATCGCTTGGAACAAATTTTACTTTCAGGCAGTCATTTGAACTTGATTTATAATTAAATTCTTAACTTGATTTGTAATTGAAATCTTCTTCCAGCATAGTTCTTAAATCATCACCGACTTTAGAACAGGAAAAATTTGTTATCAAAATTAAACTTCTTGTTAAATTACCTATTTTGTTTTTCACCACCTATTGATTATTATATTGATCATTCTATTGATTAATTTTTGAATTTTGACTTGGGCTCGCGCGATTCAACTTTTTGTGGGTCGAAGTTATTCTAACTCCTACTCACAATAACGAACGAAAGAATTTTTCTAATCGGTCCACAATCGACGGTAATTCACGATACATAAAAACCAAACATACAGCCGAACACAGAACCTCCTTTAATTTTCGAAGTCGGTTAAAAGCAAGTCACCACCAATCACCAAAATGAAAATAGTTTCAGAATCCGGAGTTCCCAATAATACAGTGTATTTTTCTAACTTGTCTATCTTTACTACCCCTATCTATCGGAGAGGCAATAAGTAGGTAAGCAATAAAGGCAAGGGTATCCTTCCACCCGCCTCTCACTCAGGTCTTAATTGCAAGTCGCGCCGAACATCTGCTCTGTTAATTAATGGTGTCCCTTGCGAGTACCATATTCACCTGAACACGTAGAAAATGGTCACTTAAATCTCATTATGGTTGAGATTGTGGTCAATTACTAGGTTGTTATTTTTTTCTGAGCACTCATCTAATTAGATAAAAATAACACTGCAGAAAAGGTGAAAAGCAAATCTTTATCATAAATACAGTGTAGGTATACAAATTATTTTTTTATTATTCATTTCAATAGTATATGGGTTAATATGAATAACATTTAGAAAAGAAATTAATAAATCCCAAAAATTTACGATCTCGACGGGATTCGAACCCGCACCTTCCCCTTCAGCGCAGGGTTGCTCTTTTTCCAACTAAGCTACGTGATCTTATCAAGTCGACCCGAAAATCTTTGGGAGTTCTTTTCGGCACTTACGCCGTCAGCGCCACCTACAGAGGAAACAATGAAGTTATCCAATTCTGCTCAAAGACCAAATTTACATTTAGTTCTTTGACGAGAGGTTTTGCCGTTGCTTGATTCTAAGGTTTTTATTTATTATAGTACTCTGGGTAGTTTCTAAGAAATTAATAAATCCCAAAAATTTACGATGAAGGGGAAGGTGCGGGTTCGAATCCCGTCGAGATCGTAAATTTTTGGGATTTATTAATTTCTTAGAAACTACCCAGAGTACTATAATAAATAAAAACCTTAGATCATTTAGAAACTTTTTTTTTCTTCAAAATCTTGCGTAAATAATAATGTTGAGTTTTTAGAACACACTACGATTTTCCATTACAATCACAATATGAAATCGCACATCTGCTCTATTATATGGATACCTAGGTCTTTGGTAGCTATTGCATGAATAGAGAGACTTCGAACAAATCCGTCAGGCACTGACAACGGAATCAGGTAAATTTCCATTGCACCCCTTTCATTGATCAACGAACAAATTCAAATAAATTGTCAAATGTAACCTTTGTAAAGAGGCTTACTACAAAATATCAGATTATCTAGAGGATAGAAAAGTTAGAGACTTTTTGCTCCGACTCGAAAACTAAAAATCTTACAAGGTTTCTTGTTTGCTTCTGTAGATAACCCTAAAAAGATTGAAGTGAACAAAAAAAGCGTAATCACTATTTCCGAGTTTTGCTTATGGAATTTTGTGACGTGTCCAAGAGTCCTGTAAGGTCTAAAGAAAATAAACCACTTTGGTCTTTGCAGCAACCACTTAATACCTACATTTAGCAAAATCATTAGGTATTTGGTTATGCTGCTAAGCCCGGTAGGTACAGTCCGTTCACAGTTATATTACCTCTGACAGCACCCTTATTACTATACAAATAAATATTACTCTGATACATAAGCAGAGGTAAAATAACTGTGAATGGACTGTAATGGCCATCCGCGACACTCGATACTTTCATTCAAATCAATAAGTCATTGTCAAGTCATTTGTTTATTTTTGTACGCAGTTCAAATTATCCTTACAAACCTTTTTTACCTTCCAGTGCAGTAGCAGCAGCGTTCTTCGTATATATACGTGGGGTTTTGGTAGGATTGGAATTTTTAAATTTAGATAACAAATGACATTCAATGTGTTACAAACAAACTCAAAGCAGATTCGATCTTCGAATATTCGATTTTTTGTAATAGGTCTTCAATGTAAATGCGTTCTTCGTTCAAATCCAACACGTGCATTTTGACTGAAATCCAGGGATTAGAGCGTCAGGTGCCGCAAAATAAAATTAAAACGGAAATTCGAATGAGGATCGTTTTATGTGATTGAAATGTATGAAAGCTGAAATGAATTGACTGTATTTTAATAATATCAATCCTTATTTGCTCTTTCAGCAATTGATATTGTATTTTTCTAGTGTTAAACGTTGCAAGTTACATGATTTTAGTTGAAGATTCACAAAGTAATATTTCTGATGTCCCAATATATTCTTTGATTGACACTGTGAATAAATATTGAGAACGTCTGTACAAATTACTATAATTTGACCAAAGGACACAAAGCAAGTACGTTGTCGAAATCCGCGTGCGATGAAAATATAAAGTAATTTTACCTCTACTTAAAATTGTAGTACAATCCGGGGTCAGAATAAATCAAACGAAATCTGTGAAACCACTTGTGTATCAGCTCGAAATGGTTATGTATTTCCATTTTGAGTGCGGGGGTTATAAAAGTAATTAAATATACTTAAGTAAATCTATTCAGATTAGGTTAAAGTTAAATTCTATTTAGCGATATAATAGAGTTCTTGGTTAGAGTAATAATAAAGTTATCGATAGAGGGAAGGCACGACGGCTAAATACCAGCACTTAGCCACCGTATTGGCAATTTGCTTCTAGCGTCTTTATTAATGAGCAGTGGCTCCTTCAGTAATGACGGCAGACAAAGATGTAAGAAATTGAACTTTAGAAGTATCTAGCACAGTGGTTCTTAACCAGCGGTCTGCGAACCACTGGAATAAACACAAAATACAGACAATATTTTTTTCGACGCTAGCTCCGCTTGGCGATAGCAAGGCTATTGATGACGGTTTGATGGCTTGTTTGTGCGGTAGCGGGTAATGACACACCAAAAATTACAAAAAAATCTAGCAATAAACATACATTTTTCGATGATGTTATTTTAGTTTTTTGCTTAGGACTTTGGTCTGGCCGCCATATAAGGTAACTTTACCTACAACCGCAAACAAATAAGACAAAAATCGAACAAATGGTATTATTTTGTCGCGGCTTGCTCTGCTAGCCGTTAACATTTCTTTTTTCGTGTTTTTGGCAGAACCTAATCCCCACATAAGCCCACCACCGATATAACAAATTACAAGAAAACCTAACAATATACATAAATGATTCGCGGTTCGCTTCGCTCGGCGGTAATTTTCATCGGTCCGGCCTTGATTACATAAACGAGGGTCGTTCATTTAATCAAGTGCCGGATCTATGCCTATTGATGGACCTACTGCTGAATTTCTGGGTACGCCTTGCCGTAGGTCTTACCTCCAAGTAGTTAGTGGTCCGTGACAAGCCAGAAATGTCAGAAAGCGTAAACAAGAGGTCAAAATAAATTGCACTCGAATTTTAACTAAATTCCGCCACTTGAAAAATAAGAATTAGAACGTTAATATTGTTTAGTTGTTAAATCAGTGGCTGTTTAAGTAAATAAGGTGGTGATGTATAAATCAGTGGTTTATGTAAAAATACTTGTTGCTCATTATTTGACGTTTTCTTTGGAATTTTCAGGTGGTAATTAGTATATTGGAAGCCATCTCATTTTTCCATGGCTTATTTATAAATGAGAGGAGGTTTTCCGGGGCCAAAAAAAAGTTGCCTACTAAGCATTGTGGCAACACAAAGCCCAGCAAATACAGCACAAAATACGGAATCAAAATGGAGCCGTTTATTATGGTCTAATTTCCCTGTTCTTAAGTTTTAGTACAATTTTCGTGGCATTGCTTTTTTGTTTGCTATAATAATCTTCCTGGTAGCTTTTAGTACAGCACTGCTACGGACAAAAACCCCTAGGATAGCTCTACGGCGTAGAGCTTCGTAGCATTTGCAGCCAAATTGCAATATAAAGCAATATAAGATAATTTAGTGCTCATAATTCATGCAATAATCACATAATAATAATAATAATGCACATCAACGATGGCAAGGGAAATATTCAAGGGATTTATTATTAATTAATTAAAGGTGCTTTTTTGAGAAACTATCTGTGTTGTTTGATAGAAAACTCGTGTTTGTAAAAAAATATGAATTTATGTATCCACAAAAAAATAAGTACCTGCAACTGTTAAATTACCTATCTACTGATTCTGTCCATCCAAAGGTTGCCTGGAAGAAATCGCTGTTAGCGATAAGGCCGCCGATTGTGCCATTAGATATAGTTAGTATTAAGTTTATGTTTAAATGTTTTTTGTATATGTTGATGGTGCAATAAAGTAATAATCTATCTATCTATCTATCTATTTATCTATGAAGGCTAAAGTCAAGTGAGCAAGTAAACAAATAAGTAAAATAGCCTGTATTCAATGCCTGATAGAGTTGATTTTTGACTAAGCATTGTATTTGGAGTCGTGCACGGAAATCCAACGATGTATTACATTGTGAATTTCATTGACACAATACCACAATACCTTATAAGTAACCCTATAATCAGCGACCCTACAAATGAGCATCAATCCCACGGCTAAACGTCATACCCATTTGTTGACAGGGGCAAATTTAATTGTACAAGAGGTCTTGGGTCACAAAAGCCCGTTGGGTTAACACTAAGGGAAACGCGTGAAGGACCACATAAACTTTGATAAAGTACGACAAGTCATAGCAAGTTCAAGTAGAGTTCAAGGTAATTCAGGTACGAATTATTGTGCTGTCAGGAACAAAAACAAGATTTGTGTAGGTCATACTCACATAACCTGAGTAAAAGGTTCTGGTTTTAATGGATATCGTTTCTTGGTACGAACATTAAATGCCACGCAAGTAATAAACAACTTTAGGGGCCTGCGGATGATGATTTCGGTAACTAAAATAACACAAAAAAATTGTGTTATTTTAGTTACCGAAAGACACTTCTACTGCTATAAAACTTTTGAAACTATCATGGTTATTACTATAGAAATCATTTAGAACGGGTTATTTTTATTTTTAGACAAAGAATGAGGGTGAATGAGATCGGTATGTCTGCCAATAAAAACCAACTCGCAGTGACTTTAGTTCTTCCGTGATCATGGCGCATGAAACTGTGCCGAAATATTGGAAAACTCAAAAATTGAATCATGGCAAATATCCCGTTCTAAATGACTTCTACTGCTTACATTCCCCTGTGTCACCACCTCACATCCGGTGTGCAAGCGACAGGCCCATGTCCTAATTGGCGGGATTCAATCATTGGGACTCCGCCATGTCAAATTGATGTTTGGAAGTTTATTTACTAAGGGTCCACACGTGCCGGATGTAGATGATATGTTTCGATGAACAGAATATCTACTACTGTACCAGTTTCCGCCCGAGGCTTCGCTCGCTCTGTTACAGTCTAAGCCTACGTCCGTCCACAGGATGCCGATCATCACCCTGATCCGTTCAGCCGTTCAGGCATGAGCTTCTACTTCTCTTATTTTTTTTCTTCTTCTTCTTCTTTCGCTTTTATAATATTAATAAGCATGTATTATCAGCGTGCTATGACTTTTATAGTGCGGGGACAGAACCATTTTAGACGAATAATCAAACAACATTTCTCATAAAAATTGTGATGGAACCTTCTCAAAGTAAACGTACGGCCGCTTTTGCTTCACGTCAGAATGGTTCCACGCGCGGCTTTCAGTATATTATCAGTAAGCCGAGAAACAAATGCTACCTACTACGAAACTAATTTACCCAACTTGGTTTATGGTATTTATACGACATTTGGGCGTAGTACGAGTAGTAGTGTTTCAAGATTAAAGTTGTCTTATATGTTGTTGACAGGGTGACATTTGTGAAAAACTGGATAATAATAGAGCTCTATCCGATTTCTAAAAATGTCATAAAAATGCAAACATTTAAATTGGGATCGAACCAAAGCTAATCGAATTCCATTTTGGTTGGATGTTTTGAAATATTCAACAAAACGTTGGATACAAATAAATTAATCGAATTATTTAACATTCTGAGAACAAAAAATGGCATAGAAGAGCCTAAAACAGACATAAATACATAAAATAAAATATTTTTCCTTCTCTACATTTATAATTTCAAACCACATCCGTAAAATAGTTTCTTTACAGGAAAATACGTTTAACAATTGTAATGAGATCAGCAATAAAAGCTTCAAAACATTAACAATAATCAAAAACACATAAAACCGCTTGCAGAAAAAATGACCTCGTTCAGCAATTTATTAATTTATATGAATGATGAAATGCACGAGACAAAATGATTTGTACAGTTATCCATGCAATTTTAAATATTTGCTATGTCAGCGAGAGGATTCTGCTTAAAGAATGTCCTGACGTTCTTGTATAATTTTTTCGCGGCGACCTCTAGAAGAGGCGTCCCGAACTCCGTGGATATCTGTTTCCAGTTCTCGTTCAGGAATTTCAGCATGGGTTCACCTGGAAATTAATTAGCATTATTCTCAAAATAATAAAATATGTTAAACAATAGACGTCTGCTCGACCTCTCCCAATATTTTAAGCGAATTGAGAATCCAGTGAAGAGTTACCTACCTATTATCAAACCCATCTTCGTTTATCATTCAAAATCATCATCCACAATTTACCAGTCCACTCTGGACTCAGGCCTTTTCTGATAAGCGCCTTAATGGCTTTTATCATTAGAGGCTAATGCCCCCGGAGTGCACTTTCAGGCAGGTGGTCTGCTGAACATAAGTCTCCCCAAACAAAGCCCCAAAAAGCGGCACTGAGCCGCATCCATCCATTGACTCCCTCCATTGACTCCCATTTAAGAAATGAAATAAGTTCCCAAAAAATTTCGGTTTCGACGGGACTCGATAGATTTTAAGGAGTTTCGTAACTAGATAAGATATGCGAATGTGCCTCCTATTAATACCTTTGCAGTCCGTCTAAACACTCGTATAATCAAAGTAGGTATTCATAAATGAAAGTCGAAGATGAGATTATCCTGGGAGTTTAGACTTTGTTAGGTCATATAGCCAGGAAATCCGGTGACAAGCTCAAGCAGCTGACGGTCACCAGTTTAATGGCAAACGCCCTAGAGTACACATCCCACTGAGATGATTGGATCGGATCCGCATAAACTTGGATACCTACAAACTACCACGACGTTCTTCAGGCCGCCAAGGATAAATGTAGGAGGCACGATATTGTTCTTGACAAAAACACTTCATAGGGTAATTAATCACGGCTCTCATACATAACGTACATAACATAATATACAACGTGTGGGGGAAGATGCAAACAAACTTACTGAGTTCCTTATTTCCATTGAAAAGGTTAGTCAGCTGAAAATTGGCGTTGTCTTTCACGTCAAAATCAAAGTGCAACTTCTTCGGTACCACGTAATCTTTACCATCGCTGCCTTTTTCTATCTCAAAATCGATGTTGAATGTGATTTGGATGTTTTCTGGAAGTAAAAATTAACATTATACCAAAGTACGAATAAAGGTTTGTTTAATTCTAGTGCAATAAAAATGTTTCTACGACGCTATTAAAAATTACAAGATCGAAACTAGTTGGTCCGATGCAGAAAAAAGAGTTAAAAAAAATCTTTTGCGAAATTGATGGGTGTGTTAAGTTTCCCTTCAACAACAAACGTCTGAACAAATCTTGTTGAAATTCAGAAGTAAGAAAACTGCGGAGAGGCAAACTTTAGGCGACTTTTCTGTTACTGGGTGAAGCACCGATTGTAATGTTAATAAGAAAGAAATTAACTCATATAATCTATTAACTTATTAAAAGTATCTACAGTTCTAGAGTTAATCCCAATAATATAAAATATGTGAAAGTTTGGATGGATGGTTGGATGTTTGTTACGCAATCACGCCAGAACAGCTGGAGGATCTGGATGAAATTTGGCACAGAGATAGATTATAGTCTGGAATAGCACATGGGCTACTTGCATTATATCCCGAAATTCCCACGGGAACGGTAAGTACCCGGGTGAAACCACAAGGCGCTGCTATTGTATTATATCAGTCATCTAGTACCTGTATCACAAGCTCTGCTTAGCTTGGGGCTAGATGATGTGTGAATTTTCCATCATCATTTATTAATTTTAACTTCTTAAAGAATGAACAGATCGTAACGCTTGCAAAGCGACTTAATTATTAGTACATTAATGTTACAATTAGTTGTTTAGTTGAGTTGTCTTCTATTTTTGCACATGGCTACCTGTAATTTAGAGTGCACTTGTTCTTAAGTTCTATCGTATACTTTGTGATCTCTTGTGTTAACTCTAGTTAGTTGCCCTTCTCACTAATATTATAAACTTGAAAGTTTAGAAGGATGGATGGATGTTTGTTCCTTTATCACGCCAGAACGGCAAAACGGATCTGGATGAAATTTGGCACAGAGATAGATTATAGTCTGGAATAGGACATAGGCTACTTTTTATCCTGAAATTCCTACGGGAACGGGAACTACGCGGGTGAAACCGCGAGGCGCTGCTAGTAATAAATAAATAAAGCCGCGGGTCGCGGGAGAAGCTTTACTTTTATATCTTACTTAGTTTCAGCTTCATATCGCCATCGCCCGTAATAGGCAAGATAAGGATGCGTCCACCAGCGATGTAGTGTCCTTTCACGACGCATTCAGGCATGTGGTAAACAACTTGGAAAGTCTTCTTATCGGTTTGCCAGCTAAAACAGGAGAATAACGCTACCTAAGTTTTATGGTCACTTAAAATAAGTTAGGACGTTCGTTCCCTCTCTAACCTTTACAAGGAGGCGTTTTCCAAAAGGTGGGTCTATCTATCGCGGAGTGGAGGGAAATGTCACTGTAGTGAGATGTGAAGTCTAAATAAGCACTGTCTGTGTAAGATCCCTTTCTTACACAGACAGCCTTCTTTATGTTTGACGTCCATGGCGCAGCGGGCAAAGGTCCGCCTCCGACGCAGGAAGTTGTGGGTTCTATCTATTTCCGCCTCGGGGCAAATGATATGGAAGTTACTTGGATATTTCAAGATATCTATCTTATGGACAGTATTAAGTACAATCAGGTAGTATATTATTAGGAACCCATAACATAAGCTCTGCTTAGCTTGGGGCTACATGATGATATTGTGTGGAGTGGATAGAAAAAAAAACGCCATCTTTTCAGTCTGGTTGGTGCGGTGAAACCTGTGGGCGAAACTATTCTTGAACTATTAAAAAAAATGCCTTATTTTTAGACGATGTTGTGTCTTTTCTATCTTCTGTCTTTAGAAGAAAATGGATGAATATTAGTAATTGAGAGAGGTTTCTATGTATGAGGGAAAATATAACTCTAATGCACCCTGCTTAAGAGTTTCAATTACAATTTATGTTTAGTTATTTTCTGTCGCATATTTTTTTTTACAGTTTTCCTTCTACGCAAGTTCCCAGACACAAAACATTGTATGTGAAATTATCAAACAGAAATAAGACTTATTTACATCACATCATAATTACAGCATTATTATTATTATGTGTCTCTCATTTCCATGATCTCGGGCCTTTAATGACCTGATCCTTTGGGAGGCATGCGTGGGGCCGAAGCCAACAGCACAGAGGCCCTTTTGAGAGTTAATCTAAAGGCGAGGGCTACACACACACAGCTCGCACATACACATTTATTATTATTATTTACAATGTAAGCCAATTGAACAAATTGTTCATCTAAACCATTGTTCCATTTTTAGTACCGCCACGCCAGTGCCGCGTTTCTGAACAATTTGCAAGTACCTAAGTCATTATCGATATCTAATCAATAGTATTAAAAGTATTATCTACCTATCTATCTAATTTGGTGTAGGTAATCTTATTTCAAGCTAAGGTTTCTTGCAAGTTTTATCAATGAAAATGAATCGATTTTGCTTCAACCAACGAGCCCTTTTCAAAGCAAATCAGGTTCTAGGAGCAAGGAACGCAATTGAATGCGTTTTCTGCAAGCAAACGTAATGTAATGAGAAGGAAGAGTGAAGCTTAGGTACTCCACTCGGTCTAATTAGAATCTTGTCTCTGAGGCGCAATGAAGTATAAGTCTTTTTGCGAACATTCCAAATATTGAGTGTTTTCTCTCAAAGAACGTTACCCTCAAGCTATTTGGTTTGGTATAAGGACCGGAAATAATTGGCTTTTCCTGTTTGTAACATTAATTGTGTCTGTTTTAATAAGCTAATTAACATTTACTAATGTTTTGAACTGTCAACAAGATGTAAATGGTATGTAAAGTAAATTCAAGTGTAGGCATTCAACAAAATGTATCTATCAGGCTACGTTTTCACCAGAGATGTGCATGCTGAGCGGTGCGAAGATGTACAGCGATGCTGTGCAGATGAGCGGATGTGTAGCGGACTCTTTTCAGATATGCGAGCTATTTTTTCGCTCACGTTGGTCCCTAGCTCACATATCCCGCAACACATCCTTTGCACACATCCCACGCAACAAAAAAAAACAAACAACTGGCACATCCTTCCCTTGTTTTAAATGAACAGTGCGCGTCAGAATTAAGTATCCCCCTATCTAGGGAGAATTAAGTATTCCCCTTATTACTAAGAGAGGTCCCTACCTCTCTTAAGCACGCGCACTGTACAAATACCTCGCTCCGCTTAACCACTTCTACGAGAGCTGATCTGAGTGAGGCTTGATTCATATCTCTGGTTGAACCGCGCAGCCTATATCCTCACGCGATAGTTATTCACCACCTATGCGTCAAAGGTAAGGAAGCTCTGAAGGAAGGAGAAGGGAAACAAAATACTAGCCTTTTTCGTAACCTGACGAAAAATATGCATACCTACATTTTTTTTGTTAGCTGCCAGTATTTTTTTCACTCTAGTAAATAATTAAGTTGTGTTTCACTGGGAATAAAATTTAAGAAAGCAAACCTATTTCGAAGTTTAATTACGACTTACTTGACACTATCAATCACAGAGCTCTTCAATCCTTTTAACTTTCCGTCCTTCAATGCGAACTGAAGACCTGAGAGATCAAACTTCAAGTCGTCCATGTCCATTACATCCAGCACCTGGATTCCTAGCTCTGGGATCCCACTCATGAAGGCTGGCACTGCCTTTTGGAACTGCTCTTTCATACAGTCTTTGTCGCTTAAACTGCATTTTGCAGTTTGGAGGACTGGAATGAAGAACAATTGTAGGTAAGCGACGATGACATTATGTCGATGGAATAAGGTTCAAATTGGAAAGGTACTTCGGGATGACGTCAAAAAAAGTTTTTGGATCCTGAATAATATTCAGACGTTGGCAGAAAGGAATTTCTTCAGAATGAGTTTTATTGCACGAAAGACGCTTAGGACTTCTTTAAATAGTCCAAGAATAGTGGTTCTATCACTCAGCAGCCTTTCTGAGAAATTTCATAAAACACTGCATAATAGAAAAACCTATATAGCATAAACGACTCAAACCCATATTTTTCTCAATAACTCGAAAAATACGTCAAAAAGACTGGGCTCTTCAAAAAATATTAATAATTTTGCCCAGTGACAGGTAATTTTTAAATACATAGTTGAATCGTCATCAACTTTAGATTTATTGAGACTTTTTTTGTTATTAATCTGAATAGTGACACGCCAATATCGAACTACTCATACAAAAAAGTCTCAGAAGTCCGGTTTTTACAACCTTTTCAAATCACACTATGAACTAAAAAGTCTTAGACTGGATTAACCGGACTTCTGCTACAACGAAATAATTATTTTGGGAAAAGAACAGCATCGTCAAGAAAATATAGACGTAAATGCTCAAGACCAGTTAGGTGTCAAATGAAATTATCATGAGAAGTTGCCTATTAAATGTAATACAAGGATACCCGGCTTGCAAGTAAGTAAACGCGCGCTGTGATAATGCGATAAATGGACGTCATCCATGCACTTCTTGATCAAGAGAACAGTGATCTCGCATAGACATTTTGAACTTTTTATAAATAAAATACAATACTAAGGTTTTATATTTATTATAGTACTCTGGGTAATCTCTAAGAATAAATAGAATCAAGCAACGGCAAAACCTCTCGTCAAACGAACTAAATGTAAATTTAGTCTTTGAGCAGAATTGGATAACTTCATTGTTTCCAAGTGCCGAAAGAACTCCCAAAGATTTTCGGCTCGGCGAGATAAGATCACGTAGCTTAGTTGGAAAAAGAGCAACCCTGCGCTGAAGGGGAAGGTGCGGGTTCGAATCCCGTCGCGATCGTAAATTTTTGGGATTTATTAATTTCTTAAAATACAATAAACAAACTTTACAGGACATAGAAACGTCTAGTACGTATTTGAAAATGAAAAACAACTGACGATTATAACGGTTTTGTTGTGTTAAGGTCGGCGCTTCTGTTGCTGTGAGATTCAAATTAATTTAAATTAATTTTGCACATTATTAGAAATTAAATAAAAAAAGCGGAAAAGCAATTTGTCGCGAATCTTAAGCAGTTTTCTATAAACTCATATGATGTAATGTAGTATTTAAATCAACATTATCAAATTTAATGTTCCTGAATTGAGGCTGTTTGTGTTTTGTTTAGTTTTATTTACCTATTGAAGAAAGCAGCAAAAATTCGACACTGCAAAAAAAATGCCTATTAGCATATTTCCACCCTTTTCCTTGTGGATCCTCAAATCGAACTTCCATTGTTTAAAGCAGTTTTCCTTTACCTTTATCATACGTATCGCTAAGGTTTGGTACTCGCACAGATAATATTTTTAATTATTACCAAGAGTGAAGAGGGGTCTTCTAGACCTTTGTAAATTTTCTCTCTCTGGTCACTCGTTGGCCAAATCGTCAAACAAAGTTATATAATAATAAAAAATAAAAAATAAACGCGTTTAGATACGTCTTTACGTGAGCGGAGATATCAACAAATTCTGAAATTACCTAAAAAAACCAGTTGCAATGTCACCTAAGTAATAAATGAATAATGTTTATCATAATACCTAACTTCTGAGAATATTAACATTGTAGCAAAACCATTACATATGTAGATTTCAAGCAATTAATACCTGTCAGTTGCAATTTTCCTATAAACATAATAAGTGGTTTTCTTAATAGATGGTATCGTTTAGTAATTATAGGTCATATTTAGACGACCTCTGTGGCACGGTGGGCGAAGGTCCACCTGCGACGCAAGAGGTTGCGGGTTCGATTCCCGCCTTGGGACCAACATTTGTACGATCTGCAGGTATTTGTTCCGGGTGTTCTGGTCGTTTTCTATGTATAGTAAAAAAAAAACTATCTATCCAATGTATTGTATTATGTATATCAGTTATCTAGTACCCATAACACAAGGTCTGCTTAGCTTGGGGCTAGATAATGCTGTGTGAATTGTCCAGCAATCTTTATTTATTTGTAAGAGCATAAATAATGAATAGGTAAAATATTGGTAACGGTCAAGCTTTTTGCCACCCTCAAATCTCAATAAAAACTGAAAATGTGCAGATGGAGCACGCTTTCCCAGAAGGAACTTATTCACCTGGACTCGGATTAACGGAAAAACAGACGCTGGAAGCTCATTCCACTCTTTGGTCGAGCTTATTATGAAAGTAGAGCAGAAGTTTTTGGTTCGACACTGGGTAAGGTACCTAACAGAATGTGTGTTCTAATGGGTTAGGTATAACGATTATAAATACCATAAAGGACTCTTTTAATATTTGCGATTTGTTAACATAATTAAATATATTATTATATAATCGGATGTTTATCACGTACCTAACTTTTTTCAGTCACCCAGACTACGATCGCTGTAACGCGATAGAAACGTAGGGGAAAATAAAATAAAAGTTAGGTACGCGATAAATAGGTATTTATAAAGGTAAGTTCTTAATCAGGTGATTAAGACCTTTTCATCTTTAAGACCTATTAGAAATTAAAAACAAAATTTATCCAACTCAAAAATATGCAAAAATCGATTTATTCCGCATTCGTCCCACTGGCTTCGGCCCAAACTAGTCCGAACTGGAAAATCGACAACCCTTTTATATAACCCTCACTTACCATAGGAATCCACGTAGCAAGCCATAGACACAGCCAAGCACAATAAGAGCTTCATCCTTACGTTTTTCTGACCTGGTGGACTAAACGCTGCAATGTCAACTGGTCAGTTTGGAGGAAGACAGTATCTTATACCTAGTATCAACGCGACGCAATCAGGTACAATCTTACTGGTTCTTTACATTTGGTTTTGCTCTGACTTTGTTCGTAATAACTTTTCCTTGTTTACTATGCATGCAGTGGCTTTTTGCCTAGTTCTCATTAGTTTTTCGAAACCTGTCCTGTGTAGTTGGTAGCTTTTCGCTAAGTTATGTCTAGATTTATTCTAAGAGCCTGGTTTACATGAACACGAAATGTAATTTGCCGCAAATCATCTATGAACCCACGGTGAAAATATCGAAATGATGGTATAAGTATAATATTTATTTTATGTTTTTTTTTTAAATACTACTTTACTGAACCTAGGTTTGTTCTGGTTTTATAGAAAACGTATGGAATTAAAATGTATTTTATAGAAAATGTGTTGATTTGCAGTAAGTTACATTTTGCTATATTCCTTGTAAAGCGCAGAAAATATTGTACTCGCACGCAATGTAAATAGAAAGCCCTTAAGGTGTCATGTCTCTTTTTCAGCTAGTGTTCTAGTACCTACCTATGCTCTTTGTCACTGCTTACTTGTGAAACAAACAAACAATGGCATTTTTTGTTTTACTCACTCGACTTTAATTTTAATTATTCCACTAAATATTTAAACGCGCAAAAAGAGCATGCAATGTCACGTAATGTTCCTAATAAAAAAAATGTTTTAGAGCTGTCGAATTGTTTCAAATTTGATCTATGAGAATAAAAAAAACAACATAATGGTGAACTCAACTCAATGCCAAGGATTTTGGTCACGAAAATAAAGATCTAGCAGCATTTCAGTAAATGCTGCGGTACACATTTTTGTTTTGTATGGTCTGCAAATATCATTTTTACCCGACTACCAACAGGGGAGGGTTATGAGGTTAGCACCCTATGTTTGTATGTTTGTATGTTTGTATGTTTGTATGTTTGTATATTTGTATGTTTGTATGTATGTCGCCAATTTCTTTGTTCCCACGTAGCGCTGAAACTACTGGTTCGATTTCAACAAATTATGTATCGATTGATTCGTCTCAATACCCCGATGGTTATAGGCTATAGGATTTAGGGCTCCGACCCCGAATAAGCCTTCAAAACGCGTATTAAAGTTTAGGTAGCCGCAGGCTGCAGGCCCCATAGAGAAAAATTACAATACCTACGACCTATTTTCATTTTCTACTCTATGCCTATCAAATATGACCGATACGTCATTCTATTTGTCAATGTAAATGTTTCAAACTTTTATAACTTTCACGTAGTCGGGTTGTAGTTTTTAACTTTATCTTGTTCACTTATGTCGCTAGAAAACGGCGCCAACTGCTCAAAAACAGTGAGCGAAACCGATGCTCTCGTCATTTAAGCATCAAGATCAGACAAAGCTGCTAGTAATTCTACCGTAATATCTAGGATTACTATATCAGACAATACAGACAATTGATGTAGGGTTCTATTTTCTACGTTTACTCTAGTGGAAAAATTTATTCTCATATTTTTTAAATCTTTCGGGGACATAATATCAATCAAGGTTCTTTTATCTTCTGTATCGAGTAAAAATCGACATTAATAATTTACTTATTAAAATACTTGAAATAACTAATCGAGGTAACTTGACCTTACAAAACATCACGGAATCTCTGTGTCAATCTTATAATTTTAGGAATACTTATACCATTAACATTTTGTAGTTATAACTCTATAAGGAATTGTAGGAACTACCTATTACATTTTATTTATAGGCCTTGAAAGCTTTCAAGGCCTGGCCAGTGCCAGGCACCAAACTTGTGCCTTCCACGAGAGGGATTTTTCCAGTTGTTATGATTGTTTTCAAGGTTATTTTGAGTGTTACTATGCTTTCCAATTGTCGAACATACACCTTCACCCCTTTGATCGATATTTCCACCCATTTAAGATAATTTTTGTGAATAGCTTTATAGTGGCTGCCTTTGTCCTAAAAAGAACTCTTAAAAATATCAGCTGCGTGACTCATGTACCTAGGTAGTTCCAAAAATTTTGTGATGAATGACTTCGATCCCGATTTTGACCACCTTAGAATTCGAACTTCCAAAAATCTAGTCACTAGGACTGGATTTTCGGAAATTCGAATCCTTAGGTGTACGAATGAAAAGGAACCTTCATACAAAATTTTAGCTTCGTCACTCTTGTAGTTACAGATATTTCATCATCTGTCAGTTTTTTCTATTTTTATTATACATTTTTAATTGACATAGAAAGATATGGAGTCATTTTAACGAGTTTTAAGATGTGACACAGAGGTTTGACCTAGACTGCACCAGTTAAAGGGATCTAATTTTGTCAATATTATCAAGTCCTTTTCCTGTAGTTTTTCAATAATTATTCATAACCACGTGTCATGTAAACGGTATTTAAGTAAACAATGTATCTATTATAATTACTATTTAAGTAGTAGGTACCTCTTCATCTAGGGAGTTTTTGTGTCACTTTGGTACCTAGCTAAGTACACTTATTATTGTTCCCGTAAAATATACTTATGTTTTTATGATTGTTAGGTAGGTAGGTACTTTATCGTTTACGATAATAGTTATATCACACGCCAGGATAATTAGGTATTCTTCTGCGACGATGATAGAACAACTTTTTTAACCGTGAATAATAGGACCAGATCATCAAAGATTATCTTTTACATATTTTTAAACTAAACTATGCATTAACTTTCAAATTCGTTTGAGTCAAAAGATACTCACTCACCTAAAAGTTCGAGATTAGTTTTTAGTCTGGAGCGGACTATTCTTGGGGCAAACCAATATCTCATTTATTTCCCAAATGAATAAGAATCCCAACCTAATTAGTTTTATTTAAATCTAAAATTCCTGGGAATCTCAAATTTTTATTTACCATATCGTGAACTTATTTAGAAGATATAAATAAGGCTCGACAATCCACGCTTTATCTAGCCCCAAGCTAAACAGAGCTTGTATTATGGGTACTAGATAACTAAAAATACACAACCCACAGACCCAGCATCATCTGGCCCTAAGCTAAGCAGAGCTTGTGTTATGGTTACTAGACTTGGTTAAATTGTCTAAGGTACAGTAAGAAGCGCTAATTGGTATCCCCCTCACAGAACAATAATGTACTGTGGGGTTAAGATATCAAAAAATACAGGCTGCAAAGCTAGTTTAGCCGTAAGTTTACATAAATAGTAATGTACAACTGTTTATTCTCCGAATAAAATAAAATAAATAAAATAAAATAAAAAAATAAAAATAAAATAAAATACACAACCCACAGTATATAACTAATTAAAGCCAAAAAGGGTTAAGTACGTTGCGTCGTCATCTATCTTTGGGACCTTCCAAGCCCAGAGAGACAAAGCCAGAAAAACAACCGCGATCTTAGAAACGGTTCGTGAATTTAAGACCGTGACCATAACTCTAACAGTTAAAATAAATTATAATCATTATTTATAATTGCTCGTTCACCACCACATCATCTACCTCTGTAAGTGATTTCCACCACATATTATACCTACTAATGTCCACTTACAAGTAACTGAAGTCAATAGCATGTGTTAATTATACCTTGATATAATGATGTACCAGGATTAAAGTGTCTATGACATGTACTATTTTAAGATTAATGTTTTTCTATTAAATTTAATGGTTCATGAGACTGCAGGTAAATATTCGTTAGTATAAATTCATACAAACCTTACAGTTAACTGCAGTTTAGTAAGCGGTAGCGTCGCGTCGTGTCGACGCACATTCGGTCAATTTTTAATACAAATAACCATAAATAAATCAAAGAAGTCAAAAAAATACTATACACTGGGTTTTTAAAATTGTCAAAGTGAAGTACTCGAAAACTGGCGAAAACTCGCCAGTTTTCGAGTACTTCACTTTGACAATTTTAAATTATACTGAGGACGTTAATACTGAGGATGCGCTTTACTAAAAGCGCATCCTCAGTAATAACGATTCGCTTTACCCCCCTTTGCTTTGTCAGACTGCGTCATTGGGACCCTTTTTAGTATTGTTTTGGATCAGTTGAGCTACCTCTAAATTGTTTGAACATTCTGGTAGTTAGCTCGACTGTTTAACTTGTAGATACTAGTTTTTCATTTATTTCACATTAATAGTGTCTAGTTATCATCATTCTGCCTTTTTCTTTTTAGGTGGGGTCGGCGGTTTTCTTCTTCTATTTGCTTCTATCGGTTGTTTAGTTTTTTATTATAAGGAGAAAATTACAAAAACTATAATTTTACTTCCTTCTGAGTAATTTAAGCTTTGTTGTCATTTTCTTTAATTATTAATTTTGATCTCATTTTGGTTTAACTTTTAAAAAACGCCTTATTAAATATCGATGTATGTCGATTAAGAGTTTGACTCGCACCCTAGGGTTCCGTAAGACCATAACATATTTAACACTATTTTTAAAAAAATTAAACGATTTATTGCAGCTTCATAAGCTTTGCGATTTGTTAACTTAATAACGATTATTTATCGGGTACTTATCGCGTACCTTCTGTTTTCATTTCAAAAGTAAACGTTACGCCATAAATACACGATAAATACAATTATCATTAGGTTTATCGCAGGCACAATCATAAGGACCCACACAAAGCAAATGCCACTGAAGGTTTATACATAGCAATCATAAGGTATGTTTTATAGACAAGCAATTTGATTGCGATTGAAAAACTAAAAACAACAGAAATGCATTCTACCCAAACATATTTGGGATATCATTTCATTTGTGTATAATTAGAAAGGTATCGGAGGCCAAGATACACTTCGAATCTTTGAGCCCTAAGAGTGAGTAACATTTTCTAGTTGGACAGTGAACTTAATAAATTTCATACTGACAGCAGACAATGTTTTTTTGCGATATTACATGATTTAAACACTACTATTATTGTATTCATTATCAATGTTTCAATCATCAATATTTCATTAACAAACTACTAAGACAATCAATACCTACATAATTTTTTATCATAAAATACCTGTCTAAAGACACAGTGTGGACACGGTGTGTAGTGAAAACGGGAGCCATGACAGAGATAATCGTATTGGAGCGGCGTTATTTTGTTCAAACTTTAAAATTAGTTTTTAAAACTAATACGACTGGCCTTGAAGAAATATTAATTTTTATCAGACAATACGTTAGAATGTTTTCTCAGTAGTAGTCAAGCAGCCTATTGACAGACCCGTTCCTTGAAGGATAACAATGAACCCTAAAGGTGATAAATTTAATTTGTAATGCAGTAAATCAACGTATTTTTTACGAAAATTAATTTATTTTGTTTGATTTATCGTGTCATTTTCCTCTATTTTATTCCTAAGCTCCCATTAAAATAAATTTAAAATAAATAGTTAACACAAAATGTAGTCACTTAAATTAAGGCTATATCTTCCACTGGCACGGAACCTAATACAGTCTTTATAGAGTTGAATATCTTCTGGATAGGCTGGTCGAATACTGGCAAGCCGAATTCGAGAGTCATGATCTTCCAGTTTCCATTCATGAAGGCGTGTAGGGTATCACCTGAAATGAACAGAATAATACCATTGCTTAGATAAATAATTTGATTGTTTAGAAAAAATAAAAAAAAACCGGCCAAGTGCAAGTCAGACTCGCGAACGAAGGGCTCCGTACCATTATCTATGAAAACGGCAAAAAACTGTTGTATGGAAGCCCCCTTAAATATTTATGTCATTCTGTTTTTTAGTATTTGTTGTTAGAGCGGCAACAGAATTACATCATCTGTGAAAGTTTCAACTGTCTAACTATTACGGTTCATGAGATACAGCCTGGTGACAGGCGGACAGACGGACAGCAGACGCTTAGTAATAGGGTCCCGTTTTACCCTTTGGGTACAGAACCCTAAAAACTGACAACGGATCCCTCATCAATACAAATTAATACACTTTTTTGTGTAAGTTTTATTCTAACTAGTTTATTTAGTTTGTTTCTTGAGTATGCTAAATAAATAAAAAAAAAATCTGTAAATTCTGTAATGTAGTACATTACTAAAATTGTCAAACGGCGCCAAACAGTTTCATCCCATCACCTATACAAATAGTGTCTTACTTTTTTATTTACGTTTGTGAACATAGAATCTATTCCTCTTTGGTTTTTCGTGTCGTCGTTGGCTAAAAACGAGATGTTCTCGACTCGTCCCACTTTGGGCCGCGTACAGTGGGACGAGTCAAGAAACTGAAATTGTATGCTAAAAACGTTCTTGACTCGTCCCATTTTGAGATTTCTAACAGAAAAGTAGCATAAGTACTGTCGTCCGCACACTTTTCGTGCAAGTAATCTCTTGCACTTTTGTCGGTTTACTTTGACGTTTATTGTAAGAAAACTTCTGTAAAAAATTTTAATTATCATATATTCGTCCGATTGTTATCTATGTTCAGAACACGTGCCTAAGACTCGGGTCTTAGGCACGTTCACCAACTGTTCACCAACAGATGGGTAAATTTAAAACAGTTGTTTTGACGTTTTTGACACAAATTTTTATACATGAAACGTCAAAGTTAAACTATGAAGTCCGATTATCTTTTGGGTGAACACAGACCTAAGATAGTAGATACAATTAAAACTTTGGCGGAGTTCCTCTCCGTAACCTTTATTATGGCATTTAGTGTTATACCAATTTCCGTCTGAGGTATTTGAGAACCCTCTTCACCTGACGTGACGTCATTGCTGACAAGCAGGAATTTGATACGGATAATGGATTCAGATATAAGATAACGCGGTCAAATACAAGGTTTTGACCTTTTTGCTTTGAGGTGGTAGAGCCTTTTTATAAAAAAAGGTTTTTATGAAAAGATTTTCCCTATTGGAAAGTACATTGTTTGAGTGCAAGTTAAGTTATTTATTTTATGAGTGACATTTTTGACGGTGTAAAAGATATAGCACATACATTCAGCACCGCACAAAACATACATTCAAATATGGGCATAAACTCGTCATGTTAACTAGATACTTACATTTCACAGCGACAAACAGGTTTACTGCAAGCTTCGAGTGAGTGTTCCTCTAGTTTTAAGTTATCTGATGCCACCAATATAAATGCATTTAAATGACGAGTACGAATTAATGTACAATTTGGTCCTTATCTGCACCTTAAAGCTCTCACACAGTACAAAAATATACATTGAATATCTAGTTATCTTTAAATAATTTCACAGAGATAAAATGGCTTCCCACAAGATTCAAACGGTTAGTCTGTCTATTGGTCCTCACATATTTTTCCCGGGAGTTATACATGTCCATAGTATTTCTACTACGAGCAATAGCTGAACTAACCCACTTCAAACGAGTGGCGCCAGAGCTGCCTGTCATCTGATGCCTTCAATATGAAATGCATCAAATATACAGGGTGGAAAGAATCTATGGGCCCTGGAGGGGAACTACCTTAAATCCTTTAGCTAGCTCATTTAACTGAAAGGAAACATTCCTTTATTTTTTGAAAGAAACATAATTGCATTCAAAGATTTTCTAAAAATTCCTTGTCTCACCTCGAATCGAACTAACTAAAAATTAAAAAAATATACCCTCGCTATTTTGTTATGCGAATCTGTAGGATTATTGTTCAGGATAAAAATTGTCTAATAAACATTGGACCTTTCACTCATCTGTTGTATAAGATACCCATGAAATCGAATATTTATTACATGTTCTTTATTAACAATACCTAGTATTCTGCACTTGTAACAAGTAAATGACGCATTAAAATTTTCTTATCTCTAACATCCAAAGACATCGGATGATAAAGAGGCTTGTAATGTTATTAATTGCTAAGAAGGTAGGTACCTTGTTGCACACTTCGATAAGAAAATCGTTAAATGGTAATAATAAACCTATGAACAATTGATTTTTGGGCTTGCGTTGCTATGCCCTGTCCCGCTCCTATGAACGCGAAATCCTATGTCTATCCTTGTCACAAAATGGCGTCGTATGGTACCCCCTTAAAGCCCATATTTAAACGCAAATTTTGAGCTGTGCGGCAGTGCCAGTAGTAAGTACTTACTCAAGGGCTTGTTCCCATTGAAAAGATTTGTTAAGAGAAAGGAAGCACCATCCTTCACGTCGAAACGATACTTGTGGCTCTTGAGACTGATGACGTCTTTGCCCTCAGGGTTCTTAGTGATCTTGTACGGCATATCCATTGATATTTGACAATTTTCTGAAATAGATTGAAAACATAATTAATTTCTTGATGAATTCTCTATCCGCAGTGATCCCTTTCATCAATTCGGTAGAAGCGCCGAAAATAGAAAAACAAGCGCCGTGAAATAACATAATAATTTGAACCCGAGTCTGACGTCGATTTGACTTTGAACCATCACAACAATGAATTATGACGAAACAAAGCTAGGGACACTCTCTGTTAAGTCGACCCCTATTCAACTAGGGTTAGTAAGAAAGGCAGACATCGTGATGTCGAATATACTTGACACCACAAATATTTAGACCAGCACCAGTGAGCTTGTACCTACCTAAAATTAAAACAGATAAGCATGAAACCAAGTAAAACCTATATAAAGGTCAATTCACACATTTCAGTGACGACACAGAGCTCGGGTGCGTTCATAGAGACTGTATGAAAGAATATTTCGCACTGTGCCGGTACTGCGTCGGAACTGTGGCTTCACTGTGATATGTTTGAATCGACCTTAATGCTTGTGAAGATCATCAGAAAATCATTCATCAGAAAAGGTTTCTGTCTCATCATGAGTAGCTTGTGTCCACATCCAACGCTGTTCAACACTTCCGTCAATACAGATGTTGCATGCCTCATTGCGTTAATAATTATTCCGTAATAGATTTTTACGATGCGAAAGACCTCATAATTATTATTATTATGGAATTTTATACTTTGCCTATATGTAAACATTATGATGAAATGTAATGTTGACCATGACAACGTGCGAAATGGAGTAGCAAGGCACTAACTAAGTGTTGGTAATACTTTTATCCTTTCGGCCAAGGTACATTCTTAGCCAATTTTATACAAACATGAGTTTAGCAATCTTTACTTAAATACGTGGTCGACTAAACGGTCTCATTTTGACAATATCTACGGTCGAAAGGCTTCGAAGACTAGGGCACCTGCTAACTTTTTATCAAATTACCTCTTATCATATCTAACTACAATATTAAAAACTAGGTACCAATTAGGTACCTAACTGTTCAATTATTTAGCATCATGAGATTGCATAGTTTATTGAGTCATTATTGTCAGAGAACTAAAGCTGTGTGTGCTCCACATTTTCCCAGCATTGATATTAATCTATCCAGTTATATCTGCATCTAGCTATTAGCTTATTTCTTTTCTTTTTGTGTGTGTGTGTATTTACCATTGTTATAAAAAAAGCGTGTTTTTTTTTCCTGAGTCTGGGCGTTGTATGATGGCGGCTTGGTCGGCGACATGTTGGCGACCTCACATCTAGAAGTCAACCGTCGCCGAGTTGGTAGGCATTGTTGGCCAAATGAAATTAGCAACTTTTGATGAGTCGCAGTGTCTCGGACATTCCGCAGAATTTTGTCGCGGACATGCTTCCGATATTTGTCGCAGATTTGCCACCGAGAGCAAATCTGCGACAAATATCGGAGGCATGTCCGCGACAAAATTCTGCATTGTTGCGAACGTGCCGTCAATATTTGTCATGTTCCAAAAAGTCGGCCGGCACTATCGCCAACATAAGTATGTGACTCTATAAAATAACGTTGTCAGCACAACCCACCAGACTGTATCGGTGGCGTTTCCGACTTGTGTGTAGACTCCATTACTCATACACTATCCTGGCGCATCAACTCTGAAGTAAGTCTTGGCCAATGATACAATAGATCGCCCACGGCTTCAGTCCTGTGCCGCCTATAATGAACCCGCCCCTGATTTCTTATTAAACCAATAAAGTGTCATGAAAAGGTACTCACTGATTTTTATTACTGTGTCTCCATCTCCACTGATGGGCAGGATGAGCAGTTTTCCCGACGCCTTGTATTTACCCTTCAACGTGATGTCAACATGGTAAACCAGTTTTAATATTTGCTTGCTCGTGTCTACACTGAAAAAGGGAAAATACCTAGTTTATGGTAAATAGGACCTTACGATTAATGCTTGGGGGTTAAAAATATCTGGGTAGGTATGCCATGCAGTTTAAATTGACTCCCTCCATTGCCTTTTGATCTATATAGAAATCTAAAAAGGCGTGGTACAGTCGGCTACGCCTAGTCATATCGCTGGATTGCACTGATTCCAGTAGTAGTAGCTTATCTGGCGAGAGATAAATCTTGCCTGGTGAATTCCTGTGTCAGAAGAATTAGACGCGAACCATATTATCGTTGATTGTGACACCTCTTTTGCCAATAATTGCAATACGAAGGTATATTTTGCGATGAAATAATGCAAGATCCTATTGCTGCTGCCTATCTACATATGTAGATAGGCAGCAGCAATAGGATCTTTACATATGTAGATAGGCAGCAGCAATAGGATCTTTTAGAAAGAACTCATTGCGAAAAGTTTGTGTAAGTCGAATCATCAAATCATTATAATGAGACCTGCCTCCAAATACAAAGATTGAAACTATGTTGGGTCCTGAGTGGGGTTAGTCCTTCTTCCACTTTTACCAGCACCCTGTTATCTAATCCCCATTGCATGCAAGGCCATTCGTAGCCACCTACCACTTTGGCTTCCTTTTAACCTCACCTTATTTTTTCAATAACAGTATTCCTGATGCCCTTTATTACAACCTCTCTGATGTTCAGTTTCAGGCCAGATAGGTCTACATTGATAACGTCAACATTCATAGGATCCAGGACTTCTGTGCCCAGTTCTGGGATACCAGCTATAAGAGCTGGTATCACTGGTTGCGCAGAAGCCTTAATACAGCTGGAGTCTGATAGCTTGCATTTGTTTATTGGTGGTACTGAAACAAAAGAAACTATCATTATAATCACATCACACTTGTCAACTGAACCCGCGGGATGCGTTCGAGCGGCCTCAGTTGACTAAAGACCCTTATATCACACAACCACACTAGTTTACATCACATTTTTACACTGTTTGGAATTTTGTGACCTCTTTATCAATTGTTCTGGTTGCCTGGAAGAAATCGCTTTAAGCGATAAGGCCGCCGAATCCTTTGCTTTCTTTAATTTTACACAATCTGTTTTTCTTTTTAAGTTATGGTGATTAAAGAATTATCTATCTATCTATCTATCTATCTTTATGTTGAAACTACTAAAAATGACTGAAATTTTACATAAGTACAGATTTTCAAGGCCCGGCTTAGGCTACTTTTTATCCCGAAAAAACGCACGCGAAGCTAAGCTATATCACTCGACGTCTTTTTCCGTTGAGATGCCATACTACCGTACCGGCTCATGTAATGGGTAGGTAGGTAGGTACGGTAGTCATACTGTGAACAGTTTGGAAACTTCGCGAGGAACCTGGCCTACGACTTGTTTTATTCAGAAATACACTATGTATACCTATGCACAAAGTACATCCATCATTATGTTACCTACCTAATAATACTTATCATGGCATGCCTACAATTTTCCCTTATTAGCAAACACGTAATAGGTATATATGTACTTCTTATTGTCTTTCATAATGTATTGAATAATCTTCACCTATTCAATTATCTGTGAAATGGTCGTTTTTACAATGGGTGACATAGTTATGACTTCCTTGACTCGTAGTATGCGAAGTTATCGCAAAAACATTATCTGTCTAAAATAGTTGTTTGTTTGTGCGCTAATCCTTTCCATTATTAACTCATCAAAAATCAAATATCTAACCATCGTCAAGAGATTTGATTATTCGGCAAAAGAAAACTTCTTTCTTTTCCTGAATAATTTCTTTGATCATTATAATAATAATATTATAAAGTTTTTCTTCATTTTGATCCTTTATTGGTTAGATAAAATGCGTAGGTCCTACGAACAACCGGCTGTTATTACCTTTTTTAGCATACTTGATAAGTATAATAATAATGCTGGACAATTCACACAGCATTATCTAGCCCCAAGCTAAGCAGAGCTTGTGTTATGGGTACTAGTTAACTGATAAACATAATACAATACGTTACATAGATAGATGTTTTTATTGTACATAGAAAACGACCAGAACACCCGGAACAAATACCTGCAGATCGTACAAATATTTGTCCCAAGGCGGGAATCGAACCCGCAACCTCCTGCGTTGCAGGAGGGCCTTCGCCCACCGCGCCACAGAGGTCGTCGAATGGCTTTTGAAAACCATTAAAAAATTACTTAGTGTAAAACGTGAATCGGTCATGGGAAAACTAGATATGTTCATATTTCTGTGTAGGGAGGATAACAGTAAAATAATTATGGTTCACCAGCTCAATTTTTTTTATTAATGCCTAGGTTTATATTTCCCTGCCTATGCAGCAGTGTGCGTCTATGTTGTTTTTAAAAACGCGAATAAACTTTTGCCTATAACTTTACATTGACAGTGATATGATATTATTGTTTACGTCAGTATAATCTCCCAGATCTGTGTATTCAACATTAATTTCACGAACACCTTAGTAAGTATAAGAAATAAAAAAATTGCTCCATATCACGAAACACTACGATGCCAAAAGATTATTAGTCCATTGTTTTTTAAACCAACCTAGTTTTTTTTGACTTGGAAAGTAAAAAAAAGAAATTTAAGATAAAGGAAGAAAAAATTCAGTTTATCAGATAGTAAGTATTCTATAGATCGCATGTAACATCATCACAATCTTAAATTATTTCTTCCGTTGCTATTTAAAAGATATATTATACTATAAAAACTTACGTGCTGCAAAAATAGCTCCAAATTGCGCCAACAATAACAACCCACTGGTAAACATTGCGTTTGCACGATAAGCGGCCAAAACGAAAGCTCAATCACTGTTACAAACAGAAGGTAACAACAGCATTTATACACCACACGCTCCGGCAAAGTAAATAAACTCAATGATAGAAGGATTGTCATTGAATCTCCAAGTACAATAGAGATATCAGGAAACAAGTTTTTGCAATCCATTTGACAATTGGTGGTCCTGAACAAACTCAATTTCGGCAGTTTTTTGAGGGTACTTTTTCCTTAACAACCAACAAAGCGGATGGAGGAATAGGGTAGTATTTTTTAGTCACATTCATTTGAGTATAATTTTATATTATAGAATTATTATTATTATTATCAATGATATTTAACTATAAATTGTGACGTATGATTTGTCAAATTTTATATTAAATGTTTGTGTATTTATCGTTTAATTTTATGCCACATTCTCGATGCTCCTCGGATAGATTTTAATGTCCTTTCATTTACTGATTTGGATTGGCCCTAACAAGTCGAGCAAGTAGGAGCAGCGTAACGAGTCCAACTCTCATACAAAAATTGTCAATGTCTTGCTAATGTTTTTTAAAATTTTGACGATTTATTATAAAATGACTTGACATTTGCATTACCTTTTTTTTAGCAAAATCGTATCCGTGTCAACTTTACTTCCAAGATTCCAAGAGCAATGCCCTCTATTGTCAAAGTCACATGCACTTGGTTAATGGTCAAGGTCAATTTCCAGTGTCAACAACATAAATACAGGGTTTTTGTGATTGCAGATAATTAATCTGGTTTGAAGCGGAAAACCCTAGAAACAGAATAATAATACATAATAACAGCTTCTTACTTTATGTAGACTAGTTTATTGCATGCAAGAGGATAATGTTGAAAATTTTGCTAAACCTGGCTTGTAATCCTCGGTTTGCTTTTTGGTTGTAATACATTGTTCGATACTTTTTATAATCCTATGGGTTATAAAACAAAAGAAAAAATTTGTGTATTGATTGATGTCACTATCATCGAAATGAAATGCAGAAGTTGAAACGATGTTTAGTTTTGACAGATTTTCTTCGATCAAAAATTTCCGGCTTTGCCGGGGAGGCCGCGAACTACTTATTTTTGATCGAAGCAGATTTTATACATAATTTTATTCGTCTCTGGTCCGTTTTTGAACTCTAATTAGTATTTTTTCGCAGCATGTATGCAATTATGATATGATGAAGTAATTTTTTATTGTTTTATGTGGTAAACTTGCTGATACCTTGTTGTTTACTATTATTGTTTTCAGTTTTTGGTAAGTTTTCATATTTAAATGTATTTGTTTAAGAACATCTCCGATTCTTAAATTTAGAGTACCTATAGAGACACCTTTTTAAAATAATCTCTATTTTATTTCTATTTTACCTTCTATCACTTATGCGGGGTGGGCACAACATTTTTCTTCTCCCATAGATTTCTGTCGGCTCAACATCCTTTTCTTTCTTACACGTCCGTTAGATAAAAGATAAAAATATACATATACATATTATTTGTTTAACAAAATCCATCTCACTAATATTATAAACGTGAAAGTTTAGGTGGATGGATGGATGTTTGTTCCTTTATCACGCCAGAACGGCAAAACGGATCTGGATGAAATTTGGCACAGAGATAGATTATAGTCTGGAATAGGACATAGGCTACTTTTTATCCCGAAATTCCTACGGGAACGGGAACTACGCGGGTGAAACCGCGAGGCGCTGCTAGTTGCCCATAATTGACACTGATTTTATTTAACTATTTACTAGCCTTAACTTACAGTTAAAACAGATTTACCTTTCTTTCATACAATATCATTTTATATGCGAAAGTTTGGACGGCTGTAACGTTAACGTTAATTTTTGCATAGATGTAGGTAGGACTTGGAAAAGCACACTACTTTTTATCAAATAAATCAGTTTCCATGAAATAAAAAGTTTAAAGAGGATGATCCTGAGAGGTTCCAAACCTATTTTCATTATTCAGGAATTAGTAGAAGGTTTTAGGTTTATTTTAAATTTTATGCTTTATTATTTTTAACCCGGAAACAACACCTGTGAACAAATCAGTAGGCTAAATGATGAAAAAATGTTTGCTTACGAATAAAGAAGGAAGAGAACGAAGAATGAGCGGAAAGAATCAGTAGCACATTCACGATATCATTTGAACCGACCTACTGATACCATGGAAATGATGTTAGTTGGCGTAACCAAGAGGTCTAACAAAGTTGACGGATAGCTGATCGCCTTAAACGAAATACGCCGATCCTGGATTGATAATTTGGTAAGGGTTTTTTATGAAGAGGATCCCAACATAAATCATATTACTACGCCTCCTCCTTCGAGTCTGCAAGTCTGTATGTCCATCCATCTATCAGCGGGTTGTATTTTATCAGTATTTTGGAATTTGGATTCGGTAGTTTTTTTAAACACGCCTAGTCAATAATACTATCGTTAAGCACAATGAACTAGGTAATGAGGTTCCGGTATAAATTGCTTGTATGTAGGAAGAAAACCTTCGAAACTTGTATGTAACCTAATAAGGTGTAATCCTAGCATATTAATTTTCTAGTCTTACCTTAAAACCACCTGTTTGCAAGTAACCAACCACCATCGAGACATGTAGGTAGGTACATATATACAATAGGTAAGTAGTTGTAATAATAAATCACAGTAATTTAGATATAATGTTAGCTAAGTTCAGGTTTAATTGGATTATGTACATGTTAATTGCTCATACATTGCTCGTATGTATGAATTTAACACGTAATAAATCATGATTATATGTAGGCACTAGTTTAAGCTCGCGGCTGAGAACGCCTTTTTTCACACATAAAAAATACATTGTCTTTATTGTATTTTCTTGTTTGAGAGACAATTAAAAGATTTTAAGTTTTTGAAAAAAAAAAGACGATGCTGGAAGTGGGGAGGCGTAAATGAATATGACTGGTCCAGGATGCTATCATCAGCTACTGTTACAAAGAAGACGCTGATAAATCTTTCAAAATTATTTTAAAAATAAACAGTGTAACATTTGCGGGTTTATTTAAAACGCACTTTACTTTAAAAATAAACGCGCGTTTACTTAAAAAGATTTATTTATTACACGGTAGTGCTAATTTTAGTGTAGGTAGATACAATTTTTTTCTGATAGGTCCGTAGATCAATCTATGAAAAACTAATGTCAGATACCATAATCTTCCTAGGAAAAACACTGGCCCTCATTAATCTTAACCTACATGAACGTAGTTCCCTGGTGCTTTTCCGTTCGTAGTTTAATAATCCATAGGTAGATTGCGAGCTGATTGCCTATTTCAAAGTATTAATTTGTATCTCGTGAAGTTAATAAATATGAAGATGGTCGCTTATATCGACAGGAAATTAAAGTCATATCAAATATATCTGGGCTCCACTGATTGGTTTCAATTAGATATTAATTTTTTTTTCTTTCCTTTCACAGGATATTCATTTATCCGATTAAAATTGTACTTAGGTATAATATTAATAATAATGATGGCGACACCTTTGATGAGTAAGAGCATTCCTGTGAAAGTTTGCATAGCAATTTTCGAAGACGGTGGTGTCTATTGCTATGTAAATTTAACTATATTGTCAGCACACTAACATTCGTCTACTATTTAACATGCTTCCCCGACACAAGGGGCTTTGTGGTCAACACGCTGGCAGGCCGATATATCATCGCAGTGGAGGTGTTAAAATACACAGAAGGAAACTCTGCCATTCCTGGATCCCTTGGGTACGTTCACAAAGCTTCCGTTTTACTGGATCTGACAGTTTTCGGCAGTGGCGGATGTAATTGTATGAACGTGTTCACACACATTACTGGATTTCAGATCCAAAAATGTGTGTAAACTTTAAGAAATGTCATATCATGTCATAAGTTCCCAAAAAAAATCGATTTTGTCAGGATTCTAACCTGCGCCCACCCTCAGTACGGGGTGTGCTAACCAACTAAGTCACGAAATCTTAGTCGGTTTCGTCGAAAATCTTTTTAATGCCTTAGAAATTACCCAGAGCGCAAGGGCACTATAATATAAAAACCTTAGTGTGAGAACTTTCTCATGTCTCATCTCATGGTACTGTGTGAATGTCGGATCTTACGACATTTACGGGCTGAGTTGAAACTTGGAAGGGTCAATTCTATGGCTGTGACCGCTCGCAGCGGCCAATTATGACATTTAACTATAACATAAAAAAATGCTACAGAGACATAAGCTAACATCCGTAATGAATGCTACAGACATTAACAGAGATGATAAAGAGCTCATACTCATACATCACAAAAATTGATTCTGTGAAGGGTAGGTATGATTCGTAATGAATACATCCAACAGATAACCATAGTCATCGACATTCTCGACTTTAAGAATTAGCAAACTGAAGCGGCAGTGGGCCGGCCATAATATCAGTAAATGTGTTCTTGAGTGGAGAGCACGACTCTGTAAACGTAGTGTAGGACGCTGTGCCGGGACTTGCGAAAGACTCGTTACTTTGCTATAATATTGTCTTGATGCAATCTAGAAATATCATCGACTTTCAACATAAATCTGATTTTCCGAATTTTAGCCTGAATCTAAACAAAATTCAAATGGAAGCCCCCTCTGACTTCGATGTTAAACTTACTAATTAAGTTTCTCCAAACTCGTAACCTTGTCAACCCTCGTCAATACCTACATGTCTACATTGTTTACCTATTTATCCCGCTTCTTATAAAGGATGCCCCATATTAGGTGGGTAGTTCTACAGTTGCGTGTGCGCGGAGGTAAAGATCAGTCCTTCGATCAGGTATGGAGGCCAGAGTGGATACTTATTGATCGAACTTGTATATAATCTGTGACAAAAGGTTTACAATCCTTGAGGACAGCAGTAATTGCGTCTGTGCGAGCGTGACGCATTATTTTTACGCGGGAGTGACAGAGACAGGGAATGTGCGAATTTCTTTCTACATCGCAATACTATACGCAATACTTTACTACTGGGAAATAATTCTAACGTATTGTCTGATAAAAAATAATGCAAATGCTACTAATATTTCTTCAAGGCCATTTCAATTTGCTGTGAAAACTAATTTGAATAAAATAACGGCGCCTTAAAAAGGGTCATGACTCCGGCGGCGACTGATAACTCTGTGCTTCACACCCACCACATTGTATGAAAGACACCATAGAGTTTATTTAGTACTTATATAAACTCTATGTATGACACTCTGAAACAGACACTGGCGGAGTCGCGGCGAAAGGCAAGCGGTGCCGTAAAGAAGTTGAAGATGAAGTTGTTACGTCATCAGCAACGGCAGAGCGTTTTCGATCACGTGCTCGAACATAATTTTTTTTTATTGAAATTCTCTTTTTTGCCTAAAATAGACACATTTTTAATGAAAGCCATCAAAATACGCTTTTTTACGTTATCACTATCACTGACTTGGATGATAACAATTTGAAACTTATTTTCAATGTAGTCAAATAGCCTATTCTACCGTTCCCAGATTACTCTCACTCACTGGAACAATTGGTGCAATCTCCAAAATTAGACAGAATCTAATCCCCTCCCGGGAATTGGCTATAAATTTTCGGTCATTTCGCAGAGTGTCCTGAGTCTTTAAATGTCTTTGGATCCCCATGGTGCCATCGAAACTTCGGATACGAAACCACGTTTATGGCTGAATGGTTTCTTTACACATCGACGGACCGAGACAGTTGGCACCTATTTTTTGAACGGAGGATTTCAATTTACAGGAAGATTGACAAAGATTCCTGTAGAATACGGGTTGCAGATCAACCGCTTAACTAATTTAGTTTAGCTGAGCTTGCATAGTTTACACAGTTTTTCATACCACATTTACATAGCTTATTTTGCATAATTATTATTTTTGTAATTTAAAAAAAGGAATTTTAAAATTGTGTTATAAAAAATATATTTGTATGCCCATGTTAGGTAGAATAGTACTATATTGACTCTATTGGCTCAGCGACCCTAACTGTGTTTAGGCCTCCTGTCGCCATTTTTACCTTCTTTGCGCAGTTTATCCCGCCATCTTCCACTTATAGCTCACGGAGGTCTTCTTCCACCACATCTTTCCTGCAGCAGAAAACCTAAGTTATTGCATTTAATTATATTTTTTTTTTATTTACCGCTCAATCTAATAACATCAAACAATCATAGGCATACCAAATTTACATTGGCTAAACCTCATGTGACATCCGATTATAATCAAAGTTCTTTACAAACTCGGATTGGTTCTTATTGTTACGGCTTCGTCCCGTCGCAGATTAAACAGCTTTTCTTATAGGTTTCACTAAGCAACTGAGAAAAATATCCTAAAGTGTTTTGAGGAGATTAGAAAAAGTCTGGTGTCATTTCATTAAATTTTTCACCTGATTTGTATTCAGTAGGATTCGATTGGATTTTAACATTTTTAATATTAATCTAACTTACATTTATTTTATAATAATTTGTATTATTACTTTCTAGTATGTCTACAGGAGATAGGTTAATAGTTATGTTTTTTCTAAAAGTTTGCTTTTGCACATTACTAAGGCGTTACGCCGTCTCAGACTATCCAAACCTTTCAACTCAAAGTATTAACGGCCTCCGAATACTTAACATTACAACAATCTGAAGTATTATCAGAGAAGTGTGCCAGATACTTCTAACCCTATGGCAAAATGATGAATGAAAAAACCACGAAGTAAATCGTGTCGTGCCATAGTTAACACCCTTAAGAAAATCAGGAGCAAGTCGAAAAAGTTGCAATTAGCTGAGACTCTGGCCAAGATAACCCCCGCTCCAGTTGACGCGATAATTAATTGGAATATGACAAGGCAGGGCTGTATTCAGGACCACGATATTTACGTTGAATAAACTGCCGACTGACTTGGTGAGGGACTCAATATTTTCTATGTTCAGAACGATGTCACAGGAAAATCAACTGTTTTCAATTTTTTATTCCAAATCGAAACTTAAGCTGCGATGTTTAATCTATGCCTTTGTTATTTTCTATTTTGTGAATAAGCAATTATTAAATTGACGAGTTTTCCTGACGATCAGAGTGACTCATCAATTCCATTGCCCACGGGGGTTGTACGCGAATGAAGTTATCAACGATACAAAACACTCAAAAGTAGGTACTGAAGGTTTATCTCACGCGACATTATTCAAACTCTCTGCAAGAAAACCTGCAAGAATTTCGTTGGTACGGCCACTCCACAAATGCTCTTACGGAATTCTTCTCTACCGATTTGACCTATCTTATAAAAGCGGGAATCCTTGTATAAAAGCAGGATTTTGACCTATTTCATAGAAGATGAGGTCAAGTCCAACCCTGGTGACACATGAACATGACACGCCGAGACCTGCTGACCCGTTTCCCTGCAACCACCTGCGACTAGTCAATTTACCTTTAAAAAATCTCGGAAAACCTCCACCGAAAGAAAGCAGTATGTTGACTCAATATACATAACCAGCGCAGCGGCCTCGTTTCACCGCTAGAGGAAAACTCCCATTGCACTATTCAAACCTTTGCGTTTATGGTTCATAATGGTGTGCGGAATTTCTGGTGGTTAGGATATTTAGTTGTTTGAGCTTGGTGGAATGCTTGGGTTGAGACCTGAAACGTGATGTTTACGGTATTCAAATTGCTGTCACATGGCCACAGAGGGTGCTGTGGGGCTTAATAAAAGATTTTTCATTCATGATCTTGGGGTTGTACCGGTTGTTTTTACTCAACTATGTTGGCTAGTAAGTAAAGTAAGCGATAAGGCCGCCCATTGTACTTGTGATATGTAATTTTTTTTTGTAATGTTCTTTTTCTGGTGTACAATAAAGTGTTTTTGTATTGTATTGTATTGTAAAGTGGTTACTCAAAATGTTACAACTGAAATACAGTAAAGATTACTCATAGGTAACAGAGTGTGCCAGAGTACCCTATTAGTGATAGGTAGGACGAGCTTTCAAATCTATCACATTGGTGGAAAATTTGGGGTAAAGGTGCGTATGAGCTATTAGTGTTATAACCAAACGATTCCATTGGTGGATCTTTTTACCCGACTACCAATAGGGAAGGGTTATGAGATTAGTGATAATTAATAATGTCAATAAACATGTGACATTCAAGTACCTATGACATATTATTAATCAAAGAGTGAATCACGTTAAGCATTATATTTTTTGCGAACGAGGTTTTTAGTTTACAAAAGCTGACAAATACTTAGGTAGGTACTACATAAGTTTCATAAAACCTTCAGATTATGTGAGTGAAGGAATAGAGAGTGTGCACTTGTGTTTGCACGCACACTACACACATGTACACTATTATCCTGCGCAACTTGCACAATATTCGACTAGGAGGAAATCATCAACATCACATAACCTTGTCCTGTATTGAATCCACATCATTACCTTCCCAATAACCAACTGTCCAATATTTCAATTTGAAACTTCCGTCCCCTCTTATTTGTTTGGAACAGACTCCATCGCTCGTCATTATTCATTTTCACTGACATTCATTCCACTCTTTCATATTACGGGCCCGTCCATTCAAGTAAAGCGCTTGCAAAGTCGTACATAATGCACGATTGCATTTCAAATACTATCCGGATCTTCGCGAGTGAAAGACTAGTTTAACGTAGGAAGCGGGTTACCGGATTACCGGTTACTTTAAGTCCAAGTAATTGTAATTTTGCAACACGGTCGATACACCAGAGGTGGCCGCTGGGATTTTTTCCCGTTGGCCACCAGTGGTGGTGAAGATAGTGGTGGCCAATGAGAATAAACGTTAAGTCTGGATTGATGCCTCTGGAGGCAATTTCTAAAAATCATAATGGAATAACGTAGCCTGGAAGATAAGGATTTCGAATTAATCTATGCTTGATTGAGATTTTCGGATATACAGATGTTTGACTAATGGGACACGCAATTCATGGTCTTCCTTTTATTTCTGTCACTATGTCATTTAGAAAAAAATAATCCTTATGATGAAGCCTTTCGATCGGTATGATAAAGCTACAGGTGATTATTTTTCTGGTGTAACGGATTCGATTCCCGGTTTAACCATGTAATTAATTAAATATATGAATGCAGTTTAAATTGTTTTTTTTTTAATTCAAATAATGTCTTCCTTCAGTAAAATGTTCCATCTGCAATATTCAAGGTACTTTCCCTCCATGTGACATATCCGTGGGACGCCCTCTATAATAGTGCTTTTTATAGGAGTACCCTATTAGTAAAGCCCGATTTTGTATTTTTACAAACCAACTTTTGGTTTCTCCACACACAAGCAATAATGACTCCACACACTAGAAGTTAACAAAAAGTTTAAACTATTGTCTTAAACAACAAACGTTTGAAAAACCGGCTGTTAGAGTCTGTCTTTATAAGAGGGATTAACGTAACCAGATTAGGCTTGGGCATGTGGATTTAGGTTTCCTGTCAAAATGGACTCCAATGAATAATTCACCAAAGTCACGGCTTAGTAAGTATGTATGGATGCAAAGCAAAATCCGATCGGCGACTGTGTAAGAGCTATATTTTTTGGCATAAGGCACCTACGACGTGCATTGCTGCGAAGCTTTTGGTCATGATGGCCATCATGCACGGTGCCATAAAACAAAAAGACAACAACAAAAAGACTTGTATACCAATAGCCTATTGGTATACAAGTCAACCGTATGACTTGTATACCTACCAATAGGCTATTTGACTACTATTGGGAATTAGTTCTTACGTATTGTCTGATAAAAAATAATGCAAATAATACTAATATTTCTTCAACGCCCGTCGTATTTGCTGTGAAAACTAATTTTTAAGTTAGAATAAAATAATGGCGCACTAAAACGCTCATGGTTCCGGCGACATGATTCGATGACGTCACAACTCCGTTCGTCAACCAACACTATGTCAACCTTGGACGGAAGAAATCACCCCTCCCTTGATGGTACACACTTAGCAACGGCAGTGCGTTTTCGATCACGTGCTCGAACATAAAAAAAATGTAATTTAAATTCTCTTTTTTGCCTAAAATAGACACATTTTTTAATGAAAGCCATTTTGGAACTTATTTTCAATGTTGTCAAGTAGCCTATTATGGTGATTTAGCCATCCAAGTTGCTACTAGGTCGAACCAGGCTTATAAATAGTGTGGGTAGGTTGTATAGGAAGTGATTCCGCATTCCTTTATGCAACCATGCAGAAAATAACATTGTGAGTAACGGAAGCCCTATAGGTATTAGGTACACTCAACTGCTGTCAATCTAGATCGTTCTATTATTATCTAGGTTTTCTTATCATTCTGGGTTTGATCTCTTTAGTTTTATTGATCTAGTAGGTAGAAAGTAAAGGTTGGTTACGCGTGAAAAAAAAACGGGTTTTTACTATTTTTTAGGTTCTAACCTTGAAAATTGTAATCGATTTATATGATACTGGTTACCTACCGTAGACAACGAAATTGCAGTTAAAGAATAGAAACCAATTTGAACTAGTATTATTGAATGAAATAGTGATACATAGTGATTTTTATCATCCGAACTTTGAAAGTATAAAACTCTATAAAACTTCTAAGTTATCACTTTGTTTACTTCAGCCTAGGTTTTTTATGTCGATGTTTGACATAAAAAATGTGTTTGCTTTTACTGTCCTCGTTACACTTAGCGCAATGTAGGTACCTACCAACGCATTCTACCACAAAGCATGAATAAATAAATAAAAATATAATATATTATAAATAAATAAATAATGCTGGACAATTCACACAACATTATAGCCCCATGTTAAGCAGAGCTTGAGTTATGAATGGGTTCTAGATAACTGATAGTGATATACTTAATACAATACACAACACAGATAGATATTTTTATACTTTTTTTAATAAACATCCAACAATCATCAAGATCTTTCAGTTCCATTTTCAAATATAAATTTAAATTAAATGAAGGTAGGTACGTCATTTGTAAACAGAACGCCAAAAACTCGTGTCTTTCGAATAGGACTATCATTCAAATGAGACTAATTTATCGCATTTTTTTGGCTACACTTTTAGGTTCATTTTATTCCGTGACCGTAGAATAAATTAAATTATGATCTATTACAGTTCATAGTTGTATAAATCATTTTCAATAAATAAATCATTTATTTCAAATAAATGATTTATTTATTGGTTTTATTCATATTTTTAATCATATTGGTATGTTTATGCCATGCCAACGGTACGTATCTTAATAATCACGAATAAATTCTGAGAGTAGAAACATGTACCTACTGAAAGTGAAAGAGAGCACATCTATCATGCAAATCTCTTCGCTTTACCAGATATTCCATCGTCTGACAGAAGACATGTCTGAAGGTTATTCGTAGATTACGTATGGCAGCCTCTGACAACTTATAAAATGTTGCGATCTATCAAAATATGCTACTATAATATATTGCATGTACCTATAACTATCATACTTTACATCACACTATTAATAATGTTATAACAGCGAAATAATAATAATAATAATACCATTATTATTAATATTATAAATGTGAAAGTTTGGATGGAAATATGTTTGTTACTCAATCACGCCAGAACGGCTGAACGGATCTGGATGAAATTTGGCACAGAGATAGAATATAGCCTGGAATAGCACATAGGCCTCCTTGTATCCTTTTTATCCCGGAATTTTCACGGGAACGGGAAATACGCGGGTGAAACCGCGAGGCGCTGCTAGTAGTTCATATAGAGTAGCGAGAGTTGGATGTTTGTTACCTCTTCACGCTAAAACCAAGGAACCTATCGCGCTGAAATTTTACATACATACATCATCATCAGCCTGTATTAGTCCACCGCTGGACATAGGCGGAGGCCTTACCGGCCGTAAAGACAGGGCGCTATGCCACTCATTAGAGGAGCCTAATGCCCATAGCGCCCTGTCTTCAGCTTGCCGCATCCAGCATCTGCCAGCAGCCTTTCGCAAATCATCATCCCATCTGGTAGGAGAGCGTCTTCCGTTTGCCGAGTCGCGGTTTCCACTCAAGAACAGGTTTACCCCAGCGGTTGTCGGTTCTTCTCGAGATATGGCCAGCCCACTGCCACTTCAGCTTGCTAATCTGTACATAAATACATTTAGTCCAAAATCCGGATTAACTAGGCTACTTTATAGGCTACTTTTTATCCCGGGAAACGCGTGAAAAACTTCGAGCAGAAGCTAGTACTACATTATTTGTTAAGTCAAAACCATCGATGGATAATTGTAATGATACCTATTTGCTTTTGCTTGACAGACATATTTAAAGTTAAATGCTAATCGAATTTCCTTACAACTTTTTTCTCACCGAGGAAAATACCTGGCAGTTTTACCTTTCCTTCAAACTAAGAATACTCATTTTCATAATCCCGCCCAACCGAGAAAAATGAAACCGATATTGCAAACGATTTACACGTAAACAAGGCAGCTTTTGTGCATTTTCTATGAAAATTTTGTAACGGAAGCATCTCAGAATGGCATCTCATTTCAGCAATTCTGTTTGTGAATAATCAGTTATGTCAAAAAGATATTTTCTAAAAATCTAAGCCCAGAATGCTGGCAGCATTGCCACGTTGGCAATGTTAATTCGTTGACCGAAACAAAAGCCAGCATTCCGATCACCTGTGGACTCTATTAGAAGTTTTGTTAGATCTTTGTATAGATTTAAGTAGCCGTTTTTTCATGGACCTACTATTTTCTCCTATTAGTAGGACCACGAGGGAGACCTATTTCTGTCTTTCCTATTCTAGGGTAGTTGTAATTATTATTGTATTGTATATTGTAATTTTCTGTAAATAAATATTTTTTTGTGATCAACCGTAAAAAAAAAGTTATGTCAAAAAGATATTTTAAAGAATGGCAGAAGAAAATTAGGTCGATTCTAGAGACTCACAGGGACAGATAAGCGTTTGGCTGCGAATTAGATAAGTACCTAGTAAGTTATTTTTGTCATTAAGCCTAGATTTCGTTCGGTAGTTTTTTTCTGTCTTTGTGTGATTCAAAGATATCAATTACCTAGTAACTTGTACTTGTTAAACATGCTTTTAGGGACTGATCCCTTGTTTAATTGGTTTTATCCTAATCCTTAATTGTGCTTCCTCAGACCCGTCTCGGGTTCCTTTTGTTTATACTTTTCTAATTGGGGTTTTAGGGATAATTGTGTTTTATATGTACGATCGTAATATGATGCATAATTATTTTTTGTGAATATGATTTTATGATCTGTTTCCATGTAGACCAAAGCTTGCGTTGCGAGTCATGGTCATCTCTTTTTCGAAGTCTTGTGGTCAGATTATTTGGATTATATAAGTATTTCCTTGGATACCATCATCCATGCTATACCTCTTCTGACAAAGACACTTTGACTTAAGTCGTTGATTCCTTGAATTTTTTCATACATTAAATGTACGTAGTGAAGTTTAGGATTTCAATTCGCGTCGCGGGGATAGTGTTGATGTGAATAGTTAGTGTTCGATAAATCGATCAGGTATTTTAGCATCATCAGCTGTTTGACCTAAGTAGGTTACTCGTGCCGCGAGCGCGGACCGAGTGCCTACGGAGGTCAGTGCATCAGCAGCAACCATTCAAACCGCACTCATTATCATCATAAATAGTCGTAGTTTTATACAATATAGCTATTGTTTCTACACTCGACTTTTATATCATCATCATCCCGGGAAGAGCTAGCCGCGATTCCTACATGGTCCTTCGAGCCTCGTTCGAGGATTCATAGCGCGATCGTAACAAGTCGTACCGTGAGTGCTTCGAACGTACCAGCAGCCATTGGATTGCAGTGATATTAGCTTTACCAAGTGAGCTTGTTGGAGAGCTAGCATCGACACCTGACGTGGGGAGCTACCCAGTCAGACCAGCAACAGCAGCGAGCCGCCGCTCGCGCCCACATCTTCAGCCAGCACTGCGGTGGGGAGCTACCCACGCAGAGTATAGCAGCAGCGAGCCGCCGCTCGCGACCTCAGTATCATCAGCCAGCACTGCGGTGGGGAGCTACCCACGCAGAGTCCAGCAGCAGCCGTAGGACAAACGGCTTACAAGTAAGAGCGTTCCGTTTATATTCGTTCGAACTTTTGCGACGAAATGGAGGCCCTTTACTACCAACAAACCGAATTAGCGGAGAATATTCGGAAAGTCCTTGTTAATTTTAAGAAGGATAGCAGCGAGCGTAAGACTATAGAATACGGTAAACGCAGAATAGGCGTCCTAGAATCGTATTGGAGAGAGTATGAGCAAAACCACGAAAAGCTTTTGCCCTTCGAAAATATAGGTCATAAGTACTTTGCCGATGCTGAGTTTGAGCGAACTTACAAGTCGTACCTAGCAGCGAAAACGACGATCGATAGGTTTTACTTAGACTTAGAGCAGCAATTAGGTGTCTCTGAGCCCGTAGAAAGCCAGCCGGAAGTAGGTCCATCCAGCGGCAGACAGCAGCGGCCGCAGACCCCGGCGCCACCACCGCCTACCCCCCGTGTACAGCAAGACGAGGAGCTAGGTACCAATAGCAAGCTAGATCTCATGCTACGTAGACAGTTGATTAATTTTAAAGCTTTTATGAAAACTGTAGAAAGCATAGATGTAGAGTCCTACCAAGAAAAGTGGGAATACGAAGACGCCCTGCGGGCCTTACAAACTCGCTGGACGGTTGCGGACAACTGTCATTGGGAGATATTGTTGGAGTTGGGCGAGGACGAAGCGTACGAGTACAACTACAACAAGCACGAGCGTACCTACAACGGCCTGAGGAAAGCTCTTAGCTCTAGGATGTGGTCAACATCGTATCGCGATAAAACCACACCTCAGATGGATATCCCCGTTTTCTCAGGCAATTTTCAGCAGTGGGTATCGTTCAAGGACCTCTTCGATGAAGCTATCCACAAGAATCCATCTTTATCAAATGCTCAAAAGATGCAGTTTCTTAAGAGCAAAATTAAAGGAGAAGCCGAGCGTTTGATACAGCATCTTCCCATCAGCACAGATAACTATACAACCTGTTGGGAAATCTTAAACCACAGGTTTAACAATAAAAGGCACATCTTTACGTCGTACGTCAGCACGTTTTACAATTTAGCTAACATTCAGCAGCAGTCGTTTGCAGCAATCAAACGACTTCATGACGTCACATTAGAGAGTCTCCACGCCATCAAGAACTTAGGTGTCGACACCAAGTCATGGGACCCTCTTCTTGTGTACATTTTGTCCCAGAAGCTAGATAGTGAGTCCTTTGCCGAGTACATAGAATCCTTGAAGAATTCGCGGGAGCTACCGGTACTTCAAGACTTTATGGACTTCTTAGAGAAAAAATTCACTACCCTAGAATCATCATCACAGCGACGACAAGATGGAACGCCTAAAATATCATCTCAGCAGCAGCAATCATCTAATTTTCAAAATCGTAGAAATAAACCTAATTATACCGAAAATAATAACAAAGCGCACCAAATTGCGAAATCATTGTCAGTGTCAGCGAATAAATGTCCTCAATGCGATTCTGATCATAGGTTAATTTATTGTAAACAATTTTTAGAATCAGCTAACGAACAAAAAATCCAATTATTAAATAAATTAAATTTTTGTCAAAATTGCATTTATGATCACAATGGAGTTAAATGCTACTCAGCTAAAAGATGCCACAAATGCAACGATAATCATCACACAATATTGCACGATTATTTTGCCAATCAATTACCATCAGCAAATTATTTAGATTTAGAACAATTAGAACAGCAAGAGCAGCATAGTAACAGTAATGTTTATACATCTCAGCGAGATGAGCTTTCTGAGATTTTATTAGCGACTGCTTTGGTAAAAGTTACCGCAGCAGATAACAGCCAGCACGTGATGCGAGCTCTGATCGACCAGGGCTCGCAGGTCTCGGTAATTAGCGAGAGAGCAGCGCAGCAGCTAGGATTAAAGCGTGAGAAAAGCAAGGGAGCTATTTTCGGGATAGGAGAGCGACAAAATAAATGCACGGGTAAGCTTAAAATTACTTGTCAATCGACATACACCGATTTTAAGTTTACCACGGACGCTTTAATAATGAACAACTTAATAAAAAATCTGCCAAACAAGACTTTCGCAAAACCGTCATGGCAGCATATAGCACACATCAGCCTAGCAGACCCGGATTTCAATGTGGGTCGACCGGTTGACCTCATTCTTGGAGCTGAGGTTTACTCCAACATCATCCTCGACGGGTTAATCCGCGGAGAGGCTCAATCGGAGCCCCTAGCGCAGCATTCACACCTAGGATGGCTGCTATGTGGTAGTGTAAAAACTTCCTTCCAATGTAATGTTATCCTGAGCAGCACAGAGGATACTCAGCATTGGAAGATGGTATACACGAAAGAGCAAAGCGAAACGTCAACAGATGGTCAAAAAGCTACCACAACACGCCTAGACAGCAGACGTAACGAAGGAAGTTTACCAGTTAAACCGGATATGAAGGAGAAACTGGTATCTTCTAAGGTAGGATTAAGCATAGCACAAGTTAGTAATTTAGAGCGTAGGTTAGTTAAGCAACAATCGTTAGTTAAGCAACAATCCTTAGTTAAGCAATATAAGCAATTTATAAGCGATTATCAGCAGCCTAATCAAATGAAGTTAGCGACTTCAAGCAGCAGCAATCAGAGGGTAGCGCTAGCATGCCTCCTACCTCAACCTAAAACTTCTTCGGGTCACAGCCATAACGACCTGAAGTATATCCAAGGTTCGAACGTACAGGACCTATCATTTCTAGCACATCAAAATGGTGACGTCATCGAACGATACAGGTTCTGTGACAAATCAAAAAAGGCAACGTTTAGCTGTACTCATAGGGAATCCAACCGGCGACGTAGCGAGCAGAGGTCTGACGTCAGCACAGCTGACAGAGCGTTGGTTGCGGTGGCAAGTTCCTACCTTCTTAACTTTGAATAACTTCAGGCCAAAGCATCAACCAGCATCAAATCTTGAAGTTTCAAAGCAACGAAGAAGTTAGGAAGCACGTAAACATAGCTTGTAAAATCTCCGATAGCAGCAGCATCATCATCGGAGATTTACTAACTCATCACAACTCGTTTACTTCAGTAGCTCATATAGTATCATGGGTATAGCGGGTGTTGACCTTTAGTGTTGGTAAACAAAGCCGGCCGGAGTGTCTCACCTTACACGAGCTTAGATCAGCAAATAACATTATATTAAAACATTTACAGCGCAATGAATTGTATAATGACACAGAATACCTACATAGCAGCAAGGTGAACTCACTTATCAAAATAGCAAATTCGAATCTATATCATAAATCTAAAGCACAAAAGAAAGCAGTCAAAGCGGAAGAGGAAATTAGTAAGCAAAAAAAAGCACAATTAGCAAACTCTAGCAAGCAATTAGGTAGAAATAAGCGGCATCCTAAATTTATTAACGTTGCATTTGCATGGATCTTTTATATGAGCATCATTTGGTCCAGCTTACCAGCTAACATAACACAATATAGCAGCAACAAGTCGTTATACTACGACCCGGTAGAAAAAAATAAATTAATCTGTGACCAGTGGAAAATCGTATCACATGAGAGGCTCCGACTTTACCGCTTGACACAAGTACCTGTTCAAATCAAAGGCGACATGAATAATCAGCATCATTCTAATAACAGGTTACTTAGCACCAAATCTGCCTCGTATCTACCGCTAACAAGCATGGATCTTCAAGGCTGTAAACATTAACATAAAGCTTACATCTGTCAGCGGTAAGGTCCTATCCAGCAGCTGAGTCCAGAAGGAAATACCTACTCGCATACAATCATATGTAACCATGAAACTCGAGTCCACCAAGTCAGCAAGGCCGGGCTCATTCACCTAACAAATAGCAAAGGAGCGTGACGTCACTCTATCTAAGTTTATTCCTATCAACAAAAAATTACGCTCGATCTCAAATCGGACTTAGTACCTATACCTATCAACATAGCTCCGATACAGCATCACATCTTCAATGTTACATTACCGTTCATCGAATCAAGTCAAGATCATCATCTCGACTCCTCGCTACAGCAGCTCGGCGAGCAGATCAGCTCGATGAAGGAAGCAGCACTACAGGAGATGACCACAACAACACACGATATTTACCAATACGCAAAATATACAATATCGTACAACGTATTAGCAGCAGGCAGGCACCACAGCGTTCTGGTGTGCCTGTGGAGGCGAAGCAGACGAGCCGTCAGCGCGTCCTCCGCGCGCCTCGAGCAGCCAGCAGCGCCGCCCCCGCGCCCGCGGCAACGCCGCCTCCTCTCCCACCGAGGGAGGCGTCCTCCAGCAGAGTTTGTGTTAGTGCGCGTAGGCCACCCGTGCCCGAGCTAGGGCATGGTGCCAGTGGGACCGTGCGGTGGTCCAGTTTAAGTGATATAGACACAATAACTTTGTCCATTAGCAAGCAGCGAACCAGCAGACAATCAGTTTTTACTCTAGAATAGGGATTAGTTTTGTAACCAAGCCATCAGCTATCATTTATCTAGATTACGAAACATTAAAGCATTGTATTAACATTCACCTAGCATAAGCAAAACATTGATCATCTATGTAAGACTAACCCCTGAATTGTAGCACCTCATCTCATTCTCATCTCGTACCTCGCCCTCGGGAGTATGTTCGATAAATCGATCAGGTATTTTAGCATCATCAGCTGTTTGACCTAAGTAGGTTACTCGTGCCGCGAGCGCGGACCGAGTGCCTACGGAGGTCAGTGCATCAGCAGCAACCATTCAAACCGCACTCATTATCATCATAAATAGTCGTAGTTTTATACAATATAGCTATTGTTTCTACACTCGACTTTTATATCATCATCATCCCGGGAAGAGCTAGCCGCGATTCCTACAGTTAGGCTGGTCCCCTAGATCAGTACACACCCAAAAGCGTTTTTGGGTACCTAAACCCGTGCTTTTGGGTGCGGATGAATGTATGTATGTAGATGGTTTTTACATAATATAACGTAAATATAACGCTTTAGCGAAGCGCGCGCTTTAAAACGCTTTAATATAAGCTATAAGTAAGCTATGCATTGTATTAGATTTAGCTATATCACCTACAAGTACCTACGCTAACCCTAAATTTAAGTATACTACTCAAACATCTTGATACCTTCAAAATTTCATTCAAATTTCTGTGTCTCATTTTGTCATTTAAAAGGATTTTCTGAGGGCCGTCGGATACTTTGATACGATGGATTTTCCTTGGATTTTCTTGATTAATTTTATTCCCACACAATCAATAAAGGTGAAATGTTTGAGATTCCAAAATATAGGTCTAGTCAAATTTTGTAAGGACGAGCCGGAGAGAGAATTTAATATTATATAAGTGCGGGCTTATATAATATTAAATTCCGAAATTTTAAAATACTCTCGGTCGAATTAATTAAATTATTATTAACTTCCCCACGTATAGGCAATACGATGAACGCAAATATTTTCGTTAATATTAGGTTTTTGAACAACGCTACCATTATTAAAATAATTTTACATCTGACCAGGAAACAGATTACATAAATAACTACTAAATAAACCTATCCAACACAAATGCTACCGTAAAACTTATATGACCGTTCTAAATACAAGCGGTCACTACTCCACACATAATCCAGTAAAGTTTCTATTGAACGGGCCGCAGCGATACAATCGTGCAACGTCGTCGGCAGACTGCTAAGTGCCACAAATCCTTCACCCACCACCCCTCACTAAGTCAGTACCCATTGAACGACCGCGGAAAAACAACGCTATGGCCCCAATCTCTCTAGTTCTTGTTTTACTCGCGATCGTTAAAACGGAAATCACCGTAGCCTCGGTAGAAGCCAGGTTAAGCCAGTTACTAACTTTTCCCGCGCAAATCAGGACATTGGAAGCGCCTGCAGCCTCCGCCGGAAACAATCTAAATGATGGCAGAGAAGCGCTGCCAATCGGCAGAAAAGATTTCCAGGCAATTTCGCAAGCTTCCTCTCACGATGACAAAAAAGCATCAAATACTTTAGCTCCTAATCAAAAAGACGGCGAGAGAATAAATTTGATCAAGCCACTGCCGATGGTCTGGGAGAATTGTATGGAAACAACATTCAAAGGAAATCAAGCTGCAGATACAGTAAAAGCGACAGATATGGAAACAGTTCTGAATTATCCTATAGAAAACCTTAAAGCTAGACGTAATTTAACAACCACTTGGAATAAACGAGATGCCCAAAACTATAATATATCTGCAGCAAGAAACGCTTGGATTGAGAAGTACAACAGTCTATTAAATAGTAAATCAGACGGAAGGCGTCAGCAAAAGCCTGATTACGTTCCAGTGAGAAAAACTTCGCTTTCTTTAGACACAATGGAATTAACTACAACAATTTCAACATCACTTACCACCACTCCTCTTCGCACCACTACAACTGATCCAACATCAACAACAGTTTCATCAACGTTTGATCCCAATTTGTCCATCACCACCGATCCTTCTGATTTCGATGATATACCAGTTATTCCGATTACAAGAAAAGTGCTAAGAGAGGAGATTAAAATACAAAATGTAACCGAAAAAAATATAGTTAATAGTTATACCGAAGACTGGTATGATTTAAAAGAAATAAAGGAGAGATCCAAAATAAAATTTAGCAGTATGCCTCAGAGGACTACATACTTGATCCCAACTTTGAGGCTAGACGATGGATTTCACCCTTTTGGTTTTATGTCGGAATTTTTCTATCTAATCTATCCGTTCGAGTTTCCAGTTGGTGAGTTTTTTAATCTACACATTTTTAAGCGTTTGCGACTGATGGCTCTACCAACTTGAGCCGTCTTAGAGAGTCATCACAAAAGTTGTTTGATTTCATGGCCTGATACGTGTAAACAAATGCGATAGAACCAGACACCAACCAACCTAACCACACAAAACCCACTGAAACAAAAGGGGTTAGATATTTACTTAACTTTGACAAGGTCATATCCTATTTTAACCACACCCGGATCGTTTTAAATGCTGCGTCCTTAATAAGTAACATTTTAAGAGGCGAACCTAGCGTGTTTGCTTGTTATACTAGGAATAGATCTCACGGGATTCCAGTGGTTTAAAACTCGAATAACATAAAAAAAAGAACTTTGGTTCCTTCAACGTTTAAACACGATTAAGAAAAAAAAATACGATCGAAAAAAAACATGAAATTGCACTGTTTTGCACATAATTTGGTCGAGATTCTAGGCACCCTGCGGTCTATTGAATTAAATGACAGATTTTGTTTGATTCGTAGGTTATTACTAATTACTTGGTTCCTTGGGATAGATTTTTCATAAGTTGTGTAGTTTTCTTGTATATAAGCAAAAGTCCATTTTTGCACTTGCGTCGTTCCAAAAACGCATGCCCTGTCCCGCTCCTAGGAACGCGAAATCCTATGCAAAATTCAAAATTCAATAACTTTATTTCTTTAGGCTTACAAAATAAGCACTTAGACACTTATTTTATGCCTATCCATTTCACAAAATGGCGCGCATTGCGCCCTCTTAGGAACGTTATGTTATTAAAATATAATAATAAAAATAATGCTGGGCAATTCACAGCAGTATAACACGTCTACATTATTCAAAGGTTAAATTATAACACGTCGAAATTATAAAACAAGTCTCCTATGAATTACTTCATAGGAGCTGTTCGTTAGGGTGGGCCACGAATGTATGAAAAAAAAAAAAGTGTCTTATTTTATTATGTAATAGCGATTAAAGGGTGTTATGGTACGTCTATAATTCATATGCAATAAATAGTAAAGATTAGATATCATCTTCTGCTTCCGGATTGATCTTGAAAATTATAATTTATGAAAAAAAATGGTTCTGTGAAAATCTTATTATGAACTATAAAATACAACTTAATATAATGTTTTATTTTGTAATAAAACGCAAGTGAATAGAACATTTTTGTTTAATAAAGAAAAATTTAGCCTTTAAACGCAGTAAATGATAATTATTAATTCTATTTTACTACAAAATCCTTCTTGCTGTCAAATTTTGGTATATCTTTGCGAGATTCAATCTGAGCCTTAATGAAGCCTTCTCTTGCAGATTTGCTGCACAAAGTATTTGATGCTTCAGTAACAGTCTTGACGGCCCTTTCAACTGCTTGCGTATGACATGGCAAGCGTAGTAAACGCAATTCACCCTCACCTCCTTGTGCTACAAATAATTGTAAATCTTCGTCGCTTACACTATTAAGAATTGGAGTTTCGGTGACATTATGCGGCCAATCAATAATATCGACGTAAGAAGAAGCGTCAAGGTTTAGGTCGGGAACTTGAAAAAGTCTGACTTTTCTTTGTGTAATGACACGGGCTTTTAGAATCCGACGTGCAGCTAACTCCCGAATTTGTTTTTGTGGGTCGGTCAACATTGCTAATAATGCATTCTCAGGGTGAGCAAAATAGCTATTTCTTCTGATGACAGGATCTATTATGGTTTTGAGATCATCTGATAGGTAACGCGACGCAGAAATCAACTTCCACAAGTGTCGTGTTCCATCTTTACAAGTAGGGTGAGTCTTAACGGCGAACCAAGTCGGGGCGTAAACTTTCACAACATAGGTTGTTAAAATTACTAGCTGTTCGGAAGGAGTTTCTGTCCCCACATAAAGACGGACAATTCGATTAGCACGTGTGAGCCATCGGGCATGAGACATCTTGCCTGGTGATTTATTCGCTAAGTCTCCAGGGAAAACACCGCTTATGACAGCAGAGACAATTCTATACAAATATAATTGATCGGTACTAAGATCTTGGGTTGATAGGTTCCGGTAACTCCGAAGGAATCGGTTGAAACTGGACAACAGGTTTATCTTCACCGTTTTCCAGTTGTTTTCCAATCGTTCCCATAAATGTTTGAGGTCCCGATGTAGTGCCATCAATAAGTGTGAACAAATGTCGAAATGGTAACTCATTCATATGAAGCAAGCAAATAATCCATTGTAATGGTTTATTTAATCTTTTCCCTAGTAAACGTATGATACCTCCATGTTTTCCAACGTTGACATTCGTTCCATCGCATCCAATTGCCAGCAAAGGTTTCATTGAAATATTTACTAACGTAGCCGCAGCGTCACTCATGCGTAAAAAATGCCGCGCTAAGTGTAATCGAGTACTTCCGCCCCCCCACTTTTTTCCGTTAATAATCAAAACAATAGCGTTTATAGATTGTTTTTAAGTAACTGACTATATTTGCATGTAAATAAGACGAAAAGCGTGTTGTAAATCTCAATATCAATTATTTTTATTGGTTGTTTCAATTACCCCTAAAAACTAAATATTTCAAAACTTTAAAGATAATCCGGAGGCAGTTAATCAAATTGGATACTTATAATATTTTGCATATTTCATTTATTCTCTATTTAGCACTCTTTTATCACTATTAGAATAAAAAAATACAAAAAAAAAATATATGACCCACCCTACTGTTCGTGCCAAGTACAACTGAGACACCGTGTCAAAAAATATAGTTGAGCAAGTATAGCTATCTGGGCCAATGTCGTATAGTAACAGTTAATCTTGTTACTGGCATCGAGTACATAATCGCATTAAGTTTCAATTTGAAACTATTGAAAATTTATCGATTTAATATGCCTACAAGATAGAAACTACTAGGTAAAAAGCCTTTGAGAAGTTAAGGAGCAATACAGCAAAAAGTTTAATTGTGAAGATTCAACGCATCAGTCAAAGGTTTTGCGGTTTCGCTCTGTCATTATCTATCGTTTTTCAACACTGTAAATAAACCTAGAACAACAAAACTAACATAATAACAGCCAACTACTGGACCTAGGCCATCCCTCGGCAAGCGTCTCAACGTAATCTACTGGCGCTGCCCGTCGATGTCCAAATAATTTAGGTGTGCTTTTTTTTTGTCTGCTTTATACCGAAGTGTCTTTCGGCAGACTGGTAGAAGATATGCCTGAGACGATACCTTTATAGTGAAGCTATTTGTAGGATTAGCAGAATTGGTTCCAGAACAATATCTTTTGGGTAGGTAATTTATTTATTTATTTCTCAGGTAAAGTCTTTCTTTCAGGGCTGATCAAGGATATAATCTGGGGCGAGTTTACGTTTCCGTATTCTTTTCTGCAGGTAAGTGAAAACAAAACTATAATAATAACATTTTATTCATAAATAACATCACAACGCAAATAATATTTCCTTGACATTCTTTACCACAAACACTTGAACACTACAATTTTCAATAAAATTTATTATCCTTCCGCAAACAGATCAAAATATAATATTGAATTAGGTACTTTTTGTTCACGTTTGCCAAACATTTACTCAACAAATATCTCGTTTAATTTACATATTCTAAAATTAGGATTGATCTTTGAACCTACCTACTACGCTATCAGCCAAAAAATTACCAATACATACTAATACCACAGTTGGAAAGGTGTTTCTTTCACATACATAACATTTTAAACCTAGCTAGACAATATTCGCCTCACTAATATCTATATTAAAAATGAATTCGCATCCCAACATCTCTTATCCTATGAGTTCGTCTTTAGGTACGTTGTGAAAGAATGTCTGAACAGTCTTGAAGACGTTCTTGACCAGTCTGTCGAGGATAGGACCGCCGAACTCATCGACGATTTGTTTCCAATTCGTGTTCAAGAACTGAAGAACTACTTCACCTGAAATCATAAATAATATTGATTTAACAGTTTTTTTAAATCTGTTTCACATATTTTTATTTTCAACACGATTTTAAACCATAACTCTTCACGTGCCAGGCTCAAAATTCGGCATTGCCCTTGAGTGCCAGCTCTCCGCGCGACTTGCGCTATTCGACTCCCGGCCAAAAAAATACTGCTATATTCCTCTTAAGACCATAATTTAAGCTATAGGTATTTTCAAAATCTAGTCGTTTAAAGTCTTCTTCTTGTCTCGTTTATCCTTGGATGAAAGAAATTTAGGGTGATAGGAAATTTGTGTATGAAATATGGAGCATTCATTCACCATATTTACAATTTTTACAGGCTTTACTTAAAACTGAACTTAGAAACGGTTCTACCCTGAATTGGGTGATGAAGTAGGAGATTGGTCATTATTAATTCTTTGGGATCCGGACAAACGTGTTCTTTCATTTTGTATCAGAACAGCTTTACAAAAAGTAAACGAACCTAGCGTATTTACGAACGCGTTTGTGATAATGATAATAGACAGAACCTCCAGTGTCAGTGAATTGCCACCCTGTTAGCCCAGTCGGGTTAGACAACAGAAGGCCTCCACTTTGCATTAATTCCCATCCCGACAATTATTGCATCAGCGTTTAGCTGCATCAACTTGAATCATCATGATATGTCTCGAAAATAAAAAAATTACAATGTTATTTAGAAAACAAGTTTACTCCCTTAAAACCAAGATGGCGGCTAAAGTCGGGGTCGAGGTTGGTCGCCATTTTGAATTTAGACTCTCACTGTGCAATGCCAAGTGAAATTATATACCCTTTTTCTCTTGCCATCTACTATTTCAAAGTGTGTGTTGTCAATCCTTATACCATTTTAAAAAGTCTTTCGCGTCACTTTTTAAACCCTAATCTGAATAAACATTTTTTTTATAACAGTTATTAAATAAATGAGATGCGTTAGTGAATTGTTTAACACAACGGGTATGAAAATTTCCCATTGCTGTGGATGTTGAAATAACGTTCAGTATTGTTGCCGCTGATCCCTTGTGTGTTTTATATTATGCAGTACAAAAAGTTTCCAACATTTTGGAGTATTTTCTTTAAGACGAATAGTAAGGCAAATGACCTCGGGCATTTGGCAGCCGAGCGGGACACCCCCGCGCCATCTATGCAGCAAGGAGTGCATGTTTTCGATTAAAAAAACCGAGCGCGCGCGGTCCTGGAACCTTAGTCGATATACCCTATCCAAATAATACGCTCCACTGCCGTTAGATGGCGCGCACAAGTGTAGTACGTATCACAGAGTAATGGCGAACAGAGAGATCCTTGAGAGAAACAGTTCAAAGGAGTAATTGTATCAAAATATTATATGTGTAGAGAATGGTTAGGCATAGGATTAAAACATAACTAAACAAAATATCTGTATAATATAATATAAACTGCATAGGTCTAATAGTATTTTAGTAAAACGAATATTATTAAACTAATTTTTGTTAAAGTTTATATTTATCATCATCATCAGCATATACTAGTTAAGTTTTTATTAATATTGATGAATACACTCTGCATGAAAATATAAATTCACTATCTTGTCATTTTTAGGGTTCCGTAACTCAAAAGAAAAAAAGGAACCCGTACCTATAGAATCAAGTCTAGGTGTGTAGAAGTACATAGTTTATAAACAACAGATACCTACAAATTAAGGAACTAGTTTGGTACATAATAATTAAATTAAACTACGATAGATGGGTGTAAAATTAATCCATGGTGCCCGAGGACACCGGACTCATAAGAGTCCGGGTAACAGGAGTTTCCGGTCCTGGAGAAGGAGTAGATCAGATGGTAGGTAGGTAGGTTACTAGTAGTAAGGTATACATATTAATAACATATACTCAGGTTCGTAACCTTTTGGAGCCTCGATATAAAATTTATATCGAGAATAGAAGTTTGATTTATATTATAAATCAAACTTCTAAGTCAACGTAATCAAAAGTTACAGCCGTTTATGTCCTTTTTTTATTTTCCAAGGGTATCACATGCACACAAAACCTATAGGGTACTTCCCGTTGACCTAGAACCATGAAATTTGGCAAGAAGCAAGGTAGCACAAATAAAGGAAAAATTCGGAAATTCTTATATTGTTGTCTAATCACAAAAAAACATTATTTTGATTCTCGCCATGGACCAAAACCTATAGGGCTAGAATCATGATATTGGGCAAGAAACAGGTTCTTTTATTTATATAATTAATATAATGTTTAGTTACGGAACCCTCGTTGCGCGAGTCCGAGTCGCACTTGGCGTTTTTATTTTTATTCATCTTTGTTTTCAGCGCTAGGTAAGAGGTTGGTACTTATGACGTGGTAAGTTGATCCGGAAAGAAGTAATTTACCGGAACCCTTTATCTTCTTTTACTAACTGAAAAATATAAAGAAATAAATATATTTATTGGCCTGCAAGAAAAAATATTCTCTAAGGGACATAGTAGTGCTTTGCGTGAAAAAAACAGTAAGTAGGAAATTAATATTTCATAGAATATGGTAGGTAAACAATGTAATAATAAGAAAAATACATGACATGGTATCCCTCGATGGGATAAGTACGATTAGAAGAGCTTAGCGTTAAAAATACAGTTCTACAGAACTTCAAGTTACCTACAAGAGGTGAGCTGGTAGATAGCTGGTCTGGGGAAAAAGAAGTTGCTGAAGCCGTTTTTCTTCTTTTAGGTTCTTTCAGCTGAAAGAAGAATAATTAACAGTAATATTGACCCACAAGCAAAATACAAATAGTTAAATAGAACACCCGTAATACCCGATAGGATTGGCAAAACCGTATATGTGCGAAAAATGCAGTGGGTAGGCAACATAATAGAATTTGGTAAATTTCTTACCGCTTGGACTCTATTGACGTATTGAATGACAATTCACTATCATCAATTGTCACGTTCCATGTTTCCGTGTCCACATTACGACTGCTATGTGCAACAGAATCCTTGTTAATCTCTATTGCAGATTCAGATATTTGTGGTTGCCTGAAATACAAAATTATATAGGTAGATAAGTACCTAAGTTACATTTATTAGGTAGGTATGTAAAAGTTGTGCGAGTAAAAAGTTAGTATTGAGACACGATGCTGGTAGCTAATAGGTACTAGCTAGATCTATAGTAAAATCCCTATAATACAAATATAATATAATATCCAAGTAACGAACTAAATATCTAAGTACGTAGTAAGAAAAAAATTAATGTAATTCATTTGTGACCATTACTAAAGTTTCTCCTCTATATGTTCTAACCGATGGCATCACAAATAAAACCGACCAAGTGCGAGTCAGACTCGCGCACGAAGGGTTCCGTACTGTTATCTATAACAACGAGCAAAAAAATTACGTTTTTTGTATGGGCCCCCTTAAATATATATTTTATTCTGTTTTTTAGTATTTGTTTTTATAGCGGCAACAGAAATACTGAAAGACAGAGTCTGTGAAAATTTCAATTGTCTAACTATCACGGTTCATGAGATACAGCCTGGTGACAGACAGCAGTCTTAGTAATAGGGTCACGATTTACCCTTTGGGTACGGACCCCTAAAATTGAGGGTTAATTGGGATGCGAAAATCGTTATTTGAATGAGTAAAAATCAAGAGTTAGGTACTACACAGTATTGGCTAGGTACCAACCTAAGTAGTACCTAAAGGAATAAAAGGAATTTACATAGGTAAGTCTCTGTAACGGCACTACTCTACTCCATGCATCGATCCATCGATATTAGATTATGCCTGAGAACTTGACTAGGAAGACTAAACAATTATTTATTACAGGTATAGCATAGTACAAGATAGGTTACTTACTCAACAGCATCACCCATTTGCCGAACTTGTGCTTTTAAAGCATTTGCATGACGTGATCTACATTTCCGCAACCACTTCGATGGAACTCGACGTTTCTGTCCACGTTTATTTGCCATAATATAATTATAAGACTAAAACACAACTCCAGAAGAAATATTCGATACAAAAAATAACACTGCATTTTAGAAATTATGTACCTATACTTTTATTTTTGAAACTGCTTGAGTGAGACTCACGCGCGCGATCATACAATACACATAACGTAGGTACTAAAGCAAGATCTGGCAACGTCGCTCATAGTGCGAGCCGGCGGCATGTACGAGAGCTTGCAACGTCGCGTTTTCTCCTAGCGCGCGCCGCGCGCCCCGTGTCGCTCGCGAGCCCGCGCCCTCGCTCGGTCAGTTGTTGGTACTACAACATTGCCTGATCATATTTTGCGAGCAAACGTTTGTGGGAGAGTGATGTTTTAATAGGCGCAAATAGTTTTTACGTTAAAACTCCTTATTTTGACTTCATTTGAAAACAAATGGACCGGGAATAGAAGCGTACGAGCTATAGAAATAACTATACTGAGTTTGGTAGTAAACGAATAAGACACACCGTCAAAAAGTGTGCTCAATTACCTGAAGATATTGTTACTTCAACCTTGTTCTGAGTGCTAACTATAACTACCGGCAAGCATTTGGAACCGGCACTAGATACTTTAAGATATGTGTTACCGGATATATAAATTTCAAACGTTCACGATCTATATTTTCGTCAGAAACATTGTCCAAAAAGACGTCGTTTTCGTCTTTTACCCTTACAATTCGCCTTAATGCATTGGGATTTTCATTGATTCAATATTGCAATAGAAACATACTTACTAATATTATAAATTCGAAAGTAAGGTCTGTGTACACCAACAGATAATCGGACAATTAGGCAGCTTCATCGGTTAACTTTGACGTTTACTGCATGAAAATTTGTGTCAAAAGCGTCAAAACAAGTGTTTTAAATTTAACCATCAGTTGGTGAACTCGGGTCTTAATCTGTCGTAGGTAAATGTTATCCCGGGGACTGACATATGACATGCACATGCGGGCAGCATTTAGTTAGGTATGCATACGATTGATGTCAATTTTATTGTATGTGCGGGTTCGATTCCTGCCTTGGGACAAATGTGAAATTATCTCCACTCACATACATTTAAAACAAACTAATATATTTGTATGTATTTGTGTATTAACAAACTTACTCAGTTCTGGGTTGCCTTTGAACAGATTCGTCAGGACAAAACTGACTTTATCTCCATACTCTTGTTTAACTTTGTAATCCTTGATTTCGTAGTAGGTGACTCCGTCGCGAACTACATCGTGGAATTTAATTTTCGCTCCAATTATCACGTTTTCTGTAAAATAATTAACCCTTAAGTACATACCATATAGTCAAAAGTTGAACAGCTAAGAAAAAAAAGTTACTTTTTTGTACGTAATTTCATTTATGGGTTATCTTATTAAGTAAGCGCCAAATTTCATCAAGATCCGTACAGCCTGAAACGTAAACGTACGCATGAAAAGGTAACAGACAGACAGACAGAGTTACTTTCGAAGTTATAGTACGAATTTAACTCTGTATGTCTGTCTGTTTCCTTTTTACGTCTTAACTGTTGAACGGATCGGAAAGGATATGGTATCCCGGGGACGGACAGAAACTACTATAAAGCTCGGGAAAACGCGTGCGAAGCTGACGACGGAAGCTAATAAATTTGATTATATGGCTGTTTATTTTATTATGAAAAAAAAAAGATTTAATGTACCTACTACTACTACCTATTTACTACTTTTGGTACTTCGCACCAGGGTAATTAGAAAAATAAAATTATTCTACAAAAAAGAGAAGTTAAAGGTACTTTATTTTTATCTCTACCTATGTAATTATTTTTCCCAATCTCAAGAAATAATTACCTACCTATTCTGCTCTAATAAAAAAAATTGTCTCAGGAAAACTCACGTGCTTTAATTTTAGCGTCACCATCTCCATTGATTGAAACTATAAGTATTCTTCCATTGGCCTTGTATCTGCCCCGGATAGTTGAGTTGCATCTCAATGACAAATCAACTTCGTCGTTCTGGTACCTAAAAATAATAGAAAACATAAAAACGGATATAATGGCAAGAAGTACAGCTTTTTATACTATTGAGTACAACGATTATTGTTTGCCAGGGTTAAATTTTACCCATGGCCCAAATTCCAGTCAAATCTGTGTCGGTTCGTTTCGTTCGTTAGACAATTTGAATAGGTAGGTACCTACTGTTGCTTTTATAAACGTAAAAGTAAATAAAGTATAAGGTACGCAAAAACGCACAAAATATTTCTAAAATACATTTTCACTTTTCTTGCTCAAAAAGTGTGTCAACATAGCGTAGCTTACAACGGACGTACAAGTATAATTCGTTTTCTAAGCTGGTTATGAAGTAATTTTTCTTTTTAATTTTCGTTTTAAATCATCAGCCAGTAGGTACACGTACACGACATTCGTTCTCTTGCATAAAGACTCGACTTTTTGGTGTTCTATTTACAAAGAACATACTTACATTTCATTTGAATTTATTTTTGAAAATGGAACTGAAAGCGCCCTTTTTGTCATTGTTGGATGTTTTGTATGGTGATTCTTCCTCCATGGTAGAATGCTTAAAGTAACCTGACTAGTTTATAGTGATCTGTGGTAGTAACCAACGAAACGAAGACCTAAAAAAGTTGGTATCAATCAGCGCGAAATCTCTGGAATGTTTGTTTACTACAAATTTAACTGACGATAAACTTGGCCTATTTAATTGCAAATGATCATCAAGCGAAAATAACTTATTAATATGCAAATGAGACAGAATGGCAAAGAAATAATCAATAATGATTCTAACTGTTGCGGTCGAAATCGTGTGAAATATGGTATTTACAGACTAACGACAATTTCGTAAAGCAAAGAAGGAAATCGGCGTGGAATATTTACTGAAGGTAAGTTTTAATTGTTCTATTTACTCACACTCGAAGTGAAATGTATCGTTTTTGACGCGGGACAAAATCACCCAGTATAATTCGGTCTTATCATCCAGTATAAACATCCACGTCTGAATAATGGGTGGTTTGGTCCCTCGTATAAAAATATAATACCTATTAATTTTGCTCGTTTCATTTCACTGATTAAATCTCTGGATGATTGAAAGGAAAATTTAAAATTTTGAGCTGTATCGATAATTTTGGTTCTCTGTCGAATGTATTCGTTACGAATCCTATCCTTCAGAGAAACTCCGAGCATAGCTCTTTCTATAGCTCGCTGAGCGACCTTGAACTGGTGGACCAGCCCCACCGTGAGTGTCCACGACTCAGCTCCGTAGGTCACACGGGTAGGACGCACTGATAGAAAACTTTTGTTTTCAAGCATTGCCGTATGGATAACGAGAAGACTCGGCGTAGTTTTCCAAACGCCGCCCAGCCTCGCTGGATCCTCCTCTTGGCCTCCTTCTCGAAATGTTTTTACATAACTACATAATCTACCCGAGGTAAGTGTATTCGAAAACGATTCCGAGAAGGTGACCATGTATGACGACCGGTATTGGATCAATGTGGTCATTGATCATGACTTTGATTTTATCCAAATTCATGCCAAGACCGATGCGTCGCGTCGTGAAGCGAGCGTGAAGCTAGGCCGTCCAGCATCCGGCAATAAAAATCTGACATAAAAACGGTTTAACCGATTTGTTTTTTTTTTGTTTTGTCTGCCCTAATGCAGGGTTCGTTTAAAAGAAGAAAAATAGGGAAAAAAGTAGAATATACAAAGTTCACGGGGTTGGTCATCAATAAAATTGTATGAGCGAATAAAATTTAAGTTAACTTCATGTTAAGATAACGTTATGTCATAATAAGAGTCATAGCACGAGGTCAGAGTCTTGTCTAAAGTCAAGGTTTAGCGAATTTGCGGAGCCGCAGCGCGTCCGCGGCGCGGGTTTCGCATCTGTTCCGCATCTCCTACAACGGACAATGTCATTGCGAAACTCTTGCGGCACCGCATCTACACGGTACCGCGCGGTAGTATTAGAGCGCTCTAAGTTATTCAATGAATTACTTTATAATGAATTTTATGTAAAACATGGCGCTATTCAAAATCATCTGTACTTAATTGTACCTATAGCCGACATTATAAAGGACGTTGTGAAAAATTGTCTATTCCCATTATGAGATAGGCACTGGACCTTACTTACGCAGTGACACAAAAGCGTGTACTTTATGTAAATAAAATAAAACAAATATGCTAGGACCATTCACACAGCGTTATCTAGCCCCAAGCTAAGCAGAGTTGTGTTATGGGTACTAGATAACTGATATACATAATATAATACAATACAAAGATAGATTTTTTAAATTATATATAGAAAACGACCAGAACACCCTGAACAAATATCTGCAGATCGTACACACATTGTCCCGAAGCGGGAATCGAACCCGCAACCTCCTGCGTCGCAGGCAGAACTTCACCCACCGCGCCACAGAGGTCGTCAACTTTACGAGTCACATGCCTGTTCAATGTCACTATCAACATCAATAGTGGTGATGTCGGGCACCCTGACCTCATCATCATCAAATACCTTAGCCAGCAACCATTGAGAACTGGTACCTATTCTGTTTTTTACAACAGTATTCAAAATACTCACGAGACATGATCAACAACACACTTCCTGAGTCCTGTCATAGTGCCATTGTTCAAATGCACTTTGAAGCCTCCTGGTAACTCCAGGCTCACATTCTCATCCTCCTTCAAGGGATCCGTTGCTTTGACTCCAAGCTCTGGAATGCCTTTGGCGAAGAGTGGAATGGATTCTTGAATTGACTTCTTAAGGCAGTCGTTTTTGAGGCCCGGACAGATCGTGATGTAGGAAGCTGTGGGGTAATTTAAAAAATACAGTAAGTGCAGCAGAGATGCCAACGCCCGTATAACGAAAGCTTGCGTCATCAAAGGGGCCAGTCTGAAAACCAGCGCTGTTTTGTACTTATCCTGGTGCAGAACAGCATAAAGCTGAGACTGACCTTTTGGGCTCACCACGGCAGCGCAGAAACATGTGGGTGGTCCCCTCCCTGGGTGGGCGGTGACTGCCTACCTTTTTGGCTGTTTTGCTATGTATCACTTTAATTTTCTTTTATTCTCTGTTCATGTGTTTTTTATTGTTTAATTGTGTGTTCGTACTAATTAATCTAGATACCTACCTAAAATTCCTACTGATTTTTATTACTTTTATTAAGTTACTTTTCCTGTGCTGCTTGTGTGTGAACCTAAAAAAAGTCTATCTATCTATCAATCTATGCTTGAGTATCGCTTATGAAAAGCGTTACTCAAACATAAATCGATGACTGAGCAAGCTTTCACAATACGGGCCGGAAGGATATTAAACATATACCCAGCACTGCTACCGCGTAGCACGATATTCAAATATGGGAATTCGTATAATTGCACATATTTTCACATTGAATTAAGGTTGTCGCAAATCTGGACCGCACCGCTGCTGCACAAAACAAAAATATGAATTAATTATGGGCTTTAATTTGTTAAATGAAGATGTATTTTATAATGACGGTATCAGATAACAGGCAGCTCGCAGGCTTGAAGCTTTCGATAAGCAGTCTGTCACTTTAAAAATGCATCTTAAATTACGAGTGCACACTCCTACCACCTACCAGTTACACTGGTAGGTTATTTAAAGAAAATTACAATATCAGAATAAAATAATTACAACTAATATTTACTCTATTTTTTATGCGCTTATACCCGTAATTTAAGATGCATTTTTAAAGTGACAAACTGCTTACCAAAAGCTTCAAGCGAGTGGCCCGCGAGCTGTCTGATACCTCTGATACCGTCATTAAAATACATCATAATTTAACAAATTAAAGCCCATAATTACATTCATATATTGTTTTGTGCAGCAGCGGTGCGGTCCAGATCTGCGACAACCTTAATTCAATGTCAAAATAAGTGCAATTGTAGGTACAATAAATAAATCGGAAAAAGAACAAAAACAACACTGGAATGTTAGGTAAACAAAACACTAACACTCCTCAAGCCTATAGGCTGTTGAGGAGTGTTAGTGTTTTGTTTATCATTATTATAAAAATGGTCCACTGTTGAACGCAGACCTTCCCTTGATAATCGCCTTATTGGCTAAACACTAACACTACATTAGCCAAACATTGCCATATTGAATTTAATTGATCCAGATGCGATATTTCAATAACCAAAGCTTGTGAAAATTTCTCCCATTCAAGGCCATGCTCAAAAAATTGCATCAATGCTTCTGTGCGATATAATGTAAATTCTGCTAACTACTTGTTACTTTAAAACTATATTTGTCGTACTAAAGACACTTACGGGCAACTCTGGCAAGGCTCCCATTGACCAGAACCACGATCACAGCTACCACTAAAACCTTAAACATTTTGAATATTTTAACTTATTTGCTCAAGAGACAATCTTGTGCAAGACTGGCGGAATCTTAAACGACACTGGCGAATTTAGGCAGCGGACAATGATAAAAGTATGATCTGAATTATTATTTCCTAGTCTTTTTGCGAAGCTGTAAAGCTTGATTATAACTGGTTTTAATGCTGTTTATATTTTTTAAGATATCATAATTTGAACTTCACATTTACGGGTAATTAGTTGTTCTAGGAATAATTAACACAACAAATAATACATAATGATGCTAACATGGCTTGTTTACTCATAATTTTATGGTTTTAATAGGTAAAGTTGCTTAATAAAAGGGACAATAACTCGGTTCTTAGCATTTTTTGTTACTGAACATTATTAACAGCCTTTTATCTGCGTAGCCTGTTTACGCTGTATTTTTTTTACAAAACTTTACCCAGAAAAGGTACACACTGTGTTTAAGTAAAACAAGACGATAAACGTTAAAGTCGAAGTGTGGCATTGACATTTTAAAAGGATCACTTCCGGTAACTTGATAGAGCTTTTAAATGTACCTATATTTGCGGGCTTTGTGCAGGATTGGTTGGCATTTTCACGCGCGATGTTTAAACAGTGTGATATTAAATAAACAATGGCTCAAATGAACCGATCAGACCGAAAAAACTGATTCTTAAATAATCATTATATTAACAAATTTGTTGTATTCTTTGTTTCAAAACAAATGCATATTTGTGTCGCTTTTTTTTTAATCAAAAATAATATACAAACATAATTTCGCACATACGCAATTAGTTTCAATCAAAGTACGGAACGCTAGTTTCAAATTTATGGAGCTCGGGATAAATCAGATTTGAAAAAAAAATGCCATGTTTTCGTGAGGATTTTTTTATGTATTCTGCCTTTAATTTTTCCCTTTTTCCTGTCTTATCTAGGGTATTATGGTTGTGATGATTACTGAGATTACGAATGCCAAATATTTTTTCTATCTACGTAAGCAAAATCTCGAGATTTATCGGCCAATCCGGGTGCTAAAGTGTGATTACCGGAGGGGATGCTTTCCTTGTTACCTTAAAAGCCTATTTTTCTAACAAACAAGATTCATTGGTATTTAACTTTATCACTAGGCTTTTTTTGTAACAATGTTTATAATTTTTATGATAGCGAATAACTTGATCGAAGGGTTATCCAATTTTTTAAACTTGGTAGAAGAAAATGGCGTGCATTTTCGGTTGACAGCGGGTGCGTTATTTTGACAGCTGTTGAAGTTAATATCACGCGTAGTAGGAACGTTCATTGATCCAAAGTCTATCGATCTCTTTTTTAATTGGGAACGTTTGCCACTGAGAAGACTATGTCAAAACAGACGCGAGTCATTTTCAAGAAGTTGAACTTTTGCCACTTTCGACGTATACCAAAGGAGATCTCTTTTTTCATTGGTAATTGCAGTTTCATGCAAACATTCTCTAATTTACAAACTGTCAGAAAACGTCTATTCATTTGTTTTGTTTTGTAACGAAAATGATGGAGGGTTATATTACACAAAGACACAACGCGACAGAGTGACAGTTTTTATGGATGGCAAATTGTTGTGTATTTGTTTGTGTGACCTCTAATAGCGGTTGGGGTAGTACGAGTTTTAAATAATTGTCAATGGATCGGCACATTGGCACTACAACGTATTTTACACTAGCTACTTCTCGCGACTTCGCACGCTTTCTTTAAGGCTATTTCTATCCCATGGGAACCGATTTATGGGATAAAAAGTAGCCTATGTTACTCGCCATCCTTTCAACTAACTCCATGCCAAATCACGCCGATTGGTTGCTTAGTTAGGGCGTGAAGGAAAGACAAACAAACAAACAAACACACCTTAGCATTATAATATTAGTATAGAGTATAGATTGTAGTGCCAATGTGCCGATTTATAATATCTTTGCATCATCAATAATATTATCATCCATATCCAAACTAATATTATAAATTTGAAACTAACTCCGTCTGTTTGTCTGTCTATATATCTATCTGTCTTTCTGTTACCTTTAACAGGTCTAAATGCAATTTGGCTAGGACGTAAATGGTATTACCGGGACGGACATAGGCTATTTGAAAAGCGCATGTGAAGCCGCGGGCAGCAACTAGTAGACTACAAAGTTAAAAGCTCTTATAAAGTTTGCTAATATTCTTTTTTTTTTCAGTCGATCAAGGTGGAGTCAACTTTTCTAGCCTTCATTATTCTCTTCGCCTGCATTGCTTTAGTCATCCCAAGCTACCTATTCATACTAGCAGTCTTAGCTCTGTTCTCCAAGTCCCGGTGTGACGATGAACTGGAAACTGGAGCTTTATTCCCTGATGCTGAGGAATCACATTGCAATGACAAGCTGCTGGTTACTTTGACGCTGGTGGTTATACTGATAAGCTGGTGAGTATGGTTTTACGTCAGTCTTTTTTGAATCCTAAAATAATATAGAAAATATTTAGTAATATTTAAAAAAAAAGTATATCTTACTAACAATAAATTTAATCGAATCTTTTTTTAACCTTTTTTCTAAACCCCTAACGTACAGTTAGGGGTTTAGAAACCTTGGACCTACCTTTAACTTTTTCTCATGTTAAGTTTGTGCCTGCGTAGTGTCACAGAAAATCAAATTTCCTATGACAGAACTGGCTTATTAGTAATGTAACTGGCGATAAAAAAATCCTATGACACTATTAGTTAAGTTTCGGATTCTAGTTAGTAATGAGACGAGACAAGATTGACTCAACTTCACTTAATACGAAACAATCGCATAGTTTCCTCTAAATCTTAATTTTTACTGAGATACTTGTAAGGAAAAAGCAGTTTTATGCGCTAGTTATTCAACATATTTTAATGAAATTTCGTGTAAGTGTTTCCTAAAAGGTACTTTAAATGATTGTATTTTTATTTTATTGCGAAAGAGTATTATTTTTGAGCAATAACACATTTATGAATAAAAAACAGAGATATTGCGCGCGGGCCGGCCATTCCACGGCTCTTGCCTTCCTTTCTCGCCTTCCCCGCGCCGCGTTCGCTCGTCCTCTAGAAAAAGCGAGCCCATGTTGTGGGGATAACCAGTTTTTGGTACCTTAGTTTTTCCTAGATGTTTATCGGAAAACCGCTGGAGGCGGGCAGATTTGAATTGGCCATTGTAACAATCTTTGGGAGACGCCTTTGTCCAGCTAGCTGATGTCTTTTGGCTAAGCTGATAGCGACAAGTGTTGCTCTATTATATTGTTTTTCTATTATAAATTTTCCAAATGAGATAATTTCGGAATATATTTCCTAAACATTCTGTAAACAGGAAATCTAAACAACCAATTAAACCTACCATAAGTTAAGAGTATGCCTTAAAATTTGCATCTGCTTATCAAAAATGCCTTGAAAGTCAGCGAATGGTAAATAATGATCATAAACATCTTCACATACTAGATAGACAGATGGTCTTTTTATTAGGTTCACACACAAACAGTGTGGTAAAGTAACATAAATCAGTATTATTAGGTATGTACCTTATCTAATAAGCATGTACACACAATTATTACATTATAATTATAACACATCAACAGAGAATTTTTTTAAGTTATAGGTAGCAAAACAACCAAAACTAATTATAGTAATAATTACTTACTATGCAGAATACTGATTTATTGTATTGAACCCTGACGCGGAATCGGAAGGTTGATTTGATCTAACGATACGTTTATTTTTAACTTCACCGCTTATGACTGTGTTTTTTCGTACGTTTTTATGGAATAAATTTTAAGGAAGTACTTATCAACACTGGTATTAATATTGTTAATGTTTTAAACTTAAATAGGTTGTCAGAATGTTGTGTTCTGACAAGTTTAAAAACAAAATAATCATTATAATTTATCTGTTCCTGATCATTTTGAGCACAGCCACTGCTGAAATGTCGTGGAATCAAAAATAAACGTGCTAAGTTAAAATTATACCTAACTTAATGACACCGACCAGCAAGCCTTCCTTCCAAATAGAGGTCTGTTTTAAAAGTAAGCCAGCATTGTTCAATTTATTTGCTCTTTCTAGAGCTTGGTTCTTGTTTTATTTTCACTCGTTAAGATCTAACAAGTTGGTACTGAGAAAAGAAGGGAATCGTACAGAATGCTTAGATCATTTTCAGTACCATTTTTGCTTGTTTATGATGTTTGATGATTGTACGGTCCGTACACCACGTATAGTAACTAAGCTGGATATATCAGAAAAACAAAGAGATAAATTTTAACTGATATATTTAACGATAAACTGTAGTTACTAATGAGATGATAGTGAGACGCGTGAGTCGATTGACAGGTGATCGCGAACTGAATACAATAAAAGGTATTGCTAAAATTGATGACTGGCGTAAATGCGCGGTTAGCATTAATTAGGGCAATGCACAATGTACGTGCTCGTACAATGATATTTATTTATTATTTATTTAAAATTTTGTTGCACTAAGGTACAAAGGGTGGGCTTAATGCCGAGACATTTTCTCCCTGCCGAATAATACTAAACAATGAGCAATGAGAATCTAACCTTTTGTGGATAATTGTAGAATTCCCATGATTATGCTTGTTTAGAAGCCTTGTGACACCATAATTATTGTCATTAAGTTTTTAAGATGACCCTGAACTTTGTGTCTACGATCTAACCTTAGGCACTTATATAATTTATAAATTTACAACTTAGCTTTTTTTCTGATTTGAAATTTAGAGGTCAGTTTTATTAAGACCTTGCTTTAAGTTATTTCTGTGGAGATTCATTTTTAGTTTTTATTTGTAAAGTAGGTATTGTAAATACCGCGGTAAATTGCCCAATTTCGTCCTCACCGTTTTAAACCATTTTACTACAAAAAATAAAAATCTATTAATCTAATTATAATAAATTATAAAATCTATAGTTTATTATAATTTAATAATTTTAATATCATATCTTATAAGATATGATATTCCTCTGAAATATGAAGATTTTCATAATAATTATTAAATTCAATACAATATTATTAAACCCCACCAAATACGTTTTTGTAAAAAAAAAACGAAATACATAATTGGAGCTTTATATTTTGCCGAAACGATTTCAACCTTGTATTAGGTATAGGATTTGTTTCATTACAATTTTAGAAGCGTTTAAGGAAAATGTTTTCAAATATTTCCCGCGGAACGCATCTAAAACTTTTTATATTATCCAGTGCTCTCCTAACCGGCATGGCGATAAGCAACGAGCAAGCTCACTACGCAGGCACAAGTTCTCGCAACGTGGTGAACTGTGCCTTCACTGACCTAGCTGCTTGGCTCTCGGCTGCGGCGAGGGAGCTGTATCACAGTTTGGTACCACCCGTAGATCTGGTGCTGCATGCTTTCAAGGAGGATTTGAATAGTGAGTTTTGGAAACAAAAATCCGATACACATTATGTTTTATTAGACGTCTAGCTTTTATTGGTATTTTTTTATTTTATAGTTGGTGTGGTTTTTCCTTTACAACGCGGACTATATTTTGTTAGAACTCATCGGAGAAGTTTCTCGCGGAATTGTTACTAAATAATTTCATCCTTATATTTCGCAATGGATTTCTGCAAAGTAACGCCTGAATCTATTATTTATTTTAATAAAAGGTAATTAAACTGGAACGTAACGTGCAAAAGAGTAGTCGGCTCACGTAAGTTCAGGGATATTGCTATTCAATCAATAAAGGCGACTCTTTATTATTATTTCATCGCAATAACTATTTTCTCGTTTATTTACTACTAGCTGCGGCCGGCGGCTTCACACTTTGAGCTTTTAAAGTAGCCTATGTCCGTCCCCAGGATATCATTTACCTTCCTGCCAAATTTGGACAGATCCGTTCAGCGGTTTAGGCGTGAAAGGTAACAGACAGACAGATAAGACAGATTCAGAGTAACTATTGAATTTATAATTTATTCAGCAGCACTTGCAACAAAAATGACAATAAAGAAAATGGAAACAGAAGGTTTTTATAAGGTTTTCACGTGTAAGAAGAATAGTAGATACTAACAAAATAAATAATTTTAAGTATGGTTTCTTCCCGTGGTTTCAACAGGTTTACACTCTGCCGTGGTCACATAATGACTGGAACACTGGAGGACTCGATAAATACCAGTGAATATTTATATTATTGCTTGTAAAGAGTAGACTGAACGACTCTTTTTCTGCATGTGAGGTGTCAAGCTGTTCTCAATGGCAAAAATAAATGGATGTATTTTATCCAGGAAAGAATTGTTGAAGCTTGTATTTTGTTTTTTCTGCCTTTCAATAAACGACGCTACTATCGAGCAAATTTCTTGATTTCAGATGCGGAAACTCTACTAGGAGAGCCAATTCAGCAAGCAATCGCATCTGAGAGTGGCATAGATCTAGTGTTTGACTCGCTGGCTGACATCATCGAAGGTAATCAATCAAGTGTTCTATTATGCTGTCCTAAGTGCTTTCAATGAAGCGATAAGTGTTCAATTCAAGCACATGTAATTTAAATGCATAAATAGATTATATAAGTGTGATATGTCATAAGTCATAACACTCAACAGGAGCACGTAAGCAGAAGATTGAAAAACAAATTCAACATTTATTAGTAAGTAAAAAATATTCGATTCATTGATCAAACAGTAGACGTGCAAAAACCTTTCGTATAAATCAAGTCTTGGCTATTTTAAACATAAACATTTCAATGATTTATGACGAAAATATAATAAGTAGTATTTTTACCGGTTCATGAAGAGGATATTAAATTTGTTCGGCTGTTTGTTTTTTTTATCTTTAATCGTCCGGTATGGAAAACTACCGATAAAAAAACAATTCCGTCAATTATGAACAGATTTTAAAAATTCATTCGATTGATAATAATTCTAGAAGGAAGCATCTTTTAATTTATGACAAGCTGAGGTAAAGGTTCATTAGGCCTACCTATGTCCAGCAGTGGACCAGCATGGGATGATTATGATGATGGATTGTTGGTGATAGTTCATGGGTCAGGTGGGATGACGATTTGCGAAAGACTGCTGGCAGATGCTGGATGCGGCAAGCTGAAGACAGGGCGCCATAGCGCTCATTAGAAGATGCCTATGTCCAGCGGTGGACTAATATAGGCTGATGATGTTGATGAGTTCATGGGCCCCATGATACAGATGAGCAAAGCCGCGAGTACAAACTATAGTAAAAGGTAAAGCTTGGTGGAGGTTTTGGAACTAAAGCGGTGTGTAGTAAGATCAAAGTACAGATATTAGTTTGCTAATATGAATTGTTATGCACCTTCAGCCTTAGTTCATACAAACTTAGTCTGGAGTCTGAGCAACACGTGCAGCTTTGAGCTTTAAGACCCTTGTTCATTAACCATACTTGTACATTTATTACATGTACTAGCTGCGCCTTGCGGCTTCGTCCGCGAAGAAATTTATGTTTATATAATATACATTTCAGTAATTTACTGCACACTCCCTAGCAGTAGCTTTGTAAAAATAAGAAATACGTGTTTCATAATTTACTTTGAAGTTTTTTTGTACCGAATTTTGAGTCAAATAGAACAAGGAATAATAATTTTCCTTAGAAACTTTAGCACGCTTTTTAACCCCTTCGGAGGTTAATTTTTGAAAATAAGATTAGCCTATGTGTTATTCTAGAAACTAAACTATATAAATACAAAATTTCATCTAAATAAGTTAAGTAGTTACGGAGATATGTGGTAAAAAACATTCATACAGACTGTCACATTCATTTTAATAGTAGGATAACTTTGTTTAGTGAACTTTCTTATCTGTTATGTTATATTATAATATAAGCCATGTGAGCGTAGGTACCGGGAGGTAAGCTTTCGGCTTTTGTGAAAATGCAAGTTATTTTATTATTAACAAGCTACTGCCCGCGGCTTCACACGCGGTCTTCAAGTAGCCTATGTCCGTTCCCGAGATACCGTTTACCTCCCTGCCAAATTTCATTAAGATCCGTTCAGCCGTTTGGGCGTGAAAAGGTTACAGACAGGACAGACAGTCAGACACAGTAACAGTTACTTTCGAATTTATTATATTAGTATGGATTTGATATTAGGTACTTAGTTGTATTCTATGAATTTTGGGCTCATAATGGTCTGCATTAAATTGTAGCAATATGTTCCTCTCTACATCTTTTTTGTTCTACAAAAACTTTTTAATAATACCCCAAAAAAATTCTATTTCGGTAGGATTCGAACCCGCGCCTCACCTTCAGTACAGGTGCGCTCTAACAACTAAGCAACGAGATCGACTCGTGCCTGGTCGAAAATATCTGGGATTTCTTACGACTTAAGCGTCGTATTAGTCGATTTACCCAGTGCGAGTAACGCACTATAAAGCAAAAAGCTAATCTTTTTTGTTCTCCATATAAATTAAAGGAAAACCAGAGCTGAAGTTAAAAACCATAGTCAACGTTTCTTACGCTGAGACGGAAATTATTTTGATGTATTCTTATTATGCTGTAAATGATTCTTCTATGATTATCCATTACCTTGTGTCTGGTTTCTTATATTTTGTTTTTGATATGAAAAAAAACTATATTTTTACAGAGAGTGAAGAGCTAGCTTCAAAGATAGCTTCTCTCCGAGACATCAGCATCAAAAGTGGAGGCATGGCATCCGCCGCATCCGACAGGATCAGAGAGTTGGCGCGACAGGTGGACAACCTCAAGAAGCATTGCACGATGAAGGATATGCCGCTTTGTGACACGCTGAATACCAACTCACTTGAGTTGAAGATGAAGTTTGATCTGGTAAGAAAAATTACAATCAACGAGTTGAAACTAGTATTTACAGCTGAAACAGTTGAGCTGACTGCAGCATTGCAACAGTCTGCAGTTAGCTCAATTGTAAAAACTAGTTTTAATTTAATTCTATTTACAATAATATCAATTAACAACAATCTACAGGTCAACTGATCCATATCAATACCAGTCGGAAGCGTCCCCAAGACGCTGGCTGCATTGCCCCGCTGAATGGCAACGTTGATGCGCTGTGCCAGATACTTAGCTAGCTACTCTCGGGTCTCGCGTGGCGTTGACCAAAGGTGGTTTGTAGAGCTCGACAAGCGCATCGAAAACGATAGTCAAAAAACCATCAGTAACGATCGATATTGATGAAAGGGTTATTGTTGGATGATATTATAATACAATACAAAAACACTTTATCATTATAATTGTACACCAGAAAAAGAACATTACAAAAAGACATTACATGAGATACGTACAATGGGCGGCCTTATCGCTTCGAATCAATCTCTTCCAGGCAACCTTTGGATGAAAAGAATTATGTGAATAAGAAAGGCCTGTTCTAAAGTTAAACTGACACATAAACTAGATATACCTATACATAAAATATTTATAATATACTACTTATTTAAATAAATAAATATTGTTTTTAATAGACGATTTTGCTCATAATTGAGGATCTTATGCCATATTTTGAAACTTCTAATACTTTAAAGCTCTTTTAGATCATGTTTTACTATCCAAGGAAGGTTCATCATTGAACTTGGTACAAAATCTCGTTGCTCTCCAACAAAACGACTTGCCGCTGAATTATCCAAATAGTTAAGGGGGTACCATAAGACGCCATTTTGTGACAAGGGTAGACATAGGATTTCGCGTTCATAGGAGCGAGACAGGGCATAGCAACGCAAGCCCAAAAATCAAGTTTTTGCCTAATATGTATTAATTAGGACATTATTTGAAAAAAAACGCATCATATAAAATGTTCTTTATACTTAGCGTTCAATTACCATGCTATCTTTACTTCTGTATTTATTGCGATATCAAGGTTTTAGTAAAAATTTAAAGGTAATTTTGAGATTTTTTTCTATAGAGAAAATTTTATAGAATCGTGTTTTCAAAACATATGACTTTACTATATATATATACTAACTTATATATATTATATATACTTATATATATACGATGGACTATGTAGATTTTATTACTAAAGAAAATACTATAATAATATTATAGTATATATATATATACTATAATATATATAACTTTACTATTATAAATTTAAAAGTTAAATATGTAGTAGTTTGGAAGATATGGAGGTCCGGCGGAGTTGATTTAGAGTAGTATAGGGCCTAAAGTAAATACACGCGGACTTGGCCCAAATTAATCGACCAAGTTCAAGAAACGGATAGCCTTAACTTAAACGGATAGCCTTAAATTAAACTTAACCTTTAATTATAACATAAAAGAAAGAATTGAACCAATATCAAGCGGATACTGGTTGGTCATTCAAATCTGGAAATATTTTCAAGGTAAACTTGAATCCTTATGAGCAATAATTTTAGCGATGCGAAAATGCAGACCTTGAACTGTGCAGTAGAAGGCCGCACTTACGGAAGTTTTACAGGTGTTTGAATATGTAATGGTTTCGAAATTAATTTAGAACTTCAGCTTTAAAGTTTGAAAAGTTATTACGAAGTTTTTAAGTGAACCTCACTCAGAATAATACCTATCTTTGCTTTTTCTATGAATACTTATATTTACTATGAATTTTTCACGAGAATTCGTGAGACGTATTATTATCTGACTTCGCACTAATATAATATGCGGAAGTTTGGATGTGTATCCACGCATCCAAGTAACAAACGTACGTCCATCAATCCATCCGGATGGATGGATGGATGTACTGTTTGTTACTACTTCTTCAACCAAAATCTGGATCGGGAAGATCGGGCAGAATTTGCATAAATGAACCTATCTAGGTTTTGAATTATTTTTATCCTGTAAATAAATTCCCATTTTATTGAAATAACCATAGAACTCTTCCATAAATCAATAATTAATTAAATCTTTGTTGACTAGAAATAACGTAGGTACCTTTAGGCTATTTTTTATCTTGGAAACAACGCTTGGAAAGTCGTGAACAAAAACGAGATTATTATTTTATTTTTTGTTTTTATTGTTATAACAAAATCCACAGCCCTTAAATACTAGCTATTTTAATATTATATGCAAAACTTAAGGCCAAAAAAGGATTTACATTTTATAAACTGTGATTTTTAAAACAGACAGTCCAATGTAGTCATGAACATAAATAATAAATCTAAATCTTTATTACATCAGCATTATATAGTTTGATGGATGTTTGATACCTTTCAGACGTAAGGTCAAATTTCACCGTTGCAATTAAACGCGATAAACATAAGATAAACTCAGTTGAGCGCTAGCAGACGTGTTTAGAGCATAGCGCACGGTGATCCGATTAAAGCTATATTATGTTTCACAAACGGTACAAATGGACCTAGGTTACACAAAGTTTGGGCTGAATTTTTTTGATATTAGCTTTCTTCGGAAAACGCGTGCAAAGTAAAAAAAACCTTAATCATAGATATAGTAATTTCTTATTTCAGATACTGCACGAACAGCAATTACTTCAATTGCGGAGTCTTGGCGTGGAAAACCTAACGAGGGCTATTTCAGAAGCTAGGAAAGAGTTCAGGTCTTTACCTTCAGCTATTACATCGCAGACTGAAAAAGTCAGGGAAGGTTTGTAAATGAAATTATCTCTGCGACTTTGTGGATTCAAATTGAAAATTCAGGCGTGGACTGTACACACCGAAACTGCGGACCCTGCTGGAACATCACGGTGTCGGCATCATTACTTTAGACTTTAGAGAACCATGTCGATGACAATACTATGCGGCGACGTGTGATGCGTTAATATTGCACGCTGCCGATAGTGACAATGGAAGCCACCAACCTGCCACCGACTAATTCTAGCCGGCCACTTTGGTGTGTAGACTCCTTAACGGAGGCAATGATCTATCCGTAATCAGCCGACTATAACTCGATCGACTCGACATTAGAAACCATACAATAACTAATACTTACTTATTATTATCATTATTCCCTGGTCCCTGGCCAGAGCCATGGTCATCCCATGACCAGGGCTAATAATAATAATGCTGGGCCAAGAACTCCCCACTATCTCTGCAGACATTACCTACTACGTACTTACAAAAATAATAATGCGCTAACTGCAAATTAAATTTGCGTAGTCAGTTACAAAAAACCTAGATCACAACAACATTCCAAGCACCAACACTAAGGTAGGAAAATACCACCATAGACAACTAAGGCACTATCAAAGAAACATTGTTTCAAGATCTAATTAGGACTTATCTGACAAACTTTAGTGATTTAGCGACTCTACCCTTCCAAGATGACTCTTGAGTTTCCACAAACTGCAATCTAATAAGTGCTGTTTATCACGAAGTGGTACGAAAATGTTTGGAAGCTAAGTAGTATTAATAGCTAATGAAGAGGGCATTGCAGTAATGGTGTTTGTTCAGTTTTAAACTTTGCTGAAAGTTGAACAAAGGTCAATTTCGAAAGTTAGACGAAAAGTTCTTGGACCAACTAAATGTTTTTGCAAGGATATCCACAGACCTATCAAAATGTGAGCAAAGAAAACATTCGTGTTGTATTAAACCATCAAATTTTTTCAATATTTATTAGAAGTAGATAAATACAAAACACTATAAGCAGAAAATAATACAGACAGAAATGCTTCAAATTGAGGAAATATGTAGGTATACAAAGCGGGCTCTTCGCTTTGAGCGATCTCTTCCAGGCAGCCTCTGTGTAAGTAGTTTATAGTCAAGCTGTAGATATTTTGGATTAGTAAGTAATAAATACCACTTTATATTACTACTCCTATTTCCATGTCTCTGCTATGTCGCCTAGATTTTATAACATACCTAAAGATTGCCAAGCCCGTTGCTATTTTAAGCAATATAATGTTAGCTCTATAAAACCAATATTTTCTCTGTTAGGGAATTTATGTTATTTTTATGAAAAAATAAGCTCTGAATCATTTATTTCAGCAATAATCCGAGACATAGTAAACCGGAGGCAGTCAGTTCACGGCTCAGCTCGGGTGTTGAATGACATAGTGCGCCATCTAACGGCAAGCTTGCACACTGCGTCGAGGCAGCTGGACTCTGGCTTCGAGAGGGTTCAGAAATACGAGTTTGGAAGGTGGACGTTGATGCTTGGTAAGATGTTTTCATTTAGGTACCAAAAATTTTGACCGACTTCAAAAAAGGAGGTGCGCTTTTACGTTTAGATATAAAATCTTTTTTTCCTGACTTTTATACATCAGCAAAACACGCCTACCTTGTTATTTGCTACTGAAAAGGTACCATTATAAAGTTAAAAAGTCATCTTAGTACAAAATTTATAAAAAGTAGTACCTATCTCGTTGAAGTTTTTTGTATGAGAATTCGTGTGCTACGAAGCTACGGCGGCGCAGCAAAATTCATAAAGCAATTATCATTTTCAGCGTGCATTGTCATTTTGGGCTTCGTCATCGCACTTATACTAATGGCTCTACTTTGCGGCTGTGGAAACGCAAAAAACCACGCTCAAAGAACCCTAAAAGTGTACGTATATCCCAAAATAAACTCTGTGTACCGGTAACAAAGTTGATAAAAGAAATTTTCAGGTCAGCCGTCTGGATATGCCTCGCTTCTCTTATATTGTGGGGGTTGATATCAACGATATTCCTTATCACAGGGCACGCGGAGGTAAAATTGAACATGTAATCCGCAGAAATTACAGTAATTTCGTAAATTTTGTATGTTGTATGCGAATTTGCTTGAACATCTTTGTTCGCTGTAATGCGAGATCGCTAGAGGGTTTTTTGCTATTGGTTTTCTGTAGGCGTTTAATTAGCTCGTCTCTTCACGTTAATACTTTGTGTTTTAACAAGTAAAACCAACGCTAATCGACAGGCATTGTAAGTACATCTCAGCTACGTATTAAAATTTATTATAGACGCGTTCTAGCTAAGCAACAATGATAAAAATACAAAATAATAAAATGATGATAATGGTTTTAGCCGAATTTCGGCCTCGGCCAGTCTCAACGGAACCATGTGCGAGGGCCATATTACAGTGTAGTGTGCGCAAACACAGGTGCACTCTGTACTCACACTCTGTGTGTCACACGGAAACAACATACTGTAGGCACAATTGTCAAACTGTCTCCCCGTGGCAGTACGATATGTGTGCATTTCCCTCAGTACAATATTAAAAAAAGGGCTTGTGCGAACCTACCGTACTAAAAAAACCAAGCTCTGATCAGGCTCCAAACGAGTCCTCGATCTATAGTTCGTCCCTCCATCTATAGTTTTTTTAATCTAAGGTAGACGAGGCCAAAACGTGATACCATTGTCATAATTATGTCTCACAGATTTTCAGACTTTTTTAGTCACACTGATGCGGTTAGTCAAGTAGAATAGGACCCTACCAGGTACTTTGTTTTGAAACGTGTCCAAAGAGTCCTATAAGGACTGGAAATAAAGCACTGAGTTTTGAGTTTTGATAAGTTCTCTTATGAAGGTAGTTAACTATTTAACTCTTTTAGATTTATGTCTGCCATGCCCTTTGGGACAGCCCTCAATACGCAACTCTGGTCGCCTTACTAGACAGGCCCTCTCCTCTCCTGTCCAACAATGAAGGATTGTTTGATGCGATGTTTAGAGAGATGGAAAACATTACTATCGATGTTTCAATACGGGATGTTTTAAGGTATGTTAAATGACTATTTTTCAAGTACCGAACCATCAACTCAGAACAGAAATGCCAGAAGAAGTATTGTGTAGAAGTCAAGATCCACTTTCGGTCGCTGTGTGATTAAGTTAGAAGGTATAATGACAGCTTTCAATGGGGTAGTTACGTTCGATTAAAATACAATCAAACTGAGCAATAATACCATCATGGTAGTCTTCTTCAACTCAGTCCGTGGAGTCGATTTACCAGGGACAGAAACGATCTTGGTTTCTCTTTGACAAAAACTAATATTGCGTACGTTTGCCATTCACCTTGACAAATATGGTAACAAAAGCACCTTCTGGTTTGTAGCAGCCTTAAGTTATTAACGCATTCACTACCCAGCCTCGGCGTGTAGTGTGTGTGACCCACAAGGGTTCCCAGCTACACCCTGGCACCGATGGACATGTGAGTCCTGCCTCGGCCATGAAAGTGTTTACGAGATTTTAGTAATTTATTTGTATACATACAGGTTAATTTTTTTCACAAATCGGCGTCATGGCTCCTTTCACGAGTTTTCTCTGACTCGGTATAATAGGTCTTTCGGTTTCGGATTTGGCGATCCACTCCCATCTCAAAAAACTATACAGGGGACTTTTACTTGGGTGCCTTTTACTTGGGTGCAGACTTGTTAATAATGAATGTATCAAAAAATAAGGACCTCTAAACATGAGAATGATTTATCTGTTTCAGAGATTGCGAACAAGATCAACCAGCATACGTAGTCTTCCAACTGGACAAAGTACTGGATGTGAACAAGGAGACATCTTACTTCGAGTGGACAGAACTCCAGGCAGACTTGGGGAAACTCAGATCAGCCGTAGACGTTGGACTATTGAAGACTATTTCAGCGTCTTTCAGCCTGCTTTTGAGTCAGATGCTAGTAGTTTCCGATGTGAATTTGGCAAAGTACCGGTAGGTCCCGTGACCCGAAACCTTAGACAGTGCGAATTTTATTATCAACTGTTACCTCGCTAAAAGAAGCCGAAGATATCAATGAGTATACAATACTACCGGTGAATATGTCTGCACCACAGGCTTCGAATTTGCCACCCCAATACTATCCACGGTTGTCGTAAGAAAAATAAGGAATATCCTTCCGCCCCCCAAGTAGTAGCGCGTCCTGCAGAAAATTAATACCACCGAACTACGAGCCCTAATCCACATGCCCTCAGTGATTATGGGCATTAAATCCAATAAAGTTTTCAGGGGAAGGCCTCCGTCCTCTGGACCAGTGTAGGCTTTAAATACAGATATCTCTATACGCCTTGCGCCTCGCTTGCCTTTACAATGTGCATGGCCATGCACATTGTAAAATACTGTAGGTAGCTACGTGACGGACAAACAATCCATTGAAACTCGTTTCTCACTTCTGCTCGCCAGCGAAAGCATATCCACTAATGTTAAACATAAAAGCAGTTGGGATGGGTTCATGAAAGTTGCCCTGATTTTTCAATAGATTTCCTTATACGCTATTTACAGCTGCCATCTTCCCAGTTATTCCAAGACGTGCCTTTAGTATTGCTTTTATTAGTCTCTTGTAATATTTTCTAGAATGGAATACAACGGTCCAATGGTAGGAAAGGACCTTCCATCTTTAGTGGACCAACTTGAAAACATTGCAGCTCAAGTAACAGATTTAACTACTGCTGGAAGACTTGAAACTTTAGGTTGGTATTTGACGTAGCGACTGTCATTTTTTAATGTCTACCTTTATCTTTAATAGGAACCAGTAGATAACTGTTAGTACTAAATAGTTAATAAGTACTACAGAAACAGACTTGATACATAAATGGGAGCTGCTTTTTTCAGATTTCAGCTTTGTGGTTTCGCTTTCGGCTTTAGCGCTTCCGTTTTTTCTTCTTGACCCTTTCACCTCTTTCTTACTTCTTTTACTTTCTAATTTCCAGCATCAAGAACTCAAAGACTCTACAGCACGAACATAAAACCCCTGGAGCAGCTAAGAGCAGAAGTGGTGTTCAAACTGACCGAACTAGAACTGCAGCTGTTACCGTTTAGAAGAAAGCTGAATATCTCGCTGAGCCATATTCATACTGCCCAGTACTATATTGATAACCAGGGGGATGTTATTGCTCAGAAGGTATTTATTTTTTGAACCACCAACGAAAGATACGACGGTATATGTATACTGTAGTACGAACGTTGCTTTCGTAAAACTATGAAAATCAAAAGTCAATAACTTTCTTTTTTAGGCTTACAAAATAAGCACTTAGACAAGTCAAATTTTATACACAGCTTAATAAATAGTAATTATTATCAATTAAACAAAATGTTATTAATTTTGTTCGATTCAACTTTTTGTCCACAAGTGGAGGAAGAAACAAGAAATCACCACTTGGACCCTGCTTTTCACTTTTATTCGCCAAATGATAGGGCAAAAACCAACAATGTAGCTGAGAACCATAAGAGTATTTTGACATGCACTTCATTTTAATAAAATCGCACATGCATAGGTATACATAGATAAAATAAAGTGTTCGCCAACCTCAATAAATAAATAAACCCTACAGAAAGACTCGAAAAACGTATCTAGCCTACGATCCGTAGAAAAACTTAAAGGATTAAAAATCTCATTGCATTTAAATGCATTTTAAACTAAATCTCTTAATCTTTGAAAGATTCTGGTTGCCTATATGCCGATCTTTGCTATAGAATAATAGAGTTCAAAACTTAATTAATTTTATAACTTACTCCTTGGTTCAAAACTTTAAAAACCTTTTCCACGTCCATCTTTGTTTACTTCTCTGTCTACGTCAGTCACATAAGTCAATGTTTTATTGTTTATTTTCTGGATGATCAAAGTCATGATTATTTTATGAGATATGAGATATGAAAATATGAAAATATTGTAAAATGCAGTCGTTTTGAAATCCACACTCTAAAAATATCAAAGGTATGCGTGCGACGTTAGTCTTTTCTTCAAACACTGCTACGTGAGGGTAACTGACTTCTGCTTTGATCTAATTTATTTATTGTTTATATCTAATATTGGACTACAATGTGTCTAGTGACACATTCGATGAGTACACAGTAGTACACTTAGATCACATTAGTACTCAGTACTTAGTACTAATGTGATCTAATGTGATCGAACACAGTAGTCAGTCTTTCAATGATGTAGTTTTTAATCTTCTGATAAACGAGTAATAGAGTCAATGTGACGACCTCTGTGGCGCGGTGGGCGAAGGTCCGCCTGCGGCGCAGGAGGGTTGCGGGTTCGATTCCCGCTTTTGGACAAATATTTGTACGATCTGCAGGTATTTGTTCCGGGTGTTCTGGTCGTTTTCTATGTATGATAAAAAATATGAATTTATGTAATGTATTCTTTTATGTATGTCGGTTATCTAGTACCCATATCACAAGCTCTGCTTAGCTTGGGGCTAGATAATGCTGTGTGAATGGTCCAGCATTATTTATTTATTTATATTAAAAGTTAGAAACTAGTAAATTTGCTTTAACTTACGCCTTAGATTAGTGAATCTGTAATGTTATTTTGTGTTTCATAGAGTGAAATTAAAACAGAAATTGTAAAATACTGTGTTCATTTGGTTTCAACTTTATATTCAACGACCTCAGTGGCGCGCCGGGCGAAGGTCCGCCTGCTGTCACGGGTTCGATTGGGGGAATCGGGACAAATGTTTGTACCATCTGCAAATATTGTGCGGGTGTTCTAGGTGTTTTCTAGTTATACATAATTGTATAAAATATACATCTACCTATGTTTTTATTGTCAAGCATGTCAGTGCCCATAACACAAGCGGCTTACTCTGATCATCATACACGCCAGATAATGCTGTATACAGATAATCCAGGATTGTTTTTACTAGATTCTGTCCGCGGCTTTGCTCGCACGTTACAAGTTGCCTATAATTATATCCGCTCCCGGGAAATCGTAAACCTCCCTGCCGAATTTCATAACGATTGATTCAGTTGTTTACGAAAAGGTTACAGAGAGAATAACTTTCGCTTTAATAACATTTGTATCCATTATTTATTTCCAGAAAATCTCCCTTTTTGTCTCCCGCCTGGTCTCCCATGCGGCCGGTTGGCGCACCCATGTCCTGACGTCAACCAGTCACCATGCTGCTAAGTGCAGGCCTTTGTTTACCGGGTTTTCTGCTGTTAGGAGCTTGCTTTGCACCATTTATGTCGATTCTTTGGTAAGATTATTAATCATTATCAGCCTAAGTTAGTCCATTGCTGGACATAGACCTTCCCTATTGAGCGCCATAGCGCCCTGTCTTCAGCTTGTCCAGCATCTGCCTGCGGTCTCTCGCAGGCCGTCATCTCACCTAGCCGGAGGGCGTCCTATGAGAGGCTATTAGTATTCTAAGGTTTTTATTTATTATACTCTGGGTAATTTCTAAGAAATTAATAAATCCCAAAAATTTACGATCCCGACGGGATTCGAACCCGCACCTTCCCCTTCAGCGCAGGGGTGCTCTTTTTCCAACTAAGCTACGTGATCTTATCTAGTCGGCCCGAAAATCTTTGGGAGTTCTTTCGGCACTTACGCCGTCAGCGCCACCTACAGAGGAAACAATGAAGTTATCCAATTCTGCTCAAAGACCAAATTTACATTTAGTTCTTTGACGAGAGGTTTTGCCGTTGCTTGATTCTAAGGTTTTTATTTATTATACTCTGGGTAATTTCTAAGAAATTAATAAATCCCAAAAATTTACGATCCCGACGGGATTCGAACCCGCACCTTCCCCTTCAGCGCAGGGGTGCTCTTTTTCCAACTAAGCTACGTGATCTTATCTAGTCGGCCCGAAAATCTTTGGGAGTTCTTTCGGCACTTACGCCGTCAGCGCCACCTACAGAGGAAACAATTTTCGGGCCGACTAGATAAGATCACGTAGCTTAGTTGGAAAAAGAGCACCCCTGCGCTGAAGGGGAAGGTGCGGGTTCGAATCCCGTCGGGATCGTAAATTTTTGGGATTTATTAATTTCTTAGAAATTACCCAGAGTATAATAAATAAAAACCTTAGAATCAAGCAACGGCAAAACCTCTCGTCAAAGAACTAAATGTAAATTTGGTCTTTGAGCAGAATTGGATAACTTCATTGTTTCCTCTGTAGGTGGCGCTGACGGCGTAAGTGCCGAAAGAACTCCCAAAGATTTTCGGGCCAACTAGATAAGATCACGTAGCTTAGTTGGAAAAAGAGCACCCCTGCGCTGAAGGGGAAGGTGCGGGTTCGAATCCCGTCGGGATCGTAAATTTTTGGGATTTATTAATTTCTTAGGCTATTAGTACTTCTAATTATTAGCTAAGATTCCCATAACTATCCGTGGAGGTCGCGGCGTTAGAATCGCAAAATAACCCTCCCAACTCAATAGCGGCCTGCACACGTAAAGTTCGGACCGCGCATCCGGGTCTGCGTGCACGTGGATGGATCCGTGCGGTTTGGATTGCGGATCAAACTGTCGTTACAATAAAGTGTCGATTGAAATGTGTCCATAGTTTCAAATATCGATAAATGTTATTTTGGCAAACGATCCAAACTGTGCGTGTAAATTAATTTTCAAGAGTTTCAATTGCAGTTTTGACTGGCGCGTGGACGTTATAAATTACTAAATTTCTTTATTTGTTGAATATTTTATAACAGTGAAGCCGCTATTCCAACGCCACGCACGGAGAGGCTACGCACGTGTGTCTAGCTTCACTTTTCAAGAAAATGTACTATGTGACAACGTCCAACGTGCTACGAATACGTTACGCACGCATACGAGATTAATAACGTCATTGCTTCACGCGTGGCTTACTCGAATATGGCATCCACGCAGCTCAACGCTGTCAACGCTATGCACGCGGTAAACGTGAACCCTAGAACTTAGACCCACGTTGTCAAACAAACGAACCCATATGCAGCTGAAACGAGCCGCGTGGCCGTGCACAGCGTGCGTGGCGGTCGCACAGTGGCTTTAATCTGAATCTCGACCATGATTATACTAAGCTATCATCATCATCAGCCTATATGAGTCCACTGCTGGACATAGGCCTCCCCTAATGAGCGCCATAGCGCCCTGTCTTCAGCTTGCCGCATCCAGCATCTGCCAGCAGTCTTTCGCAAATCGTCATCCCACCTGGTCGGAGGGCGTCCTACACTACGTTTGCCGAGTCGCGGTCTCCACTCAAGAACGCGTTTACCCCAGCGGTTGTCGGTTCTTCTCGCGATATGGCCAGCCCACTGCCACTTCAGCTTGCTAATCCTTTGAGCTATATACTAAGCTATACTCTTGTGTTATTCTCAGCATACGTGGTGGGTTACTGCTTTCGTCCTCGGCGTACTGTGGTGCACAGTGTTAACCCCACTATGTGTCAAGTTGTGGAGGATCTACGCATGGAAAATCAAAGCCCACGATGCCATCAGTCTTGCCAATTTGGGAACAGGGTAATGAAAAGTCATTTTTATAAATAAATAATAAATAAATAAATAATGCTGGACAATTCACACAGCATCATCTAGCCCCAAGCTAAGCAGAGCTTGTGTTATGGGTACTAGATAACTGATATACATAATACAATACAATACATTACATAGATAGATATTTTTTATTCTACATAGAAAACGACCAGAACACCTGGAACAAATACCTGCAGATCGTACAAATAGTTGTCCTAAGGCGGGAATCGAACCTGCAACCTCCTGCGTCGCAGGCGGACCTTCGCCCACCGCGCCACAGAGGTCGTCGTCTATGTTTTACATCATCATCATCATCTGCAACCCGACTTCATGATGAGGAAGAAATATTTTCACCTCTTCTATTCATATTCGAATATTTTTTTTAGGCAACAAGAAACTCCAACGACAGCACCATGTGATAGCAGTAACTGGAACACTCCTGGGTATGTAATTTTATCAAAATATGTTTAACCCTGTGTAGTTTCTTTTAATCACGACGGAACTCTATAGTAAACGGTTGTTTGAGTGTGCAAATCAAATCCAAAAAATCTCATAAACCGAATGTACAGTGCGCATCAGAATGAATGAATGAATGAACACTTTATTGTACAATAAAAGTAAACATGAATAAATAATCTTATCTAAATAAAACATTATATCAAAAAAGTTACATCCTTTTTTACCCGACTACCAACAGGGGAGGGTTATGAGGTTAGCACCCTATGTTTGTATGTTTGTATGTATGTGGCCGATTTCTTTGTTCCCACGTAGCGCTGAAACTACTGGTTCGATTTCAACAAATTATGTATCGATTGATTCGTCTCAATACCCCGATGGTTATAGGCTATAGGATTTAGGGCTCCGCCCCCGAATAAGCCTTCAAAACGCGTATTAAAGTTTAGGTAGCCGCAGGCTGCAGGCCCCATGGAGAAAAACTACAATACCTACGACCTATTTTCATTTTCAACTCTATGCCTATCAAATATGACCGATACGTCATTCTATTTTGTCAATGTAAATGTTTCAAACTTTTATAACTTTCACGTAGTCGGGTTGTAGTTTTTAACTTTATCTTGTTTGTTGTCAGAATTAAGTATCGCGTATATGATACGCGATATATATAATATTTCGGTCATGTTACACGGTCAACATTATCACGATATCATGTTAATTTCACAGATTATACGGAAATCTTCAAATCCGCGATATATGTACCTATGCCACGAGGTAATATTGAAAAATAAAATATAAATAAAATTAAATAAAATCTTTATCAATCTTTTTTCGTTATTGAATTCTATACGAAGTTCATGTTCATACAAAGATTTGTATGTAGTGCTATTAGATGGAAGAGCAATACAAATCTTTTTGTCTACACGAGCGAAGCCGCGGGCGGAAAGCTAGTTAGTATATAAAAAAAATCCCGTTCGGTACTGGAAGAAGCCCATCCATAGACTAAATCAATCATTTATTCTTGTAAGAAACCATAAACACGACTTCACTCTAGTAAAATCAAAGACAATCTGACGATGATATTATGAAACGTGTAATAGCCCAATTTCAATACTTGTGATCCTGCGATACAAGGATCCTGATATTAATAAACTTTCAATAAACGTTATTATTATTATATTAATGAGTACTAAAAGAAAGAAAATACATTTATTGGCACACACACAATAGGTACATTAAAAATATACTAACTGATACTAACACGCCCCAATGTTTCACAGACCGCCAGCACCGCCTCCAAGAAATGACAGTTGGTGATACCTGCCGCAACTTGACGTTGCAAATTATTGCCGCATCAAGAAACTGAGCTTGCATAAGAGTCTAAATTAATATATTTCAAAAAGGATTGTGTAGAAATGTTTAATTCAACAAAATGTGAAGTAAATTTTATTGAATAAATGTTGTGATTTTATTCAGTGTCCTTCATCCTCCGAATACTACGCAACTTAGATTTGAGCACGTTTTTTTTTTGACAGACTACCTTGAAAAGTAACAAAACCACGAATTAAGATTTTCTCTCCTAGACTGCCGCGCCACTGAAATTCGAGCTGTCAAAAAAGTGAAAGGTTGGCAAGACACCGAGATCTGGGGTCGGAGACTAGTGTCGGTAATTTTAAAAATTTCATTTTTTTTAAATAAATAAATCATTTATTTCCGGCAACAGATCTTGTTTTAAAATCAAACTGGTTCATTCCTTCTACATGATACTACAAAAACAGTGTGATCTTGTGCTCAAATCAAAGTGGTTCATTTATTCATTCATTTTGCTTTTGCAAGATGCTACAAAAACTGTATTTGATGAACGATGGAGTATTCGGCCGATACCTTGTGCACTTACTCACTAAGCCTCATAATCATCATCAGACTATATTAGTCCACTGCTGGACATAGGCCTCCCCTAATGAGCGCCATAGCGCCCTGTCTTCAGCTTGCCGCATCCAGCATCTGCCAGCAGTCTTTTGCAAATCGTCACCCGACCTGGTCGCAGGGCGTCCTACACTACGTTTGCCGAGTCGCGGTCTCCACTCAAGAACACGTTTACCCCACTACTAAGCCAGGTGTTCACCAAAAGATAATCAAAGAATTAGGCAGCTTCGTCGGTCAACTTTGACGTTTAATGTCCAGCTCAATACCCGAGTTCACCAACACATGGTTAAATTTTAAACGTCAAAAATGTCAAAAAATTTAAGCTTTTTACATTTTTGACACAAGTTTTCAAACATTTAACGTCAAAGTTTACCGATGAAGCTGCTAACTGCTGCGAATTATCTTTCGGTGAACACAGACCTAAGTTATAACAAATTTAATCTTAATCTAATTATTAAAGAGAATTATAAAAGCGTTTCGTAATACGCCCAACGAATCTTAAACACGTCGTGTCAGACATATGTCAGGAACTGGTTCTAATAGAAATATACCACCAGAGTATCAAATATACATTGTAGGTATTAAATGTGGGAATTTAAAACTGTTGCCTGCCGATCAATCGCTTATATTAAGTCCAAGTTTCGTATTAATAACTATTTATAGACAGCAGAAAAAATAAATGTTTCATTTATATTTTTGTGTGTTGATTGATCCAGAGGCAATTGTCCTGTCAATCTTATAAAATTATAAATTCGAATATTTGCAGAACAGACAATCCATACTAATACTAATCCCACTAATATTATAAATGTGAAAGTTTGGATGGATGGATGGATGGATAGATGGATGGATGTTTGTTACTGAATCACACCAGAACGGCAGAACGGATCTGGATGAAATTTGGCACACACAGCGCTATAGCTGTGCCAAATTTCATGAACGGAATTCCCACGGGAACGGGAACTACGCGGGTGAAACCGCGAGGCGCTGCTGGTAATTCATAAATTCGAAAGTCTTGTCTGTCCGTCTGTTACCTTTTAATGCCTAAACGGCTGAACGCATCTTAATGAAATTTGGCATATTTCATGCCATAAACGAACGGTATCCCCGGGACGGACATAGGCTTTTTATATCGGAAAAGGGCGAGCGTAGCCACAGGCAGTAGCTAGTTTGATCTAAATAAGACCTTCAAGTAATCTTGACGAAACCGCAATGATGGGTTAAAATCCGGATGCGGATGATGATGTATGGAAGAGGGACTTTTTATAAAAAACATGCAAACACAAGGTTGCCAAAACACGATTTTGTAAAATAAAGCAAATAAAAATAGTAAAGCCTAACGACAATTTATTATGGAGATAAAAATACTAAATCATTACAGAAATCTAAATAGGAAAACAATAAACCAACTTCGTAAAAGTACAAGGAAAAGATCCTACCGGATATAAGGATATGAACACATACAAATAAATCATCTATCCATTCGTTCGTAATTCATGTAAATAGTTAGTTTCCTCTATATTTATTTTGTAAATAATGAGCCCTAGTTCGAACCCGGGCTGCAATAAATCGTTCCACAAAATGCTGATACAAAAAGGTAGATAAAAGGTAAAAATATGTCTGATGATGCCATTAAAATTCCTTTCAGCGCATAAATATACGAAGTCTGACCTTTGTTGGGAACATGGGAAACTTTATTTACCTTCTCGTATAAACTGCCTACACCGTTTTCATTTAAGGTGGGGCCGAACCTCTAAGCTCCCATGCAAACGTATTTTCCGATTAATTTGGAAACTAATGTCCCCGATTTTAATGAAATTTTGCATACATAATTAATTAGATATGAAATAGCTATGTTTGTATCGTTTTAGGTTTCAAAATAACTAATTATAACTAAATAAGAGTCAAATAATAAATCGTTTGAAAATGGATAAAAATGAATTTTCGCCTGTGTATTTTGAAAAACTCAAACGATATGAACATAGCTATCTCTTATCTAATTATGTATGCAAAATTTCATTATAATCGGGGACGTAGCTTCTAAATTAATCGGAAAGTACGTTTGTATGGGAGCTTAGAAGTTCGCACCCACCTTAAATGAAAAAAGTGTTTAATTTCATTGCAATAAACGGTATAGTTTCCAATTAAGTCAAGAAGTTCTTTAGTATGGGAGCTTACAGGTAAGGTGGGGTTAAGATAGTATCTTAGTCCTGGAATAGACAAATAAATATGATAGAGTTTGTTTTAGACCCAAATAAAGAGCCCTGAGAACCTTAGAGGTATAAATAATTATATTTTTTGGGAAAAAACTAAAATCGACTTCAAATTAATTAATTCACTACTAATAAGACTCCGCTGTCCGTCCGTCTGTTCGTCTATCACCAGGCTGTATCTCATAAACCATGATAGTTAGACAGTTGAAACTTTCACAGATGATTTATTTCGGTTGCCGCTATAACAACAAATACTAAAAAACAATAAAATTAATATTTAATCTAATGCACCGAATTAGAGTACCGCAATTGCATGTTTGGAACATGAAAACAGACGTCCTGAACTTGATTTATTGAAACATATTCTGCGGCAATATTTTTTTGTTTTATTTTATTAGTCAGTTATAAAATAAGCAACCACGAAGATTCAACTACAAATTTCATTAATTGAATGTCAGTCTTTTATGGAATTAAATAATTAGCAGTCATATAGGTTAATAGCAAAATATTTAGATAGGTGTAAGTACCTGCAAACTACTGTGCAAAAACCGGTTCGAATGAAGCATTAAAATTCATGTGCAAAATGACAACAATTACTTTGTGAATAGATAAAAGCACAGAAAGGCAACTCCAACACTTTACTCTACATAATTGAAACAAAAATGCTTACAATCTGGATAGGAAGAATACTTACAGTTGGCATAGATTTTATAATAATAGTATATGTATCGTGTTTTTTTTGTTTCTTATTTAAACAATTTATTTCAACAAAGACAAAAAAACAACTAGCAATGACAACTAACAAATTACGTGATTTTTATTACATTAAGCTCATAATAACGGAATCAGTAACACAATTTTGCTAAGGTTTTCTAGATCTTGAGCAACGTAGCACCAATAATAGACAAAAAGTATCTAGATAAATATATATATAAGATCATGTTTTTGAGAAAAAAAAACATTTGACTCTACCTTCTGCGCTCACTGCTCTGCGGCGTCGACGCTTGCGCAAACGCAGCCGTCTTGTAATGATCCATCTGTGTCGGCGACCGCTTAGCATTTCGCGTGGCCTTAACATCGCGAACACATTGATTGCGACACCATGGATCTAAGATCATTATTGGTTCACAATTAACAACTGATAAGAGTCCGGTTATTGGCTAAGCAGCGCATTTTTGTAGATCAGTTTGCAAATCGTCTAAAGGTGGCTACTGACTAGCGTTGCGAGACGTAATGTATTGTAAAAAATTAAATAAGTTCCCAAAAGTTTTCGATTTCGGCAGGATTCGAACCCGCGCCCAACCCTCAGTACGAGTGTGCTCTGACCAACTAAGCCACGAAATCCTAATGCAGGAATGTAACGTGTTACACAGCGAACGTTCGTACAGTCAGTACGGGGAAAGAAGGCGCTCACAACAAGCAATGAGACGGAATAACAACGTATGATTGCAAATTGTCAAAAACTTTCTATGCAAAAAGACATAACATAAAATATTTGATTATCTGGAGGTTAACAAAGCTTGTGACGGATTTTGCCGCAACTCGATAAATAACAACTAACAGGCAAAACATATCTTCGTCGCTTCTTTACTTTAGTCTACATACCGAAGCGACAGAGATCAATCCGTCCGTCTGTCTGTCTGTCTGTCCATCTGTCACCAGGCATGTTTCTGTATCTCATGAACCGTGATAGTTAGACGAAATTTTTACAGATGATGTATTTCTGTTACCGCTATAACAACAACTAACTACAAAAGCAAAATATTTTTGTAGATATTATATTTTTGTACCTTCGTATGCGAGTCTAACTCGCCCTTGGCCGGTTTTATTTATTTTTGTATCATGCTCGCTGCGAATGGTACATTGCGCCCTGTCACACCGGTCACTACTCAGCTTAATAGTTACCAGCCTTCGTTATTGGCGAGATTTATGAATTATGCTAAATAAAACACTAATTGATACGCACAATTTTTTTTCTCGCGAATTGTTTTTTGGCTATAACTTTTGTAAGTCGGTGAGATTGTTCTCACCTGGCAATGTGTGACAAAGGTCTAGATAGTACTTATTCAGTCTTAAAGCGAATGCTCCAAAATTCATCGTTTCACCAAAACCATGCAACATAGACTGTTACTTAAATATCAATTCTTTTTAGGTAAATATTTTTTTTTCCTTATGAGACCGGTCTGTGAAGAGACATATGTTATGTTATGACAGACAACTTTATCTTGCTTAACTTTATAATAAACCTGCGAAAATTCCATCCTAATGGATTATTACACTTTGAAATTTAACGTGTGCAATAAATGGATCCTAATTGCACAAGAAACATTAAAATATGAAGGCATGAAGTAAATTTTTATAATGAGTAGAATTAACTTAAGTACATAGTTATCCACCTAAATGATGAAATGTACCTAATAACACCTCCACATGTCGAGTCATGAATCAGTTGGTAAATAAATTCAAACGAAATTCCAAAACCTTTGAGCAAAGGCTAACAAAAAATATCAGATTATCTAGCTAGAGAACAAACAAGCTTGGGACGGGTGTTGCTCCAACTCGAAAAATAATAATTAACAAGCTAAATGTTTCTTTGTCGCTTCTACGTTTAATCTACATACCAAAACTACATAAATTAGGTATAATTTTATTTCCATGTCAGTGTTTAATTTAGAGAATCTGAGCATTTCTAAGTGTACAGTGATTTTACTCGGAAATAAAGAGTTTTACATTCTTCATTCATAGCGAGTCTTGACTCGTATATTTGAGTTGTTCTCGACACTTTGGCCCGAATCCAGTGGGACTAGACAAGAAACTGAAATTTTATGCTAAAAACGTTCTTGACTCGTCCCACTTTGGGCCAAATCTAATGGGACGAATCGAAACTCGTATAATATCATGGACAGACTGTAAAAAAAAATAAAAAAAAATCGAATTTATAAATTACTATGGATAGAAAATACCCACAACACCCGTTATAAATATTTACATATTTTGATTTGCGCATAGAGCAGTATATGCTGTGACGGTCGCAGAGAAAGAATCGACCCCTCCATTTCAGACCGTGGAGTCCACTGAGGGAACCTTACCTTAGAAAAAGAGTAGTAGCTCCTTTCTGTGTATGTTTAACACCTCCAATGCGGTCACCAATCCCTCTACCAGCGTGGTGGTTATGGCAAAAACCCCCCTTGTTTTGGGAAGGCATGTCCAGCAGAGGAAATATGTCTGATGATGTATTGTATAGGGCATTTACAATCTACACTAATATTATATAGAGGAAAGATTTGTATTATTGTATGTAACGAATAAACTTAAAAACTACTGAACCGATTTCAACAATTCTTTCCCCATTAGAAAGCCTACTTTTCAGAGAGTGACATAGGCTGTGTTTTATCCCGGCATTCCCACGGGGACGGGAACTACGTGGGTGATACCGCGAGGCGCTGCTATAGTCTATCAACAACTAAATGACCTCTGTGATTATTTGCGAATAAATTCCATTCAAGACAAATGACCTTAGTCCGCTAAGTAATGATGTATGTGTATGAATGAACATGATTGCATAATTCAGAGAACTTTTTAGGTCAAGGCTTCTTATTTTTGGATTTGAAACTCTACACCCAATTTAGGGATTTACAGAGAAACGGTTTATGTTCTACGGAAGACCGCTTATTTTCAGACTGAACGCAGTTATCGGGTAACTCTACTTTACAGCGGCACAAGATACAAGGACTAAACTGTATCTACCTGTTAATTTAAACCGAAGTGGGTCAATCTTTCAAAGAAATAAATTAAACAAATAAATAATGCTTGATAATTCACACAGCACTATCTAGCACCAAGCTAACTAGAGCTTGTGGTATGGGTACTCATACACTAGATAACTGATAACTCTACATCACTAGATAATTGTTATACATAATACAATACATTAAATCGTCTCGTTAAGAACTGGGGTGCATCAAAAAGTGGGAAAATCCAGAACAGTCCGTCGAAAAATGGCATATAACGAAGTTGTCACAGAGAGCCTAAACTAACCTAAGTTTTTTAAATTTATGATCAGAACACATTTAAATAACTAGTCACTATTTGCATTTTATTAGAGTTGGTATTTATTCAAGATCTCGCTATGATTATATTATGTATATAATTATCCAGTACCCATAAGCAGCTGCTTAGCATGAGGTTGGGAATTGTCCAGCATTACACGCTCCCTGCTGCTATTTATCCCGTCAATTACATCCTGGGTCTCTTCAAGACAAGAGTGAATAGGTATCTTCTAAACCTTCGTAATACATCGTCGGTCACATCTTCACTTTCCACCAGGTGAGATTAAGGTAAAACGAAGGTCTATAAAGTCTATAGTCATATATAATCTATAGGTAGTATAGACAACAAAAAAGAAAAAAAAAAACCATGGGTATACAAATTGATGTCGTTATTTTCTAATTAACTACTTAGCCTTTGTAGCTCACATCATCCTATTGTCAGGCAAGGACCTCGTCGTATTATAGCCGTTCATTCTGATTTTTTTCCACTTTTGCCACTCCTCAAGATATCCAGCTCGTCTCCACCGCGTCAATCATCATCATCTGCGCCACCATCATCCATCCATCACCATCATCTACTTTGTCAATGGCATCTATCTCTTTCGAGATCATTTATTTCAACGCCGTCTGTATTTTTTTTAAGAATCAGTAGGTTTATGGAAATGAAGTAGGTTACTACGAAAATTGAATGAGCTCAGTTAAAAAAGATTTAAGTAGTTGCGTCGTATTCGTTTTCAATTTACAGTAAATCTCTTGGTATTAAGCTTTGGTAGTTTATTTCAGAATTTAGAATCTTTATTTAAATTTGTAGCTTTTCTCACAACTCAGCGAACGTCACAGATCGGGGACGCAGCGCTACCGCACAGTATAGAAATGTGCATCCAAAATACTAGTAACATTTAGATGCATTTCATATTGACGGCACCAGATGACAGACATCTCACGGGCCACTTGTTAGAAAATTTGTGAGAAACCATTTTGTCACTGTAAAATATATCTAAAAATAACGAGTTTAAGCGCATATTTGAATTCACTTTTTTGTGAATGTGTGGATGTGCGAAGAGCTAAAGTTATGAATTATTGCGTCGCTCGCTGGCTTCACTAGCTCTTTTCCGGGAAAAAAGCCTATTACAGTCCCGAGGATACCTTCTACCTTTCTACGAAATTTCATAAAGATCTGTTCAACCGTTTTGGTGTGAAAAGGTAACAGACAGACATACCTACTTACTTTCGATTTTATAACACTAGTATGGTTTCAACAAAAATAAAAATATTTTTATTCAAATAATTCATGGCCTATACGTAAAACTTTGTTAGGTAAGTTGTCAACTATGCTATTTATAACGAACCATTAATTTTGTTTTTGTAAACATGTTTAAAGGTCATCCGGAATTTACTGACCTTTTATTATGATAACGAGAGTTTAAGGTGTGGTCTTGAGAGCAGAGACCAAAAACAGACGTCTCTCTAACAATAGGTACATTTGACAGAAGTTTGCCTGATTCAGTAGAAAAATACCGTCTTTCTGTCTTATGTACGTAGTCAAGTCTTTACTCTTCTCTTCCCTTCGATAGAAATTAATAAATTTCGATAGAAATTAATAATTCTGAACCACTTGCAAAGCATTATTTAGCCTCAAGCTAAGCAGAGCTTGTGTTATAGGTACTAGATAACTGCTATTAATACTGAATACCATACACCACACAGATAGATAAATACTTTTATTTTGCATAGAAAAAATCCAGAACACATCTGCAGATCGTACAAACATTAGTCCCGAGGCGAGAAACGAGCCGTCAAGAGGTGCCGCAGGTGGACCTTTGCCAGCCGCGCCTCGTCACTAAGATCATTTGATAGAAGCCTGCCTGATTTCAGTAGAAAAATATCTCGTGTGAGAAATGTTGTTAGTCTCTCCTTTTCGATATAAAGGCAAACGAAAGGCATGTTTGAATTGTGAACTCACGACTACTATCCACCTCTAAAATCATTCGTAAAATTCGAGTCGCGCTTGTCAGAATCGCACTTGTAAGATGTTGATTTGCATATAATTTTGTAGTGTTTCACGCCTACTAGACTGCAATATCATGGGGTAACTGTAGCGAGCGCAAATAAATGTATATTTCGTCTCTTCATATCCAGAACTTTGATCTGCTCAGTAGATTTTACTGAAATCGTAGAGCTAGAATTTTTAGAATAGGGTAGTCTCTGGAAAGGTTCACAGATGTTTTTTTTAAATTAAATTAACAGAACACAAATCAGATGAATGATTTATCGTCGTCCCAGTGATTGTAGCCAAAAGATTTTTCACTGCTGAGTAAACATTTTGTACTCCTACAGTTGGTTAGCCTTCCTAATGAATCGTATCAGATTCAGGTAAGTAATAATGTATACAATTCAGTCCACTCTTTTTCAGATTTCTAATTCGTCGGAAATCCAAAAACCATTAAGCTTAATGAACTTTTTACAGACAAATGTGGAAATTTACACCCATTTTTCTGAACAAATTCTTACTCCTCATCACATTCATCAAACTCGGGACTTCGTGCTCCTATTCGTCGTATGGTTGAGTCCTTTAATAATAACTTCGTAGACATTGACATATTTATTTGCAATTTATATAAATTTAAAAAGTGGTTATACAGTCTACTTTGCCATGTTAATTTAAGTAATAACCTAGTATAATAACAATAGTTTGTTCACTTAACTTAGTCATGTAAGAGGAGCCCAGTTACCTACTTCATGCTTTAGTTGGGCCTTCTAGTTGCATGTGTTTTTTATCTTTTATTTTCTATGTACATAACTTATATGTGGATAGCGCTGTGGGCTACATTGTAAATACTACGCACGCATCTTTACATTGTAAAGTAACTAACACAAATGTATAATAAGCACAATGTAGTCGTTTGTTATTCCTCAATAAATAAATAAATAAATATACATTGCTGGATGCTTAGTAAAGTAAAGTATGTGTGTGCAAAATAAGAATACGAAAAAAGTTTTCGTGAGCTCTATAGACTTAAGTTCTATCTCGCTTACAATTCCAAAAAAATATCCGTTAAAATAGACTCTGCAAAATCTCTCAAAACCAATCGAAAACTTTAATCGAGATCGTATGAAACTATTCAATCGCTGTCAAACTTTAAAAAAGTACTATCTATCCGAAAAGTATCTAACCTATATCTGGTAAATGCTCTGCAAGGCGCAAAATGTATGGAAGGAATCGAAAACTTTTTCGCTATAGTAATCGTATGCACAACCACAACCCATACTCAGGACTCTGACTGTTCATCTTGATGATAAACCAGTGCAAAATATAAGCAAAGCATCCATGCACGATGAATGACTGACCCGAACTGAATGAAGAATGAAGATGATCTGTGTTCTTGAACTCCATCGAGGCCGGATCAACTCCGGCGCATCGTTGCATAACAGATTCATCTGCGGTCGACGAACTTCATGGAGTCTTGGTGGCTACGATCCACGTGGTAAGATATTAGGACATACATTCATGCTGCAAAAATGAAACATTGATTTTTATCTATTTGAAGTTAGGTGGCTGTTCCAGCAGAAACTTGACCTTAATATACCTAATGGAAACCGCTTTGCTTTGAGTTCAGAGCATAAGCAGGGCTCGATGTATTACAAAGGTGTAGAAGACACTTATTCACTCTTGTCTTAAAGAGATCCAGGTTGTACTTCTTGGAATCATGTTTCCTGATGTTTCCCGCACGTTCTCAACAAAGTTAAAACCTACTTATCCAACAGGTAGGTACCTAAAAATAACGTTGAACTAAACTTTGAAATTCAATTCATTTATTTCCAATAAAAACAAAATACATTGTGTGCGGAAAACTTAAATCTAGAAAACACAAATAATAGAATAATAAAAAAAAAGTTTAAACCATCAAATGAAAAATAATTAAGATAAATAAATGAAACATAATGAAAATGATGTTATTAATTGAATAAAATGTTAATTTGGATATTAAAATTGCAATGCAACGTATGCTAGTTTATAAATATATCCCAAAACAGTTAGCGGTAAGTAAGATCCCAGCAAAATACCTCTGAGTCTGTGGTTTTCTGTAGGTAATTGAACGTTTTAGACCAATCAAAAGGAATTATAAGAATTTTATATATTTTCAATTCGAACCTAGACCTGATATTTTATAAGCAGGGAGTGACGTCTTACGACATCTATCCCTACGAAAGTTCCAGCGGATTTCGTTGCAAAACCAAACATGTTTGTCTGACCTTTCACCACAAAAGTCTAGAGTGTAGAACGATCTAGATTCGAGAGATAAATGTACCTATGTGTCCGCTGCTCTTACGAAACTTTAATCTTAGGGCCGTTATCCACCCACGGAGGAATCTGTTGTTTGATCTGCATTACAATGCTGTTACGGACATCGATTTTTTATACGTGGCTTTTGGTGAGACAAGGCCGTCTAGAGTAAGACCACGTAAGACGTGACGGTATGACGTCATGCCAACTGAACGATATTGTATGTTTTCTTCGGATCCCTTGCATTGAACGAACGGGCTGTGTTTTACTCCATGTTTGCCCTTTATTAACAACTTAAGTTGAAACTTATTCCATCATCGGTTCAATAATTGATTGAACAAGCAAAATTTCGCTCTACATGGTGCCCCGTAACATGTGTACTAAGCCGAAAGAGATTCTGGACCCCGAGGAGAACATCTCGTGAATATTTTTTTATTGCATCTAAAATTTTTTTTTTAAGAATTTTTTCCTCCTTTTTGTTTTATTTTATCCGCATTCTTGCATTATTAACATTATAAAATATTTTGCAAACGTTTTTTGCTATGAAATTATTACAAAACGATATTAGCATTGTAAGAATGTACACGTAAATCAACACGAATAAAATAATATTAAAATTGCTAGTACTACTTATGGGCTGTAGATTTCGTTATAGCAATAGTCTTTTTTTTTTTCAAAAAAAGTTATACAAAATCGCTATATATAAGATACAATAAAAGTTGTAATAGAACAAAAGTTCCCCTCGGGGTCCAGAATCACCTACTTTCGGCGCAGTTACCCATGTTTCATGGCAAAATTCATATCTGTTAAATTCGTCTTAAATAAATCATATCCCGGAAAACCCTAGTTTTCGGGATATGATTTAATGTGGGAAAGACCATACATTAATATGTACCGTCAAACACGCTGAATAACAATTTGTTGGAAACACGAAGATTATTGTATAGAAACTCGGTTAGTTTGAGAAACACTGACCTATCTGGGACATAATTAATACAATTTGAAATGCCCATACCCACAGCTGCTGGTTACAAAATGGACCCATGTGACTAAACCACTGGTTTTATCAGTCCTTAAATTTAAACCTCAGAGCTCGTATGATTTAACACACGCAGTACCTATCCGCCTACACTAGACAAACCTTCTCTGGCTTATATTGCCTTATGTAATATAAGATAATAAGAATAGTACCTGTCAGTTTTTGATTAATAAATAAATACAATGTTTAAAATTAATATTAACTTAATAATTTGAAAAAAATATGCAAAATCTGACTCCACTTTTTTAACTTTGGATATATTCTTTCATACAATGTTACCTAAAACACAGCCAGCATCAGAGATTTCTGAGCCTGAGCCCGAAGTATCGATTATGGACATAAGAGTCCCCTAATGAACGCCATAGCGCCCTGTCTTCATGTTGCCGCATCCAGCAGTCCAGCGCACCAATGGGCCTGTGGTTAAACCAAACCTGAACTTAACCGTTTGGTTGCTTTAAGGTCAAGAGTCCCAGATAATAATTTGATTGTTGTGAAAAACCCAAGAATATCTAATACAAAATTGAAAAAAAAATACTAATTTTCAAAATCTATCTAAATTGGAGGGAAAAATCGACTAAAAGGAAAAAAATTACATACTCGTACATACAGCCGAGCACAGGATCTTTTTTCGAATTCAGTTAACAACCAAATGAACGCGAAACACATTATTCTCGCGGCTAAAAATATAACGTACCGTACAAGCATTAAAATGTTAGCTTAGGAAATAGAATATTTCATTACTCAGCATCCTTTTTGCATCATCGCGTTTGCAAAGTATTTTTAATTAGACAGAAAAATTAACGCAATTAGCAATCCTCTGCCTTCAATTTAGATTTGAAATTATTTCTGCGGGAACAGCTGACTCAGATCTAAGGGTAATTTAGATTTATGAGCATAATTATTTTAATAATAACTACAGAAAAGATTAATAATTATATAGCACTTTATTATACCACAGAAATACAGGACACAATACAGACAGAAATGCTTAGAGTAGAGGAAGTAAAAGGTGTCTTTATAGCTGTGAGCGATCTATTCCAGGTTCATAGTTATCTATGAAATATTATTTTCGCATAAGTATTGTTCCTATTATTAAATAATTAAACTACTATGATAAACCGAGTTAATTCTAAACTCCGGAGAAACGGAGAAGATCGTGATTTGAGCAAAGAACATCTCTTTACAAAACGTGTACAAATAGGTTGTTGTACATTTGCCACAAAGTAGATTCGTCACGAAAAAAAGTATCTATATGTAAATTCGCCACAATTATATTCTTCTGATAAATTCCTCGTTTATTAATTTTGATTACTGATAGAGTTTGTGGAACCGTCTTTTGTTTTTTGTAAACTGTGCTGATGGATTTGACACATCATTCAGCGTACAATACAATACAATACAAAAGAAAATAGGTCGTAGGTATTGTAATTTTTCTCTATGGGGCCTGCAGCCTGCGGCTACCTAAACTTTAATACGCGTTTTGAAGGCTTATTCAGGGTCGGAGCCCTAAATCCTATAGCCTATAACCATCGGGGTATTGAGACGAATCAATCGATACATAATTTGTTGAAATCGAACCAGTAGTTTCAGCGCTACGTGGGAACAAAGAAATCGGCCACATACATACAAACATATAAACATATACACATACAAACATACAAACATAGGGTGCTAACTTCATAACCCTCCCCTGTTGGTAGTCGGGTAAAAAAGAAGATTGTACCTTCTTTCCTACCTAAATCATATAAACCGTGGACGAACGAAATCACCTTCCTTATTTATAACCCTAAGGTATACATATAACACAACTAACCATAACCCAACCCGGTCTTTTGTCAAAATACCCAAATCCTCGCACTAACTACTGGCCATAAATGTCCCGCAAGTTGCCGTAACGCCTTTTACGTCTGTAATATATCTTTAAGAATGGCAAACGCACCGGCGTTTATTTCGGCTACATTTTGTTCTTCTAGAACAACGTGTAAATGAGCCAAAAATGGTTAGATGAAAATCGCTTAGCGCTTTTTGAAACTTTTGTAATGACTTACCACGTTGGCAATATATAAATTACGAATTTTTATGCACCATGCTTTTTAGTTTGAACAATGGAAAACTTTATGTAACTTGAATTCGATTTATATTAAATTTTTCATTGTGTGAAGATAGCAAATTATCAACGTCCAAAATTAACAAAAACATATTATCTTTTTTGTGATGATAACTTTACTAACCTTATACCTACTATATTTGACCTCTCTTACAAAAAAAACACACACAGCTTAAAACTAAAAATAATGTATCTTACTGCATTCATTCCAAGCCAGTAGTATTTTTCTTCACATACGGTTCAAGATCATCCTTCAAGTAAAGTGATGTTGGAATACTACTGAAGAATTTGCCATACATCTCAAAGTAGTAATCGATAGATATTTTGTGGAAGTTGTAGCCAAATGTATCAAGCAAAAACTCCCAGTTTTGATTGATGTACGAGAGGGCATCTTGTGCTAAAAAAAAAAGCAAATATTATAATGATATAGCTTCTGCCCGCGGTTTCTATTAAGTTAATCCAGGTTTATAATAACATCTACGAAAAATTTCAACTTGATCCTTTCAGTGGTTTTTGCGTGAAGAGGTAACAAACGTCTAAACATTGCTCCGAGGTTACGCCATGTTTATTAATATCATTGTAATATCGAAGTTGATACTCGGCTAGTCTTGGATTAACTACTCTAAGAGTAATGTCATATTAAGCTAGGAGTAGAGCTTTTTTATTAATAAGGCTATAAAACTTTATCATTTACTAGCTGTTGCCCGCGGTTTCATACGCGCTTTTCAAGAGGCCAATGTCCGGGATACCATTCACCTCCCTGACTTTCGTTCGGCTAAATGACATTTGGCAGTTTAGTCGTGGAAAGGTAACAGACAGACAGAGTTACTATCGAATTTATAATAATAGTGTTGATTAAATTAGTGTGATTGATGATGAATAGAAATGTAACTAAAAAAATTGGAGGGACCAGAGGGATTCTGTAACGTCCCACTGCACACTACACACAACAGTGGGTCGTTACAGTCTAATAGGCCATTCGACTACATTCAAAATAATTTGCAAATTGTTTACATCCTAGTCAGTAACATAGCGTTATCAGGAGATTAAAATTAACATTTTTTGATTATATGATCATGTGACTGAAAACGCTCTGCGTTTGGTTGCTTCGCTGGTGGCGTCACACCTATCACAGATGACAGCGCGTGTTCTTCTTGTTAGGTGGGGTGTGAGGTGTGACGTCATCAAGTCATGTCACCGGAACCATGACAGAGATTATCGTTTTGGCGCGCCACTACTTTATTTAAACTTTAAAATTAGTTTTTATAACATGAAACTAATACGGCTGGCCTTGAAGAAATATTAATCACATCATTATTTTTATCAGACAATACGTTAGAATTATTTCCTAGTAGTAGTCAAGTAGCCTAGTGTGTAGTGTGATTGTAATAATGTATAGTAGGTAACGTAAAGATTAATAAAATTTAACTTACTGACATCCTGATCATACGCCATAATATTGTCAGCAGTTACAGTTACGTTCTTTAAGACTTTTGAAGTCCACTGAGCACGTTCAGGTTTGATTTTGATATAAATTTCTCCATCTTCCTTCTTTATAAATTCAAATTCATAGTTGAATTTGTAATACCAATCCTCTAAAACAATAATACATTTTCATTAACTTTTTAACAGATCTATTTATATGAATTATTTTTTTAAAAAAGTTCTTCGCTAATTAATTATTTAAATAATACCAAATGATAAAAAACATCGCATCATACATTTAATCATTTGATTAGTGATATTTTTATGTCTTACCTAACACAATAGACCCATTTCCACTGCCATGCAGGTTTCCAAATACTCCATAGAATAATGGATTTGGTGTTATATTGTATGTGCCTTGTATGACGATTCGTTTGCATGTTATTTCGGCTATCTTACGAAAATTTACGAGATCAGTCCTGAAAAATAAAAAACAGTTCATGCATCCGGCTGCGCCAGTTTGATTTTACAATTTTTATGTTTAAGACAATTCTTGGCATAAATTTAGTGCAGTCTACACACCAAAGGTAACAAGTTAAGTTGATAAAATACTGTCGGCTGCCTCCAATATTCTTACAAGCCACTCCGGGTTGTGTCATCGATATAGATGTATATTTTGTCCATTCCTTTTACGTCCACTGCTGAACGTGCCTCCCCCAAACAAGGGGGCTTTTTCCAGACTCTATTAACCATGAAACACTTACTCATATTTCGATACAGTGCAAGTCCTTATACCAAGACACTCTCCGGTGATCAAAGTTAGATTTAAAAAGTCCATAACAGGCACAATTACATTTTCTAAATGGAAAGGGTCCAATGGAGGCACGCCTATTTCTGGGATCCCAACTGGAGATTTAGTTTCGCCAACATTTTGAAAGAAATTGAGCTGACACTCGGAGTCTTTGATACTGCATTTTGAAAATTCTGCAATAGAGGTCCAATATAAGTTTATCAAATAGGTTGTACTTACTGTTCTTAGTTGTATTATATTTAAAAATTTATCTCACCAAGTGCAGCTTCACTCAAACCAAGTAAAATTGCAACCATATACAAAAACATTATTTTTGTTTTTCTTAAACACTGCCACTTACAAAACTTTTCAAATGATTACTGAATAAATTAATAGACAACCAATTCTAGAATTGACGTAATTTTAGGCAAAGTACTGATAACATCATTTGAAAACAAAACCCGTATATTTATTTACTTTAATTGTTATTATCTTAACAGATAAAAAATATTATTATTCTGAACAACTAACACTTGTTTTATAGATCAGGATGATATTATGATGATTAAAGATGAAAAACTCAGAACGGAAGACATAGAAAAAGAAACATTAATACCTACCTACATTATAAGGAAGGATGATCATGAAATATTTTTAAAAGGCTTATTGATACCAAATTCGAATAAATGGAGATTATCTCAAGGAAGGGCAGTGACACGACAATAACAGGTGTTACTTTTAATACCTTCTCTCTATTAAAAACACGTAATTGATACTTAAATTAAAGTCTTCGATTCACATTGACCTAGATACCGGAAGGTCAGTCAAATGTCGGCAGGACCTTTGGTTGAGAATGAGAGCACTGCTGCCACCACTGCTACCGAGAAATTGTAGGCTTAATTGCTCATTTAAGCAATCTATATGCGAATTGAACTATATTTTTGCATAGTCGTAAAAGTCCATGAGTCAATATTACTTTGTAGTTGATTATTTTGTCAATTAGGTTACTAAAACAGATAAGAACAAAAGTTCATTGTTTAAGTGGTGTTTTACAGTCAATTATGTGTAGTTTCTTCATTTAGTCAAGTTTCAAGTTAAAAAACTTCCTAAGAATATCCATTTCTAAAAATGTATAGAGAACCGATTGGGTCCGTTTACAAACAAAAATATTATTAAATTAGGTACCCCTTAAAGTAGTTCAGCTTTTGCTAGCAATAGAAAATTTCTGAGCCCACTTTCCGAGTACTTTGGACTTTTCCGTCATTATAAGTTGGCTTGTTGTCGTTGACATGACTTGGTGAATAGCCAGGAACGGAAGCACTGGGTCACTCTAATGGTACTCCCATAGATCGAAGAAGTAACCTTTTTAAAAAAAAAGTACACATAGAAAGAAGATAGTTCGGTACCCAGGTGTACATTGTAAACATTAATTAGAATCCAGTGTTTTTATTATTGCGTTTTGTTTCTCTAGCTATGAAGTAGTATGCCATGTATATGATAAAAAAATAGAAATGTAACCTTAAAGCTTCTTTGAAATTTTACATATGTAAGCAGCTGTTTTGCTCTGAGCTAGATAGATTTGTTCGTCTTTGTGATAGAATTGCCTTTCATTCTTTCCTTAACACGCACAAAGATCAATATACAATATACTTACGTCCGGCTTACTTTTCTACTATAGTAGGTACTAATCCACTTCAACCTACGCACTTACGTCATGCATCATAGACCAAGCATATCGATTGTTGTGTAGGGTAGAATGGACAAAAATGATATTGCGTTATAAATTCTGTACATTATTGACGTTGAAGAAAAATTTTCAAATATTTTATTCTCTCTCTCTCTATTCTACCCTAGACAACCATCGTTATGCTTGGCCCACTGACTTTATGCCTTTTTGGGTATTTACCCAATAAGTACAATTATTTTGAAAAAGATCTATCATACAGAACTCTCTCTTTGTTGATTACATTAAATTTAAGCCCAAACAATATATACACCGAGAAGATAAACGAAGATAAACCGAGGCTAAAGGCTAAGTTTAGATAAAGGCAAGTAAAACTGGATATTTACTCTAATTTTTAAACACAATTTGCCAAAACTCTACCATAATATCGTTGACAAAATTGGATAGGTGTAATTTTTTAGCTGAAAGACCATTTCACGAAATATGAAATGTAAATTTCCACGAAAAGAAGGTATAACACAGCGATCACATAATTTTGAAATTTGAAAGTGTTGAAACAAAAAAAATACTATACAAATTAGGCACCGATTAGCTTAACTCATAGTAAACGTTACTATGAGTTGCAAAATAATGAGAAAAACGATTATGGGAGGATCTTTATTGTTACATAGACTTACATTCGGCAGAAATGAAGTTTTACCTTGAGATACTATCAACCACAGCCTATAATAATGCCTTACTGTCAAACTAAAGGACATTTTAAAACTGTTAATGCAAAAGGCTTGATATTTTATTCTTAAAATCACTATCATATTCATTAGCCCGTATCTCCCCACTGCTAAGTTAAAATCACTACCAGAACACGATCAGACTATCAGAAAAATAAAGTGCACGTATTCTTACTTACATTTAAAATACAAATGACTCTACAACCCCATTTAGTTCACTCAAGTATCAATTGAAAAACATTTAAACCTTAAAACTCATCTGGAAGGCTTCCAGTTACTAAGGCCAAGTGACAATGTATAGAGATAAAATTAAGAGGTCAAGAAAATGTACTTATATAGTACTAGCAGCGCCCCGCGGTTTCACCCGCGTAGTTCCCGTTCCCGTGGGAATTCCGGGATAAAAAGTAGCCTATGTCCTATTCCAGACTATAATCTATCTCTGTGCCAAATTTCATCCAGATCCGTTCAGCCGTTCTGGCGTGATAAAGGAACAAACATCCATCCATCTATCTATCCATCCATCCATCCATCCATCTAAACTTTCACGTTTATAATATGAGTGAGATTAATAGATAACCTACAATTAAATCGTTCGTTTTATTCAAACATTTGTGATTAAGTAAGAGATCTATTATATCGCCATCCAAGATTATGTTTCTTTGAATTATTTTTTGCTGTCATAAACACAACACAAAATAAAATAAATAGAAATTAAACGATGAGTTCGTTTAATTTCTATTAAGATCTCTAAGATAGAGCTCAACTACTCTATCTTTGTACTTAGAAAGAAGATAGAGTGGTTGTACTTTGAGATACAACAACACTATCTTAGAGTTGTTGAGCAGATTATAAATAGAGATAATAATATTATTATCTCTATTTATAATATCTATTTGTTATTAGCTACCCAGCTACTACTAAAAAATAAGATCCATTTATTTTAATCCTAAGTGAGGCCGCATATCGGCGGCGGCGACACCACATTTACCTTGCCACATTTATCTATTTATTCACACTTGAAGTACAAAATAACATACATTATTGCGGCTGCAGTATGTACATAGATACATTAATCATTGTAAAGGCAAGTTTGCAACGACGATTTCTTTGGACCGCTAAATTTACCTAGCCACATACGTATTTATTATTATGCTGAATAACATAATGTATGCGGCGAGGTAAATGTAGCGGTCCGAAGAAATGCTCGTTGCAAAGTTGCGTTTTCCCTTTACAATGATTATAATGTACATTATAATTATTGTACATACTGCACCCGCAACAATGTGTCCTTAGTGTGTGTACTTACGCGCAGATACACGGGGACGATAAATGTGTCGCGTTTCAAATGTGGCGCTACAACTGTCGTAAAACTAGTGTATATCTGTTTGGTGTGCAGTCTCACTAAGAGGTTGGTAAGAGCACGTCCGGCCGGCACACGCTAAGTGCTATCTAAATGCTACTTGAAATAAATTGCAATAGCCTAAAGCTAGATAGCGAATACTGTTGTAGACATTTTACGCAAGAAGAGAAATAGCAACTTGGCTACATGTAATTTATCTCAGCTGTTTTAAGTTTTATAGGAGGAAACAACAGGGGGACGATTTGCTCGTACCGTTGTACTTAGCACGAGTGAAAAAATTCAAACTATGAAAAATCTGACTATAAAAAGTTAAAAGAGCGGTTTTTTATATTTTTTTACCGAATGACAAAACAAAGTCCTGTAAATGTAGGTATAAGCCATTAAAAGAAACCAAAAAAGTACCAACTGATATTATTTTTATCAAAATATTTTTAACCGATTTGATGAGTGTGAACCACATAGAAACACTGAAAAAACATCTAGTCACACCGTAATGAAAAATTATAAGTCTATGAGTCACACTAATATTATAAATGCGAAAGTTTGTATGGATGGATATATGGATGTTTGTTACTTCTTCACATTGATCTAAAGTCAGGGTCTCTTGGATCTCTTTTTTTATTGCTTCTTCAAGCCAAAATTACTGAATGGATCAGGCTGAAATTTTTCATAGATGTAGCTCAAAGCGTGGAATTAAACATAGGCTACCAATAAAACAGGTCCCATGGGATAGAAATAACCTTTAGACTTTTTTTGTAGATACAACGCGTGCAAAGCTGCGGACAGAAACTGTTAAGTTAAAAGGCATAGCCAGCACAATAATAATTGTGCAAAGTACCATATATTTTCTTAGTTATTACCATTTTTCTCATACATTATCAATGATTATATTTTCAATTAGAATCGCCGTATTAAATAATAGATTACCAAAGGAACCTTTAGCTTATATTTGCAAGTAAATGCCCTAATTAATAAATAATAAGCAAAAATTGGATTTTTGCGCTGACGCCGCTCTGCTCTGTCCCGCTCCCATAAACACAAAATCTATACCTATCTATATGCGTGTCCTAAGTTGATTCTTTTCACAAATAGCGTCATAGGTCACCCCCTTAAAGTCACTGGTCATACCTGGATGTGAAAGGCACAGGACAGAGGAAGCTGGCAAAGAATAATGGAGGCCTATAACTAGCAGTGGGTGATGATATCACCATCATCGCAGCCCTTTATATGCACCCAGCGGTGCATGATGATGATGATGATAGTAATACATAGTAGATGTACTTACAAGTAGGTAAAGGTCTAGACAAGTTATCTGAGATATTTGCCATAGAATACGTAATTTTATGCGAATAAAATTAAATAAATGGACATACCCAGCGTTTTCTCACAGATAATTTACCAATCACTATTTATCTCGTATCAGATGACTAAATTGCTATGTTATTTCACACAACACAATTATGTACAGATTGGACTAGTTTTTATCGTTGATTGATATTGTGGACGTTTAATTGTTTATGTGTTGGTTTAGTAAATAGCTAAATTATCTACTTACATGCAAATCTACATAAATATTGGAAAGGTAAATTTAAGAAATTAATAAATCCCAAAAATTTACGATCTCGACGGGATTCGAACCCGCACCTTCCCCTTCAGCGCAGGGTTGCTCTTTTTCCAACTAAGCTACGTGATCTTATCTAGTCGACCCGTAAATCTTTGGGAGTTCTTTCGGCACTTACGCCGTCAGCGCCACCTACAGAGGAAACAATGAAGTTATCCAATTCTGCTCAAAGACCAAATTTACATTTAGTTCTTTGACGAGAGGTTTTGCCGTTGCTTGATTCTAAGGTTTTTATTTATTATAGTACTCTGGGTAATTTCTAAGAAATTAATAAATCCCAAAAATTTACGATCTCGACGGGATTCGAACCCGCACCTTCCCCTTCAGCGCAGGGTTGCTCTTTTTCCAACTAAGCTACGTGATCTTATCTAGTCGACCCGTAAATCTTTGGGAGTTCTTTCGGCACTTACGCCGTCAGCGCCACCTACAGAGGAAACAATGAAGTTATCCAATTCTAAAAATTTTCAAATTTGGTCTTTGAGCAGAATTGGATAACTTCATTGTTTCCTCTGTAGGTGGCGCTGACGGCGTAAGTGCCGAAAGAACTCCCAAAGATTTACGGGTCGACTAGATAAGATCACGTAGCTTAGTTGGAAAAAGAGCAACCCTGCGCTGAAGGGGAAGGTGCGGGTTCGAATCCCGTCGAGATCGTAAATTTTTGGGATTTATTAATTTCTTAGAAATTACCCAGAGTACTATAATAAATAAAAACCTTAGAAGGTAAATTTAATTTACTGTAATTCTACAGGTAGCTCAACTGATCCATATCAATACCAGTCGGAAGCGTCCCCAAGATGCTGGCTGCATTGCCCCGCTGTATGGCAATGCTGATGCGCTGCGCCGGATACTCACCAGCTTTTGGGTCACGCGTCGATTTTTCGCAACAGTCTGTAGTTAGCTAAATTGTTTCAATTGAAAATACTAGTTTTAATTTCTTTCTAGTAGATAGTATTTTTTTTTGATTATAAAAAATGTTGTTATCTTTTGACAGAAATGGAGAGAAATAGAGATAGTTTACAGATGAATGAGATCAGATTAAGGTACTTATTAAGTACTTACTACTACTTCTTAATACGTATGTATTAAGAAGTAGTAATAAGTATATTCTACGTATGTATTAAGGCAAAGAAGAATAAGTAGCACCTACAAAACTAGAGTGATTAAGAGAATATACCACAAAGTTAGAGTAGTTTTGTAGGTAGATACTTAGTCTTATTCTACCTAAAGTTATACAAAGTTACTGTAAAGATTCTACAAAGTTACAGAGTGACTTGACGACTAAAATATAATCTAGGTCACATTTGGAGGTCTCAGTTGCACCAATTTTACGTTTAAATGGCGAATTACTTAATAAAATTGCTACTGAGTCCAGCAGGCCTCAGACATGTGCGAATAAATAGAAAACGGAACTTGCATGTAAGGTATGGATGGCAAAAAAAGTTTATAGAAACATTATTTTTATAAAACTCTATTTATGGACTTAAAGCCCTTGGCATCGTTTCCCTTTGATGAAATGAACCTAAGATGGTGCGATGTGAATCAAAGGATAAGCGTGTTTTTCTGATATGAAAATGATAAGGTACTAACACTGTAAGTGTCATTTATAGAGTTTAGTTATAAACGCGTTAAAACCAAGCATCAAACGAGTATAATATTGGTGTCAATTGAAATGTCACCAACTTATTTGACAGCATTAAAATACTTTCCTTTTTATTTCTATTTTCGATCGTTACGTAGGTACTGTTACCTACTTTAAATAGGTACTATACGTGTAAGTTACTGTCAAATAAGATTTGGTGACATCTGAATTGACGCCAATACCAAAGAAATTATGAGTGTAGTTGAGTTAAAAACAATATGACACAACTAGGTGATAACTGTGATAAGTTATCCGCCGGTAATGTTGATTTTAATCTTTTTATATACAAAACGTTCTGGACTTGTTATAAACACAAACAAGTCCAGAGATTCAAGCATAAGTTTGCAAATTACTAAAACGGTTATCAAAAACGATACGTTAAGTTACATACCACTTTGAGATGTAAGCGGTAGTAGCTTTCATGTCAAAGTGATAGAGCTCGAACTGGCAAAGTGCAACATATCAGACTCTTACTAGGGGAAGTACTTCCTTTCAGTTTAAGACGCTCAATGTATGGAAAGAAACATAACTGATACTTTACTTTTCGTAAAATATACAAATCTCATAAAAATGGTGCCCTCCAAGCAAAAATTTCGGCCACAGTGGCCAGTCTTAATGGAGACTAGCTAAGTGTACAGGGTATATTATAGTGCACAAGTGTGCGTGCAAGCACAGTCACACTCTCTTTTCCCTCACTGTCATAAGGGGGAAATCTCATAATAAGTTCGTAGTCAAGAAAATACTTGGTAGGTACATGAAAAATGCTCCGGATAATTTAATCAATTGATGCTTGATTTTTCTGACGCTACTAGATTTTAATGTCCATGCAAGGCCGCTGTTTAGTTATTACGAATAATAGCTTACAAGGAGCTGGGCGGGCTCTGTTGATTTTGCCTACGTAAAAGTGACCCAGATTAACACACCTAACTTAGGGACCATATCAACGAGCGAGAGTCACGGAACGTGTCAATAAAATATATTATCACGATGGTAATTGCAGTAAGACAAGCTCATAAAGTTTTATATAAATTGTATTGTACGATGATTCACCAGCGATAAAATCGCCTATGTAAGTGGTAAATAATTTGGAGATTTATTTCGGTAGTGTGGTTAGATACCCTAGCTAAAAAATAATATAACTACAGTACAACTACAACTAATAACTTGTTACCTTATTCAGTCTGATATTAATTGCACCATCGAAAATTTCAGTCTAGATATAGATCTAAAATCTTACAACAGAGGATTACTTCGATGAATTGAACAATTAGAATGCTGCAAGGTCTAATCTTTCGAAGATAACAATTGATACATTAAAATCGATTCTTCGATTGGTAAAGAGTAATTTTTTGAAGGTCTTCCTTGAAATTCGTGTGTGTAGGCACCTTTAATCTGTGAGTGTAAAAGTGAGTCATAATTTCAAATTCTGTTCTTCAGTATATTATACAAAAAACAAAACAAATACAAAATCGTTTATTTGAACAAGTACAAAGGTATAAGTTACAAGTTGAACGAAGAGACCACAAAAGTTAAAAACTGCGGCGTAGTCTCCTCGCCCGCCTGGCACGATATTAAAATAGAGCTAATTTAAAGTAAGTAATTAATATTTAGGTGTTTGTGTTTACTAAGCTAATATGTGACTAATTACAGTGTGGTTACATAATTTAGGTAATATAACATTGTAAGGTATTAATAAAATAAATAATAATAAGTTACGGTTACGGTTTACGGTTTTAGAAATTTATTTCTCAAAACAATATACCTACCTACATTCGCTTAGAGAGAAATACAGGATTAGGTATCTTACAGTAACATATTGTGCCGAATTCTGCACAATATGTTACTGTAAGATACCTAATCCTGTATGTCCGTTAACGGACATAATTTATTTGAGTAATTACTCAAAACATAAATTAAGTTTGAGTAATGAATAAAATCTTAGTTAAGTTTTGTTTATTACTAAAAGCACCCCAACGATCAACACTTGAGAAAACTAACTAATCTTCCTATGGAAATATACCAGGTTCACTATTTTTACAAAGCCAATGAAAACAATGAAGTAAAAGTTGCAACAGTCTACAGTTAGCTCAATCGTTGATACTAGTTCTTATTCGTTTCTTACTTCACATCCACGTAGGTACGTAATTATCACTGTATTTTGGAATAGAATACTGCCTTAGCCACCCTATACCTTTACAAAGTTGCTTGACTCATATTGGTACGCATTGATTATTATCATTTATATTATCAATACACTTATGTACCTGCATAAAGATACAGATAATATAATTTCTAGTTCTTTACTTTGTAGTAAATAATCCAAATCAGATTAGTTATTAAACTAATCTGATTTGGATTTTTAAGATTTTGAAGATTTAAATTTTGGTAATCGACACCGACACTCTCTCTACATTACTGTACCTCTACCTCAACCGCCTATAATAATAATAATAATAATCATTTATTTCAGACTATAGAACAGTTACAGATCTTATTTTAACTTATTCTACGGTCCATAGTAATATATACCTTAAAACTAACATAGGTACATACAATATTAAAAACTAAAATTAATGACACGTTATTTACGTGACGCAATCAGGGTGTCAGCTGACGATGATGATAATTGTTCACTAGTATCAACGGTTTGGCCTACCTAGTATTAACTAGGTAGGCCAACGGTTTGGCCTACCTAGTTAATACCTAGTTAGTAGAATAAGTTAAAATAAGATCTGTAACTGTTCTATAGTCTGAAATAAATGATTATTATTATTATTATTATAGGCGGTTGAGGTAGAGGTACAGTAATGTAGAGAGAGTGTCGGTGTCGATTACCAAAATTTAAATCTTAAAATAGCTGTTATCGTAAGATATATTTTACTTAAGTTCTGTACCTTATGCTGTTTGCAATGGGACCAATTACGTAAGATTTCAGCTCAATAGGATATTAACAACAGTACATTTAGGTCACGCCCACTCGAAACGCTCGTATGTTTGAATGCTAGGCCGATATCATAAAGTCTAATGTCACCCTAGTAGTTGCTTTAATGCAGAACAGTATGGCTAGTATGGGTTTGCATCAAAGACCTTAATAAGGAATACTAAAAAAAGTACTTTTTAGTAAAATGTCGAGGAATATAAATAATATGTTAGGTAGGTACTCTATACTCAGCATTACCACAGCATCACTAGGTAGGTACATAAAGAACTTTATCGGATAAGAATAAATAACGTCAATATGTGAGGAAGCTCTGAAATTCTATTAATATCAAATAGCTTTCGACTACAGCAAACAAACTTTTTGGTTCGAGGAGCCCATTAGTTCTGAGCACTTCTAAGAACTCTGGAGTTAAATTGCATAGTCTTAGGCTACGGCCTTGTACGGCCTATTACAGTTCTACTCTGAAATTAAATGATTCAGAACTTCTTGGCTATAGGAAAACCCGAAACTTTGTAATGACTATTGTAAGTAACGTACACCTAAAATTGGGGTTATTCCAGTTTCCCCCCTGATATCCGTCCTGAGAGGGAAAACTGGAATAAAAATATGAGTTCCAGTTTTCCCCCTGAAAACCCCGACGACGATCCCCCTTAAGGGGGAAAACTAACTGTAGGTACCTAGATTTTCTTTCATCAGTCAGAAATGGCGTCATTTTCACATAACTTGCATAAACCTTTTAGTCAACTTTTTAAGAAAAAATTATATTATTTAAACAGATTTAATAACAAAAGAATTACAATGAAAGGAAACATACTAGAACTAGTAGTTACAATTGAAACAGTTGATACATCAGTTTGATAAAATTGCTTACAAATCCTGAGGCGGTGATTTGGTTGCCGGCAACAAATTTGGTTGCGCAACCGAGCTGATACCAGGTGAGGTACCCTCCATACTACCGTACACATTTTGTTGGTAGCGCGACTGGTGGCGCCACCATGGCGTCCTTATGAGATAGGGCCATATGGAAACTGACAGCAGCCACTTCCTTTTGTACGAATATTTTTTTAAATTTCACTGTGATGACCTTTCCACCTGCAAAGAGATAAGCACCAGATTATGGCAGAACAAGGGGTTCTGCCATCTGTGTGGCCGCTTCTTCTTCAAGTCTTGTGCTGTATGTGAAAATATAAAATTTTATGTGTCAGTTTGGGGAATGCATGTCCAGCAGTGGACATATCTCCTCCAAACTGAACCCATTCTTCCCCATCTGCTGATGGGGAAGAACGATATAAATAAATAATATACATATCGCAGGAAAGTATTCCATACAACAATATCTTGGTTAGAAATAAATCTTGATGTGATGCTCTCGTTCTGACGTCTCTGCTTTTCCGGCTCGGGATATTTGTATTATCACAGAATAACTATACGTATCTGCTTATGTAGATACATACTTGCACTTTTATTATATAAAGAATATTTCGGGAAATTGTCTCGCAAAAGAAAAAATATTGCATAATAACAATAAAACATGATGACACCAGAAACACCAAAAACGATTTTATCCTTCAACCGAAACGCTTGTGAGTTTATCACATAAATACAGGAAAATTGCATAGTCTGAGAGCAAATAACAACGAATCTTTCTGAGTGGTAACCTCCTAGTGAGCAGCCGATTGGTGATTGCTTATGAATTTCGATAAAAGATATTTATGAGATGATACATGAATAAAACATTGCTTTTGTGTTCAGTTCAACACTTTTTTGTCCTCGGTTAAACAAGGCTTCGGTATCTTTGTATCAAAATTGACGTAGTATGGTAGAGAATATGTTTTGTTGACCCACCATATACAATGTGTTATCATATCACACTAACATGCGAAGTTTTGATGGAAAGGTATCTTATTTACACCAAAACTACTAAAAAGATTGAGCTGAAATTTTGCATTGGTCTTACTCTGAACCTGGAATCAAACTTATGACACTTTTATTATATAAATCAGTTCACATGGGATAAAAATAACTTGTAAACGTTAACTTAGAAACAACGTGTCCGAAGACGCGGGCAGAAACTAGTTTGTCAATACAGGAGTCGAAGACACAGTAACAGTCAGGCGTTTAGTAACGTACGTACAATATAATTTATCCTACCGTTAAGAAGAGAAGTTTCCGGTGTTCTTATCAGTGCATAATAAGAGCAAAACAAATATTTTTCCTTAACTATAGCAGAGTCCAATATTTGTGCACATCACAGACCAATATCCGCCCTATCAGTTTCACACTTGGTTCAAGAGATAATTTCTCTCACACACAATACTATTGTGCTGAACGTAAACAATGGTAGGAGATAACTGGAATCGACGAAAGGTTACCTCAATATATCTGTAATTTTAATACCTTCAAGTCAGAGTTTAAGGTCACAGTCTGGTTTGGCAGCTATTGTCCACCTGGCCCCAAAGGGTAATACTTGTATTAAATAGCACCAATAACTTGTATGACGTGATTTATCCAAGGCGGAATTTGAGAAATGAATGTTATTGACTTATAAAAAGCAAGTCGTGTCAATAATGCACATTCGTTAATGAAAAGGGAAGCAAAATGTCTCGAAAGGTATGAAAATGTAAGGTGTAATGGCTTTAATTTGATTGCATTATCCGTTATTTCTTCCGCCGAATTATGGAGAACTTTTTCCTATATTCAGAGGTGGTAACTCTCTACGATGAAAAGTTGTAAAGAACTTGGAGAGTGGAGACACAACCAGGAAATTTTCAATAAATGTTTTGAAAACTACATACAAACCATTCTCAAATTATTTTCCATAAATTTCATCTTGTGGCGCGGTGGGCGAAGGTCTGCCTGCGACGCAGGAGGTTGCGGGTTCGATTCCCGCCTCAGGACAAATGTGTGTACTATCTGCAGACATTTGTTCAGGGTGTTCTTATCGTTTTCTATGTATTATAAAAAATATCATTGTATTATTATATTATGTATATCAGTTATCTAGTACCCATAACACAAGCTCTGCTTAACTTGGGGCTAGATAATGCTGTGTGAATGGTCCAGCATTATTTATTCATTTACAGTCAATTGTACTTTAGTAACTATAATCATCATTATCATCATCATCAACCTATATTAGTGCACAGCTGGACATACGTCTCTCCTAATACTAAATACACACTAACTGTATAATACTTCATTGCAAATAAGGTTTCATTGTGTTTTTTCTTTTTTTTTTCAGGTGATATTAGTTTGCTGTTTTGCCGTAGCCTATGCAGGCATACTTGGAACTGATTTCTCCCCAGCAACAGCAGTCTCTTACTCTACAATAAGACTTGGAACACTTTCAACAAAAGAGAGTCCTGAACTCAACAACTACGTCGTTGCTTCTCCAACATATAGCACCCAAAAAAGTGCACAAGAAAGACAGATTGATGGAATATATCAAAGTATTGGATCAGCAAATTTAAACAGCAGACTGGACACTAGAAATTCAAATATCTACTCTGCTCCAACTAACATAGAATCTATATTCCCTCAGTACATCCCCACAGGCTCTAGACAGCTAAACTTAGCCAGACCTTTACCTGCAAGCAGGAACATACCTAAATCCCCATTGCCTGAATTTGCTACAGTGCCAACATTGCTAAAAACTAAAGGGTTATCAGTGTATGCTTCAATCCCGTTAGAAACTGTATCAAATGTTGATACTACTTCTTATTGGTCAAAAGATTTACCAAGCACCATTTCAAATACACGAACGGAAACGCAATCTTATTTAGATGCTCCTATAGTATCTTTTTCATCGCATTCTGAACCTATATTTTATAGAACTCCTTATGATCATGACAGTTATACTGGACCTACCTATTCCTATTAGATACAGGTGGAAAGTGAAGTAGAGCTTAGTATAGCGTGCGACTGACTTGTTTTTTCTAATAATATTTATATGAATTAAATTATTGAACCTAACTTTGGTTTCTTGTTTTACAAATACCTACCGTACGCAGAGTCTCCAAAACATGGAGCCTTAAACCCGATGAAGTCAAGCTGACATGGATGATGATGATGATGAAATTAGTACCTGACCATTATCTTGATGAGTTCACTACAATATCTGAAATTAGTAGTAGTTTCTACATAACTGAGTAAAATTCCTTATTAATTTCGCCTTCTAGAGGCTAGATAATTGGACAACATTAAAAGCAGCATTACAAACTATTTCATAACACTAATAGCAGACAATTATGTGATAGACCTAGGCATAGATCGCGTGTGTAGGTCTTGGGAGGAGATTAGGCTGCCTTCATATAGTCTAGACTTTACTGAATCAACATTCTGGGAACCAATTGCTTTGCCTACGCACTATAGTTGCGCGACGACGACGGTTAGAATTTTAACAGAAGAAAAGCTCCAACTTATAAGATCCCTAATTACATCAGGTTTTGTTTTGAAAAATTCCCATAATACCACAATCACCACATACACATACAAAAAAAATGTATTGGCGATTAAAATAAATAAAATAGGTATTGCTGGAGAATCCACGTAGCATCACTTAGACCCAAGTTAAGCAGAGCTTTTGTTATGTGTACTAGATGACTGATATACATATGAGAATACATTACATACATAGATATTTTTTATAATACATAGAAAATACCCAGAACACCTGGAACAAATATTTGCAGATCGTACAAACATCTGTTTCAAGGTGGGGATCGAACCCACAACCTCCTGCGTCGCAGGTGGATCTTCACCCGCTGCCCAAGAGGACGTCAGAAATAAAATACTTAATTAAGAAGACGAGAGTCTGTCTGTAGCATCTGATCCTAATCACATCGTGCCTAGTTACACAACCGCAGCCTTTTATGAGTTCTTAGTATAAACTTCAAGGACGTCTAGATATATGTATTAATAAGGGAATCATTCTCCTAGGCTGAACTTGGCTTTCTGCTCCAAAGATAGATTGCCATTTACTTAAGTTTATTTTCCAGAATTTCAATACATCAGAAATGTAATTCAAGAAACTAAGATCTTTTACTAGATCACCTATGCTTTGTGGTTTCATTTGTTCTACAAGGGCGCGAGTGGATTTTGAGATAACTCACGATTTCACCACTTGTGGACAGTTCAATCAGCCTGACCATATACCGTCCGAGCCAAGGTCAAACCATTATCGCACCATCAAGCTTAATGTCTTCTTCCACGAATGTTTGCAAAAGCAGGTCAACTGTGACTTCTATGTTTACAAATAAGACGAGCAAACTACAAAATAGACAATTTCAAGAACCTGCTCTGTATAGTACAGTTAAAAAATCTTACAATGATCGAATCGGGGTGATGTATAGAAACGAAACTCCCGAAAATAAATATAAAATAACACAACAACATCAACGCACAAATATCACAATGATCTATGTACGAAAAATGATGATCGAGAATGCGTATCCTATCACAATTGCAGTTAAAATAAATTTTTTAAATTGTAATATAACTTTTTAAATAAAATTCGTTTATTTAAAAAGTTATATGTTTTCTAGGGTTAAAAAGTATATTTCTTTTTAATTTTTGTTTGAAATCATCAGCCAGTGGAAGACATTCGTCCTCTTGCATAAAGAAAAGACTCGACTTTTTGGTGTTCCATTTACAAAAAACATGCATTTCATTTGAATTTATTTTTGAAAATGGAACTAAAAGCACCGTTTTGGTCACTGTTGAATGTTTTGTTTATTGGTTCTTCCTCCATGGTAGAATGCATAGGTAGGTGGTAACTTTGCGTTGCGCGTAACGAAGACACAAAGAAGTTGATATCAATCAGCGCGAAATCTCTAGAATGTTTGTTTACTACAAATTTAACTGAAGATAAACGTGGCTTATTTAATTGAAAATGAACATCAAGCGAAATTTAATTTATTAATATGCAAATGAGACAGAATGGCAAAGAAAAAAACAATATGATTCTAACTGTTGCGGTCAAAATAACGTGAAATATAGAATTCTAAGACTTACGACCAATTCGTGAAGTAGAGAAGTGAAATTGGTGTGGAATATTTACTGAAGGTAAGATTTGATTGTTCTATTTTCTCACACGTATGAAAATTATTGTTTTTCACGCGGGACAAAATCACCCATTATAACTCTGTCTTGTTGTCATCCTCCCTCGCTTCGCTCGGGAGTTTAAACAACCTCGTCTATAATTAGTGGGTGGTTTGATCCCTAGTGTAAAAATATACGATTTGTCAAGAAATGTTGCTCAGTTAATTCTTGACATGACCATCGTACGAACAACCGGACGTCAGTGAATAAAGTCTCGTATCTAGCCGCTAGTATTACCTTCTCCGCAAAACTTGTAACATAACAATAGTAACGTGACCATTGCAGGTTTTGTATCACAATGGCGTGAATACCATACGTTACTCAAATGCTCACCTTAGGGGCAACACACGATTGACCTGTCCATACATTGCGAAACATACCTTGCAAGTACCAAACATTATCAAAATTATTTGAATTGCAATGGTAAGTTTTGAAGTTTCTACTTGCATCGTGGCTATTAGTTGTACCATTTGTTGTGTTCGATTTCTTCGAAAGTTGCCTGGAAGAAGTTGTTTTCTTTTTCTATCACTCCCTGTCCATCCAAAGGTTGTCTGGCAGAGATCGCTCAAAGCGATAAGGCCGCCCATTGTACAATGTAATCTGTATAACTCTTTCCTGTCCAGTGTATCTGTTTCATTTGGAGTGCAATAAAAAGTAAATTGTATTGTATTTTTTAGATATGGCTGTCTATTTTTATGACTGCATTATTCCTTGAGTTTTGTTACTCGAAGAAAATCACAATTTAGGAATATAAACAAAATAACAATGTATAAATAAGAGTACAACTTTACAATTGAAATAGTTGAGCGAAGTGCAGACAGTTGCAAACAATCTAGAGATAGCCCAACTTTTCTACTTACGTTTTAATTTTAATCATTTCTTTCAGGCAACCAACGTAGGAATAGTACACATAGTAAAGACTAAACCTAAACACTAAACTCTTGTTTTATCTGTCACCAGCGACACGCCCCGGCTTCGCACGAGTGCATGTATTACGCATATAAACCTTCTTCTTGAATCAATCTATCCGCATCAAAATCCGTTGCGTAGTTTTAAAGATCTGAGCATACATAGGGACAGACAGCGGGAAGCGACTTTGTTTTATACTATGTAGTGATTGACAATCTCAAATAAAGTGGTGTTTTGGTCTTTAGTAAACGCATGTGATTGATAATGCTGACCCTCTACTATTTTCATAAACTGTATTCTCGTATGCATTTTCAAATGCTTTTTAAAAAAAAAAACAGGTGCCGTTGATTTTACATGTCTCTAGAGTTTTATTATGTGTAAAGAATAGATCAGATAAAATCTAAATCAAACATAAAGTCTATAACCCCGTTTTATCCCAAATTAAAGCCACTATGTTCAGCGAAAACCTGGCATGTGGTGACACACGCTCTTTGCACAACCGAATACCAGCCTACTAAATTAAGATAGATATTCTGTAACAGGGTCAGAGCTTAAAGTTTAAATCCAAGCTTTTACAGCATTATGATCTTGTGAATATTGAAGGACCTGTTATTTTTTGGACTTACAACCAGGGGTTCAATTCTGCTAATCAATCGCTTTACTATGCCAATGGTATTGTCGCCGAATCGTCCATTGATGAAAAGTGTTTTCATGGAGAGATTGTTAGATTGGTTTCAACCTTGCTTGACTTTTGACACGTGTCGTCCAACTGTAGTTTCTTTCATCGGATTTCAGATTACATTTATTCATAAAATTATTCTTATAGAAACTACTACCAAAATCTGCCTTTAGAGGCGGATGAATACATTGTTGTTTAGAATTTAAATTGATATAAAACTGAATTTGAAATGCAAATTAAATAGAATTATAAGTAATAATAATAATAATCAAAAGTGCCAAAATGTATGATTCTGAGACGATAGTAATGGTGAAGCGAATAATTTAGTAGAATTAGTGCCCAGCTTATTAATAAATAAATAAATAATACGCGACCAACCTTCTATCCCTCCAGCTTTCATAAAGATCCAAAGCTAACAAAATTTTAGTGTCGGGAGAAAGGCCTACCAATGATGAATCTAAATGTAGAGTAAGTAGGTATTATGAATCTAAATAATAGGTTAAAACAGGCTACTACAAAAAGGATAGCTGACTCAAAAAATTTGAACCATCTTAATAAAACTCCTCATTATAGTTTGAACAGCAAAGTAAGTTTCAAAGCAAGTATTTTTAAAAGAAATCAGCGGAATGATTTAATACCCTTTCAATCCTACCAAGTTTCCGTAAAAAGGAAAACTATTCAGAGGCTTTAGTCTGAGTTAATACAAAAAACATTCGATAAACGTAATCGAGAACTATTAAGTACCCACTGAAATGTTTTCCCGTGTGTTCTTATTTTTCTTGAAGCACCAATTGAAGGCATTTCTGTGATCAAGCTCTGTTGGAGGTGCTCTATCTACTTACTTTTATAACATCAATGCCGCAAACGCAACAAACCTCTCAAAATCATTCGAAAACTATCATCGAGTTTGTAAGAAACAATGGGATTGTTGTCATACTACGATAAGTAGTTCCTCTCGATCCAGGAGGGGTGCTACAAGGCGAGAAATGTACCTATAGAAAGGACTTGAAATCGAAAGTATTTAAAAGATAATGCGTACAAGTCGTACTAGGGCCTCAGAAATGTTAATTGATGTTCAACTTAACACCATCAAGATATCAGAAATCTGGTCTTAAAATGGTCTTAAAAATGTTAGTAACATAATTAAATTTTAAATTTATCTATATTCGAAGGCAGTGGTAAATTTATTACTCGTACGCTGTGTTAGTTTCGAACATTTTGTGTCCTAACAAGCGTGTATGTAGCCTGAACTAGATTTAGTACGGCATGCGCAGGCGCATGGGGGTAGACCGCTTACTATAAAAGTGCCACACTACACTTAATTCGTATCACTTGCCGTAAGGATATTCTATAACAAAATGGCTGCTAAGGTACTAGTGCATTTTATAAAATAAAATAATGTAATAAAATAAAACAGAATTGAAGGCAAGTTTTTTAAAATTCACTGCCTGGATAATTATTATGAATGGAAATAATTATTTTAGTTAGTTGCGAAACTTTAGTAAATTGTTGATGGTTGACAATATGTAGAATTTATTAAGGACAATGTTAATTTTATGCCTGCCCCCAGGTGCCTATAAACGTTCCCTTTGATAGGCAATTTATAGAATAGGTATGTAGTTGACTCAATAGAAACCCGAATACCTATATCTAAAATGTCTTGTGCGTATAACTTTGACAAGTTGATAGCGGGTTAAATTGTCTAAGGCGTATAATGGTAGTTTTTTTTTTTTTATTGTTTATTGTTTTATTTCAGTTCATCGTACTTCTGTGCGCGTTGGCGACCGCCCGTGCCGGTGGTCTATACGGAGGCGCATACGCTGCCCCTTACGCCACATATGCCGCCACTGCCCCTGCAGTATCATACGCTGCCCCTGCGGTGTCATACGCTGCCCCTGCAGTGTCATACGGGTCGTACGCTGCCCCAGTTGCAAGCTACGCGTCCGCTCCCATTGTGAAAAGTTACGCCGCCCCGGCAGTGTCATATGGGTCGTACGCTGCCCCAGTTGCAAGCTACGCCTCCGCTCCTATTGTGAAAAGTTACGCCGCCCCAGCAGTGTCATACGGGTCATACGGGTCATACGCATCCGCTCCCTTCGTGAAAAGCTATGCCGCCCCAGCGTACAGCGCCCCTTTGACATACGCAGCCCCGTCATTAGCATACAGCGCGCCTGTGGTTAAGGCTGTAGCTCCAGCAGTGTCGTCAGTTTCGTCATACACTACCCAGACCGCTCACGCTACCCCGGTGACATACGCTCACGGCCCTGTTGCGTACTCTGCCCCTATTTCAACCTACGCACATGCTGCCCCCCTGACCTATGCTCACTCTGCCCCGTTGACGACCTACGCCGCTGCCCCCGTCGTCAAATCTCTTGCATACTCTGCCCCTGCTGTGTCTCACGTCTCCTACAGCGGACTTGCCTCCAACTACGGCTGGTGATCACGTAATCGATTAGTTGTTACATTTTGTATATTTATTTTTATACAATGCGATTAAAATGTTAAAAGTGAATGAATACCTTCTTTGATTGTGTTTTTTAAAAGTGAATGAATACCTTCTTTGATTGTGCTTTTTAAAAGTGAATGAATACCTTCTTTGATTGTGTTTTCCTTGCAAAAATGATATTCGTTATTGAGGGACCTACATTTCTCAAATCATGAGTACTATGAGGTACCTATGTATGTAGATTTTAAACTCCTTCCAATCTCAATTAAGTCTATGTATATTTAAGTGAGGTACGTAAAGTGGTCTAAGTAAAGATGTCTCAATTAAAGTGAACACTTAATAAGCAAGTATCTATAAAACTTTATAGGACTACTTTTGAAAACCGATGCAAATGTCAGCTGCCCTTTAACTTGGCTGTTGATAAGTAGATAGTAGGTACAGTAGGTTCTTGATTCATGATCAAGAAATACCAAGAATTTACATATACATACCTGATACACTATCTATTTATATACAACAAATACTACAACATTGACTCATACTGAAAATTTAAGGTGCTTGGTTTGCCGAAGAACTCTTTTGAGTTGTATGTTGTTTTGACGTCTCGTCGTATTGGATGTCTCTGGCGATATTGTTAGGGGATCTCTTTTTCACTGAGCTAGATATATGTTTTTCTTCACAAGGTTATGTGTAGGTAAATAAGTATGATACTAAGTTTTGTCATCAGCATGCAGCTCATAACACAGAAAAAATATTTATCGATTAATTTGCGTAGAAAAATCTGTGTTGGTCGCAAATCAGTCAGGGCACGTCAAGGTCACATAATGTATCGGCAGCATCCGTGCCTTTATGGATACTTAATTAAATCTAAGGTTAATCTCGAGGTATAGGTATTTGAAATGAATTAGCATTAAAAAGTATTGAATAGCAAATAGCTAGATGCTGGTGGCAAATCGCTTGACCGCTGAATTATTATTTAGGACGATGTTGGAGAATTTTTGAGTTTAATTCTCTATGTGCTTGTAATAAATAACTGAAGGGAAACAATTTAATAAACTTAAGTCAATATAAAACTTTATATCCTAGTTATTTTATAATCAAGGAAGATATCAATAAGTTAACGGTTTTTCAAAATATTTTAGAAGCTATGTCTACCAGGCAATCATAGATATCAAAGAAAACTAAAAAAAAAACATCAAATATTTCAGTGGTAAATAAAATAATTATTCCGGGCCCTATTCGTAGACTTGTTAACGAGCATAATGCGATCCAGCTCTATTTGTACGTCTCACCTATGTAGGTAGGTATAGAGAGATCTCCATAGATAGTTACGCATTCACTACCCAGCCTCGGCGGTGTGACCCACATGTGAGTCGCCCCTGCAGCAGCGCGCTCCGAACCGCCTGGAGGACCACCAGGCATGAACGTGCGTCGTGGGCCATGAAAGTGTTAAAGCTAATTCCTATTCAGTAACACTAATAACAGCTGGAATCTTTTGGTAAAATCATGCAAGCAAAGTCACGAGAAGCAACTAGTGAAAAATGACATCGTGTTCACAATGACCATGATCTTATATGTTTTATGGTGAACATTCATCACTAGGCTGTGAGATCGTTTTGGACATAGATCTCTACTGAAGATTTATCGCGGCATTTACTAAGATGCGGTAACTTTTGCGTGTCACCATCCGAATCGAAACTGGTTAATGTGTCACATTTAAGTGCTTGATCGCAACGTGAGATGCAAGTGCCATCTTCAGCAATATTACATATTATTCGAAATGGTTGTCCATGGTCACTTAGATTTAAATACAAGAGGAGAAATTAACCTAACCAATATCTGCTTACATGCGCATTCCGTACTTGCACCGATAAGTGGTAAAATTAACACTTTTTTGTGTGTTAATTTTATTACTTATCGATGCAAGTAGTATCGATTTTTTTTTCTTTGTTGACACATTAGGTGCACTTCCACGACCGATAAATTCGTGAAGTTTGTGAGCTGTTTCAGCGTAACTTTCCCCATTTTTGTAATGGGTTTTCACAATGATACCGCGTTGTTAATTTGTGCAGCGCTCCATTTTTAATAATCGGAACAATCGTTGATGCCAGTTGTCAAATTTCAGAGCTTCAACATGTAAAGTATAACAAGATAAAGTTAAAAACTACAACCCGACTACGTGAAAGTTATAAAAGTTTGAAACATTTACATTGACAAAATAGAATGACGTATCGGTCATATTTGATAGGCATAGAGTTGAAAATGAAAATAGGTCGTAGGTATTGTAATTTTTCTCTATGGGGCCTGCAGCCTGTGGCTACCTAAACTACTTTAATACGCGTTTTGAAGGCTTATTCGGGGTCGGAGCCCTAAATCCTATAGCCTATAACCATCGGGGTATTGAGACGAATCAATCGATACATAATTTGTTGAAATCGAACCAGTAGTTTCAGCGCTACGTGGGAACAAAGAAATCGGCCACATACATACAAACATACAAACATACAAATATACAAACATACAAACATACAAACATAGGGTGCTAACCTCATAACCCTCCCCTGTTGGTAGTCGGGTAAAAATAGCGTCAAATTTGAATCGTGCACTCTTATTGAGACACCCTTTACAAAAGATAGCATCCCACTATCCCACTAATATTATAAATGTCAAAGTTTGGATGGATGGATAGATAGATGGATGGATGTTTGTTACTCAATCACGCCAGAACGGCAAAACGGATCTGGATAAAATTTTGCACAGAAATAGATTATAGTCTGGAATAGGTCATAGGGTACTTTTTATCCCAAAATTCCTACGGGAACGGGAACTACGCGGGTAAAACCGCGAGGCGCTGCTAGTTTAATATAAATACGGTGACATTTGAGTAATGTAGACTCTACATAAAGCATCCCTACAGACACAATGTATAGTCAACGTCAAATTAAAATACAAACATTATGGCGAAAACAGTTTAGGTAGAGTTACGTGGGCTACTAAAATTCCCACGCTACTTGATGCATCGTCATGCAAAATGTCACAACGTTTTGAATTAATTACTTCAACTCATAAAACACAAACAATTCATAATCATGCGACGATGGTAATCAGTTCAATCCGACATTGTTCCTAGAAGGCCAAGGTGTTGAAAGCTAGTACCACAGAATGGTTTGTAACAGCCAGAAGGCAAACTAGAAACACACATTATAAACTAGCTGGTCCGGAGAACTTCGTTCCGCCTTAGAATCAGAGATGGCGTTACATACGAAAAATATATGAAAAAACGATTTCCTACATTATCTTCCCCTCGTAAATTGTTCATATTTTTAATTAGTTATTCTGATATTCGGAACGGCGATAAATCAAACAAATTAAAAATCATTAAAATCGTTCCTGCGGTTCATAAGTTATAAATGGAGTAATTAACACGACTTTGTTTTAAATAATAAACAAGATTATTAAGTATTCCGACTGACAAACAAAGCCAAACTAAGGGTGGCAATTTTAAAATGGCAATAGTTTTCATGCAACATAACTACTTGTTTTTCCATTTGGATTATCTTTATTTATTGTTTATGTTGTTTTTCCTTAAAATAACTATTATTACCCACCGCAACTAGTATTATGTCTGTGTTTTTACCGTATTTTGTGTGAAATTAATAAATCCCAAAAATTTACGATCTCGACGGGATTCGAACCCGCACCTTCCCCTTCAGCGCAGGGTTGCTCTTTTTCCAACTAAGCTACGTGATCTTATCTCGATCTTTTTGGGATTTATTAATTTCTTAGAAATTACCCAGAGACTACTATAAGAAATAAAAACCGTATTTTGTGTGTTTGAGAGTAATTTTGAGTTTCAAACGTTTTTTGTTATGTTTTTTTTTTATTTTACCATCTGCGCCAGGGGATAATTAATTTATTTCCCAGTTGTGTAAGGAAACTACTGTTAAAGATAGCAAAAAGTTTTATTAAATTTTGTGTCTTGAATTGCAGTAAATCTTCTGAATAGCGTCTGCCTTATTTATTCTGTGCTTGTATCCTTGACTTGCAACATGTAAGTATGAATGTGACAAATTATGGTGGTCGTTTGTCTGCGCTAAGCACTTGCATAGTTGGGATTATTGTAAGTGATTATCTGCAAGCTTCGGTACATAGATTGGTAAACCTAAACTGTAAAGGTGCTAAAGTCATTGATAGTCTCTGATGATGTTGTTTACCGTACAGATAGATCTATGTTTTTCTTTACAATGTTTTGTGTAAATAAGTACCTTAGATATTAAGTTTTATTATCAGCATGTAGCTCAAAACACGGTAAAATATTTTTCGATTGATTTGTGTAGACAAATCTGTGTTGATCGCGAATCAGTCAGGGCACGTCAAAGTCACATAATGTATCGGCAGCATCCGTGCGTTTATGGATACTTCATTAAATCTAAGGTTAATCTCGAGGTATAGGTAGGTATTTGAAATGAATTAGCATTAAAAAGTATTGAATAGTGATTACCTGCAAGCTTCGGTACATGGATTGGTGAACCTATACTGTAAAGGTGCTAAAGCACCACAGACTAGTGCCAAAGGAGGTGCTCTCATTGATTGCTGATTGATTCAAAAATCAATCGGTTTTGAGCGTGGCCTCTCGTATGCGTATAACGCACATCTGTGGAAACATCTGCGTAACCAATTTCTGGTCCTTTCACTAATACAATTTTGTGTTTTTGTATTTAATTTTATTCAATACTAGCTATTCCCCGCGGTATCATCCGCATTAAATTCGAATTTCATATTTCTAGTGGGATTGTTTCCGTAAATCTCCCATAGGAATTTCATGTTTTACCACGACAAAAAGTAAAAAAAAGGACAAAAGGTAGCCTATGATAACTCTATACCAAAAATCAAGTCGATTGGTTGCTTAGTTAGGGAGTGAAGGATGGACAAACAAAAACAGTTTCGTCGCGGTTTCGCATGTTATTTCTATCCCATGGGAACTAATTAATTTTGGGATAAAAAGTGAAGTCAAAAACCTATGTTACTCTCCATCCTTTCAACTAACTTCATACCAAAAATAGTCGATTGGTTGCTTAGTTATGGCGTGAAGGAAGGACAAACAAATAAACAAACAAACACACTTTCGCATTTATAATATTATAGTTAGGATAGTTAGGATTAGGATTTTGGGATTAAAGCACTAAAATAAATTAGCTATCTATAAACCTGATAAAATTGCCTTGGGGTCCTGGGGCACACGCAATATACAAAGATGTTACAGAACTCTTGTAGAGTCCACAGGTGATCAGAATGCTGGCTTTTATTTTGGTCAGATGAACTAGCATTGCTATTCAACGTGGCAATGCTGCCAGCATTCTGGGCACTCTGTCTTCTGGTGACGGCTTAAATTTTTAGAAAATGGATGTAAGTGTAAATATTGTAATTATCCTGAAATAAATGTAGAGTCCAAACCCAAAATAAATAGTAATAAAAGAAATAAGTAATCCAGGACAATCCACCCAAAATCATAATTAAATACCTCTCTAAAGGATATACTGGATGAGAAAGATTCAACACACCACATCAAAGGTTTTCTTTTTTTTTAGTGCTAACCCGCACTCTGGGTATCTCTAAGAAATGAAATAAGTCCCAAAAATCCGTCCGTCGAAACCGATTTTTGGGACTTATTTTATTTCTTAGAGATACCACATCAAGTTACAATACTGGAGTATAACTCCATGATAAACTAGATTGGTTTGATATTGACAGGTACCTATATGTCAGTTTGTCAAGTTTAGTACAAAGCATTGGTGTCCTGAAACTTTATCTACCCTACAAGGTAACGTAACATAAACACAGAAACTTACACGATACGCATGCTTTGAACTGAGTTCGCGTCTGAACTGGTAATGAAACCGAAAAATATATCGCGTTTCATTTTATATAGGTATCATGTTGTTTGCCATTCAACGTGGCAATGCTGCCAGCATTCTGGGCACTTTGCCTTCTGGTGACGGCTTAGATTTTTAGAAAATAGATTTAAGTGTAAATATTAGTTGTAATTATTATTGTAACGAATAGGTATCATGTTGATATTGAAACGGTTTCCTTGGTTCTTATTCACAATTGGAAAGGCCTTCGGTTTTGGCCTGTTTTGGTCACCCATTTTAAAGGGTTCCGTATAATCCGTATTTTTTTATTGATTTAATTTACTGAAAACCTCTTTTCGAGACGACATAAAAAATAAATGAAATGAAATTATTTGAATTATTATAAATGGAATGTATATTGTGTATTATACATCTACTGTTAAATGAAATTAAATATTCTTGAATGTGGTTTGTACAACATGACTTGCCTTGTATAACTTCCAATGTTGTAATGGTTAATAAATACAAATAATTTTTATGTTGATAACTAGTTAATGATTTTATTTATCGGGTACTTATCTTGTACCTACTATTTCTTATTACTCCGAGCACTTACATTCAGACTGCAGTCAGTACCACGATCGCTGTAACGCGATAGAAAAGGAGAGGAAATAATAACAACAAAATGTACGCGTTTAAATAAATCCGATAAATAGAATCGATAATTTTGTTAACAAATCGCGAAAGTTTAAAAAGTTTTATTGATTATTATTTTATACCCGTTTTTTGTATGGAAAGGATTAAAGGATACCTATTTCTATCCTGTGGGAACATGGGATAACAAACAAAGGGTGCGAACCTCATAACCCTCCCCTGTTGGTAGTCGGTTAAAAAGTAGCCTATGTCTTATTTCAGGTCTTAAGCTACACTTTTCAACTTCAAAAACTTCAGTTCGATTCGTTCGGTAGTTATGGCGTGAAGAAATACTAACAAACATCCATCCATCCAAATTTTCACATTTTTAATATTAGTGTGAATACCTTTTATTTAGGCAGCCAGCGTCTTGAGTACACTTATAGTCGGTACCTATCAATTTAGATAAATGAAAACCTGATGATGTTGATCAACCTCTGGACTGTTTGCAACAGTGTACCAATGTACTGCTGGGTGTGTAGGCCTTCTATAATCTGTGCTACTCGCATCGTTCTTGAGTTGATCGATTTATTTATATGGCCAAATAAATCTTCTATTAAGGTCAGACTTAACGATAGGATCTGAATAAAAATTATGACTTTGTCACCTTGTTATAAATTTGTCGCTTTATAATTTCCTGGGTGACCAACGGTGACTAAGGTGTTACCAAAATGATGACAACAAAGTTAAAAGCGTAAATCCACGTCGATTGAACGTATTTGTTAATGAATTCGGTCCCATTCTGGCTACGTCAAGCCTCATCAAGCCCTAACAGTTAACATCAAACTGTCATGTGTATGCAAATTACCTTAATGACGTACGAAATCAATCAATCATCATGTCAATAGTTGCCAAACCAATATCAAACAACGCCGGGGGGCTAATCATATTGCAAATTTCGAAACACATGGATGAGTAGTCAGTTATTTAAAGGATAAGGTGACCTAAACTGGACTCGACGGATGTTTTGCGCGAAAGGATAATATGCGGAACTAATTTCTATTCGCGCAAGTTTACTCATAATCATAATTACCTGTCAAAAACATGTAAAATATGTATTAAACAACTATGCTTTACAACTTTGTTTTATTTTCATAAAATAACTTCGGTTATGGTTTTGTAAATAAGTACCCATACCCACGCACTGGAAGCACGTACAATCTCACTATCCCACTAATATTATAAATGTGAAAGTTTGGATGGATGAATGTTTCGTACTAATTCATGCCATAACGGCTGAACGGATCTGGATGAAATTTCGCACAGAGATAGATTATAGTCTGCAATAAATAGCACATAGGCTACTTTTTATTCCGGTAAAATGTTTTGTACCCGTGGGATAGACTAGAAATATGAAATTCGAACTTAAAGCGGGTGAAACCGCGGGGAACAGCTAGTATAAACTATTTTCACTGTTAGAAAACGAAATCTGATTCATCCCGTATACGAACTAAGTAAAATAGTAGAATCGACTGTTACTGGTACAATAATTAAACGGGTAGGTTGGTACAGGAGTTCCAGTATCAAAATTAATGACAGCAACCACACAAGTAGGTTCTAACACACTACCTATGTATATCGTGAATTCGTGACCTATGACTTGTTTTAGGTAGGTCTGTCGTGATCTGCTTACCACTTCAAATAAGCTTTCGGGTCGTTGAACTCTAATACATGACCTTTAACCTCGCGTTTGAATGGTCGTGATAAGCTAAATGAATAAGGCGCACTGCATTTAAACAAAAATGGCAAATAAAATTATTTAAAAAAAAGATGAAGATGATGATAGGAACGGTCTTCAAAATTTTTCTATCAGAGAGAAAAAAGAATCTAGGAAAAACTGTGTCTTTCAGCGAAAATTCGCTACCTTTTTGTATTATTGGCAGATTTACAGCCGCCGCGCTAAGTTGTCACCAGATTTTCATCATATTTTACTGTACCCAAATACCTACTCATCCTTGTAGCTTCCTGTTTTCGATAGGCCTTCGCAAGGTTAACGCACAATTTATTCTTACTTATAAATAAACATTTTGATCCAAATATAAGGTTATTTTACTAATATCGTCTAGAACGTGACAATTAGCGAGGCCGCTTTGTTTCCGAGATTCGATCATATATAAAGCTGACACTTGGGATACTGTGCATTCAATACATTTGTTTCAAATAACAAACATCTAAAACAAAACCATCAAAATGATCGCTAAGGTAAGAAACAACAGCTTATCCAGGGGTAATACGGCTAGTGAACGTACCGTTTTTGTTATCAAAGCATCAATTTAATAGTATCGAGTAAACCTCATCTTTTCAAATTCGATATTAAATTGTTTTGTTGAATTTATCATTTTTTATGACTTGTTTGATCCGGCTACTGAGTCAAATCAGAGATTTTTCGCAAAGATTTAAATAACTATGACAAAGTAGTAGCAGTAGGTAACAGTAACAGTCTGCAGTTAGCTCAATTGTTTCAATTGTAAATACTAGTTTTAATTTACTTCTATTATTTGATTGTATTTTTCTTTGTTAATAAAGATGTTTAAAATAAAAAAGTAGTAGCTAAACGTAATGAGTGATTACAAAAACTGTTATCAACTGTTACTAATACAGCCTCCATAAAATCTATAAAATAAACAGATAACCTAATGGTCAATTCAGAACACGATGGATAATGTCATGAAATCTAACCTTTAACAGTTAAATATTTGATCCGATCGATTTGATCTGATCCTGGTCAATAATTTGATGTTTAAAATGTTATGTTTGACACCGGATAAGCCTTATCATTATAATCATTAACCTACCCAATACTTACCATTACCTGTTTTGTCTTTTGCAGATTGCAGTGTTCTTGTGTCTCGCGTACACCGCCCAGGCCGGTTACCTCGGAGGCGGCAGCCTAGGATACTCCAGCCTTGGTTATTCCGGTCTTGGATATTCTGGCCTCGGATATTCCGGTCTGGGATATTCCGGTGTGCGTGTAGCCCCGGCCTACGCCGCATACTCTGCACCAGCCATTTCTTCCTCCTACATCCACTCCGCCCCTGTTGTTAGATCGTATGCTGCCCCTGCCGTCTCTTACGGTGGTGTGTACGGAGGCTATGGTCTTGGCAGCAGAGTGTGGTAAATCAATTGTTGAAAGATGTTTGAATGATTGAGTCTGTATATATTTATGTTATCTGATTTGATATTTGTGAAAATTTGTGTTGATTACGCAATGTTAAAGTCAATTTCTTGCCGATTTTAAGTAAATAATATATGAATGTTCAAAATGTGATAAACTTGTGTAATAGATTTTTAATTATTTATTCTTAAATATATAATTTCTTATACAATACGAATTTGATTTGACATCTCCTAGTTACAATTAGTAATAATGTAACCATAAATCATCATCATCATCATCATCAGCGTATAGTAATCCGCTGCTGGACATAGACCTCCCCGAATGATCGCCATAGCGCCCTGTCTTCAGCTTGCCGCATCCAGCATCTGCCAGCATTCTTTCGTAAATCGTCAGAGAAACTCCGAGCATAAACTGGTGGACCAGCTCTACCGTGTGTAACCATAAATACAATTGTCTCACACTATTAATTACCTTTTGGTATAAAACACACCAACTCTGGTGTGTTAATCATGTATTTAGAGCAAACATGGTATTTGAACAAAATTCAATTCTATTACGTTTTGTTTATGCAACAACAATTACAAAAGGTTCCCATCTATCATTTTAAAAATCAAGAATTATTGGTTAGAGGAATAGCCCACAAACCACCAAATAAAAAAATATAAAAAAGCAGTAAGAAACATCAGAAATATTCTAACAAAAACGTTAATCTTCAATACAAAAAAAGTGCATATACTTACCTTGTTATCCTATATAATTTTTGTGAAGTATATAGTACCCAGGTATTCTCTATTGGATACTAATTAATTAAATAAATAAAAAAATTAAAATTCAAGGAGGATGAGATGGAGGCGGCTAGCACAGGACGGCACAAACTTCGGGACACCTATACCCGGCAGTGGGTAAATTTGGCTGCGGATGATGATGATCCAAAGGGCACCAAATCTAGAAGCACAAGCACGTAAAATAACATAATTATTAGGTACCGTTATAAATATTATATGTAAGACCAGAACAATCTGATGATTGTTTAATTTACGGCAACAAAGAGTAGTTTTTTATGGGATTTGGTAAACTTTCCTCACCACACTGTTAATTACTACTACGGTAAACTTCCCTTAACATTAAATACTTCGGGTGTGATATCTATTATAATCTTTTTAATGGCTTTTATAATATTAGTATTTACTACAGTTTATGCAGTGATGCGAAAATAGAATGTGGTGGCCTCAAAACGCAACTTCGTATCTCTGCCTAAACTATACAAAATAGAAATATTACAAAGGCATATAATAAAAAAAAGCTTATAATAGGTATCACAAACGGCCCATTGAAAATTTTGAAATTACCTATTTTCAACGAAATAACAAGATGAAAGAGGTGGCGGCGATAGTTGGGCTCGGGGTGTCGCAACTCGTAACATTTAGGAGGGTTATGAGGTTAGCACCCTATGTTTGTATGTATGTGGCCGATTTCTTTGTTCCCACGTAGCGCTGAAACTACTGGTTCGATTTCAACAAATTATGTATCGATTGATTTGTCTCAATACCCCGATGGTTATAGGCTATAGGATTTAGGGCTCCGACCCCGAATAAGCCTTCAAAACGCGTATTAAAGTTTAGGTAGCCGCAGGCTGCAGGCCCCATAGAGAAAAATTACAATACCTACGACCTATTTTCATTTTCAACTCTATGCCTATCAAATATGACCGATACGTCATTCTATTTTTTCAATGTAAATGTTTCAAACTTTTATAACTTTCACGTAGTCGGGTTGTAGTTTTTAACTTTATCTTGTATATTGACGGCATCGGATGATAGGCAGCTCGCGAACCAGTCGTTTGAAGCTTGTCGAAAGCCATTTTGTCACTGTAAAATGTTTCTAATGTCAAACGAGTTTAAGCATAAATGTATATAATTATGCACATTTTTGTGCTAGGTAGTAGCTGCTAGTATGCGCCTCTGATCTGCGTCAACTTTTATACCTCACTAGCAGCGCCTCGCGGTTTCACCCGCGTAGTTCCCGTTCCCGTAAGAATTTCGGGATAAAAAGTAGCCTATGTCCTATTCCAGACTATAATCTATCTCTGTGCCAAATTTCATCCAGATCTGTTTTGCCGTTCTGGCGTGATAAAGGAACAAACATCCATCCATCTATCCATGCATCCATCTAAACTTTCACGTTTATAATACTAGACCCGGAAGCCACAAGCACTTAAGTCAATAATCGAGTATCTTGAAAAGTTTACAGGCCGATGTTTTTAATGTCTGGTATAAAAAAAAACTACTGAGATGGTATTTATTATTATTTTTTATTAGTCACTTAGTAATTAGCTATACACCAAACTAAACTAGTTACTCTATGTTTATTAGTACATAATAAAATCTGACTTAAGTTTGTTTGACCGCTTATAAATAGGTAATGAGACATGACTTACGTGTTTCTAACACGTAAGTCATATCACATAATGATCTCAAATAATAAGTCATACGCCTTACCAACTACAAAACTACAATATAAGTAAGTCATTATACCTACTAAATTTTTTAATAACTGAGCATGTATAAAAATGCGTAAAACATTAATCAACAAAAACAAATCCATAAAAAAATTAATCACTATCTTCAGAGCTTTGCAAATCAGGGTCGACGTTCCTAGCATCTGCAGCGGTTGCTAAATTTTTGTAAAAATGGTGGAAACATTCCGGTACGAGAGGTAATAGCGAAATTATGTCTCGTTTTTTTTCCATACTTATTGGCACTGGGTTGTTTGTTATCGGTGAAACAGTCAAATTTATGGTGCCGGTTCGTGTGCTCCTTCTGAAGTTAATGGCTTTAAAATCTTCATCTCTGGAAAGTGAGTTTTTATATTTTATTACTCCAAAGTCCGCCTCGTAGCACAGCCACTTCACATCATGCCATTTAAAAACATTGTTTGAAGTGTCTTTTTTTCGGGCTACTAGTGGCCCTTTTAGCAAACTCGCAAAGTCCATGAACTCCGCTTGTTGCATTTCGTGCACGGTAAACTTTTTACTGCTCGACCTTACTAACTGCATCCAGTCATGCGGGTGATATACTTGAATAGCAGATTTTTTCTTTTTTTTCTCAATGATGGCATGATCTAAATCCACTTCCATGTGAGTGTGGCCTGGTACCATAAACTTGTGATGAATTTTTTTTAAGGAGGGTTTCAGTGTCATCAGGTATGTAAACATTGCGGCTACGTGGGTATTCTTGTTTTGACCTCCACATGTATCGGAGTACAAAATAACTTCAGAAATGTCCTGAGGCAGTTCTTTGAGGTGGATGAATAAACAAGATGCTATTTGATTAGCACCTCGACCCGAGATTCCCTCATGCCACATGTAATGTGTAGACAATCCCGTTGCATTGTCGTGCACAGTAAGATTAAATGTCCAAAGCTGCCTTTTATAAAAAGCTACGGATGACTCTAAAGCTGGAGTAGGTAGACACTGTTGGAGATCAAAAGAAAGGCACTTAATGGTTTTGTCTATTGATGCAGTCATTTTGTCAGACTTTTTTTCATTATAAGCCATATCAGCTGCAAGCAAATGTGACTCACGTTCCGCCTCAAGGGTTAATTTTGCAGTTTCGTCGTTGGCGACACTTATCTTCATTTTAATGATGTCACAGTGGTGGCAAGTGTCAACTTTTGGCTTTTTAAAACTCAACTTTAATTTATGAAACTCTCTTCGGTAAATTTTGTCACTGACGGGGTTTTCATGAGACGTTTTATATAAAGAATACATGATTGAAATTGTTAAGTGTGATGGTAAATACTTTCGGCTACTTTTTCGTCTTGTGTAGTGGCTCTCGTATAACGGGAAGGAATTAATATGGCTAATCACTTCAAGAATCTTTAGATCTGAATGTTTATTTGCTGGAGTTTTCTTTCCACGTTTATCTGGTTGAATTATTCCACTGGAAGTGCTGCGTTTCTTTAAACCTATCAGTTTAACAAAATTATCCGTTATCGCCAAGGTTTTTAAAAAGCAACCTTGACATACGGATATTTTTTCACTGTTAATGTCTAAATGATACCTGTAGGTACATTGTCTAAATTTTTGCCGTTCAGGATCCTCGACACGATGTCGTTCTGTTTGTTTTTCCTGGATGGTGATTAGAGATGAAACGAAAGCTGCTCTCAAATCATATGACCCAAGATTCCAAAATTCCTTATGAATTACAGCACGTTGTTCATTACTTATCTTTTCTCGGCATTTATTTCGACAATTAGGTAGTTCCTGCATTTTGCGTTCTTCTACATTTTTCCCAGAAGCCGTCACATACGAAAGACCAAGATTGCGCTTCAATTTACTTTCTCGTTTTCTTTTTCGGCTATGTACTGATTGTTGAGGTAGAGATTGTGGCAGTTCTTCATCTTCTGCAGATAGGTTGGGACTTGGTTCAGTGCGTGTAGGGTCAGGCACAGAGTATGTTGGGTCAGCCACAGAGTCATCACTAGAAAAGTCACTGGGTGTTTCATCAGGAGCTGTATGTGTTTGAGTTCCTGATGTGCTTGGTTCAGGATCAATAAAAACACTTTGATCACTATAAACAGCGGTATCTTCTGTGAGCAGACTAGGGCTGGTTGATGATTTTTGAATTATTGTCACGTGGTCAACGTCAGACTGTTCGTTTTGTGGCTCGACAGAAGTTGTTGGTTTCTGCGTCCCAGATGTACTTGGTTGCACAGTAGTAGTTGTACTATGGTCACCTAAAATAATACAGAGCTATGTTATTCGCATAAAAAATTTGAAAAATAATAATGGTCTCTAAATAAATCAATTAGGTATTTAGTAAATTTATCATTCAAAAATTTTCATAAAATGTTACTCCTATTTTTACATTAGACTAAATAACAAATGCTAAATTAAAATGTAAGTATTTATTAAAAAAAATATGATAATACGTACCAGTAGTTGTATTTTTTGTATTTATAACAAGGTTTAGTATTTTTCTCCCTCTCGATTCCATAGTAACTTATAACATTATCATTAATTGCACAACACAACCACAGCATGGGTCAGAATTATTTATAATGGTGGCTCAAAACAAAATCTTCACGAAGGCACTTCACTTCTTAAAATCCTGGAATTTCTAATGGCCATAATGCATTTTAACAAAAAATAAAGGGTAGGTCGAGGATCTTGTGGGTGAAACAACTTAAGTCAGATAGCTGAAGTCAAAAACAATAATAAAACTATAACGAACAAAAGTACTTAAGTCGACTTAAGTGCTTACGGTCCGGCACTAGAAGTGTTCCAAAAACATAAGTTGTTTGGTGCGTATTACTACCGGCTCGCGAATTGAAGCCCTGTGACTTAGTTGCTTATTGCCGTCGAAGGATTATACAAAAAGCAAAGCCCTGTCAGTTTTTAGCATTTCGAGAAAAAAATGACTTAAGTGCTTATGGACGCCGTGTCTAGTGAGATTGACGGCATCGGATGATAGGCAGCTCGCGAACCAGTCGTTTGAAGCTAGTGGAAAGCCATTTTGTCACTGTAAAATGTTTCTAATGTCAAACGAGTTTAAGCATAAATGTATTTAAGTATGCACATTTTTGTGCTAGGTAGTAGCTGCTAGTATGCGCCTCTGATCTGCGTCAACTTTTATACCTCATTACCCCAGTAGTCGTGTATCGTAAATCGTGTAGATAAAGATTGGGATTGAAAATATCTATGCTGTCACATATGACAGTATGACATTTTCATTCGACGACGACTTATACCCACTTTACCATTATCCACCATTTTATGCGAGTATTTGTAGCTGTAGGAAGGTACGCAAATCGTGTGGCGTGACCTATAGTATAGGTCCATAAGTTATCAACCACCTCATCAGTGACGCAGGTGGTTGCGGGCTCGGTTCCCAACGCGGTAAAAATGTTTCTATAGGTATTTGTTTCGGATCTGAATGTAGATGTATACCTCAAACTCAACCTTAACAGCCTATCTATCCACTGCTGGTCACAGGCCTCCCCGTAATAAGCGCTTTTATCTCATGGAGGGTAATGTCCATAATCCCTACGCTTGGCATGCGGTTTAGGGATCGCAGTTCGGTGGTCCATCTGTTCTGCAAGAGGCGCTGCAGCCCGGCCCCCGGTGCATGTCCCTTAGTCGCCTCTTACGACACCTCGGGAAGAGTTAAAGTAGTGCAAATTCTAAGCCGGCACCACACGGCGAGTGTTAAATAACTGGAATGGCACTGGGTAATCTGGTGCCCATAACACAGACTTTAGGTAGGTATTTATTTGGGCAGTACTACTACTACTACAGTACTTATACACAGTGAAATTAACGAACGATCGGTACCTGGAGGTAAGTAGCCGCTTACACACGCAACAACACCGCACAGCACGACGGGCTCATAGAAATGTATGACGCCCGGAGTCGTCACCGCATTTTGTCGTGTGGTGTTGTGCGTCGTGGGAAGACGCTCTTAGTTTAGACAACGATTTGCCCACCGTGTGGACTTCTGCACGGAGTGCTGTGGCAGTATGACTGGTGAAAACAAGCCATTACAAGTGCTTAGTGGACTATCTCCACAGCATTATCTAGCCCTAAAGTAACCAGAGTCAAAGCTCAGGTCGTTGAAATTTAATACACGACTTTTGATCTCAAGGTCCGTAGCTCCTATAATATACGGTAAATTGGATACAATAGATTGGTAACAATTAGAAAAGTATTGTCATACAAATTGGTTCCTCGGTAGGTACTTTGGAAATTCTATAGTCGAGGAACCCACAACATATTGAACAATACTCGTAGTACAACAAACACAAAAAAACACAATATACAAATAACACAGCGCCATAGTAAGAAGCTGTCAGCAAATTTACAATATTTTTTAAATCAAATATGTATCCACTCATCCTTGAATCTTTCTGTTTTGGGTAGGCCTTCGCATTAACGCACGAAAATGTATTCTAAGGTTTACTTATTAATAAACATTTTGATCCAATTATAAGGTTGTTTTACTAATATCTCCTAGAACGTGACAATAGCGAGGCCGCTATGTTTCCGAGATTTGATCATATATAAAGCTGACATTTGAGACATTTTGCATTCAACACATCTGTTTCAAATAACAAACATCTAAGACAAACCAGCAAAATGATCGCTAAGGTGAGAAATAATATATTTACCTACATGGGCTAGTTCACTGTTAACAAAGTGTTTTTTGTCATCAAAGGCAATGCCTTATAAAATAGTGACAAGCCAAGCTCATCTTTGTAGACCATCAATTGTTTTGTAGTATATTTCAATAGTTTTATGAACTTGGATCCACTTATTTACTCGATTCAGAAATTTTTCGCACAGATATAACCACTACGTCTGACAAAGTTATTAAGTTAACGTTGCGAGAGTTTACAAAAAGCGTATTAACCCTTACAGCCTACATAAAGTCCACAAAATTACAAATAAAACCGGCCAAGTCCGAGTCCAACTCGCGCACAAAGGGTTCCGTACCATTATCTAGAAAAACGGCAAAAAAATCACGTTTGTTGTATGGAAGCCCCCTTAAATATTTATTTTATTCTGTTTTTTAGTATTTGTTGTTATAGCGGCTACAGAAATACATCATCTGTGAAAAATTAAACTGTCTAACTATCACGGTTCATGAGATACAGACCTGGTGACAGACGGACAGACGGACAGCAAAGTCTTAGTAATAGGGACCCGTTTTTACCCTTTGGGTACAGAACCCTAAAAAAGCATAATGCATGAAATTTATGAATTGTCAATGTCCCGAAACCTAACAAGGGGTCTTATAATTATTACATAAATATGACTGCACTATATTTAGTTTGAAATCGGATAAGTCATGTCATTACAGCCTTCTTACCTACCTTATTACCATTCCGTATTTTTTCTTTTGCAGATTGCAGTGTTCTTGTGCCTCGCCTACACCGCTCAGGCCGGTTACCTCGGAGGCGGCAGCCTAGGATACTCCAGCCTTGGTTATTCCGGTCTTGGATATTCTGGCCTCGGGTATTCTGGTCTGGGATATTCTGGTCTGGGATATTCCGGTGTTCGTGTAGCCCCGGCCTACGCCGCTTACTCCGCCCCTGTGGTTGCTAAGACTGTGATACCCGCTGTGTACTCCGCTCCAGCAATCTCGGCATACGCTGCCCCTGCCGTCTCTTACGGTGGTGTGTACGGAGGCTATGGTCTTGGCAGCAGAGTGTGGTAAATCACTTGTTGAAAGAAATTGTGATGATTGAGTCTAGGTATATATATTTTTGATATCTGATTAGATATTTGTGAAAATTTGTGTTGATTGGATTAATTAACGCAATGTTTTGTCAATTTCTTGCTGAATCTAAGAACAATGAGAATATCTCATTTTCTTAATGTGATAAATTTTTGTAGTAAATAACTATTTATTCTTGAAAATAAATTTTATAAGAACAGATATGAATTTCATTTGACTTGTCCAACATCAGTGCAGTCCTATTCTGTAAAAAAACCGAAAATAAACCATAAAACACGGTAAAAATAAGATAAGGATATTGAACCAAATAACGCAGAGTATAAGTATGTATCATCATCATCATCAGCCTATATCAGTCCACTGCTGGACATAGGCCTCCCCTAATGAGTACATACCCTTTTTATAAATTTTATATTATACTAGTTTCACCCCGCTTCGCGTTTTTAAAGAAACGTAAAAATGTTGTTTCTGTTCCATAGGAACTGATCTATAGGATAAAAGGCTGTTTCTCTCTGTTTCATTTCAGATCCAAAAAACATCAATGCAAATTTTTTCCTAATCCGTTTAGTATTTTTAACGTGAACAAGAAACAAACATCGATCCATTTATCCATCCAAACTTTCGCATTTATACTAAAGTGTGATGAAATGTGATAGTTCGATGTGACAATCAGCTTTAATATAGAGCAAACTGGTATTTAAACGTCTAAACCGTCGCGTCGAACGAAACTAAATCTCTAGAAAATGTAGAGTTCCTACTTTTCAAGGACTCCTTGACGCCGTTGTTATTGAGCATAATATTAAACATACTTATCCATTATGTAGGTAACATTGATTTAACGTATTCCCTGCTCAGCCTGCCCAGATATAACATGTGCTTCGTCATAGGCAACCATAGTTACAGTTTTAAGTCAAAACAACAGGTAATAAAGTGTTTGTAATTCGTAACAAAAAAATTAAAGCAATTAAAACTAGGTGACAAAAAAAAAAAAAAAAAGCAGAGAAACAGACTACTCAAACAAATGTTGTCCTGGAATTTCTCCATAATACTGGATGTTCATGGTAACAAAAGCTTTTTTAGTTTATTAATAAAAGTGCCTCACTTGGTACCTATGACGATAGCTAACCTACACGAGCCAAAGAACTAGAACAAAAAGATTTAAGGCGTATTTAAAAAATGCGTAACCCTTTCAAAATAAGTGGTAAGGTATGACTTTAGGACTCTACCATTTTAAAACCATTTAATATAACTCTAAACTGTACTCTTCTCTACTCTACCCGCAGTCTGTGTCTTGGGTATTGAACGTATCTCTTGGGTATAAGGATCAGTCGAGCTACCTGTACATTGTTGGCAACGGTCTGCAGTTAGCTCAATTGTTTCGATTGAAAATTCTAGTTCTGATTTGTTTTTATTATTTGATTGTATTTTATCTACCTTTAAATTAAAATGAATAAAATAATTTTGAAGGTGTATTTTGATTGCTATTTTTCTTATCTTGCAACGTAACAATTTTTTTATATGGTTTTTACTTATAACGTAATTGAACTAGGGTCTATTAGTCATATTAGGCATATATTCGATTTTTTTTATTTATAAAGTGGGTAGACATGTCAAGAATTTTGAAAGTCTCTTTTGTAAAATTTTGTAAAAACACTCGTTTGTAATGTATCTACTAATTGTGAAGTGATTCAAAACTTCAAATGAATTCTCACATCATTGCGAATCCTTGTAATGCAAAAATACAATACTTAAAACCGAGTTTGGTTCATGATACGATCTCTTTGCTCAACCGCAAAAAGAAGTCTTAGGACATGCGTTTTAAAGTTCAAAACTGTTTACTATTTCGTTAAGATGTTAGTAAATTACAGTGGTTGCTGTTTAAGATAGTGCTAATTAAAGTTACGCTCCGTTTCTCATCCAAAAATCAAATGGAACCTTGAAAATGTACATTTCCTACGTTTTAGGTATATAAGCAAGTAACAATAGCTTCGAATCATTCGTCTCATCATTAAACATTCCAGCAACATGTTCTGCAAGGTAAGTTTAATCAAATCAATATTTCGGGATTAAAAATAAAAGCATAGAACATAAAAAACAACTGCTTAATTACAATTCTATTGAAGAAAATTTATAGTTAGGTCGGTTATTTTGAAATAATTTTTAATTAGCAAAGGAGCTTTGTTTTATACTTTTAATTTATAGACAGGTCACACATGAATATGAGAAGCCAACATGTAACCTGAAACTTAAATATTAGGTCCCAAATTTTAACAATCATGTCATTTCAGATCTTTGCTGCCGTTGTATGCCTCTTTGCGCTCGCCCAGGCTGGAGCGATTAGCTCCTTGGGCGGCGCAGGTGGCTTCGGTGGATGGTCGAACGCTGGTCAAGGCTATGGTGGCCTTTCTGGCTATGGCAGTGGCTACGGCAGCGGCTATGGCAGCGGCTATGGCAGCGGCTATGGCAGCGGCTATGGCAGCGGTTACGGTAGCGGCTATGGCAGCGGCTACGGTAACGGCCATGGCAGCGGATACGGCAGCGGCTACGGCAGCGGCTCCGGCAGCGGCTACGGCAGCGGTTACGGCAGTGGTTATGGAGCACCCGCTACCTCTTACACCTCTGTCACCAAAGTGATCCCTGCTTCCTCTGGTCTTGGACACGGTGGATTCTCCAACGCTGGACAGGCTGGCTGGTCTAACAATGGCCTCGGTGGATACTCTGGTCTAAACAGTGGATACTCTGGTTTAAGCAGTGGATATTCTGGCCTTCAAGGTGGATACTCTGGTCTTAACGGCGGACACTCTGGTCTGAATGGAGGTTGGTCTGGTTCCTCCGGGTACGCTGGAAGCCTAGGACCTGCGACCTCAAGCGTGCACCGAGTTGACACTTTTGGAGCTGGATCTGGTCTATATGGTGGCGCCCATGGTGGTTACGGGTCTCTTGGTGGTTCCCAAGGGGGCTGGTCTCAGGGCGGTTATGGAGGATACGGCAATGGTTACGCAAGCAAGTGGTAAATGTTTATTGCGAAGAAAGAACTGTGATGTATAATACTCATATTTTACCAGATTTCTGCCAATTTTCCTTGTGATTTTGTAAGCTGTGATATGTAAATAAATAAATGTTATTGAATCACCATTTTTTTAGCCCGAATACTTTTTGACCTATGTAATTATCGGAAATACAATTCTTACAATGAAATATTGTATAAATAATGAGAAGATTCGGATCACCCGAATTCTATAATTCTCAATCACTATTTTAGGAAGGAGGATACTGAGGGTTTTCTGATAGCGTACTTATAAGAATTTTAAGTTTTAACCACCCATAACCCCCTACACCCGTTTGGACCCAAATTAGGGGTCGGTTTTACGACTATGGTAGACCCTGATCAGGGCTTAGCATTTCTACCGCAGTCGTGAAATCGAGACCGGATCTGGCTTAAAACGAGTGTGAGAAATAAATCGATAACTCTTTTATTCTTAATACCTTCGTCTCTTCTCTTTTAGTCTTTAATTCCTAACATACATACAAAGCAAGGCAGGTTCTGAAGGTAGAGGTATGTAATTATAATGTACCTACCTACTTAGTAAATCCCTACCAGAAATACGAGTAACTCACTTACTTCCGACAGGATTTCCTTATTACCAAAATATCCACATCCATTTACCGTACAAAGGTAAACACCATCAAGATTACACAACTGGGCGAGCTTGCCTTGACATTGAAACCGAAAGCGCCCCAGGCCGGCCCACGGGCATCTTCAACTGCTGTACCAGTTCACAACGCCGATATAAAAGCGAAAGCAATGCTCCAGTAATATTACAGAGCAATACCGTGCCATACCAACATGTACTCCAAGGTACAAAGGGATTTTATTTAAATTTAATCGTTTATTGCGGTCAAGTGAAAAAGTTCAAGTTTACTCGAAATATGTTTTGGTTTCGCAATTCAAAAATTATACCACATATAAATAAATTTACTTTGGGCGAAAGTTTTTCACAATAAGGTCTAGATTAGTGAAAGTTCTGTTTATGATTTTCCAGAAGTGCTAAAGAAAGTGAATATATTTCCAGGTGGTGATTTTCCTGTGCGCGGCTGGCATCGCCTCCGCTGGTAACCTGTTGGCTGCCGCCCCGGTCCACTACAGCTCGGCACCAGCAGTGTCCTCTGTGTCCTTCTCATCGCACACCTCGCATGGTCCCGTCACATATGCCGCTGGTCCGGTTGTGGCTAAGACCTACGCTGCTGCCCCTGTCGCCTACGCTGCCGCGCCGGTTGCCCACTACGCTGCACCCACTGTTGTCAAAAGCATCGCTCCCGCTGTATCCTACTCTTCAATCTCCCATGGATCTTCCTATGGAATCGCCGCGCCCGTTGTTGCCAAGACCATCGCCGCTCCTGCCTTGTCTTACGCCGCCCCCGCATACCAATCTTACTCTCCCATCGGTCACGCTGCCCCCGCGTACCAATCTTACTCTTCCATCGGTCACGCTGCTCCCGCGTACCAATCTTACTCTTCCATCGGTCACGCCGCCCCCGCGTACTCTTATTCCGCTCCCATAGTCACTAAGTCCATTGCTCCTGCCGTCTCTTACTCCTCTATCTCTCACGCTGCTCCCGTGGCCTACGCAGCTGCCGCTCCCGTCCTGAAGAGCTATGCTGCCCCCGCCTACTCTTACTCCTCTCCCATTGTTGCCAAGAGCATCGCCCCCGCTGTCTCTTATTCCTCCATCTCTCACGGTTCCCCAGTAGCTTACGCCGCTGCCGCCCCAGTCCTGAAGAGCTACGCTGCTCCTGCCTACTCTTACTCCGCCCCCGTGGTCACAAAGACCCTCGCACCCGCAGTGTCCTACTCGTCCATTTCTCACGCCGCCCCCGTGGCTTACGCCGCTGCCGCTCCCGTGTTGAAATCGTACGCTGCCCCCGCGTACTCGACCTACTCCGCTCCTCTGGTCACCAAGACCATCGCTGCCCCTGCCCTCACTTACTCCTCTGCTCCCGCTGTCTCCCACGTCTCTTACTCCGGTCTCGGAACCAACTACGGCTGGTAAACAATAGATAAATATTTGTTGAATATTTATTAATGTTGTAATCTTGTAAATAATGTAATATATGAAAATCGAATAAATATTGGAATCAATTATTGTTTTTGCCTGCATCACCACTTCACATGTCGATACTTAGGTATATAACTTTATTTTCTTCCGGAATAACTGTTACGCGTGTTCCTATCATACGACGTAACGGCAATTACATGCCAATTAACGGTGTTTGTATACAAGCTTGCAGTTATGCTTGTTCGCTGGGGAGTTCAACTGAGATCTGTTTTAATCTCTATCTAAGGTGCGTAACGGAGTTTAGCGATACTTGCCTAAAATAATGGGAGATAAAATCACTGGTATGATACCTACTATTCCGCCTCTGCAAATTCTGTGTTCTTGGCGGAATATATAAGAAGGTAAATTTTGGATTTTAGAGCATATGTACCTAAGCCTATTGGATTTAATAGGGAAATGGATTTGTGTTTCACATTTCGCGCTATGTACCTTACTAGAATAGTTTGATAATTTTAAATAACTCTTTTAATCAATAAAATTTTGATAACAGTAATTATAGAAATTGGAAAAAGATGTAAGCAAGTTTGGACTTATTGAAGATTGATAATACCCATACATGAAATGGTGCGACTTTGAATAAAATCATATGGACTAAAGGTTTTTCGAAAAATACATAATTAATAAAACGTAATTTAAAATTTAATAAATGGATATCCGTGATTGGTCGCAATTACAATGAACATAAATGTGACCATTTGAATCACTCTTTTCGGATTTTGAAAATAAAAACACTGATACATTGACATTTACAACACAGCCACAACCAAATCAAAAAGCCAAAAGTCGATGTCAGTGGACTTCAGCAGTTTGATATTTACCTACTCATTTGAGCAGTGACTCAACTACAAGCGAGGCATTCACACAGTGGATCCGTTTTTACAGGACCATTTTTTACAGATCGTTTACTAACGGAAACTATCTTTTACTGGATCCGGGATACAGCGCATGTGCGTGAAATTGCTCCGCCATCACGAAAAAAAAGGATACTGTGTGAATGCTTCCTAATAAACCATTATAGGTACATAAAGGCTGTTTAGATCAAAAAGATTATTCAAGGCATGACACATTGACATAAAGCTGGTTTTGCAACGGCCTTCAAACTGGTTTTTAGTAGATCACTTCGATAAAATTTGCCATAGCTTCAGAGCTTTAAATATTAGTGTCGTAAGAGCCATCTATTTAATTTGAGACATCGCTTTAATATGGTGCTCTACATTATATGAATATTTTAATCAAGTCCTCATTCCGGAACTCAAGAATTTTAATCTTCTTACTAAAAAAATATCGAAGCAAAAGCTGGTAGGTAACTAGCTTGGAACCTGGAAGGAATGATTAAAAAAAAACAATAAAAAATCGACATAATTATATTGAACACTATCATAATCACATACACTACCAGTCTTACAGTTGAAATAATACAATAATACAACGAGTCTGACTTATACAAAGTAAGAGTAGCTTCCCCCATTTCCCGAAAAGTTAACTTGGGATGTAGGAGATGACGAGTAGCTCGGGTTTGCCGTAGGTGATGATGTTGAAGAAAAACCAAAGTTCTGTGGTGTCGATGTTGGTTGGTAAAAGTTAGATTGTGGATCGGGAGATAAGCTAAATTGTGGTACCGATGTTGACTGGTAATAGTTCGGTTGTGCAGTAGGTGCTGGAGTAGATGAAAAGCCGGTAACCTGTGGCGATGATGTTGGTTGGTAATAATTAGGCTGTGCAGTGGCAGTCGGATTAGAAGGAAATCCTGTAAATTGTGACGGTGAGGCTGATTGATAATAGTTGGGTGCTGGTGTAGACGAAGCGCCAAAGAATTGTGGCGATGAAGTTGGCTGGTAATAGTTTGGTTGTGCAGTAGGTGCTGGAGTAGATGAAAAGCCGGTATACTGTGGCGATGATGTTGGTTGGTAATAGTTAGGCTGTGCTGATGGTGTTGGAGTAGACGAGACACCAAGATATTGTGGTGATGAAGTTTGTTGATAATAATTAGGCTGTGCTGATGGTGCTGGAGTAGACGAAACGCCAAAATACTGTGGTGATGAAGTTTGTTGATAATAGTTAGGCTGTGCTGATGGTGCTGGAGTAGACGAAACGCCAAAATATTGTGGCGATGAAAATTGTTGATAATAGTTAGGCTGTGCATTGGGTGCTGGAGTAGAAAAACCGGCATATTGAGAAGATGGTGACTGTGCAGCAAATGGATATTGCGTTGGGGATAAGCCAGCGCTCGGGCTTGGTGTAGATGAGGGGAAACCTGAACCAGCGTTTGAAGAAACTGGTAGAGCGAATAACGTTGGTTGGCTATTGGGCTGGGCTGGTGCTTGTGCACTTGAAAAGGCAAAGTTCTGAGGCGACTGACTTGCAACTTGAGCTTGATTTCCTTGAGGATTAGGAGCGCCAAAGACAGCATAGGTCATTGGTGCCTGTCCTTGTGAATTAGCTGAATTTGCTGGAAGATTTGATGGGGCGAGTAAAGCAAAGTTCAATGCAGTCTGTCCAGCCGGATTTGCTGAATTAGTTGTACCTCCAAGTACATTTTGAGGTGTATAAGATGGGATGCCAGCGGCTGGAGCCTGCCCGCCTAAGTTGGCTTGATTTCCAGCAGTTCCAAATATGGCATATTTCAAGGCAGCTTGCTGGTCGACAGGCTGAGACTGAGATCCGGCAGCGTTTGAAGGACCTAATAATAAAAAGGTCAAAGGAGCTTGTTGACCCGATTGTGCTTGCTGACCAGATTGTGCTTGCTGAACGCCCAGGGTATTTGGGGATGTAAACATAGCGTAATTTGAAGAAGACGTTGGTTGTTGGTTTTGCTGATTAACGGAATATCCTTGATTTGAGGAGTAACCATTGTTTTGAGAAAATTGATAGGGCACTGATGATTGCGAATTTCCTCCGAAGGGAGATTGGAGAATTACGTAATTTTGGTTCCCTGCCTGCGGTTGCGATGGTAGTGGTGTTTGACTAGGAGCTTGATAACCTACAGGGCTAGGTTGAGCGTTATTACTTCCTGGAATGATTAGATAGATTGGTCCTTGATTAGATGGTTGAGCTGGCTGTGCTTGAGGTTGGCTGTTTACCGGGTACTGAACTGGGGTCAGGGTCGGGTCAGGATTTTGTTGATTTGTATTTGGCGCAGGAGTTGTTGCAGGTATGAATGGTTTGGGATGATATTGCGGTCCTACATATGGACTCGATTTCTCATGGAATTTCTTAGCAAAAGATTGTGGAGCTAGAACTGGTACTGGAACTGGTTCTGGTAGTTTCGGCCAAAGGCGGAAAGAAGATTTCCCAACCGAAAATGGATTTTCCAAATTATCTTGGTTCAGCGTTGGTTCTTTTTCTACTGGACTTGGAACAAATGGCCTTGGTGTTGAAGCTACTGGACGAAAAGCGTTTGGTGGTGCTTTCACTAACACAGGAACTGGAATCGTTTTATTTGGTTCAATAATTTCCACGGAATTTGTTGACCGCGACTGTGAAGTCGATTCAGTATCGTTACTTAAAAAGGTTACTGGTACGGGGATAGGCACATCATCTTTATCTTCTACTGGTGTAGCATCGTTCACTACAATAGGTTCCGTAATCAGGTTTTCTCGAGCACTTGTCGCGTTTGAACTTTTCGTAAAGGATTTAGCATTTGGAAACACTCTCGATATTTTCCGCGGTAGAACTGAAACTTCAGGTTGAAAGTACGTAGTCCCATTTTGTGATATCCTGAAGCGGATTTGCCTTGACGACCGGTCCTCTTCGGCCGAGACGATGCCGAAGACACAAAAACACAACAGCAACTAAAACAAAAACAGTTAACACGTAACTTCACTTTTTCTCACTAAATTATTGAAAATTAAAATCATTTTCGTAGCACTCACCCGCGTTTGCATAGTATGGACCAGTTTTGATGATAAAATATTTCAACAACTCTTTAGCATTCACTTTTATAGCTTTAGATCAAACTGGTATCGATCCCCAAAGATGTCCAACGATGAAACAAGATTAGAGATTCGTCAGACATGCGGAAATAGTCTGTAATGCGATTTGAATAAGTTCCTTTGCGAAAGCATGATGGAGTTGTAACATACTCATCCATAACTTGCATAATGTGGTCACACATCAGACAGTCGGTCGATAAAAAAGATTCATGGAGTCTACTTGTACTATTAATACCTATCTAAGCGCGGTGTTCAAATTTGGATTTGCAATCATTAATCAACCTACATTTAAACTGCTTTAAGTTTACTTACTTTTAACTAACATTGTAGGTTTAAATGTAACAATAGTAAATTTTTATATTACTCGCCCTGGAATTTAGTATGGACAATGTTCAGAAATTTGTGGATAGATTTTTTATTTATCTATGTCCTAAGTATGATAAATCAATTCATTCATTAATTTCAATCATTTATTAGTTCCACCTGTTGATACACTTAATGTCGCTTTATTAAAAATAATTTTCTTAATCTCACTAATATTATAAACGTGAAAGTTTAGATGGATGGATGGATGGATAGATAGATGGATGGATGTTTGTTCCTTTATCACGCCAGAACGGCAAAACGGATCTGGATGAAATTTGGCAAAGAGATAGATTATAGTCTGGAATAGGACATAGGCTACTTTTTATCCCGAAATTCCTACGGGAACGGGAACTACGCGGGTGAAACCGCGAGGCGCTGCTAGTTGTACATAATTACCTAAAACTATGTATAACAACAAAACATATGTTTTGTGTGAAGGAAGGAAACACCAAAAGGATTGTACGCAGAATATTATGCAATAGTCAAGTACCTAAGTAATAACTACTAACATAATAGAATTAAAGAATTAAAACTATTTACAATTGAAACAATTTAGCTAACTGCAGACTGTTGTAAACAATCTACAGGTAGCTCAACTGATCCATATCAATACCAGTCGGAATCGTGCCCAAGACGCTGGCTGCATTGCCCCGCTGTATGGCAATGCTGATGCGCTGTGCCAGATACCTACTTCACCAGCCAGCTTAAGACCAGCTCTCGGGTCATGCGTCGCATCGACCAGACGCTCAGATATTTTTTTTATAATAGAACCTGCAAAGTAAATGGTTATAATTATTATGAACTAGCTGCTGCCCGCGGCTTCGCCCGCGCTTTTCATGTATACTATTTTTCGGGTTAATATATCCTCTGACACTCACAAATAACGTGGCTTTCTATTGGTAATTTTTTTTTCAAAATTGGTTCAGTAGATCCAGAGATTACCCCATAAAACCTCACAAACTTTACCTCATTAAAATAAGTATATTTAAAGTATAAATACTTATAGATTATCATAATCATTAACCTTTAATTATTAGGTATGTTAGTTTAGTCTAGTATCTTTTCATAAATTTTTTTCACGCTAATAGTCATAAGAACCAGCGGAGAAAAAAGAAGTCGAAAGAGCGTCATAGGTAGTCTAATGGCCATAGATAGATATTTGAGTGCGTTTGTTATGTAATGTAATGAATGATTATAAAGTACCTACTTTCCTTATTTGGGTGTCATACACAAACATAAAATAAAAAAATTATATCAGTTTATGGCAAGTCATTTATTTACATTGTTCTATTTACAATTTCGTTTAAGATTCAGTTCACCAACCGTAGTTAGCACCGTGAGCGCTGTATGAGATGTGAGAGACAGCGGGGGCGGCGGAGTACGCCACAGCGGACTTCAGGACGGGGGTGGCAGCGGCGTAAGTGGCGTACGCGGGGGCGGCAGCGGCGTAGGTGGCGTACGCGGGGGCAGCGTAGGACTTGACTAGGGCAGGTGCGGCGTAGCTCTTAGCCACGACGGCGGGAGCAGCGTAGGAGATGGCGGGGGCCGCGGCGTAGGTCGCGACAGCGGGGGCGGCGTAGGACTTCGCCACAACAGCGGGAGCGGAGTAGGAGATCGCTGGGGCGGCGGCGTATACGGCGGGAGATCCGTGGGAAGTGGAAGAAGAGTAGGAGGAGATGGAAGACACGGCAGGAGTGATGGTCTTAGTCACAACAGGTGCGGAGTAAGCCACGGGAGCGGCGTACGATTTGACAACGGGGGCAGCGGCGTAAGACGAGTAAGAGGCGACGGGGGCAGCGGCGTACGACGAGTAGGATGCGACTGGGGCAGCGGCGTAAGATGAATAAGAGGCGACTGGGGCAGCGGCGTAAGACGCGTAAGAGGCAACGGGGGCGACGGCCTTAGCGAACACGGGGGCGGAGTAGGCAGCGTATTGCCCGCCGTGAGCGGTCTGGGTGGAGTAAGAAGAGATGGAAGACACGGCGGGAGTGATGGTCTTGGTCACCACGGGGGAGGAGTAGGCCACGGGGGCAGAGTAGGCGACGGGGGCGGCGGCGTAGGATTTGTAGACGGGGGCAGCGGCGTAAGCAGCAACCGGGGCAGCGGCGTAAGCAGCGACCGGGGCAGCGGCGTAGGTGGCGACGGGACCGCCGTGCGCGGTGTGGGTGGAGTAGGACGACACGGAGCTTACAGCGGGTGAGATGGTCTTGGTGACCACGGCTGGGGCGGCGTAGGCGACTTGAGCGCCGTATAGGCCTCCAGCGCGGGCCACTCCCACGATGCAAAGGGCGACGATGAGCTGGAATTAGGTACAAGCATTTTCAGATTAGGTTAACGTGCCTACAAGTTATTGATTTCATCGCGATCTGTTCAGTAGATGAATATATTTTTTATGCTAGCCCGAAATGGCATTATTTTTCCTATATAAGAAAGATCTAGGTTAGGCCCTTATTTTTAAGTGATAAATTTACAAAAAATATAAATAAGACTCAACAGCTCTCAAGACAAATAGTAGAGTCCACCAAAAAGTAAACCCAAACTTAGAAGTTATTGGAGCTTTGATTTCAAATCACCGAGCAAAAACAATAGACAGTACACACCTTGGCGTACATGTTTGTTCTGGTAATGTCGGCAACTGAATAATTTCGGTAAAGAGTGCTCCGGTTTTTATACTTGAAGCGGGCTAGTATCCAGTTCACTTTCATTGCCAAGGTGAGGTAGTTTGCGACTAGCTCCTATACTGAGTCAGAGATAGCCTTTCGATTTCATTTGTTCCGGTAGTTACTGAGAGTTGTTCTGTGGTTAGGGCCAGGACCTTGGGCAGAAATGCCAGCCTTACATCCGTCATGGCTCTGACGAAACAAGATATGAATCGCGGATGCTAATTAATAGGTGCCCGCCTTCATAGGTAGAACAGTACCTAACTGAATTTATTCATCGGATTGGCACATAACGCTAAAAGAAATTTAATTAGCTAAATTTAAACACGTTTTCTTCGAGAATCTAACTTTTATGGAAGCTCCTCAAGATCAACCTATAGAAAACAATGAAAGAAACATTAAAATCTATTTTAGAATTGGCGAAGGTATTACAAAAATCGTAGCTGGTAAAGTTAACTCAAAATCGCAAAAAAAACCACAATGATCGTTCTTCCTGGGTACCTACAGGGGAAGAACCTGTCCAATAGAAATAAGCTGGAGATATATATAAGGTAAAGTAGCTACCCAACTTCCTAGGTTGATAATAATTTGTGTTTGCCCAACTTTTATGGGAGCACCTCTTGATCAACATACATAAAGACAACAACGAAAGAAACATCAAAATCTATTTGAGAATTGGTGAAGATATCACCAAAATCGTTGTATGCAGCTGATATTGTTACCTATGTACAATATCGCAAAAAAATAGGCCAGAATGAATATTGTAATTTTTTTAAATCCGGCGGCGGCGACATATCTACATAACCTCTACCACCTGCCCTGCCATACGCCATCATCATCCAATTCATCCTTGTTTGCCTGGAAGAAATCGCTAAAGTCATCCAAGTCATTATTTCAAAAAGAGCAAACTGCCGTTTAATAACTTTCATGGCCCACGAATGACGGTGGCGGTGATCGGCGGCGACAGGCGGCGGCAGCGGCACGGCGGCGGCGGCGCAGCCGTGCAAGTCGCATCACCGAGGCTGGGCAGTGAATGCGTTAAAGAGTTATGAGACAACCATGTCTCATTGACACATGTTTACCACTTTTGGAAGCTTGTTAGGTATCCTGTACAGTTTTTATCGTTAGTTTACCTGCTTATCTACTAATTAATTACCTACCATCTAACAAACAAATAAATCGTACCTTGCGTGCATCGGCATTTTGTTAACGCTCACATTTTCAAGACAATAGCACAGTTTCTGGTGTCAGGGCGTATCTAACGATTGCAATCTTTGCCATCTAACACAAATTATCAAACTAGGTAGAGAGGTGGGTAGGTAGGTATACCTAATATGTAGGTATATATCCAGTATATTTCTATTAGACAGGTAGTCGAATTACATGTATGTACGTAGGCCTGACCTCCCATTCGCTCCAAAGGTTGTTGACCAAGTGTAGCCAAACTTAATGTCATGACAAGCCGGTAGGTAAATCTGTAATGTCAACCGGTGTATAAATATCAGCATCTACTCAGTAGTTACTAACAGATGTTGCTTACCATTCATAGCTTACGGAACGGACTTGCAGTCAAAGTGATTTGATTTGATTTACTTATCGATTCAATGTGGCAGCACGGAGAAGACTTAACTCCTACACTTGTTTGGAGCCAGATTAGAGCTCGGTTTTACGACTACGTTAGACTCGCATAAGCCCTGATCAGTGGCCACCAAAATGTATTTTCGATTCTCTCACAAAAATATTACAAAGGCGTTATAAAAAAGTTATAGGTATCACAAAATGCCCATTGAAAATATTTAAATTACCATGTACTATTATTTCAACGGCGCGGGGCGTTGGCATTCGTATTCACTCGGGTTGAACTGGTATCTTCTGTGTAGACGAACTTTGCCGATGCGCTTTTAAAAGTGGTACAACTGTACTATTTTGTATAATTCTGAGGCTTTTTCTCTGTAGAACGATTGTGACTAAGGAATAACAGATCAACCTGCTACCTACATAATTCAAGGTTGGTAGAGCTTACGAAGTAGGTAACATTATTTCATCTGTGGTAGAGCTACGAGTTAACTGTCGCTACTTTAACCCTTCTTTAAACCTATAGATTTGTTTAACAGATCCAATGAAATTTGACAGGCAGGTAAACGATATCCCCGGGATGCATGTCCGTCCCCGTGTTCACACGCATGTTTGTTACTTCTTCACATCAAAACTACCGGCTGAAAGAGCTTTTGCATTGATATAGGTAGTTCGAAGCCTGGAATAAAACATGGGCTACCTTTTTCCCAGACACAGACTGAATAGGTACCTACTTAGGTATCCCAGAAATCAATTCCCATGAGATAAAAATAGCCTTTAAAGAGAAACCTTTGACCATCTCTGTGGCGCGGTGGTGGGTAAAGGTTCGCCTGCGACGCAGGAGGTTGCGGGTTCGATTCCCGCCTTCCCGGGACAAATCTCTGTACGATCTGCAGACATTTGGTCCGGGTGCTCTATGTATAATAAAAGATATCTACCTGTGTATTCTATTGTATTATGTCAGTTATCTAGTACACATAACACAAGCTCTGTTTAACTTGGGGCTAGATAATGCTGTGTGAATTGTCCAGCATTATAATTATAATATAATAAAGGTGTCCATAGAAACAACACGAGCGAAGCCGCGGGTATAAACTAGTAATTTTATTATTAGTACTTAGGTACCTAGGTAGGTAAAAGTACCGAAAGGTGTACATATCAAACTAAGTTACCTGTACTTGATTGTTCTCCTGTGATTGATGTAATTAATTACCTTCTGGATAAAGTGTTGAACAACTACGTATCAATACTTAGTTATTTCAATCATAATTACCTGACATAGGTAGGTACACGTCTCGACGACATGCAACATGCAGTTTTATTTAGTACCTACAGCGCCTCTACCGTGCGTACATGGAACTATGAACAGAATCAGAAGATGATTGTTTCTAGCCCTGATTGCGTCACGTCTAGCCGTAAAATAATGCGTCTTTAATTTAGTTTTTAATATTGTATGCAAGTACATACTTACACATAAAACTAACATTAGTTTTAAGGTATATATTACTATGGACCGTAGAATAAGATAAAATGAGATCTTAACTGTTCTATATTCTAAAATATTTGATTGTTATTATTATAGTTCCATGTACGCACGGTAGAGGCAATGTAACTATGCCTTTGGAGAAACTGGAATACCTATTCCAGTTTCTTCAAAGCCATAGTTAAGTTTCTTCTGGGAAGACGTGCTTCGTCCTATGTCACATGTTGACTTACTTTTGAAAGATGGTTGCTAACCGACCATTTCATATTAAATAGAAGATAGATCATATTCACACTTTTATTGCCACCGACGACGACGACGCGATGCACCATTTAGGTGTTCTATTAGCTCAGCTGCGGCGCGAGACCCCTGCAGGTTGCACTACTAAAGTGGCAGTGAATTTTTTATTGTACCTACCGTCCTGCAAAGGATGAATAGGACAGTTAAAAAAAAGTAAATTTTACTAAACATCAACTTTACTAAACAATTCCAACTACTAAAACACCAAATTTATCAATTGAAACACTGAATTCTACAATTATTTATTGTTAACATCAATTTAACTCGCAAAATAACAGAAAATTATGGTTAAGCTTTTAATACCTAACCAAATAATACTTATTCCTATTTAATCTGCAAATTAAAAATTCAAAGACGAAATCAATCAGCAATTTTTTTCAATTTAATTTGACCATCAATATCATCATTCATCAAGTTTTCTTCATCTTTTAATTAACTCACACCCGAAAATCACAAGATCTTCCTTCAAAAGGCAGACTTTAGATTAGGCAAAAAATGCCAATGGGGTGTAAGTTGTACCTACATGAATTTACGTACTTTGTATAACAATCTAATTGAGCTTTTTTATACGATTTCATTCCATAAATATAGGGTGTTGTGCGTCAACAGCCCTTTAGTAAGCTTATAAAAAGTCTTGTCGTAATCAAGTTCACCACCATGTGGTTATGGACTCGCTACAACCATTGTTTTTTTGTTTTTAGAATAGCAATTTAGTCAAATAGTTTAACTATTTTGTAACAATCCTATCACATTCCATCACTCGTATTTAGGTCGATCTTAAGATATAAAAAAATATAAAAAGCCATAAAATATACAACATCCCTTCTAACAACTACCATTATTTTCAATAAAAATAAAATGTGAAAACTACACCTTAAATTTAACACCGATTACATTTCACATTTCTACATTACACACACACATTACACACACAGACATTTCTAGATTATGCTAGTGTACAATTTTGGCCAACAAGCCTACACATAGAGATATCGACACAGATTTCGTTTGACAACTTTGACAATGAACAAATAAATTGTAATTTTCGTTTCGGACAACATAGAAGTTTTCGCTTGCTCTGTCGTCGAGTAATAAGAAATCTGTGCCGATTTGTACCTAACGTTTTACAAATTTCAATATCAACTTACGCTTTAGTTACTTTCTAGCAAATACCATTATTGTCAATAAAAATCAAATGTGAAAACTGCACCTTAAAATTAACACCGATAAACATTTCTAGATTGTGCTCGTGTACAATTTTCGCCAACAAGCCTACACATAGAGATATCAACACAGATTTCGTTTGACAACTTTGACAAGTGAACAAATGAATTTTAATTTTCGTTTCGCACATCAAAGAAGTTTTCCCTTGCGCTGTCGTCGAGATATAAGAAATCTGTGCAGATTTTTACGTAACGTTTTAAAAATTTCAATATCAAGTTACACTTTAATTACAAATAGGTACCTAGAGAGGATGGAAAGCAACGCTAGTAGAAGAGGTTTTTTTTTATACCTACTGTCCATTGTTCAATTGACAATTTGATACATGAAAAAAGTCTATAAAAAATACAAAAATAATATACTTTTGTTTTTAAAAATTATTATAATATTAAACATAAGCGAGACAAAGGAGATTGAAACGTTTTTCAATCAAAGATGATCTCTCGTAAAATTTGAGTCATTTTACTCATCATAAAAGATTTAATAAACAAAAACAAATTCGTTATTTCAATAAAAATATCACAGTATGTAATGTCATTTAATTAAAAGAAACACGTGGTAATTACTAGGTAAAACTGTCTTAAATGTAGTTTTGATAAATCCCGTGTCATTTTATTCATTAGACGTAGTTTAATTATATTTACGTATATTAAAATTTTAATCTATTATTCAGGGGAGTATTCATAAAAAACAACCAGACAAAATACATCCTACGAAGCAACAAAAGTAATTTCAGCAAATTAAATAATAGGTTTTTGTCAGTTTAAGTTCATATTTAAAAATTCTGACAAATAACTTTTTCAGGCAAGCTTACAAAGCACTTTTACGATACCTATCATTTTTAATTACTTTCTATGCCTTAATAGTAATAAATGTCTTTTAACAATTTTTGTCCTTAAAGTCACAAATCCTTGGCTATTATAGCAGGCAGGATAAACTTATGACTACGAATCCACTGCTTTCGTAACGAATCGAATTCATTTCTTACCTATGTTCATACATACTAGTTTGAATATTATAGGATATTTAAAAAAAACAATAACTAAATAGGGGTTGACGTGCAATTTTACGTTTAAGAACGTGTATGATATTTGTCACGTTTTTGGATTATTACTTTTTTGTAGATTCATTACAAAAATCATGATTTTAAAAGTTGTATAAACAGGATTACAAATTTAGTACATAAAGAGCGTTTAGAAAACAGTTGTCAATAAAGAGGATTTATAAAACAGTACAGTTGTCAAAAATATACAAAATGCACGATAGTTGCATATGCTTTGAACTATGTACAGAATAAAGATAATATTCTGAAGAAGAAATCGGAAAATACATTATTAGGGATATACAAATACGAATCTTAGAGACTAAATCTTTTTCATGGTAACAATCTTACTGGCACTATTTTGCCTTTATAATTATTATAGAAATAATTTATGCATCACGAAATTGTACAAATCTCATCCAATTTTTTCACCGTTTCTCAAACTGAGTGCATTGCAACAATGTGAAATTGGACCTAAGTCAGCAAAATTGCAAACATTTACCCTAAAAGTATTGCTATGAAGAGTAAACGTTGAATTTGTTGAACGTTGGCTTTCTACACAATACCTCAACTTAAACTAAAATTATGGGTAGAGTTCGAAAATAGACATCTACATTTTATCGAACACTTCACCAGCCCTAGTGGTTCACCACATTCCTGTAATAATCGTAATTTCTGCATTAATTTAAATGTCAAAATCGAGAGCGTGTCTGACTCGCTCATTGTTTTTTTTAGTTTGATATATTTTACTTTATTTGTGACTCTCAATTAAAGTCATACTTTGTTGAACCCTGAAATTTAAAGCTTCAAGTTTTTCGAAGATAAAGTGGTAGTTGTCCCTTCTTACGCTTTATCTGATCACTCATATCATCAACTTCCTGTGCTTCAGACATTTCTGGAATTGACTCTAACTCTCTCTCAAAACCCGGTGGAGATCGTCCTTCAAAACGTGATGGTGAAGCCATTGATCTATTAAAATCATCCGGAAACCACTGTCTACGATAAAATGATGGTGGTGGCATTCGATGAATTCGAGGACGAGCACCATGAAATGATGTCGGATAAATTGGAGCATTCGGGATATTATTTTGCCAGTACGGAGGTCTATTCATCATCCCGTTAGGATTCTGTGGTTGGAAATGTGGTCTAACAGAAGGAAAAGAGGCAGGGCTTCGTGAGAAACCCATATTCGGCAAACGGTTATGAGAATTTGGAAAATTACCTCGCATAGGCTGCAAGTTTTCTGGGCGAGGGGAATTTCTTTGCCAGTACTCCATGTTTGGCTGTCGGGTACTCTTAAAAGGTGGACGAAAACGCGGTTCTGCATGCCCGTGTCTTGGTACGAACATTTGCTCACCTTGTTGCGGCAACGGTGCACGACTGAATTGTGGATATGACAACGGAGCACGACTGTATTGATAGGGCAATGGAGCTCGATTGAATTGGTGATATGGCAATGGATCACGATTGAATGGTGGATATGGTGACGGAGCTCGATTTAATTGTGGATATGGCAACGGAGCACGATTGAATTGTGGATACTGAGGGGGAGGAAATTGTGCGTTGGGCCTCGTTATATTCGGAGGCACAGAAAAAGGTTCTTGTGGACCACAAATACAACATGTTTCCATGTTGATTAACATCTGTGGTTGAATTATCAGCTGAGATGGACACGCACAACACGAGTGTCTATGGACTGCAATTTGTGGTATAATCATCGAACAATGCAAGGTTCTATGATCAGGCAAAAACAGGGTTGACCCTTCATGCACGCACGGTATTGAACCTTGATTATTAGATAAAGACGGTGTAGAACTGTGCTCATTAGGCGCAAGGGGCGGGGTTGACACTTGCTTTATAGGCACAGGTAGTCTAGAACGTTTGATATTAGGCAATGACGGCCTAGGACCTTGCGTATTAAGCAAAGGCTGGTTCATGTTGTGTTGTGATTCACGTTTTACAGGCAAAGGCAATCCAGAACCTTGTTCTTTAGGCAAAGATGGACTAGAAACTTCCTGACTAGGCAAAGGTGATGTTACAGCCTGACTGAAAGGCTTAATAGTGTTATTGGTCCTTGGTTTATTCACTATTCTAATGATATTTGGCATATCAGGCGATTCATTACCATTTAATGTAGGCCCAATCTCAAGGGGCGCATTAGTTTTGATACTTTCAATTGTGCTTTGATCATTTGGAATAGATGCATTAATGAGACTAATCGCGTTATTATTGGTGTTAGCAACGTCGTCAACTATGCTGTTGGCATCTTCACTAGACCCATCAATATCAAAAGTGGTAGCATTATAAGAAATATCGTTATTATCCTCAGTAACATTTAGGATATCATTGATGCGAGTAACCTCGTTATTATTATTAGTGTCAGCAGCGTCGATGATTTTGTTATCATCGTCAATAGAATCATCGATATCGCTGGTAGTGAGCGCAGTATTAGAAATATCATTCATATCCTTTGTAACCTTTTTAAAATCGTTTATATTAGCAAAAGTATCTGCAGTCTCGCTGCTAGCAAGGTCACTAACAGCAATCGTAGGAACAACCCCAATATCGCGACTATTGGAGCTACGACTAATATCCATGTTTTCAATAAGTGTAGCCACGCCAGAAACACTACTATTGTCGGTGTTAACACTGGATTCCAAGATACAAGGATCCGGAACCACAGAATCAGAACCATGAGTTTCATCGTCATGATCAAGAACCAAGTGCTGAGTTGCCACATTATTGCTAAATGCCATAACGGTATACAAAAGAGATGACTACTTATCCACTGTAAGGATATAAATAATCTTATGATATAAGCTTATACGAGACGTGTATTTAGAATTATATCATACTCTTATAGCAGTTTTTATAGCATCTTCAGTCCACCAGCCAATTGAAGCCTTAGCTGAGCAGGAGCTCGTCTAAGAGAAGATTCGATCCGTTCAAACGAGCTTCTAACATACCAGGATTTTGTTGACGGTATCTGAAATAAGAAAATGTTAGCTGAGTATTAAGATTGTTGCGGTAAATAAATGGGAATTATTTCGTAATGTCGACTAAATTTTCCGTGACGGTCGGTTAGGAATTGACCCCACAAACTCTGCCCGTGGATGTCGTATGTCGTAAGAGCCGACCAAGGGAACAGACCAGGGAAGAGGTGGCAGGTTCCCTCTGTGTAATTTAACACCTTTACTGCAATCACCAATCAGCCTGTCAAACCGGAGGCACTTTAAGCACAGTGAACGTACCGCTACCCCCAACGAAAAATATTGTAGCTGAAAAACGAATTGTTCAGGAGAATTAAATAAAACGGCAAGAGCGAGTCGGTCTCGCGCAACGAGGGATCCGTAACTAAACATTATAATGATATTTGGCAACAAACTGTTATAATTATTATACCTTGTTTTTCAAGATTCTAGCTTCACCGGGAAGTAGATACTCAGGTTTTGGTAGAGTAAAAATAATGTTTATTTTTTTTGTGATTAGACTAAAATATTACAGGTTTAGGGTTTTTCCCTTTACTTGTGCTATAAGACCTTGCTTCTTGCCAATATTCATGGTTCTAGGTCAACGGGAAGTACTCTATAAGTTTTGTGTGCATGTGATTCCCTTGGAAAATTCAAAAAAATTGGGCATAAACGGCTGTAACTTTTGATTGCGCTGATTTAGAAGTTTGATTTATATCGCGGCTCCAAGAGGTTACGAACCTGAGTACATACACATAATATGTTGTGAATTACAACTCGATACCTCCACGCGTTTCTGAGAAAAGATGGTTGACAGACGGACAAACGGACAACAAAGTGATCCTATAAGGGTTCCTTTTTTCCTTTCGAGGTACTTATGTTCATTTTGTTGATTTATTAATTATAATAAATCTATACAACTCCAATCCGACGACCAATGTAGCGCAGTGAGCGAAGGTCCACCTGCGACGCAGGAGGTTGCGGGTTCGATTCTCACCTTGGAATGTTTTTACGATCTGCCAATATCTATTTTGGGTCTTGTGGGTTTACCATGTATAATAAAAAATCTATTTATGCCTAGTACACTGTATGAATAATCAGCTATCTAGTACCTATAACACAAGCTCTGCTTATAGCTTGAGCCTAGATGATGCTGTGTGAATTATACATTATTTTTATAAGAAACCATCATGGAATTAGTTAACACTTACTTCAACCTACGGAATTTAAGCCTTTTTATTATAGCTGGCTTCAGTCGAGGCCCCCCAGGACTGTGATTTCCTCGCCCCGTAATTATATGAATTAGGAGAGCTTTCGGTTTCCCGGCCCACCTCAACCTTTGTATTCTACAGTCAATAAATATGTCGAGGGAGCTCTCCGCTTCTGGCACCCGCAGGAAATGTAAGTCAATTATGTTTGCCCCCGGGTGAGCGTTTGAATGCAACTGAAATTAATAACAAAACAGGTTAGTACTAAGAATTTAGTACGAGGTATCCCACTACGGAAATTCTGATTCCAATTTGCTTCTTTTGATCTGTGTTCCGTCTCTTTGTTCGAGTCTTTAGCTTCCGGACAACTAGTAGAGGAAAATAACCAAATGTGGAATAGTATCCCTAATATGGTATACCAGCATTTCTCGTAAACCAAGAATCGAGGGAACAAAATAAATAATACTGGACAATTCACGCAGCATCATCTAGCCCCAAGTTAAGCAGAGCTTTTGTTATGGGTAGGTACTATATAGATAACTGATGTACATAATACACAAATAGATATTTTTTTATTATGCATAGAAAACGACCAGAACTACCGAAACAAATATTTGCAGATCGTATACATTTGTCGGGAATCGAACCCGCAACCTCCTGCGTCGCAGGCGGACCTTCGCCCACCGCGCCACAGAGGTCGTCAAATCAATAATCTTAGTTCTGTTGAAATTTCACTTACTTGCATCTGAGCGGCAGCGGCAAAGTTATTGGCATTGTGATAATTTGTGGTGTGTAAAGCGCCGAGTTGAGAGTAATATGCGGCTTTAGTTAAATCATTGCGAGTGTAGAACCAATCAGCTTGTCTGTAGAGTCTGTCGACAAGGAAACAAGCAACTGTTTAGTAGATATAGCTTAAGGCCGGTACCCCGGCGCACACTAGCGCCGCCACCTATTATATACAATTATTACGTTGAGCAAAAGAAACTTCAAAAATCCATCGCACCGTTTGTTATACCTATTATAAGCTTTTCTTTAATGACTCTGTAATAGTTCTCACTAATATTATAAACGTGAAAGTTTAGATGGATGGATGGATAGATAGATGGATGGATGTTTGTTCCTTTATCACGCCAGAACGGCTGAACGGATCTGAATGAAAGTTGGCACAGAGATAGATTATAGTCTGGAATAGCACATAGGCTTTTTATCCCGGAATTCCCACGGGAACGGGAACTACGCGGGTGAAACCGCGAGGCGCTGCTAGTAGTTTCATATAGTGTGGTTTAAGGCTATAATGAGATTTAAAAAAATTTAGGTACTATCTATTACAGAGGTATTAAAGCTGTGAGCAGGATGCCCAGCAAAGAGCATTCAGGGATAGAGAGGCCGTCCACGAGAGGGCAGCTATGAGAAGAACATTCACCTGGAACATACTTCAGTAAACCTCGAGACCCGTTTGTCATAATAATCCGTAAACTTAAAATAAATGCTAAACAGTGGTTTTTCTGAATCTAACGAATGTGTGCCGGAGTGAGAAGTAACATTGCACAGTTGCTCCGCAATGATACTTCTCACTCCGGCACACATTCGTTAGATTCAGAAAAGACACTGTTTTTTAACTTTACAGATTATACTTATATTAGACAGTTAATAAGGAAGTCTGTAAAAAAATATGTTGCACCTATTTTGTATCAGTGTATTTTGTATGAGTCTTGTTCAAATGTGTTTTGTAAGTGTTTTTTGTGTGGTTTGCTGAATTACCCACTTCGACGGACTTCTGACTTATTTTGCTAAGATGCACTAATTTGTCTTTCTATCTATACAATCTATACCTAGCTATAAATTAAATATAACATATGCATAGATTTTTTTTATCTGGGGATACTAGAAAAAAGTTGTCAAAAATCTCCAAAGAAATTGTTTACGTTCGTGAATGCATAGTGAAGCAGAGATGAAACGAAAACTAAGAGAAGCCAAAACGAAAATTAAAGAGAACAGAAGCACATGCAGAAGACTGGAACATTTTTTTAAGACGTCGAATTTTATCCAAGTCGGAGGTGGCTATTTTGAAAATCTTCTTTAATAAGCCGATTCATTATTTTTTGTAGTTAAATTTGGTCCATTTTCTATAGACAAAATATGCAATAATAAATTGCTTGGATCAAATTATTAATTATGGGAATTTTCACCTCAGTAGGTACTATTAAAGACCGATTTCAGCAAATAATAGCGTATTAAGGAGCACTTTTTTCGTGACATTATGAAAGCTTAGGATGTCGCAAAGTTTTTGAATCCTCCCAGAAACGATGTACTTAGTATTTTATTTTTAATTTGATGTTGAATATTCAACTTTGTCTCGCTCAAACGTAAATTTTCCCTATCGATCAAAAATATTGTAACTTGCATTACTGTTAGAAAGCTGATCGTTTTACGCAAAAAAGGACGATTCATAGAGATCATATTTAAAAATAAACACTAGAATTCCACAAAAAAAGCTGTTTTAAAAGTTTCGCCCGAAAATTCTCAAACAAAACTTATAAATCAAAAAAATTATATCTCAAAACTACGAAAAGTTATTCCCGTGAGGCATTCATTATTTTTATGTCGTCACCGTTTGGTCATTGTAATAATTTCATTCACAATCTTTTTTACACTATTACACAAAATGTGTATTATCTCAAAACACGAAATAAATCCACACGATGATATCGTGTGGATTTATTTCTTATTGTAGAACTAGGACCAATTGACATCAATGAGCTGTTTTTTGATGGCCACTTTTAATCTCCCCTACCAGCCCTCATCTCCGTACCTACACGATTATGTGCCCAATAATCTTTCACACAATCCTTGTATCATTTCTTTGGTCTTCCTACCCTCTTATTGTTAAACTATCCATATAAAAACTTACTTATCCCTAGTGATTAAATAATGTTGGGCCTTTTCCCTCCATTGTTTGACAGAGTCAATGGTAAGTTCAGTTTGTTCTTCGCCTGGTTTATACAGATATGGATAATCTTGTTGACTGAGCGCCTGAAAAGTAAAAACAAAACGTGGTCCGTTCAAAATGTTTGAATAAAAATTGAGGTACAAAAAACACTTAATTTTACAAAAGTTCTACAACCCCCGCAATGGTTTTACTATGAATCATCATAACATTTGAACGGCTACACCATGTCTATCGAACACACCTAAGAAGAACACTGTCGATGAAGCCACCTTTGAAACAAAATTAATTATCAAAATTCACATAAAATTCCTCTTTTTCTTCTGGGGTAAAGAAGGCTCTTTAACCAAACAAACAATTTAAAATCTTCTAATAATCTTACTGCTTCTTGTTCGGCTTTCAATATCTTTTCTTTGTTCTCCTTTTCTTTATGCATGACAAACTTATTGATTCCATTTGGCTGGTCCAAAAAGTGATTCTGTCCCGTGGAAATCAACAGCACCTGGAAAGAAAAACCGCTACGTCATTTTAAATAAATAAAAAACACTTAACGTGATACTATTAGAGGTCGAAATTCTCTATCTGTGAAATAGTTTATTGAAGTAGATCACCTCAACAGTGTTGTCAAAACTGTTGCCATGAGCGATAAGCATTTCGGACAGCGTCTCTTGCCCAACATCAGGGAATAGCTCGTACAACTTCTTCCTCGTCATCTGAGCGGCCAAATCCTGTGGCTCTTTGCTCTTCCATTCCTCCTTAACTTGCTTCTCGTAGTATGAAAGCGCGTATTCATCAGCCATGAGCTCTTTCATAGTAGGTATTTTAGGGTCCAATGCAGCAGCACCCTCATTTTGTTCATCGGAACTCGTTGATTCCCCTGTGTCTAACTGAAGTTCTAGTTTCCTGGAAGATATGCCAAAACAAGGAAAAGTAAAGTCGCAGACTTGAAAAGCTCGGCAATATTGCGCCCTGAAAAATTATTTTGATTTCCGAGGAATCAGACACATACAAAAAGCGTTTAAGGTATTGTCCTCACTCCTGATCTAAGGCACAGAATATCTGTAGTCCTAACGTCTAAGTTAAGATGATTTCCTCTTAGGTAAATTCCGGCCAAGGCGCGGCGGCGGCCAGTCTCAACGGATATCATGTGAGCAGCATAAATAGAATAGTGCACAAGGTATGTTGTTCTATTGTTTATTTTAAATGAAATTAAACGTGTTTAAGATATGCAGAGTGTATAACGATTTGGATGAAATTCCGCGAAGGCATATTTTCGATAGTCATTCTCGATTTTCTGTTTAAACATGTTAAGGCAAACCTCAAGCCTGTCTAATAAGGCAATAGCTGATAAAGCAAGCTGATGTTTTCTTATTACTACACAACTCAGTGTTATCAGAAACCAAACAATATGTTTGACCCCACTTATTTCAAACAAACAATACACCACACAATACCCTGCTGGTAAAGAAGAGTTTATTAAATATATTTTTAATCCTATTTCATTATTTATAATTTTAATTCTTCTACGACGCATATTCTGATAAGTCGATTACATGAAAGTTTTAATCTTGGATAAACTGACCAATAGTATTAATATACAGTGATACAGTATGACATTGATAACAATGCGAAGCAATTTGTAAAAATATACCTACTCAAGTTTCGCAGAGCCATTTACCAATTTTAGAATAAGCGCTTATTTTTCATGCATGATTTATTATTTATTTAAAGAAAATTACTATTTTACAATACAATAATAATTACAACTAATATTTACTACACTTAAATCTATTTCCTAAAAATCTAAGCCGTCACCAGAAGGCAAGTGCCCAGAATGCTGGCAGCATTGCCACGTTGAATGGCAATGCTAATTCGTTGACCGAAATAAAAGCCAGCATTCCGATCACCTGTGGACTCTATTTGGAGTTTTGTTAGATCCTTATTTTGTATGTAGTTTTGACACATGTGGTATATCGTTGGAATGGCCATGAACAGAAAGTTTTCAGTGAATGGGAAGATCAGGGACACACTTCCTTTTTTTAGGGTTCCGTACCGAAAGGGTAAAAACGGGACCTTATTACTAAGACTTCGCTGTCCGTTTGTCCGTCTGTCACCAGGCTGTATCTCATGAACCGTGATAGTTAGACAGTTGAAATTTTCACAGATGGTGTATTTCTGTTGCCGCTATAACAACAAATACTAAAAAACAGAATAAAATAAATATTTAAGGGGGCTCCCATACAACAAACGTGATTTTTTTGCCGTTTTTATAGATAATGGTACGGAACCCTTCGTGCTTCGTGCGAGTCTGACTCGCACTTCGCGAAGTCTTAGTAATAGGGTCCCGTTTTTACCCTTTGGGTATGGAACCCTAAAAATCATAAAAAAAAACCGATCGTGTTTTCACACTTGGCTCCACCTACCCCCAGTTATCATATGGAACACGGTCTGACTAACACCCTGTAAAATTAACAACACAACATCATAGAAAATGTTTTTCGATTTGCGATTTACGATCGCTGCACTCGCGTTTAACTTTACTCGTATCTTTTGACTAAAAAACTTAACATAATAATTTGGGTTTATTCCCACTTGTCATCCTGATTTGTCCCCTTAGGGTGGACAAGTGGAAAAAAAAGTTCTATCTGTCCCCCTATTAGCAACGGTGGGAGGGAAAGAACTTTTATTCATTAAAAAAGTTCAATCTGTCCCCCTGTTAGTGACGGGGGATAATTTCAGGTTATTAATATCTATACTTATTTGGCGTCTTTTAAAAAACTATAAACCGACTTCAAATTCCTAAATTGTGAAGATGGGTTTGGATGGAACACTTCGATGGCGCAATCTAATTTTTCGTGGCAACATCTAGTTAAAATTAAGGTGAACTTCAACTTCCTTCTTAATGGCGCCGATTGCTTTTCGCTACGACTTTGCCAGTGTCAGTAAGGAGTGTCATAAACTTCAAAAATAATATGATCGGTTCCAAGAATGCAGAATTTTGAGGTCTTATTTGGTTTGATGTGATAACAAGTGATGGATGACACATGAATGAAACGACGAATGAAAAGACCTCTTGTTTACCTACTACGCCATAGAAACCATTTGTTACCGTTTGTGAAAATAATCATGTGATGATGTTTTGGATACCTT